>CM062297.1:379773213-380373213 GCA_031216915.1 Pictodentalium vernedei
TTTGAGCTTTATTCTCCAGTGCAGGTACTGTAATTTAACCCTTTGTACCCGTAAAGCCGATTTTTCGGCCCAGGGCATAATTTCGTCCCATTTTTGTCTAATGATAAGAAGTCTATACACGGGGCACTGATGATAAAATAATAACTGCAGTCTGCAGCCAGGCGGCTGCACACTGCAGTTATTATTTTATCCTCCCCGTAGATTGATATTGGACTGACCCATCTCACAGTAAGTGTACACAAAGGCGATACCATCCCAGGAAACGGGCTAAAGGCTTCAAATGCAATGCTTCATTATTATCTTTGAAGTGATATTATTTAGTCCGCTAGGATTTGCCTTGTTATAATTTATGGGAGAGTGGCCATAGACACTCTCCTATAATTTGCAACAAGGCAAAGACATATGAACAAATTTTGATAGCCAAAAATAATTTAGCACTCTACCAATTAAGGTGACGAGGAGAATAACAAGCAATTAAGGGTATGAACAAAAAACACATCAGGTGGGATAATAATTTAAGCGTTGTCGAAACTCAATTCGTTTACTATTTTCACATATTTTGAACTTTGTTGGCTGAAGCTGCCTCGCTACCGCCAACCATCCCCACTTCCCTTCAATGGCTCCTCGGCTACTGACAAAAATCTGAGAATTCGATAGCCTTCTGTTGAGTACACTTACCATCTATTCGATTTTTATACAAGTGCACGAGAGGAATTTAAACGCACAATAAGCAAAGAAGGTATTGCCACCAGACCTCCCAGGATACGGACACCTGCCCCTGTGGACATCTGCCCTCCCATTAAAATTAATGGGACATTTGCACCCCCCCCCCCCCCCACACACACACCCCCCATTCGTTTTTATACCTAGGACACCAGCCCCTGGTGTTTGTTTACCTAGGACACCTGTCCCCCGGTGTTTTTCGTACCTAGGACACCTGCCCCCTCCCCTGTTTGTTAGCTCATCTTGACAAAGTCAAGCTGAGCTAATCTCATCGCTCTCCGTCCGGCGTCCGTCCGTCAACACCATGTTTTGGTCTTCTCCTCCAAAGCCACTGGGCCAATTCAAGTGAAAGTTTGCCAGTGTGAGTGATGGTCCCGAAGGGGCATTGCATTTTTGTTCAACTCAGCATGCCCAGCCCCATAGGGAGGGAGTGGGGAAAAATGCTCCAAAATTTTTTTAAAATCTTCTTCTCATGAACCAGTGTGTACAATGACTTGATATTTACTATGGAGCTTCCTTTTGAGGTGTATAATCAAGTTTGTTCAAACGAAGTTCCTGAAGCAATATTTGGCTTTGTAATGGGAGGGGTAAGATTTTTGGCCCCACCCAAAATTTCTATTTTCTGAACCCATGGTCCGGTTTGAACCAAATTTGGTATGTGGTATTATTGGGTCATAAGTACTTGACTCGTGCAAAAAAATATTCCCACATCCCCATCGGAACCCTTGGAGCTAAAAATAGAAATATTTTCAAACGCCCATATTTCCCAAACCACACGGAACAGAGAGCTGCTATTTGGTATGAAGTATCCTTAGGAGCAGTAGAATTGAATGGTAGAAAAATTGCCATCGGTTATGTTAGGGTGTTCTGTAATGGGCATCGAAAAAATGCTGAGTCGGCATATTTGCAAAAATTTTAAAAAATCTTTTCTCCAGAAGCAATGATCAGAATGTTTTGATATTCGGTATACAGCATTCGTAAGGGGGGGGGGGGGGGGGGGGGGGGGGGGGGGGTCAGATACAAGTTTTTTTTTAAAATAAAGCCCATTGGTTCATATTTGGGCTCAATACAGATGCCCAAATTTTTAACATAGGGTGATATTCTTTAAAAATCTTCTTCTTCAGAACCACCAATCAGAATCTTTTAATGTTTGGTATACATCATTGCTATGAGGGTCAGATTCAAGATTGTTCAAATCAAGTCCCTAGGTTAATATTTGGGCTTCCTACAGAAGCCCAAATTTTAACTTTGTTCAATATGAAGGATAATTTTTATAAATCTTCTTCTTCAGATCCACCAGTCAGAATGCTTTCATATTTGGTATGCAACATCTCTAGGGGGGTCAGATTCAAGTTTGTTCAATTCGAGTGCCTGGGTTAATATTTGGGCTCCATATGGGAACCTGAAATTTAACTTAATACAATATGATGGAATTTCTTCAAAAATCTTCTTCTTCAGATCCACTAGTCAGAATGCTTTCATATTTGGTATACAACATCTCTAGGGGGTTCAGTTTCAAGTTTGTTCAAATCGGATCCATAGGTTAATATTTGGGCTCGCCATGGTAGCTCAAATTTTAACTCAGTGCAATATGAAGAAATTTCTTTCAAATTTCTCTTCTTCAGATCCAACAGTCAGAATGCTTTCATATTTGGTACACAGCATCTCTGGGAAGTCAGATTCAACTGTGTTCAAATCGAGAGCCTGGGTTAATATTTGGGCTCCCTATGGGATCCGGAATTGGCCATGTTGCTGAAGAATTAAAAAAAATTGTATTCAGTACCCTCTAGAGGTGTGTAACTAAGATTAATCCACATAGGTGGGATCAAGGGGCTTCATAGGGGAGCTCTACATTTTACATTATGTTCAACTGAAGAAAAGGCATGATGCCCGGATTATTTTTGTCACTCTTGAGGGACTCAAGGATTGACAGTGTATCCTATGGAGATGGATTGCTTAATGTAGACTCATTCTTGGACTCTGTTTATATTGTGTTCTGTTCAAGATGAGCGCTTCAGGTCCCGTGGGGCCTCTTGTTTTGTATTTAGGACATCTGCACGCCCCCCCCCCCCCCTCCTTTAATATTAATAATTTCACAGGTCTGTTAATTAAGATGTCAATGTCCTTAGTATAAATATTAGAAATGGGCAGACTTCCTATCCCACCCAATCCGTAGGAGGGCAGATGTCCTACCCATCAAAAACCAAGAGAGGGCAGATGTCCTATCTTACACAACCTACGGGAGGGCGGACGTATACCTTACAAAATCTAGGTGAGGGAAGAGGTCCGGAGGATGTCCCGGCTTCAGAACTCCCACATCGTGGAGTTGATCCCAATGTATTTTACTAAGAAGTATTAGAAACACTAGCGAGTTGTATAGCATGAACATATGAGTTCCACCAGGAGGTATATTGACAGAAACATTGTTTATGGTTCTTGTGATGAGCTGGAAAATGAATTTTCATCTGGATGGAAACACGCGCCGTTGTTTTATTAGAGTGACAATCCCTTGACTCGAACATTGCTTGTGCCCCCTGTTTTTCACCGAATATGAGGGTTCGGGTTCCAGCACGGCATGCCTTAGGGCATGTCCCGGGGGCCGCAGGCCCGTGTTCCGAGAGAGGTCGAATGGGGGTATCTTAAAATTAAATTTAGTTTATGTAGTATTCAATTTTCAACCTTTGGAAGTTAGATCACCGAATTTCCAACTTTTGAAATTTTTGGCGATAATTGTGTGTGTGGGTGGGAGGGAGATACCCCTGCACATCACCTCTCCTCTAGCTGTCTCTGATTCCAAGAGGAAAATTCAATAAGGTTTGGCACCAACAAATCATTAATAAATGGACTACACGATTTGAAATGTTTGTTACCAAGAGCCAGGTTTTTACCTCACTTGGTAACAAGGATATTTTGTACCTGGCAGCAGACAAAAGGTTCGTGGTAAGTAAATTTGTACATATAGATTCTACGTAGTTCATTTATTTTATGTTTTCCTGCTGCCCGGTTACTGACTGCGTAATTTGATGGGGATTCGTAAACAAGCAAGTATTAAGCCTCCGGACATGATACGGCCCTTGTGAGAAAATTTGGAAAATGAAACCCAAGAAATGCCATTTCTTCGCATCTGAGGACAAACTAAGTGCCCCACACATCCACTTTTTCCTCTGATGAGGAAGGAGCATTATGTCGACACCCTGTCCACCCCTCCGTCTGGCCGTAAACTTTTGGTTTCCGTCAATTAACTAGAGATGGGCGGTATTGGAATTTTAAGTTCGGTATCGGTTTCGTTATTTTTAGGGGATATACCGCGCTATCGGATCGGTATTTGGTATCTGACGACTTAACTGAGATTTTCTTACAGTACCAAAGGAAAATTCACACCAGGAAAATACAGAATACGTTGTTCGTGTATCATTCTACCAGAGCGCCACAAATGCCACTGCCAATGAGCTCAATATTGGCATTCTTTTGCCAACACAAATCATATCTACAGTAATTTTATGACTTGTTCGAAACACACCCTAACTTTTAAAGGTCCGTGCTTTTGCTTTCTTAGAGCATGCCCCCTTAACATGCCGCCATTAGAAGGTCCTGCTTACAAATAGATAACTCACCTGAGCAGTGATTTCTAGTCAAGTCTTGGCTGCCTTAACAGGCAGCCAAGACTTGACTAGAAATCACTGCTAAGCAACTGGACGCGTACAAGTTGTAGTCTAGTGGGAATTCAAAACAACTGTCTAGGCCTTTAAAGGTTAACAAAACTAACGAGAAAATCAGTCACTTCTTCCATGCAAATGAACATTTCAGTTGCTATCAAGCCTCAACAAGTTCTTATGAATAACAAATGAAGGAAAATTTGAAAATACAGATGGCTTCGGACTTTCGGTATTCAATGATTGGTTAGGCTCGGTTTTTCGATATCCCCATGATATCGGTTCGGTTTTTCGATATATTGCCCATCTCAACAATTAACTCAAAAACTCCTCCATCAATCATTCTCATCGCTGTATGACGTGTTATGGGTGGGTAGTGGAAGGTTCCTGTTGCTAATTGTCCGAACTCGATACTCGGTATGGCTTCCACGGGAGCCACTTTGTTTTGGGTTTCCATTATTTGACTCAAGCATGCCTTGACTGATCTTCTCATCTCTTGGTGATGTGTTGAGAATGGGCAGTAGAATGTTCCTTTCGGTAATAGTCCGGATTCCAAATTCAACATGACTGTCATCGCTGTCGTCTTCATTTGGGTTTCTACCAATTAACTGTAATACCTTCCATGATGTGGGCGACGTCGAGGGCCCTAAAGAATAAACTTTTATTCGCGTGATTAGTGTATTTTTATGGATAATTTTGTGAGTAATTTGTTTCATATTATATTTCTTCTTACATGTAAATAAATAATCTTTCAGTGAATTATCGTTGATCACCTTTCGGCGTTGTAAGCCACAGGCACCTTCAGGAATCCTAAGAGTCCCAAGCGGATAGGGCATTGATAAGAGGGCAAGGTTTACGTTCGAACTGGGGTTCAGACGACAGTCACTGGCTGTCGGCTGAGCACTGATAAGAACATAAATTTTCCTCCACCACTTCACCCCGGTAATTCTGCGACACTGGCGAGGCGTACACAGGATGTTCTAAAAGGTAACATGTTTAAAGGTAAAGATCAACGATCCACTCAAAGATAATTTATTTCATGGAGCATGCTTTTTGAAGTTTACATATGAGTTTTTTGCAAATGGTTATCAACATGCTTGGGGGAAATAGTGGTGAGCCGTAAAGGGTTTAAGTTTTGCAATTTTTAAATTTAAATGGGTTCAGAAGTAAACGACGCGATAGCTAAATAATTATCCGCCGTAGAAGGGTTAAGAGCGACGATAGGCGCGAGGAAATTGTTATTTACCGTAACTGTGTGGATTTTAAGTATTTACAAGTGAAATAATGGAGGCTCCCATGACTTTGGACCAGTTAATTTCGGCGGGGGAACGCCTGGGTTTTTCTGGAAGTGAGCTACAAAATTTTGTCAGGGACGAATAAAAACGAGTAGCGAAAGAATCAGCTGCTGAAAGAGAGCGAGAGAATGAGAGCGCGGAACACGAGAGGGCAAGGGCCGCGGCCGAATTGGAACGGCAGGTGACTCTGAAGCGTGAGGAGGCTGCAATACGGGCAACCGAACGCGAGAAAGAGGTTGAAAAGGTTGAGAGAGAGGCTGCGTTAGAGCGAGAAAGAGCTGAAAGGGGGGCGGCTGAACGTGAAAAGGAAAGTGAAAGGGCTGAACGACAGGCTGAGATTGAGCGTGAAAGGGGTGAAAGGGCCGAAAGAGAACACGAGAGAGAGCTCGAATTGATAAGAGCTAGGACCCAAGTTCAGGAAACCAACGGGAGGCAAGGGGGAACGAACGGGGGTGGTCACGGTAGGACCCCTTTCCCAAAACTCCCTAACTTCTCAGAGGGTTCTGATGATATCGATGCATACCTTCAAAGGTTTGAAAGGTTTGCATCGTGTCATCAGTGGCCTGAGGATTCTTGGGGTGTAAACCTAAGCCCATTGTTAACGGGGAAATCCTTGCAAGTATATGCAAGTATGCCTCCTGATCTGGCAAATGATTATGGTGAGCTGAAGAAAGCTATTTTAAAGAGATACAAGCTCACCGAAGATGGATTCCGGGCTAAGTTCAGGGAATGTGAGCCCGAGAGAGGGGAAAGTGTATTCCAATTTGTGGCGCGGTCTACTAGGTATTTTGACCGCTGGGTTGAGATGTTGGAAATCGATGAAGATTGTCCGTCCCTCAAAGATCTGCTCATCCGAGAGCAGGTTATTTCAACTTGCGCCCCAGAGTTGGCCCTCTTTGTTAAGGAGAGGAGGCCAAACAGTGTTGATGAAATGACTAGGGTAGCCGAACAGTACTTGGAAGCCCACGGAGGTAGTATAACCCAGTCTCGGCCGGGAAGATTTGGGGGGAACCAGGTTGCAAAGGCACCGGTTAGGATTAACCCTCCAGAGCCGGCTGGTAACAGGCGTAATACTGGGCCACAGAGCCCTAAAGATTTGTCTTGTTTTGTTTGTGGGCGGAAGGGGCACCTAGCGAGGGACTGTTGGAAGAAAACTCCTCCCTCAAAGCCAAATGGCGGACCCCATAGGAATGGAAGGAGAGACCCTTCACCAAAGAATTGGAGAAACGGAGGTAGCGGCGGTCCGAAATGGGACAAAAGGCAGACAGCTGCGTTCTGCCAGACAGTTGGGCCAGAAAGTAGTCCAATCCGGGATGCTATTGAGAAGGGGGAGCCCGTGATAGAGGGTGGAAAGGTCCTCCCTATAATTAGTGGAATGTGCGGGGAAGTCACAGCCTCAGAAGATGGAGGGAAAATGCTCGTGTACCCGGGGTGTGTGGGAAAACATGAAGTGCAGATGTTTCGCGACACAGGATGCAGTAGCGTAGCAGTGCGTAGGCAACTAGTCAAGGACGACCAGCTATTGGGCCGCAACCACATGTGCATGCTAATAGATGGGACGATTAGGAGATTTCCCCTGCGAGGGTGAGGGTGGATACTCCTTTTTATAGTGGCCAAGTAGAGGCTATGTGTATGGATAAACCCAAGTACGACTTGGTCATAGGGAACATATCGGGGGTGAGACCAAACCCCGACCAGTCGTGGCTTGAAGAAAACCTACTCCGGGCTGAGGCCAAAACAGGTGACCCAGAAGTAACGGGAAGAGGCAAGGAGATAGGTGTGGGTCCGGACCAGAACCGGACACAGGGACCTACCCTTACCCGTGAAAGCTCGGTGGGGGTCGACAAGGGCGCAGAAAGGCGATCGCTCCTGCACCGCCCAGTAGCTGTTGGACACAAGCTAGGGAAGATGTGCCCAGGGGATGTCGGGCAGATGTCACCCAAGATACTCTACGAGGTGAGCCCGATAAGGTAGCAGCTGTAGTGACACGGTCACAGGCTGCCAAGGAGAGGCGCCCAATTAAGCCACTGAACGTACCAGTGGAAGTGATCGAAGAAGTTCACGTGGAGAAACTGAAGGAGGCCCAAGGGGCCGACGTCTCATTGAAGAGATACTGGGCACCCCGATTGCCTACATGAGGGCACGATGACGCTGTGTACTGAGGCGTACTGCACGTCGATGGTGCGCATGTCTTCAACCAATCTAACCCTGCCTGTGCTGTGGTGCAGAGTTCAGAGTTACGATGTTGGAGAGCTGACAGCTGCTCGTCGTTGCTCGGTGGTTCTCTCCGGGTACTCCGGCTTCCTCCACCCGTAAAACTGTCACGGTCACGATTAGCCATTGTGCATAAGTATGTGACCTTAAACACCAATAAATAAATAAATAAATAAGAGATACTGGGAACTGGCCGGCAAATGTGATCAGGTGATCACCAGGGGCAAGGGCCGATACAAGATGAGAGTGGAGAAAGGAGTTCTCTATAGAGTGTATGAGCAGCGACGAGGAAAGTCGCGGGCAGAATTGAAACAAATTATGGTTCCAGAGAAGTTTAGGAAGCAGGTCATGACCCTGGCCCATGAGTCTTTGGTTGGGGCCACTTGGGGTCGAGGAAGACCCTCAACAGGATTACAGCCTGTTTCCACTGGCCCGGCATTAACGGTGATGTCACCAGGTTTTGTCAGTCGTGTGACATCTGCCAGAAGACAGTGTGAAAGGGCAATGTCACAAGGGTACCATTAGGGGAGATGCCTCTAATGAATGAGCCATTCGAGAGAATCGGGGTGGATCTCATCGGACCTATTTCACCCGTGTCGGATAAAGGAAACCGATACATCTTCACTGTGGTGGATTATGCCACCAGGTATCCAGAGGCGGTGGCCCTACCCAAAATCGAGACGGAGCGTGCAGCCGAGGACCTGCTTGAGGTGTTCTCGAGAATAGGTTTTCCGAAGGAAATCCTAAGCTACCAGGGGTCGCAGTTCACATCGGGGCTGTTAGAGGAAGTATTCGGCTGGTGGCGGTTAAACAGTTATTCACCACCCCATATAACCCGAAGTGTAACGGTCTGTGTGAGCGGGTCAATGGCATTTTAAAGGGAATGCTGAGGAAAATGTGCCAAGAAAGGCCAAGAGATTGGGACCGCTATCTGCCAGCGGTATTGTTCGCCTACCGGGAAGTGCCCCAGGCGAGCACTGGTTTTTCCCCTTTTGAGCTGTTATATGGGGGGGGACAGTTAGGGGGCCCATGCAGGTGTTGCGTGAGCTCTGGACCGGGGGAGAGACCAGCGAGGTTCGGAATACCTATCAGTATGTCCTAGACCTATGAAATAGGTTGGAGGAGACCTGTCAGTTGGCAAGGGAAAGCCTACGGAAGGCACGGGGTCGACATAAGCACCACTACGACCGGGGTGCTAAGGATAGAAGGTTTTTGGTGGGGCAAAAGGTGACGGTCCTCCTGCCAACGGACCATAACAAACTGCTATTGCAGTGGAAGGGGCCTTACGTGGTGACTGAAGTAGTCGAAAATATGGACTATCGGGTAGATGTAGAGGGTAAAAGCAAGATTTACCATGCGAATCTGCTAAGGCGATACCATGATAGAGAGGCAGAGGAAACAAAGCGAGCCATTAGCTGTAGTGACTCCGCTCCTCAGGGGGGGGGGGGGCCAGAAGACCGCGGGCTTAGCCATAATAGAGCCTGAGGATGAGACTGAAATAGGTGTCGTGGATGAAGACAGCCTTTTAATACTGGGCGAGCTAAGTGGCGTGGAAACGCATAGGGATGTCAATATCAGTGACAATTTGTCAGATGAACAGCGTCAGCAGGTTGTGAAACTCTTCGAAGAGTTCGGGGATGTGTTTTCCGAGAGTCCAGGAAGCACGGACCTCGAGGAACACAAAATTGAACTTACCACTGGGGAACCGGTAAGAGTGAAGCCTTATAGGATTCCCTATGCAAAAAGGCTTGAAGTGCGGGATGAGGTGGAAAAGATGCTGAAGGCGAGGATCATTGAACCTTCAAATTCTCCCTACAATTCACCAGTGGTACTTGTGAAGAAGACAACAGCGTCCGATTCTGCATTGATTTCAGGCGATTGAACGCCATAACTAGATTTGACAATGAGCCCATGGGGAACATGGAAGACATAATGACTGGCTTGCAAGGTGCTGAATTTTCAGCAAAATAGATTTGAACAAGGGCTACTGGCAAATTCCTGTTAGGAAAACCGACAGGCATATGACCGCATTCATAACCCCGGATGGGTGTTTTCAATTCCGAAAGCTCCCTTTTGGAATGATCAATGCTGGCGCCACCTTCAATAGGATGATGCGCAAATTGCTGGCGGACACGCGGGATATAATTCACTACGTGGACGATATCTTATGCAAGACGCGTTCGTGGCGAGAGCACCTTGAAGTACTGAGGGGGTTGCTCTTGAGACTCCGGAAGGCAGGGCTGACAGTAAAACCTTCCAAGTGTGAAGTAGGCTTCAGGACCATCGAGTTTCTCGGTCATAAGGTTGGAGAAGGAGAGGTGGCTATGGATGACGAGAAGCTCGAGAGGATTCGTAATGCAAATCCTCCACAGACGAAGCGGTAGGTGAGATCGTTCTTGTGGTTAGCTGGATACTACAGAAAGTTTTTGCCAAACCTTGCAGATATCGCAGCGCCTTTGACCGATCTCACGAAGAAGGGTAGACCAAATAAGGTCAAGTGGGAATCTCCCCAAGACAGGGCATTTAAGACCCTAAGGGATGTGTTCAGTAGGGCACCAATTCTCCGTTTGCCTGACTTTGCTAGGCCTTTCCTAGTACAGGCCGACGCATCAGACACGGGGGTTGGTGCAGTTTTACTGCAGGAATATGAGGATGGGCGATTCCCGGTGGCGTACGCCAGCAAGAAGCTGCTGCCGAGGGAGCGTAACTATTCAGTCATTGAACGGGAGTGTCTAGCGATTGTTTTTGCCGTCAAGAAGTTCCAAAACTTTTTTGTACGGAAGGGAGTTTGTACTCCACACGGATCACAGACCCTTGGCCTACATCCAGAAAAGTAAGGTGGAAAGTAGCAGGATCATGCGGTGGTCCCTCCTGCTACAGAATTACTGTTTCAGAATAGTAGCAATCAAGGGTAGTCAAAATGTTGCGGCCGACTACCTCGGTCGTCAGATTTAATTCGAACTCCGTAAGTTAACCCGTCTGTCGCGTGTGCGTGGACGGGAACTACGTGTTAGTGAGATGACAGAATTTAGAGCAAGGGGCCCATCGGCTGGCTTGGGTCAGGGTGGATACCCCTTGCTAAGAATTTGTTCACGCGGGTGTTGCGTGAGTGTATATAGATACAGGTGTGTGTATGATAGAGTAGTGTTATATTTTGCGATGTTGAGAGGGAGAGTGAGTGTATGAGGGACCTGTCGGCTGCATGTGTACCAACGGACCACCTCCAATTGTGCGCCAGTGGAAGTGATCGCACGAGTTTATATGGGTTGTGGTTAGATTCATAGGTCCCAAAGGGGAACCGAGCCAAATTACTGGAGAGTTATTTGTGGTGCGCATCAATGTGTGCATGTGCATGGCTGTGTGTGTGAAATTTCTGAGTATATTGGTGTAATAGTAGAGCAAGACTGTGAGATAGCTCTAAGAGAGAAGTATTAAACTGGATGCACGTGAATGTTATCCCCTTGGTGTTTTTGGAACAACTGAGAGTATGTTCCTTGGTAGGGGGTTGTCAAGGTGATAGCTAAAAGTGGCGATTTTCTTGTTTAAAAGTGTAAATATGTTCGATAATATTTCTGCCTGGGTGAAATGTAAAGCATAAAGATAGGTATGTGACGGACCCTGAAAATGATTTGTCAAACTAACAATAATTCAAACTCTGCTAATTAGGTATGAAATTTAATGGCCAACATGGCGCACGTGTTGAAAGCCACATGGGGCTATCTGGCGTTACAAATCAATGGTAAGAGAGACAATATTCTCTTCTGTATCGTTATCCGGGTAATTAAGACCAGTTAAATTGTAATCGTTGGAAACAGTGCATCACATATGGTCTGGACACACACCCATATTACGCATCTATCCTGTCTCCGAAATGTCGAAAGGGTTCACTTCAGACGAAATTCACATTTATATCTCTGTCCATATCGAATTACAAAGCACTCGTTAAATCAGAATTAATGTGTTTAAACCTTGCGTTCCGACTATATAAAGAGTGAAGCAGAATTCTGAGAGGCAGTTGGCCTGAGGGCACTCAGAGAAGGTCCGAATTTAGCCTTGACCGTCGAGGGTCATAGGCACCGAGAGGTAAGTATAAGTCCGCGTATTGTCGTAACCCTGTCAGGGTTGTAAGGAACCGATTGCAGTTTGTTAACGGTTGCGAACCGCAGTGGCATAGTAGCCAAAGAAATAAAAGCTGTAACGTTGAGGTCTAGGGACCGTGTTAAGAGCTTGAGTAAGCGCTGGAATAGCTCGCGAGATAAGATAGTTTTAGGCGGTGCGAGAATTGGTGATGTTGAGAACACTTCGCAGAATATTTTTATGTAAGCTTTGTTAAGTAGAAAGCTGAAGGCGAAGAATAACTTAACCCCGTGAGAGCCAGACAAGGCACAAAGCGATCGTGAACTGTAGTAGACGCCGATTGAATTGTGGTTGAACTGTGAGAACGCTGATAGAGTCGCACAAGCAGAACATTGTATGAGTTAAGCCCGACTGACGGCAAAGTTAACCCTGCGTGGAGAAAGCAACGAGAAGTGAATAGACACTTTGTATTTGTCACAAACCGTGAGAGGGTGGAGATGATGTGAGGTTGATCCAGCGGACACAGCTAGCTGTGGGAGACGTCGAGGGCCCTAAAGAATAAACTTTTATTCGCGTAATTAGTGTATTCTTATGGATAATTTTGTGAGTAATTTGTTTCATATTATATTTCTTCTTACATGTAAATAAATAACCTTTCAGTGAATTATCGTTGATCACCTTTCGGCGTTGTAAGCCACGGGCACCTTCAGGAATCCTAAGAGTCCCAAGCGGATAGGGCATTGATAAGGTGGCAAGGTTTACGTTCGAACTGGGGTTTGGACGACAGTCACTGGCTGTCGGCTGAGCACTGATAAGAACATAAATTTTCCTCCACCACTTCACCCCGGTAATCCTGCGACAGCATTGACTAACCAGCCGCATCTATATATATTGATGTTGAGGGTCGTAGAGGGAGGTTTCTGTCGATAATTGTACTGAGTCTGCATTCAACACGGCTATCGTTTCAGTCAATTAACACAAAAACGCCTTTACTAATCAGCCTCATCTCTTGGTGATGTGTTGAAGATCGTCCGTGGGAGGTTCCTTTCGATAATTATCCGGGTTTGATATTCAATATGGATGTCACGGCAGCCATATTGATTTGGTCACGGCAGCCATATTTATTTTAGTTTTCATCAAGTAATTCAACAGTGACTTTACTGATCGTTTCATCTATTAGTGATGTTTTGAGGGTGGGTAGGAGGTTCCTTTCAATAACCGGCTTCTTGACTTTTGGTGCTTAATGAAGTGGGTGGCACTGAAAACTCTGAAAGTGGGTTGTACTCATATTTCAGACATGGTACAGTACGGCTGCCCTGGATTGGTCACTTTTCACGGGTGGGCAATATTTACTTGGCCGCAACAATATTAGATTCCAAACACTAAATATATGAATAATTATCAAAAATTTAATTGGTGAAGCACCAGGTACAACCCGATGTTTCATTAGTTAAAATTTTGCCGATGATGATTTTTATCACGTGGGAAACGCATGAGTGGACATCACTGGATTTCGATCAGTCCTCGACGACTGAACTGTGTGATATATCAAGTTGTATTAGTATGGTTCTATCCCGTTTCTCCCACTTTTAATTACCCCAAGCTAATAAGCTCTTAATCCTAAGCCGACGACAATAGATCGACCTGTTATAGTCTGTTTCTCACAGCTCTAACTGATCTGTCCCGTTTCTCCCACTATTTGGCTAAATTGGTATAGTATTTGAAAAAAGCGAAACTTAATCAACGTTAAACTTGGAAAATATATATTCTAAAATATTCCAATAATAGTTGTGTATGTATATAATAACAGCAATTATGATAAATGTAACAGTTGAGAAACTTTGTCTGCATAATTACACACTGATAACTGTCCTTGTCTGAAACGTTCTTTCAATAAACTTAATCTCTGTTCGATTCTAATATAACGTCTTTTCTTGGGTGCTCTAACACCCCCTGCAGAATACTGGATAAGTGAAAGTTCAGTTTGTGCCTGAATTTTTTGAGCATTTGTACCACAACATAGATATTAGGATGGGAATGATGCAACATTTTTTTCAGTTTGTTTATGAACGTTTTCATTGTCTTTATATGCCGTTTGAAGTGCACAATGCTGTGCTTTTCTCCAAATGCTTTGCGTATAATGAAAATAACACCCTTTAACCAACACTCCAGGAATAGTCCTGTACGCAGCATTATGTGCTGCTGTTTCGAAATCAAAAAACATTGTTTCTGGTCTAAAAATCAGATTCCGGCCATGGCGTCTTTCACTAAACTAAAAAGTTTCATGTACACTTCTTCCTTGTTGCCTGGAAGTAGAGCAAACACTAATGGAAACATGTTCCCATCCACTCTGGCATGTATTGAATATAGCTGATGAAAAAGCGTTCGGCATGCATAGAAAGTCCCATCACAGAAGACAGTTTCAGCTGTTGATAAATGTCTCAGATTGTCCGTAGTTGTGAATACAAGCATGTTGTCTTCAATGTAATTGACATTATTTTGAAGGAATTGTTCTCCTGAAGTTGTCAGTTGCCACTCTCCTTCTAATGAAACTTCCTGCCGAGTTCTTGGAATTGATGGTCTATTTTTTTAACGTTCACGGTAAAGGGATGATTTACTGGCATAATATGTCGGCAAACTCTCTACAATGAGTCGATCGGTTTCATTCCAATCTGGCGTTTTTAATTTTGCTAATTCTTTAACATACATTGACGGAATCGGCATTGTTTCCTCTCTTGCTCTTTTTTTCATGGTTTGCTTTATCTTCATTGCCTCGATGACTGGTTGTTCCCCTTCATGGTTATGTTGACCACCCAATTTAGTCAAATGGCCTCCGTGAGTATTTAGTGTATCTGGACATTCAGCCACATGGCACCTCCAATAAATACGATCTCCACGTCTGTTTTTCACTTGATATCTGTGTCCTGAAAATATCCGACTGTCACGTCCAAACGTATTCTTCACAAACTCAAGCGGTTGAACTTGTATGGCAGCCATTATCTTCGTCGAAAACTGAATGACCTTCCACCTTCCACGAAACTTCAGTTATATTTATATATATATTCGTAAAAGTTTAAACAAACGTCGGTGATTATTTCTCAGAAACATAATAAAGAACAAACAAACATCACACAAATCGGCACTCTCTACAATCAGTAATCATTCCGATATTTTGAATAAACACCAGTGATTATTATTGTGAAAACAAAACAAACAGGTGTGAAAACAAACACAAAATTATTTGGAGATTTTTAACAAACACAAGCAATATAAAATCATTTTAAATAAACACCAGTGATTATTACTTTGAAGCGCATTCAAAAAATTATTTTGATAATTTAAACAAAAGCCAGTGATTTTTTCTTCCAAACAAATTCTTAAAGTGGGAAATTAAAAAGTGGAAGAAACAGCACATTGGTAAAACAGTGTGAGATATTAAAAAGTGGGAGAAACGGGACATCAGTTAAAAAGGCAACAATAATGATACAAAGTATAATCCCTATAACAACACATGATTTAGGTGTGGGATTAAAAGTGGGAGAACCGGGACGACCCCATTAGTATAGCTAGTTACCGAGACATGTAATTTTTGGAGGGGCGGCATATTCTACCCATGGTAATGCTAGTGTGTGTAGCCGAGGGAGGGGTATATGCCTTCGCATTGCTCTTTTTTCTTCGAGTGGACCATGGTTAGCTTGGTGTGATCAAATTTAGTAAGTAATGTTTTTCCTCCCGGTGTAGGAAAATTCTGTTGCTGGTATATTCATTTTTTTCCTCTGACGTTTGTGGAATATTTTTCTGGTCTTCGATGTGAAAGTTATAATAAAGTACTCAAGATCTGCCAAAACGTTAAACATTATATCAAATTCTCCCAGTCTGGAGTTTGGAATTTACTACCATCTTCTCTCTTTTGTCTGGCCCCACCAAAAGTGTTCAATTTATTTTTTAAATTATTGGACTGGCAAGGAATGTCCAATTGAGAAGCATGTGATTGTTGAGAAAATGCCAATGAAATTTGTATTAAAAGTTTCAAAGGAAACTTGGCTTTTTATGGCAAGTTAATTAGAAACAATTAACCCTTTACCCAACGAATCGGCCGCATCCGCCCGCGTAATATGCAAATTCAGCGGTTGAAAAAATATTATTTTTCAAAAAATTTCAACAAAACCATATCATGTGACCCCTCGTTGGAACGAGCTCGTCGAGCTCGTTCCAACGAGGGGTCACATGATATGGTTTTGTTGAAATTTTTTGAAAAAATTGAAAAATTGTTATTTAAAATAATAAATTTTGGTATCGTCGGCGTTGGGTAAAGGGTTAAGTAAACCCCCATTTTTGCTCTTTGTTTAGCGAATGTGTGCGAGTTTTTATTCTTCTCGGAAAAAAATCGAACATCTTTCCCCCTAGACTTTTATATTAATGGAAAGGATAGTGTCTGTATTATATATCACGATGCGCACACTGTTGATATAATGAACAGGAAAAAGTTACGGAACATCAAAAGATGGTGAAAACGCTGCTTTTTTATTTTTTAAATGGGCTTAAACAAGAGAATAACAGTCAAACGTTCAAACTGGAAGGGGAAAATTCTAAAAAGCAAACTTCTGTGTTTTTATACTTCTCTATAGGAAATGCCTGAAGTTTTTGAAGTGATGCGCACATGGGTGATACAACTTCGTTTACATTTCCAAATTTCAATATTTATATGAAATCCCCAATCACTTAGTGTTAACCCTTTATCCAACGTAACGGTTAAAACCGGCCAGCGCTATTCACAAAAATCACCATTCAATTTTCATTATTTTTTTCATTTTTAGTCTCAAAACCATATCTTATGACCCCTCATTGGAACGAGCTCGTTGAGCTCATTCCAATGAGGGGTCATAAGCTATGGTTTTGACGCAAAAAGTAAAAAAAAAATTGTTCAAGAATTTTATTTGCAAGTGTCGTCTTCTTTTCGTGTTAGGTAAAGGGTTAACTTCACTGGCAACGTTTGAAAATTAAGGGGAGGTAAATTTCCTGTAAATCTCTTCCATTGATGAAAATTGTCAGCCATGGGAGAATATTCCAAAGAATTAGTTCTGCGTTCTGGTGTCATATGAAAACAGAACAAAGAGCACATTTTTTATTTTTTAACGTTTTTCAAATTCGTATTCTAGATTCCTAAAGTTTTATGGTGAAGCGGCCTTCGATGGTCCAAGTTGCCGTACATTTAAGACGTAGGCCAACATGTTGGATTCCAGTGAGTGTCTCTAAAATCCGTTTAAATCAAGTCGCCGTTAATTGGGTAGCATTTCTTGCGTTGATTCAAAGAAACTGATATAAGAATCATGGCGGACGTGACAGGCTGAGTTTTATTTCGGTGGTGATTTTCTGTGCTTTTTCTAGCATTCATGTATTTATTTGGGGGGGGGGGGGGGAGAGAAGGTTGCTTATGTATTGTAAATAGCTGTTTTGAAAGTTGTGTGTATCATGGGAGGAGGATTATCGCTCCTGACGAGATCAAAGGACTTTAAACAGTAACATGTTCGTTACTCTCCTATTCTCTCTACAACTGCTTGGCGTTTTCAGCCTCAGGCTGCGTAATTTAAAAACTGTTGTGCTGCTCTGTTCAATACTCTCTGAATTATTATTGATGGATAGACAATCACATATAACTTACACGCAAGGAAAATGAGTGCCTAAATGTTTATCTCGGAGTGAAAATTTGAAATTTTGAAATTTTAATCCATTGTGGTATTAATAATTCTGTTGTCTACTGTACGGATATTACCAATGATATTACCAATGAGTTCTCAGTGAGCAGAGTTCGGCATTGTGGTTTAATTTTCTCGCCATTGTGTTATCATACTGTCAACATTGCAGCTCCACGTGAATACCAACAAAAGTTTTTCTCAAGTGTGTTCAATTACTAATGAATTAAGGTGATTCTAAAGTCATGGCTGCCAACATGGAAGCCAGAAACACATAAAAATGTGAACTTTTCATTGAACAATAACTTGGCAACGAAACAGCCTTGCCCTTGAATACCAGGGTTGGGGGAATGGTCATGTCACATAGAACGTGATGGGACCCGCAAAATATGCGTTTAACAAATTTACGAGTCATTTGGAGACATTAGAAAATATGTACTGTCAAAAAGTCGGAAATGGCGTTGGAAGGATTTCAAAAAATAGCGAGACGCCTCACCTTCCAATGAACAACCAACGTGAACTATCAATAATGTACTGCAGCAGTTGAGTCTTAATTTTCAATAAAACACATCGAGGATAGGACTGAGCACGTTGTCAACCTGGGTCGTTTCAGTCTCAAAAGTGTTCCATGTTTACGGTGGGAAATTCAAAACACTGAAGGTTGTGGGCAACATTGCGACAAAAGATCTCGCCATATTATGTCCCGTAAATTCTCATGACAGTGCCACAGCTGAAATTCTGATTGTCCATATATCTCAAGGGAAGCAGACTAATAGAGGCAAATTGCATTGATTGTCTGTTCTATGTAAATATTCTTCCCTCACCAACTGAAGCAATAAATTTGTTTACATGGATCGATCTTGCCATTAGTTTGTATTCATGCGCCAAAATTACCAACAGAGAACAAAAATTTCAATTTTCTTTAATTAACAAAACGGTGACATACAGTGGAATTAGAAAACCATGTTGTATTCTTTCGTTGTTGAAATATTCGTAAACTGGTTGCTTTTTCACTTCTTTTAATCGCAAATCGGGGGGAAGTATTGTTCGTCATGTAATATTGATGGTTAACTTTATTGGTCTGTCATTCGGTCCCGTTTCGGTCTGGTTTCGGTGAGTTCCAGAAATAATGCTCCTAATTTTGCGATCTGGTGTGATTTACATTGCGAATCACTGTGAATGATGTATTTCATTAAATTTGTTTGCAATCCACAAAGATCATCGATAATTTCGAATAATCTGTGGGCTATTAGACTCATGCCTGCAAGTATTTGTTGATCGAAGTTGTTGTCACCGGAAAGTCACGTGCGTTGGTAAGTCGCTTGTTCAAAGTGCGAAAAATAATATTTTTTCTTTCTATCCACCCACTAGACCTCCTAATCACAAATAAAATATGATAGAAGTGTGAACATGAAATTTTTCTCTAGAAAATTATTTTATCAGTCGTTGCATAGAAATTCTCAACGAAAGTGAAGTATGGCAACACACACAAGGCACAATCGAGCATCAATTTCTTATCAACCTACCTCAATTGTTTACTACAGGCTTGCACTACAGTGAAAGAACCTAACTCGGATAAAATACTGTCTATTTTAATCTTTCCCAAGATTTGGGAAAGAAAAGTGGTGTAAAAACACCACGAAAAAATAAGCCAAAACTGGGCCGAGCGCCATCGGCGCATACCCAGTATGGGATGCTCTTCCATAGTACAAATCCACGACTTCCGTAACAGTGCCTAATGCATCAATTCGTCATTCTTTTTCTATCCGAAGCACGAGCAGGATGTGTTTCCGCCATATGCATTATGAAACAGTGATAATTCAACTCGTGAATAATGGTTTTCTGTGACTGGAATTATGGATCTGAAGATCGTATAATAACAGGACTTAGTTTTATATATTCTCGTTTATATTTTCAACCACATTCTCATTGTTTATTAATTACTATTCTGTTTTCGCGAATGTTTTGTTTGCGGGTTCGTGTCATCGTGATTCGACAATGAATTTTTTCGGTTGATAAAAAATTGTTATTGGAGTAGGTGTCGGCCGTCTGGGTTCTGCCACACCTTCTCTCGTAGTTGAGGGTGTTCTTCTACTTTCTGTTTCTGTTGAGTTCACCTTTTTCTTCTACTGCTCTCACCTCTGTTCTTTCCAGTTCGGTTCCTTTAGGGCAATTCCCTTTGCCCTCGCCATTGGTGCGTTCTCGTGTCCGTTTCGTCCGCACCCGCGAATGGTGTGGAATGCTGTCGTTTCGGGAGCCTCCCGACTCGACCACGTCTGATGTGAGTTAACCCCCTCCGTGGGGGATGTGCAGCTCCTCCTCATCAAGATATCCTGTTGTAATTGAATCGTTGACTCGCGCTGTTAAATCCACTTCAAAACTTCATTCTTGGCTGTGGCATTATACAGTGATTTTATCATCCCGGAGAAATTGTCAAATAAATTCGATATACAATGATAAGCGAGATAATGAATAACGATAATACACATTCTTTTGTGGTAGATAGCATCATCACTAAACTGGAGAGTAACTATATTTCTAATTTTATGGCAGACATATTTGATGACGATAAACCAAGCGGAAAGAACAAACTAAGAACATATAGAGAATTTAAATCTGATTATGAATTAGAATCATATTTCAAAAATGTTAAAGGTATGGACTTGAGAAAACTCTGCTGTGAATTACGAATTAGTAGCCATTTATTGGAAATTGAGAAAGGGCGACACAAGCAGCCCAAAGTACCTCTTAATGAAAGGATTTACAAAAAGTGTAATTCAGATATCGAAACAGAGGAACATTTCATCATGAGATGTCCAATATATACTGAACTCAGAAAACAATATTTCGCGGAAATTGGGAAACTAAACCAAAACTTTACAAACATGAGTGACATACGTGCAACGTCATCTGCAACATGGTTAGATCCTTTCTTCGAAAAAGAAATGATTCACCTAATAAGTGTTGATTATATATATGTATTGAGTAATAGATACAGAAATGTATGGTTATCTTTATGTTGTTTATTGTTATTGTCTACTGGCATCTGTCTCATGTGGACGTTATTGTGATTAAACTATCTATCTATCTAAAAAGTTGGATTCAGCCATCGTTTTTTGACTGTGTGCAGTGGTCCAATGGTTTTAGTGTCGGACTCCTGATTGCCAGGTGGGATTGTCGAAGGTTCGGCTGGGGGTCAGAAATCAACTCAACATTCCAATTTCTTCGAAAACATGATTGTGGCCCTCAATATACACATACACACTTTCCCGTCGAAGGGCGGAATGGGGTGTGTAAAACGAGACTTAACAAAGAGGTAGGCAACTTTCTCCAGAAGTACTTCACAGAGAGAGGGAGTTTAGGCCAACATTATCTTTGCCAGCCTGCCATTGCAAGTGAATTAGAAATTAGCTGGAAGGGGGTTCAGACACTCTTTATTCTTAGGATGCGCCCGAAGTGTACCTCGGTTAATTTGTCTCTACTACGGACCTGAAAGTGAAGAAAAATGGATAATTATTTAACAAATTTCCTCAATGTAAAGGTGTGTGTGTCTCAAGCATAACTGTGTATTTTGCATTTCTGGCATGCCGCTAAGGCATATGGGCCACTATTGATATATGTCAGTGTGTGGGAGGCCTTGTACGGTCAAGCCCCCCTTACCCCACCCCCCAGGTTCGAAATGTTTCCTATGTCCCTGTAGCGAGTGGTTTTCAATCTAACACTTCTGACTTGCTTTTTATGTTAACCCTTTACCCAACACGAATAGATGACGGCACTTGCTAAAAACGTATTGAATAAAACCTGAATTTTTGGCTCAAAACATTGCTAATTATCCCCTCATTGCAGCGACCTGGGCTGGCTCCAGTGAGTCCTCATAAACTGGGTTTTTTAGGCAAACAATTATTGTACAGTACAGTCGCCGTGTAATGGTCGAAATCCATGCGTGGGCAGTGATGTCCACGCATGCGTTTACCAGGTAATAAAAATCATCAGCAAAATTTTAATTAATGAAGCACCGGGTTTTTGATGATTATTCCTATAATTATTGCTTGGATTCTAATATTATTGCGTCCGTGGAAATATTGCCCCACCGTGGAAAGTGACCCGTCCTCGGTGGCTGTATTGTATAGCGATTTTCGTGAGTAGCATTGGTCGAATATGTCCACTGGGAGTTGTAGGCCTATGTTGGATAGAGGGTCATTGTTTCTTGAGACAGGTGCCGCTCAGCAACTTTGAAAGCGGGTGTTCTGACGCCTTCTACCAGAACATCCTGTAAAAACTGCGCCCTAAGAAGCGATCTGGGCGATCTTATAGGGGAGTAGTGGAGTATCGGCACCGATTCGGTGCCAGTCTTCCCCTAGTTCCCTAAAATCTCCCAGAATGCGCAACAGGCCTGCATTGTGTAAATAGTCACAACTCCGACACCGATTCCGATCATAATAATCGCCAACTCAAAAAGTAAGTTTGGTGTTTAACTGGTAGAGTGCTGGAAGCCCATATTTGAGCTTTATTCTCCAGTGCAGGTACTGTAATTTAACCCTTTGTACCCGTAAAGCCGATTTTTCGGCCCAGGGCATAATTTCGTCCCATTTTTGTCTAATGATAAGAAGTCTATACACGGGGCACTGATGATAAAATAATAACTGCAGTCTGCAGCCAGGCGGCTGCACACTGCAGTTATTATTTTATCCTCCCCGTAGATTGATATTGGACTGACCCATCTCACAGTAAGTGTACACAAAGGCGATACCATCCCAGGAAACGGGCTAAAGGCTTCAAATGCAATGCTTCATTATTATCTTTGAAGTGATATTATTTAGTCCGCTAGGATTTGCCTTGTTATAATTTATGGGAGAGTGGCCATAGACACTCTCCTATAATTTGCAACAAGGCAAAGACATATGAACAAATTTTGATAGCCAAAAATAATTTAGCACTCTACCAATTAAGGTGACGAGGAGAATAACAAGCAATTAAGGGTATGAACAAAAAACACATCAGGTGGGATAATAATTTAAGCGTTGTCGAAACTCAATTCGTTTACTATTTTCACATATTTTGAACTTTGTTGGCTGAAGCTGCCTCGCTACCGCCAACCATCCCCACTTCCCTTCAATGGCTCCTCGGCTACTGACAAAAATCTGAGAATTCGATAGCCTTCTGTTGAGTACACTTACCATCTATTCGATTTTTATACAAGTGCACGAGAGGAATTTAAACGCACAATAAGCAAAGAAGGTATTGCCACCAGACCTCCCAGGATACGGACACCTGCCCCTGTGGACATCTGCCCTCCCATTAAAATTAATGGGACATTTGCACCCCCCCCCCCCCCCACACACACACCCCCCATTCGTTTTTATACCTAGGACACCAGCCCCTGGTGTTTGTTTACCTAGGACACCTGTCCCCCGGTGTTTTTCGTACCTAGGACACCTGCCCCCTCCCCTGTTTGTTAGCTCATCTTGACAAAGTCAAGCTGAGCTAATCTCATCGCTCTCCGTCCGGCGTCCGTCCGTCAACACCATGTTTTGGTCTTCTCCTCCAAAGCCACTGGGCCAATTCAAGTGAAAGTTTGCCAGTGTGAGTGATGGTCCCGAAGGGGCATTGCATTTTTGTTCAACTCAGCATGCCCAGCCCCATAGGGAGGGAGTGGGGAAAAATGCTCCAAAATTTTTTTAAAATCTTCTTCTCATGAACCAGTGTGTACAATGACTTGATATTTACTATGGAGCTTCCTTTTGAGGTGTATAATCAAGTTTGTTCAAACGAAGTTCCTGAAGCAATATTTGGCTTTGTAATGGGAGGGGTAAGATTTTTGGCCCCACCCAAAATTTCTATTTTCTGAACCCATGGTCCGGTTTGAACCAAATTTGGTATGTGGTATTATTGGGTCATAAGTACTTGACTCGTGCAAAAAAATATTCCCACATCCCCATCGGAACCCTTGGAGCTAAAAATAGAAATATTTTCAAACGCCCATATTTCCCAAACCACACGGAACAGAGAGCTGCTATTTGGTATGAAGTATCCTTAGGAGCAGTAGAATTGAATGGTAGAAAAATTGCCATCGGTTATGTTAGGGTGTTCTGTAATGGGCATCGAAAAAATGCTGAGTCGGCATATTTGCAAAAATTTTAAAAAATCTTTTCTCCAGAAGCAATGATCAGAATGTTTTGATATTCGGTATACAGCATTCGTAAGGGGGGGGGGGGGGGGGGGGGGGGGGGGGGGGTCAGATACAAGTTTTTTTTTAAAATAAAGCCCATTGGTTCATATTTGGGCTCAATACAGATGCCCAAATTTTTAACATAGGGTGATATTCTTTAAAAATCTTCTTCTTCAGAACCACCAATCAGAATCTTTTAATGTTTGGTATACATCATTGCTATGAGGGTCAGATTCAAGATTGTTCAAATCAAGTCCCTAGGTTAATATTTGGGCTTCCTACAGAAGCCCAAATTTTAACTTTGTTCAATATGAAGGATAATTTTTATAAATCTTCTTCTTCAGATCCACCAGTCAGAATGCTTTCATATTTGGTATGCAACATCTCTAGGGGGGTCAGATTCAAGTTTGTTCAATTCGAGTGCCTGGGTTAATATTTGGGCTCCATATGGGAACCTGAAATTTAACTTAATACAATATGATGGAATTTCTTCAAAAATCTTCTTCTTCAGATCCACTAGTCAGAATGCTTTCATATTTGGTATACAACATCTCTAGGGGGTTCAGTTTCAAGTTTGTTCAAATCGGATCCATAGGTTAATATTTGGGCTCGCCATGGTAGCTCAAATTTTAACTCAGTGCAATATGAAGAAATTTCTTTCAAATTTCTCTTCTTCAGATCCAACAGTCAGAATGCTTTCATATTTGGTACACAGCATCTCTGGGAAGTCAGATTCAACTGTGTTCAAATCGAGAGCCTGGGTTAATATTTGGGCTCCCTATGGGATCCGGAATTGGCCATGTTGCTGAAGAATTAAAAAAAATTGTATTCAGTACCCTCTAGAGGTGTGTAACTAAGATTAATCCACATAGGTGGGATCAAGGGGCTTCATAGGGGAGCTCTACATTTTACATTATGTTCAACTGAAGAAAAGGCATGATGCCCGGATTATTTTTGTCACTCTTGAGGGACTCAAGGATTGACAGTGTATCCTATGGAGATGGATTGCTTAATGTAGACTCATTCTTGGACTCTGTTTATATTGTGTTCTGTTCAAGATGAGCGCTTCAGGTCCCGTGGGGCCTCTTGTTTTGTATTTAGGACATCTGCACGCCCCCCCCCCCCCTCCTTTAATATTAATAATTTCACAGGTCTGTTAATTAAGATGTCAATGTCCTTAGTATAAATATTAGAAATGGGCAGACTTCCTATCCCACCCAATCCGTAGGAGGGCAGATGTCCTACCCATCAAAAACCAAGAGAGGGCAGATGTCCTATCTTACACAACCTACGGGAGGGCGGACGTATACCTTACAAAATCTAGGTGAGGGAAGAGGTCCGGAGGATGTCCCGGCTTCAGAACTCCCACATCGTGGAGTTGATCCCAATGTATTTTACTAAGAAGTATTAGAAACACTAGCGAGTTGTATAGCATGAACATATGAGTTCCACCAGGAGGTATATTGACAGAAACATTGTTTATGGTTCTTGTGATGAGCTGGAAAATGAATTTTCATCTGGATGGAAACACGCGCCGTTGTTTTATTAGAGTGACAATCCCTTGACTCGAACATTGCTTGTGCCCCCTGTTTTTCACCGAATATGAGGGTTCGGGTTCCAGCACGGCATGCCTTAGGGCATGTCCCGGGGGCCGCAGGCCCGTGTTCCGAGAGAGGTCGAATGGGGGTATCTTAAAATTAAATTTAGTTTATGTAGTATTCAATTTTCAACCTTTGGAAGTTAGATCACCGAATTTCCAACTTTTGAAATTTTTGGCGATAATTGTGTGTGTGGGTGGGAGGGAGATACCCCTGCACATCACCTCTCCTCTAGCTGTCTCTGATTCCAAGAGGAAAATTCAATAAGGTTTGGCACCAACAAATCATTAATAAATGGACTACACGATTTGAAATGTTTGTTACCAAGAGCCAGGTTTTTACCTCACTTGGTAACAAGGATATTTTGTACCTGGCAGCAGACAAAAGGTTCGTGGTAAGTAAATTTGTACATATAGATTCTACGTAGTTCATTTATTTTATGTTTTCCTGCTGCCCGGTTACTGACTGCGTAATTTGATGGGGATTCGTAAACAAGCAAGTATTAAGCCTCCGGACATGATACGGCCCTTGTGAGAAAATTTGGAAAATGAAACCCAAGAAATGCCATTTCTTCGCATCTGAGGACAAACTAAGTGCCCCACACATCCACTTTTTCCTCTGATGAGGAAGGAGCATTATGTCGACACCCTGTCCACCCCTCCGTCTGGCCGTAAACTTTTGGTTTCCGTCAATTAACTAGAGATGGGCGGTATTGGAATTTTAAGTTCGGTATCGGTTTCGTTATTTTTAGGGGATATACCGCGCTATCGGATCGGTATTTGGTATCTGACGACTTAACTGAGATTTTCTTACAGTACCAAAGGAAAATTCACACCAGGAAAATACAGAATACGTTGTTCGTGTATCATTCTACCAGAGCGCCACAAATGCCACTGCCAATGAGCTCAATATTGGCATTCTTTTGCCAACACAAATCATATCTACAGTAATTTTATGACTTGTTCGAAACACACCCTAACTTTTAAAGGTCCGTGCTTTTGCTTTCTTAGAGCATGCCCCCTTAACATGCCGCCATTAGAAGGTCCTGCTTACAAATAGATAACTCACCTGAGCAGTGATTTCTAGTCAAGTCTTGGCTGCCTTAACAGGCAGCCAAGACTTGACTAGAAATCACTGCTAAGCAACTGGACGCGTACAAGTTGTAGTCTAGTGGGAATTCAAAACAACTGTCTAGGCCTTTAAAGGTTAACAAAACTAACGAGAAAATCAGTCACTTCTTCCATGCAAATGAACATTTCAGTTGCTATCAAGCCTCAACAAGTTCTTATGAATAACAAATGAAGGAAAATTTGAAAATACAGATGGCTTCGGACTTTCGGTATTCAATGATTGGTTAGGCTCGGTTTTTCGATATCCCCATGATATCGGTTCGGTTTTTCGATATATTGCCCATCTCAACAATTAACTCAAAAACTCCTCCATCAATCATTCTCATCGCTGTATGACGTGTTATGGGTGGGTAGTGGAAGGTTCCTGTTGCTAATTGTCCGAACTCGATACTCGGTATGGCTTCCACGGGAGCCACTTTGTTTTGGGTTTCCATTATTTGACTCAAGCATGCCTTGACTGATCTTCTCATCTCTTGGTGATGTGTTGAGAATGGGCAGTAGAATGTTCCTTTCGGTAATAGTCCGGATTCCAAATTCAACATGACTGTCATCGCTGTCGTCTTCATTTGGGTTTCTACCAATTAACTGTAATACCTTCCATGATGTGGGCGACGTCGAGGGCCCTAAAGAATAAACTTTTATTCGCGTGATTAGTGTATTTTTATGGATAATTTTGTGAGTAATTTGTTTCATATTATATTTCTTCTTACATGTAAATAAATAATCTTTCAGTGAATTATCGTTGATCACCTTTCGGCGTTGTAAGCCACAGGCACCTTCAGGAATCCTAAGAGTCCCAAGCGGATAGGGCATTGATAAGAGGGCAAGGTTTACGTTCGAACTGGGGTTCAGACGACAGTCACTGGCTGTCGGCTGAGCACTGATAAGAACATAAATTTTCCTCCACCACTTCACCCCGGTAATTCTGCGACACTGGCGAGGCGTACACAGGATGTTCTAAAAGGTAACATGTTTAAAGGTAAAGATCAACGATCCACTCAAAGATAATTTATTTCATGGAGCATGCTTTTTGAAGTTTACATATGAGTTTTTTGCAAATGGTTATCAACATGCTTGGGGGAAATAGTGGTGAGCCGTAAAGGGTTTAAGTTTTGCAATTTTTAAATTTAAATGGGTTCAGAAGTAAACGACGCGATAGCTAAATAATTATCCGCCGTAGAAGGGTTAAGAGCGACGATAGGCGCGAGGAAATTGTTATTTACCGTAACTGTGTGGATTTTAAGTATTTACAAGTGAAATAATGGAGGCTCCCATGACTTTGGACCAGTTAATTTCGGCGGGGGAACGCCTGGGTTTTTCTGGAAGTGAGCTACAAAATTTTGTCAGGGACGAATAAAAACGAGTAGCGAAAGAATCAGCTGCTGAAAGAGAGCGAGAGAATGAGAGCGCGGAACACGAGAGGGCAAGGGCCGCGGCCGAATTGGAACGGCAGGTGACTCTGAAGCGTGAGGAGGCTGCAATACGGGCAACCGAACGCGAGAAAGAGGTTGAAAAGGTTGAGAGAGAGGCTGCGTTAGAGCGAGAAAGAGCTGAAAGGGGGGCGGCTGAACGTGAAAAGGAAAGTGAAAGGGCTGAACGACAGGCTGAGATTGAGCGTGAAAGGGGTGAAAGGGCCGAAAGAGAACACGAGAGAGAGCTCGAATTGATAAGAGCTAGGACCCAAGTTCAGGAAACCAACGGGAGGCAAGGGGGAACGAACGGGGGTGGTCACGGTAGGACCCCTTTCCCAAAACTCCCTAACTTCTCAGAGGGTTCTGATGATATCGATGCATACCTTCAAAGGTTTGAAAGGTTTGCATCGTGTCATCAGTGGCCTGAGGATTCTTGGGGTGTAAACCTAAGCCCATTGTTAACGGGGAAATCCTTGCAAGTATATGCAAGTATGCCTCCTGATCTGGCAAATGATTATGGTGAGCTGAAGAAAGCTATTTTAAAGAGATACAAGCTCACCGAAGATGGATTCCGGGCTAAGTTCAGGGAATGTGAGCCCGAGAGAGGGGAAAGTGTATTCCAATTTGTGGCGCGGTCTACTAGGTATTTTGACCGCTGGGTTGAGATGTTGGAAATCGATGAAGATTGTCCGTCCCTCAAAGATCTGCTCATCCGAGAGCAGGTTATTTCAACTTGCGCCCCAGAGTTGGCCCTCTTTGTTAAGGAGAGGAGGCCAAACAGTGTTGATGAAATGACTAGGGTAGCCGAACAGTACTTGGAAGCCCACGGAGGTAGTATAACCCAGTCTCGGCCGGGAAGATTTGGGGGGAACCAGGTTGCAAAGGCACCGGTTAGGATTAACCCTCCAGAGCCGGCTGGTAACAGGCGTAATACTGGGCCACAGAGCCCTAAAGATTTGTCTTGTTTTGTTTGTGGGCGGAAGGGGCACCTAGCGAGGGACTGTTGGAAGAAAACTCCTCCCTCAAAGCCAAATGGCGGACCCCATAGGAATGGAAGGAGAGACCCTTCACCAAAGAATTGGAGAAACGGAGGTAGCGGCGGTCCGAAATGGGACAAAAGGCAGACAGCTGCGTTCTGCCAGACAGTTGGGCCAGAAAGTAGTCCAATCCGGGATGCTATTGAGAAGGGGGAGCCCGTGATAGAGGGTGGAAAGGTCCTCCCTATAATTAGTGGAATGTGCGGGGAAGTCACAGCCTCAGAAGATGGAGGGAAAATGCTCGTGTACCCGGGGTGTGTGGGAAAACATGAAGTGCAGATGTTTCGCGACACAGGATGCAGTAGCGTAGCAGTGCGTAGGCAACTAGTCAAGGACGACCAGCTATTGGGCCGCAACCACATGTGCATGCTAATAGATGGGACGATTAGGAGATTTCCCCTGCGAGGGTGAGGGTGGATACTCCTTTTTATAGTGGCCAAGTAGAGGCTATGTGTATGGATAAACCCAAGTACGACTTGGTCATAGGGAACATATCGGGGGTGAGACCAAACCCCGACCAGTCGTGGCTTGAAGAAAACCTACTCCGGGCTGAGGCCAAAACAGGTGACCCAGAAGTAACGGGAAGAGGCAAGGAGATAGGTGTGGGTCCGGACCAGAACCGGACACAGGGACCTACCCTTACCCGTGAAAGCTCGGTGGGGGTCGACAAGGGCGCAGAAAGGCGATCGCTCCTGCACCGCCCAGTAGCTGTTGGACACAAGCTAGGGAAGATGTGCCCAGGGGATGTCGGGCAGATGTCACCCAAGATACTCTACGAGGTGAGCCCGATAAGGTAGCAGCTGTAGTGACACGGTCACAGGCTGCCAAGGAGAGGCGCCCAATTAAGCCACTGAACGTACCAGTGGAAGTGATCGAAGAAGTTCACGTGGAGAAACTGAAGGAGGCCCAAGGGGCCGACGTCTCATTGAAGAGATACTGGGCACCCCGATTGCCTACATGGGGGCACGATGACGCTGTGTACTGAGGCGTACTGCACGTCGATGGTGCGCATGTCTTCAACCAATCTAACCCTGCCTGTGCTGTGGTGCAGAGTTCAGAGTTACGATGTTGGAGAGCTGACAGCTGCTCGTCGTTGCTCGGTGGTTCTCTCCGGGTACTCCGGCTTCCTCCACCCGTAAAACTGTCACGGTCACGATTAGCCATTGTGCATAAGTATGTGACCTTAAACACCAATAAATAAATAAATAAATAAGAGATACTGGGAACTGGCCGGCAAATGTGATCAGGTGATCACCAGGGGCAAGGGCCGATACAAGATGAGAGTGGAGAAAGGAGTTCTCTATAGAGTGTATGAGCAGCGACGAGGAAAGTCGCGGGCAGAATTGAAACAAATTATGGTTCCAGAGAAGTTTAGGAAGCAGGTCATGACCCTGGCCCATGAGTCTTTGGTTGGGGCCACTTGGGGTCGAGGAAGACCCTCAACAGGATTACAGCCTGTTTCCACTGGCCCGGCATTAACGGTGATGTCACCAGGTTTTGTCAGTCGTGTGACATCTGCCAGAAGACAGTGTGAAAGGGCAATGTCACAAGGGTACCATTAGGGGAGATGCCTCTAATGAATGAGCCATTCGAGAGAATCGGGGTGGATCTCATCGGACCTATTTCACCCGTGTCGGATAAAGGAAACCGATACATCTTCACTGTGGTGGATTATGCCACCAGGTATCCAGAGGCGGTGGCCCTACCCAAAATCGAGACGGAGCGTGCAGCCGAGGACCTGCTTGAGGTGTTCTCGAGAATAGGTTTTCCGAAGGAAATCCTAAGCTACCAGGGGTCGCAGTTCACATCGGGGCTGTTAGAGGAAGTATTCGGCTGGTGGCGGTTAAACAGTTATTCACCACCCCATATAACCCGAAGTGTAACGGTCTGTGTGAGCGGGTCAATGGCATTTTAAAGGGAATGCTGAGGAAAATGTGCCAAGAAAGGCCAAGAGATTGGGACCGCTATCTGCCAGCGGTATTGTTCGCCTACCGGGAAGTGCCCCAGGCGAGCACTGGTTTTTCCCCTTTTGAGCTGTTATATGGGGGGGACAGTTAGGGGGCCCATGCAGGTGTTGCGTGAGCTCTGGACCGGGGGAGAGACCAGCGAGGTTCGGAATACCTATCAGTATGTCCTAGACCTATGAAATAGGTTGGAGGAGACCTGTCAGTTGGCAAGGGAAAGCCTACGGAAGGCACGGGGTCGACATAAGCACCACTACGACCGGGGTGCTAAGGATAGAAGGTTTTTGGTGGGGCAAAAGGTGACGGTCCTCCTGCCAACGGACCATAACAAACTGCTATTGCAGTGGAAGGGGCCTTACGTGGTGACTGAAGTAGTCGAAAATATGGACTATCGGGTAGATGTAGAGGGTAAAAGCAAGATTTACCATGCGAATCTGCTAAGGCGATACCATGATAGAGAGGCAGAGGAAACAAAGCGAGCCATTAGCTGTAGTGACTCCGCTCCTCAGGGGGGGGGGGCCAGAAGACCGCGGGCTTAGCCATAATAGAGCCTGAGGATGAGACTGAAATAGGTGTCGTGGATGAAGACAGCCTTTTAATACTGGGCGAGCTAAGTGGCGTGGAAACGCATAGGGATGTCAATATCAGTGACAATTTGTCAGATGAACAGCGTCAGCAGGTTGTGAAACTCTTCGAAGAGTTCGGGGATGTGTTTTCCGAGAGTCCAGGAAGCACGGACCTCGAGGAACACAAAATTGAACTTACCACTGGGGAACCGGTAAGAGTGAAGCCTTATAGGATTCCCTATGCAAAAAGGCTTGAAGTGCGGGATGAGGTGGAAAAGATGCTGAAGGCGAGGATCATTGAACCTTCAAATTCTCCCTACAATTCACCAGTGGTACTTGTGAAGAAGACAACAGCGTCCGATTCTGCATTGATTTCAGGCGATTGAACGCCATAACTAGATTTGACAATGAGCCCATGGGGAACATGGAAGACATAATGACTGGCTTGCAAGGTGCTGAATTTTCAGCAAAATAGATTTGAACAAGGGCTACTGGCAAATTCCTGTTAGGAAAACCGACAGGCATATGACCGCATTCATAACCCCGGATGGGTGTTTTCAATTCCGAAAGCTCCCTTTTGGAATGATCAATGCTGGCGCCACCTTCAATAGGATGATGCGCAAATTGCTGGCGGACACGCGGGATATAATTCACTACGTGGACGATATCTTATGCAAGACGCGTTCGTGGCGAGAGCACCTTGAAGTACTGAGGGGGTTGCTCTTGAGACTCCGGAAGGCAGGGCTGACAGTAAAACCTTCCAAGTGTGAAGTAGGCTTCAGGACCATCGAGTTTCTCGGTCATAAGGTTGGAGAAGGAGAGGTGGCTATGGATGACGAGAAGCTCGAGAGGATTCGTAATGCAAATCCTCCACAGACGAAGCGGTAGGTGAGATCGTTCTTGTGGTTAGCTGGATACTACAGAAAGTTTTTGCCAAACCTTGCAGATATCGCAGCGCCTTTGACCGATCTCACGAAGAAGGGTAGACCAAATAAGGTCAAGTGGGAATCTCCCCAAGACAGGGCATTTAAGACCCTAAGGGATGTGTTCAGTAGGGCACCAATTCTCCGTTTGCCTGACTTTGCTAGGCCTTTCCTAGTACAGGCCGACGCATCAGACACGGGGGTTGGTGCAGTTTTACTGCAGGAATATGAGGATGGGCGATTCCCGGTGGCGTACGCCAGCAAGAAGCTGCTGCCGAGGGAGCGTAACTATTCAGTCATTGAACGGGAGTGTCTAGCGATTGTTTTTGCCGTCAAGAAGTTCCAAAACTTTTTTGTACGGAAGGGAGTTTGTACTCCACACGGATCACAGACCCTTGGCCTACATCCAGAAAAGTAAGGTGGAAAGTAGCAGGATCATGCGGTGGTCCCTCCTGCTACAGAATTACTGTTTCAGAATAGTAGCAATCAAGGGTAGTCAAAATGTTGCGGCCGACTACCTCGGTCGTCAGATTTAATTCGAACTCCGTAAGTTAACCCGTCTGTCGCGTGTGCGTGGACGGGAACTACGTGTTAGTGAGATGACAGAATTTAGAGCAAGGGGCCCATCGGCTGGCTTGGGTCAGGGTGGATACCCCTTGCTAAGAATTTGTTCACGCGGGTGTTGCGTGAGTGTATATAGATACAGGTGTGTGTATGATAGAGTAGTGTTATATTTTGCGATGTTGAGAGGGAGAGTGAGTGTATGAGGGACCTGTCGGCTGCATGTGTACCAACGGACCACCTCCAATTGTGCGCCAGTGGAAGTGATCGCACGAGTTTATATGGGTTGTGGTTAGATTCATAGGTCCCAAAGGGGAACCGAGCCAAATTACTGGAGAGTTATTTGTGGTGCGCATCAATGTGTGCATGTGCATGGCTGTGTGTGTGAAATTTCTGAGTATATTGGTGTAATAGTAGAGCAAGACTGTGAGATAGCTCTAAGAGAGAAGTATTAAACTGGATGCACGTGAATGTTATCCCCTTGGTGTTTTTGGAACAACTGAGAGTATGTTCCTTGGTAGGGGGTTGTCAAGGTGATAGCTAAAAGTGGCGATTTTCTTGTTTAAAAGTGTAAATATGTTCGATAATATTTCTGCCTGGGTGAAATGTAAAGCATAAAGATAGGTATGTGACGGACCCTGAAAATGATTTGTCAAACTAACAATAATTCAAACTCTGCTAATTAGGTATGAAATTTAATGGCCAACATGGCGCACGTGTTGAAAGCCACATGGGGCTATCTGGCGTTACAAATCAATGGTAAGAGAGACAATATTCTCTTCTGTATCGTTATCCGGGTAATTAAGACCAGTTAAATTGTAATCGTTGGAAACAGTGCATCACATATGGTCTGGACACACACCCATATTACGCATCTATCCTGTCTCCGAAATGTCGAAAGGGTTCACTTCAGACGAAATTCACATTTATATCTCTGTCCATATCGAATTACAAAGCACTCGTTAAATCAGAATTAATGTGTTTAAACCTTGCGTTCCGACTATATAAAGAGTGAAGCAGAATTCTGAGAGGCAGTTGGCCTGAGGGCACTCAGAGAAGGTCCGAATTTAGCCTTGACCGTCGAGGGTCATAGGCACCGAGAGGTAAGTATAAGTCCGCGTATTGTCGTAACCCTGTCAGGGTTGTAAGGAACCGATTGCAGTTTGTTAACGGTTGCGAACCGCAGTGGCATAGTAGCCAAAGAAATAAAAGCTGTAACGTTGAGGTCTAGGGACCGTGTTAAGAGCTTGAGTAAGCGCTGGAATAGCTCGCGAGATAAGATAGTTTTAGGCGGTGCGAGAATTGGTGATGTTGAGAACACTTCGCAGAATATTTTTATGTAAGCTTTGTTAAGTAGAAAGCTGAAGGCGAAGAATAACTTAACCGCGTGAGAGCCAGACAAGGCACAAAGCGATCGTGAACTGTAGTAGACGCCGATTGAATTGTGGTTGAACTGTGAGAACGCTGATAGAGTCGCACAAGCAGAACATTGTATGAGTTAAGCCCGACTGACGGCAAAGTTAACCCTGCGTGGAGAAAGCAACGAGAAGTGAATAGACACTTTGTATTTGTCACAAACCGTGAGAGGGTGGAGATGATGTGAGGTTGATCCAGCGGACACAGCTAGCTGTGGGAGACGTCGAGGGCCCTAAAGAATAAACTTTTATTCGCGTAATTAGTGTATTCTTATGGATAATTTTGTGAGTAATTTGTTTCATATTATATTTCTTCTTACATGTAAATAAATAACCTTTCAGTGAATTATCGTTGATCACCTTTCGGCGTTGTAAGCCACGGGCACCTTCAGGAATCCTAAGAGTCCCAAGCGGATAGGGCATTGATAAGGTGGCAAGGTTTACGTTCGAACTGGGGTTTGGACGACAGTCACTGGCTGTCGGCTGAGCACTGATAAGAACATAAATTTTCCTCCACCACTTCACCCCGGTAATCCTGCGACAGCATTGACTAACCAGCCGCATCTATATATATTGATGTTGAGGGTCGTAGAGGGAGGTTTCTGTCGATAATTGTACTGAGTCTGCATTCAACACGGCTATCGTTTCAGTCAATTAACACAAAAACGCCTTTACTAATCAGCCTCATCTCTTGGTGATGTGTTGAAGATCGTCCGTGGGAGGTTCCTTTCGATAATTATCCGGGTTTGATATTCAATATGGATGTCACGGCAGCCATATTGATTTGGTCACGGCAGCCATATTTATTTTAGTTTTCATCAAGTAATTCAACAGTGACTTTACTGATCGTTTCATCTATTAGTGATGTTTTGAGGGTGGGTAGGAGGTTCCTTTCAATAACCGGCTTCTTGACTTTTGGTGCTTAATGAAGTGGGTGGCACTGAAAACTCTGAAAGTGGGTTGTACTCATATTTCAGACATGGTACAGTACGGCTGCCCTGGATTGGTCACTTTTCACGGGTGGGCAATATTTACTTGGCCGCAACAATATTAGATTCCAAACACTAAATATATGAATAATTATCAAAAATTTAATTGGTGAAGCACCAGGTACAACCCGATGTTTCATTAGTTAAAATTTTGCCGATGATGATTTTTATCACGTGGGAAACGCATGAGTGGACATCACTGGATTTCGATCAGTCCTCGACGACTGAACTGTGTGATATATCAAGTTGTATTAGTATGGTTCTATCCCGTTTCTCCCACTTTTAATTACCCCAAGCTAATAAGCTCTTAATCCTAAGCCGACGACAATAGATCGACCTGTTATAGTCTGTTTCTCACAGCTCTAACTGATCTGTCCCGTTTCTCCCACTATTTGGCTAAATTGGTATAGTATTTGAAAAAAGCGAAACTTAATCAACGTTAAACTTGGAAAATATATATTCTAAAATATTCCAATAATAGTTGTGTATGTATATAATAACAGCAATTATGATAAATGTAACAGTTGAGAAACTTTGTCTGCATAATTACACACTGATAACTGTCCTTGTCTGAAACGTTCTTTCAATAAACTTAATCTCTGTTCGATTCTAATATAACGTCTTTTCTTGGGTGCTCTAACACCCCCTGCAGAATACTGGATAAGTGAAAGTTCAGTTTGTGCCTGAATTTTTTGAGCATTTGTACCACAACATAGATATTAGGATGGGAATGATGCAACATTTTTTTCAGTTTGTTTATGAACGTTTTCATTGTCTTTATATGCCGTTTGAAGTGCACAATGCTGTGCTTTTCTCCAAATGCTTTGCGTATAATGAAAATAACACCCTTTAACCAACACTCCAGGAATAGTCCTGTACGCAGCATTATGTGCTGCTGTTTCGAAATCAAAAAACATTGTTTCTGGTCTAAAAATCAGATTCCGGCCATGGCGTCTTTCACTAAACTAAAAAGTTTCATGTACACTTCTTCCTTGTTGCCTGGAAGTAGAGCAAACACTAATGGAAACATGTTCCCATCCACTCTGGCATGTATTGAATATAGCTGATGAAAAAGCGTTCGGCATGCATAGAAAGTCCCATCACAGAAGACAGTTTCAGCTGTTGATAAATGTCTCAGATTGTCCGTAGTTGTGAATACAAGCATGTTGTCTTCAATGTAATTGACATTATTTTGAAGGAATTGTTCTCCTGAAGTTGTCAGTTGCCACTCTCCTTCTAATGAAACTTCCTGCCGAGTTCTTGGAATTGATGGTCTATTTTTTTAACGTTCACGGTAAAGGGATGATTTACTGGCATAATATGTCGGCAAACTCTCTACAATGAGTCGATCGGTTTCATTCCAATCTGGCGTTTTTAATTTTGCTAATTCTTTAACATACATTGACGGAATCGGCATTGTTTCCTCTCTTGCTCTTTTTTTCATGGTTTGCTTTATCTTCATTGCCTCGATGACTGGTTGTTCCCCTTCATGGTTATGTTGACCACCCAATTTAGTCAAATGGCCTCCGTGAGTATTTAGTGTATCTGGACATTCAGCCACATGGCACCTCCAATAAATACGATCTCCACGTCTGTTTTTCACTTGATATCTGTGTCCTGAAAATATCCGACTGTCACGTCCAAACGTATTCTTCACAAACTCAAGCGGTTGAACTTGTATGGCAGCCATTATCTTCGTCGAAAACTGAATGACCTTCCACCTTCCACGAAACTTCAGTTATATTTATATATATATTCGTAAAAGTTTAAACAAACGTCGGTGATTATTTCTCAGAAACATAATAAAGAACAAACAAACATCACACAAATCGGCACTCTCTACAATCAGTAATCATTCCGATATTTTGAATAAACACCAGTGATTATTATTGTGAAAACAAAACAAACAGGTGTGAAAACAAACACAAAATTATTTGGAGATTTTTAACAAACACAAGCAATATAAAATCATTTTAAATAAACACCAGTGATTATTACTTTGAAGCGCATTCAAAAAATTATTTTGATAATTTAAACAAAAGCCAGTGATTTTTTCTTCCAAACAAATTCTTAAAGTGGGAAATTAAAAAGTGGAAGAAACAGCACATTGGTAAAACAGTGTGAGATATTAAAAAGTGGGAGAAACGGGACATCAGTTAAAAAGGCAACAATAATGATACAAAGTATAATCCCTATAACAACACATGATTTAGGTGTGGGATTAAAAGTGGGAGAACCGGGACGACCCCATTAGTATAGCTAGTTACCGAGACATGTAATTTTTGGAGGGGCGGCATATTCTACCCATGGTAATGCTAGTGTGTGTAGCCGAGGGAGGGGTATATGCCTTCGCATTGCTCTTTTTTCTTCGAGTGGACCATGGTTAGCTTGGTGTGATCAAATTTAGTAAGTAATGTTTTTCCTCCCGGTGTAGGAAAATTCTGTTGCTGGTATATTCATTTTTTTCCTCTGACGTTTGTGGAATATTTTTCTGGTCTTCGATGTGAAAGTTATAATAAAGTACTCAAGATCTGCCAAAACGTTAAACATTATATCAAATTCTCCCAGTCTGGAGTTTGGAATTTACTACCATCTTCTCTCTTTTGTCTGGCCCCACCAAAAGTGTTCAATTTATTTTTTAAATTATTGGACTGGCAAGGAATGTCCAATTGAGAAGCATGTGATTGTTGAGAAAATGCCAATGAAATTTGTATTAAAAGTTTCAAAGGAAACTTGGCTTTTTATGGCAAGTTAATTAGAAACAATTAACCCTTTACCCAACGAATCGGCCGCATCCGCCCGCGTAATATGCAAATTCAGCGGTTGAAAAAATATTATTTTTCAAAAAATTTCAACAAAACCATATCATGTGACCCCTCGTTGGAACGAGCTCGTCGAGCTCGTTCCAACGAGGGGTCACATGATATGGTTTTGTTGAAATTTTTTGAAAAAATTGAAAAATTGTTATTTAAAATAATAAATTTTGGTATCGTCGGCGTTGGGTAAAGGGTTAAGTAAACCCCCATTTTTGCTCTTTGTTTAGCGAATGTGTGCGAGTTTTTATTCTTCTCGGAAAAAAATCGAACATCTTTCCCCCTAGACTTTTATATTAATGGAAAGGATAGTGTCTGAATTATATATCACGATGCGCACACTGTTGATATAATGAACAGGAAAAAGTTACGGAACATCAAAAGATGGTGAAAACGCTGCTTTTTTATTTTTTAAATGGGCTTAAACAAGAGAATAACAGTCAAACGTTCAAACTGGAAGGGGAAAATTCTAAAAAGCAAACTTCTGTGTTTTTATACTTCTCTATAGGAAATGCCTGAAGTTTTTGAAGTGATGCGCACATGGGTGATACAACTTCGTTTACATTTCCAAATTTCAATATTTATATGAAATCCCCAATCACTTAGTGTTAACCCTTTATCCAACGTAACGGTTAAAACCGGCCAGCGCTATTCACAAAAATCACCATTCAATTTTCATTATTTTTTTCATTTTTAGTCTCAAAACCATATCTTATGACCCCTCATTGGAACGAGCTCGTTGAGCTCATTCCAATGAGGGGTCATAAGCTATGGTTTTGACGCAAAAAGTAAAAAAAAAATTGTTCAAGAATTTTATTTGCAAGTGTCGTCTTCTTTTCGTGTTAGGTAAAGGGTTAACTTCACTGGCAACGTTTGAAAATTAAGGGGAGGTAAATTTCCTGTAAATCTCTTCCATTGATGAAAATTGTCAGCCATGGGAGAATATTCCAAAGAATTAGTTCTGCGTTCTGGTGTCATATGAAAACAGAACAAAGAGCACATTTTTTATTTTTTAACGTTTTTCAAATTCGTATTCTAGATTCCTAAAGTTTTATGGTGAAGCGGCCTTCGATGGTCCAAGTTGCCGTACATTTAAGACGTAGGCCAACATGTTGGATTCCAGTGAGTGTCTCTAAAATCCGTTTAAATCAAGTCGCCGTTAATTGGGTAGCATTTCTTGCGTTGATTCAAAGAAACTGATATAAGAATCATGGCGGACGTGACAGGCTGAGTTTTATTTCGGTGGTGATTTTCTGTGCTTTTTCTAGCATTCATGTATTTATTTGGGGGGGGGGGGGGGGGAGAGAAGATTGCTTATGTATTGTAAATAGCTGTTTTGAAAGTTGTGTGTATCATGGGAGGAGGATTATCGCTCCTGACGAGATCAAAGGACTTTAAACAGTAACATGTTCGTTACTCTCCTATTCTCTCTACAACTGCTTGGCGTTTTCAGCCTCAGGCTGCGTAATTTAAAAACTGTTGTGCTGCTCTGTTCAATACTCTCTGAATTATTATTGATGGATAGACAATCACATATAACTTACACGCAAGGAAAATGAGTGCCTAAATGTTTATCTCGGAGTGAAAATTTGAAATTTTGAAATTTTAATCCATTGTGGTATTAATAATTCTGTTGTCTACTGTACGGATATTACCAATGATATTACCAATGAGTTCTCAGTGAGCAGAGTTCGGCATTGTGGTTTAATTTTCTCGCCATTGTGTTATCATACTGTCAACATTGCAGCTCCACGTGAATACCAACAAAAGTTTTTCTCAAGTGTGTTCAATTACTAATGAATTAAGGTGATTCTAAAGTCATGGCTGCCAACATGGAAGCCAGAAACACATAAAAATGTGAACTTTTCATTGAACAATAACTTGGCAACGAAACAGCCTTGCCCTTGAATACCAGGGTTGGGGGAATGGTCATGTCACATAGAACGTGATGGGACCCGCAAAATATGCGTTTAACAAATTTACGAGTCATTTGGAGACATTAGAAAATATGTACTGTCAAAAAGTCGGAAATGGCGTTGGAAGGATTTCAAAAAATAGCGAGACGCCTCACCTTCCAATGAACAACCAACGTGAACTATCAATAATGTACTGCAGCAGTTGAGTCTTAATTTTCAATAAAACACATCGAGGATAGGACTGAGCACGTTGTCAACCTGGGTCGTTTCAGTCTCAAAAGTGTTCCATGTTTACGGTGGGAAATTCAAAACACTGAAGGTTGTGGGCAACATTGCGACAAAAGATCTCGCCATATTATGTCCCGTAAATTCTCATGACAGTGCCACAGCTGAAATTCTGATTGTCCATATATCTCAAGGGAAGCAGACTAATAGAGGCAAATTGCATTGATTGTCTGTTCTATGTAAATATTCTTCCCTCACCAACTGAAGCAATAAATTTGTTTACATGGATCGATCTTGCCATTAGTTTGTATTCATGCGCCAAAATTACCAACAGAGAACAAAAATTTCAATTTTCTTTAATTAACAAAACGGTGACATACAGTGGAATTAGAAAACCATGTTGTATTCTTTCGTTGTTGAAATATTCGTAAACTGGTTGCTTTTTCACTTCTTTTAATCGCAAATCGGGGGGAAGTATTGTTCGTCATGTAATATTGATGGTTAACTTTATTGGTCTGTCATTCGGTCCCGTTTCGGTCTGGTTTCGGTGAGTTCCAGAAATAATGCTCCTAATTTTGCGATCTGGTGTGATTTACATTGCGAATCACTGTGAATGATGTATTTCATTAAATTTGTTTGCAATCCACAAAGATCATCGATAATTTCGAATAATCTGTGGGCTATTAGACTCATGCCTGCAAGTATTTGTTGATCGAAGTTGTTGTCACCGGAAAGTCACGTGCGTTGGTAAGTCGCTTGTTCAAAGTGCGAAAAATAATATTTTTTCTTTCTATCCACCCACTAGACCTCCTAATCACAAATAAAATATGATAGAAGTGTGAACATGAAATTTTTCTCTAGAAAATTATTTTATCAGTCGTTGCATAGAAATTCTCAACGAAAGTGAAGTATGGCAACACACACAAGGCACAATCGAGCATCAATTTCTTATCAACCTACCTCAATTGTTTACTACAGGCTTGCACTACAGTGAAAGAACCTAACTCGGATAAAATACTGTCTATTTTAATCTTTCCCAAGATTTGGGAAAGAAAAGTGGTGTAAAAACACCACGAAAAAATAAGCCAAAACTGGGCCGAGCGCCATCGGCGCATACCCAGTATGGGATGCTCTTCCATAGTACAAATCCACGACTTCCGTAACAGTGCCTAATGCATCAATTCGTCATTCTTTTTCTATCCGAAGCACGAGCAGGATGTGTTTCCGCCATATGCATTATGAAACAGTGATAATTCAACTCGTGAATAATGGTTTTCTGTGACTGGAATTATGGATCTGAAGATCGTATAATAACAGGACTTAGTTTTATATATTCTCGTTTATATTTTCAACCACATTCTCATTGTTTATTAATTACTATTCTGTTTTCGCGAATGTTTTGTTTGCGGGTTCGTGTCATCGCGATTCGACAATGAATTTTTTCGGTTGATAAAAAATTGTTATTGGAGTAGGTGTCGGCCGTCTGGGTTCTGCCACACCTTCTCTCGTAGTTGAGGGTGTTCTTCTACTTTCTGTTTCTGTTGAGTTCACCTTTTTCTTCTACTGCTCTCACCTCTGTTCTTTCCAGTTCGGTTCCTTTAGGGCAATTCCCTTTGCCCTCGCCATTGGTGCGTTCTCGTGTCCGTTTCGTCCGCACCCGCGAATGGTGTGGAATGCTGTCGTTTCGGGAGCCTCCCGACTCGACCACGTCTGATGTGAGTTAACCCCCTCCGTGGGGGATGTGCAGCTCCTCCCGCACCCGCGGGGGGGGGGGAGACACTGTCGTTTCGGGGCCCCCGACTCGACCACGTCTGGTGTGAGTTTGACCCCCTCCGTGGGGGATGTGCAACTCCTCCCGCTCCCGCGGGGGGTGGTGAACGCTATCGTTTCGGGTCGCCCGATTCGACCACGTCTGATGAGAATTGCTCCTCCTCCGTGGGGGATGTGCAGCTCCTCCTGCACCAGCGGGGGGTGGGGACCGCTGTCGTTTCGGGGCTTCCCGATTCGACCATGTCTGGTGAGAGTTATTCCCCTTCCGTGGGGAATGTGCAGTGTTTTACCGTGGTGGACACTGCGGGAGCTGTTGGTTTTCTGGTGTAGAGATGCCTGGTTCCGGGACTATGCGCCCTCTCCAGTCGACATCTGAGGCTGTCACTAGGGTTGTGACTACTCCTTTGGAGGCCGAGCTTGGTGGCTCTCTGCGCTTTTCCGCCAGTTCCAACAGCTCCCGTCGTATCTGCTGCTACTGCTGTTCCGTCTACAACGTCATTGGGCACCGTTTTTAGCCGGCCTCGGCTTCTCCCTGCCAGGGTCTGCAGGGATGTCTGTAGTGTGGTTGTGGGGTTTCGGCCTCAGCCTTCCCAGACTTCCACTCGGCGAAGTCAAATGGTGCTGCCGACTGAACCCCCTACTGTGTCCCCTCAGCCATTGAGCACAGTAGTTTTATACCTGCAGTGGTCTGCTGCGGTGTCTGGTTGTGTAGACGCGGGGGTATCGGCCTCAGCCTTCCCTCACTTCAACTCGGCGAAGTTGGAAGTGGCTGCCGGCCGGACCCTCTCCTGTGGTCTCCGCGCCGTCGAGCACCACAGTTGTCATTGGTTTCGGTTGTTCTTAGTGGGACACTATGAACTCCGTGGCGTTTCCGTCCACTCATTCTGGCCACACGACCAGTTTTGGGGGTCCAACGTCTTTTGTGCAGCCTGGACCTTCTGCCCTGCAGAGGTCAGCGGTGACTCTCATGAGTTCCTGCCATGTTGATCCTCGGGGTGTGTCACACCCCTACACACGTCTGCCTTCAGACGTTTTCGGCTGCCGCCCGTCGTCCCACGTCGGGTCTTTTGGAGGATCGTGACCCTTCGCTGGTTAGGAGGGTCAGAGGTGAAGCCACTTTGCCGGTTCGTTCCCCTGTCAAACCGGCCAGTACGGGCAGTGAGCTTAGGGAGTCCTCTCCTTACTCACTCAGGTTCTGTCAAAGAGCCTTCCTGTTGCTTCCAGCGAGGCAGCGAGTGATTTCCAGACGCTTCCTATGGCGCCACCTCCCGGGATTGGAAACAGGCCGCTTTCTGATCCCCCTGGTGTTCCGACACCACGGGAGGCGTCGGCTGGTTTGCCCACGATGGGCCATGTGTCTTCCGACTCAGGGGAAGAGTCAGACATGCTTGATGTCGAGAGCCAGCAGTCTTCGGACTTGGGGGCAGCTCTTGATTTCGTGTTTGGGTTCCTTCCGGATCTCAAACCATCTACCAGTCGACCGTGTCAGCCAGGCCGCGATCATCGGTCGCGCGCCAAGTCTATGGAGCAACCTGCTTTTGGGCGTCTTCGACCGTGCCCGTCGGTACAGTTAGTTGAAGCATTTTCAGCCTTGGACTCCAAGCTAAGTTCCAAGGCTATGAAGGCTCCGTTCTTCACCCGGGTTGACACCTTTTTGCCTCCGGCGCGTTATCGTTCCTACGATTCCGCCAATCCGTCGGTCTACCAGACTTTGACGGTTTTGGATCAGGACTCCAATTCCCTCGGGCTTTCCAAGTAGTCCAAGTCTGCCGTCATTCCGATGACGACTCTGAAGTCCACGTTAGGCTTATCGAGAGAAATGCTTGGTATGCTTTCTCTCTCCGATCACGTCGTCTCAGCTTTAGCTGCTTATCTGCCTTCAGATAAGTTTGACGAGGTACAGGCTCCTTTGCGTGTGCTGTCCAAGGCGCTCGTGCATCTTACTCACACGCATGCCTGTAACACGGCTAATCTGGAATTAGTTCGAGGGGACTATGTGCGGGACACAGGCCGATCCCTTCCTGAGGAGCAGTACGCTACTCTTCGATCTGCTTGTTTGGCAGGTCCGCAACTTTTCCATGGTTCTGTGTTGACGGTCCGGGATGACGTCCTACGTCATTCCAACGATCAGCTGCTGTTTCTTCAGCTTGATCAGCCTTCTAGGGTAGGCACGGGCCGTTCCAAGCCTAACAAGTGCCCTCGGCTTCCTCTGCGAAGCAAAGGGACTGATCCTTCTGCCACCGCTTCTACTTCTTACTCAAGGGGTAAGGGTAAGCGTCGGCAGTCTTGAGGGAAGTCCCAGGATTCTTCATTCAGTAGAGGTGTTTTCTCCTCTCGCGAGCCTCGTCGGGGTTCGCAATGAAGGTCCTCACCTCGACTCGTCCCAGGTTGGAGGAAGGATAGCAGAGTTCGCAGACCAGGGAGATTTCGCTTCCAGCTTCGACCTGCGAGTCGCTTACTTTCACGTTCCGATTCATTGGGCGTTACGGAAGTATCTCAGGTTCGTTTTTCTGGGGCGAGTTTACCAGTTCAAGGCCATGCCTTTCGGCCTCAACCTCGTTCCTTGGGCCTTCACCAGACTGATGTCGCATGTGAAGCTTTCCATCGCACACAGTCCAGGGTGACTACTTCGGCATATCTGGTCGATATCCTCCAGGGGCATTCCAATGCTGCCTTACTGGAGTCGGATGTCGCCACTCTGTTGAGCTTGCTCACATCGCTACGTTTCAGAGTCAACGAGGAGAAGTCGGACCTGGTCCCTTCTCAGTCGTTTTATCATCTGGGGATGGCTTTCCGCACACAATTCAATTTGATGGCGGTTCCCCAGGCCAAGGCTGTGATTCTCTCAGCTTTTGCTCCGACTCTGTCCCAGTCCACATCCGCGTCGGCTCGGAGTTTTCTCCGGCTAATCGGTCTCTGCTGTTCGGTGACGGATCTCATTCCTCTAGGTCGGCTGCGTGTCAGACCTCTCCAACACTTTCTGCTCAGTCGTTGGAGGCCGAATGTAGATTTTCTGGATCTGGTGCTTCAGTTTCCAGAATATCTTTATCCTCACCTTCTCCTCTGGGCGGATGTCCAGTGGCTTTCGCAGGGTGTTCCGTTGGACTTACCCACGTCCAATCGCGTTCTGACGGCAGATGCCAGCGATCTCGGATGGGGTGCGACGTTGGATCCTCTAGGTCTTTCCATTCACGGGATGTGGGACCAGGATCATGCAGCTCTACACATCAACCAGAAGGAGCCTCTTGCTCTTCTTCTGCGTTTCAGGCAGTGGATCCCTCACCTGTCGAATCGCCAGGTCCTTCTGTTGTCCGACCATTCGACGGTGGTTGCTTACATTCGGAACCAGGGCGGCACGCACTCTGTTCCAATGTACGAATTGGCTTGGGATCTTCTACTGCTCGCTCAGGATGTCCACGCCGGGGTGGCTGTTCGTCACATTCCCGGTTGCCTGAACGTCCTAGCCGACTCCCTGTCCCTTCGGGGCAGGGTCATTTCCACCAGGTGGATGCTCCACATGGCGGGTTCCATCGATCTCTTGTGACTCGTTGGAACAATCCGGTTGACACTTTTGTGTCCCCGTGTCCAGATGCTCTGGCTTTCGCCGTGGACGCTCTGGCCCTCCTTTGGGATGGTCTTGTCGGCTACGCCTTTCTACCGGTTCCGCCTCAGGTTCTCACCCAGATATGAACCTGCAGTCGTCGAATCCTTTCGATCACACCCGTCGCTTCGGTGGGTGTGGATCAATCTGCTCCGCTCTCTGTTAGCGGCGGTTCCGGCATGTCTCCCTCTACCTCGCGACTTTCTCTGCCAAAGTCGCCGGAGGAGGTTTTCAAGTTGACCCGACTTCATTGTGCCTTCGCACATGTCTTTTATCGGGTCCTGTCTCCTCCGTAGTGTTTTTTCGAGACACGCAGTGGAGTTGCTTTTCTTCAAGGAGGCACTCACTCCACTGGTTCAGCCTCTGTGGCTAAGTGGAAGGTTCTTCTGTCGATGGTGTGCGATCACTCTGTTGCTTCTGTCACTCCTTCGATCACACCGCTTGCGGAGTTTCTGGTATATGTTTGTTTCTGGGGGTCTCCAGCAATGGGTACTTGTCCATGCTTCGGAGACATTTTTTCCTATGTGATACCGCATTGTTTCGACACTCATCCTTGCCTCTCCAAGCTTGTTCAGCTCTTTTCCTTGAAAAGACCTAGGACTTTGCAGTTTACTCCAAGATGGTCACTTTCTTGGGCGCTGCTCTGCTTGGGGGTGAGGGGCGTTCACGCCTTTATCCTGGATGAATATGCGTTTTCCCACATGCCAGATCTCTCCTGCATCCATTTCTTGATGGACTTGTCTTGCTATTCGTGCAGCTTCCGCTGGTCTAGCTACTGGTGCTTGTATTACCAATTGTTTTTTCTGCCATGAGGTGCGTGCATTGCCTTCCTCTTTTAATAACTCTGTCATGTTGTCGGATGACTGATGTTATTCTGGCAGCCTTCTGGAGAAATGCTACATTCTCCTTTTTATTTGCGACAGTTGCAGGAGCCGACAGAGAACCTTGGGGTCCTCTTTCTTCGGCTCAGGATGTTGTCTATCCAAGCTTTTCAGCTTTTTTCAGGGTCAGTTCCAGCTTTGTGCTGTTACTGCCCTTTCTGTCTGTGCGTCGCACTTCACCATACGCCTCATCTTTTATTGGCTTTTCTAATGTTTGTGATGCTATGGTTTGATAGGCCTAGGGATCTCTTCCTCTGTCCACGGTCCCAGTGCTATTGAGTTATGTGTGGGTTGGTTATGTGATTCCCTCCAGCCTTTTGTCTATTCAGCCTGTAGTAAACAATTGAGGTAGGTTGATAAGAAGTATAAATTTTATAGTAAATTTCCTTTCTTATTATACCTACCGAAATTGTTTACATGGAGGCCCTCCCGTCTTCTTATTCGGGTAAGATTCCTTCCTCCCCGCTGATCACCTAACTCCTGTGTTGTTCGGAATCAAAAGAATGACGAATTGATGCATTGCGCACTGTTACGGAAGTCGTGGATTTGTACTATGGAAGAGCGTCCCATACTCCCATGGCGCTCGGCCCAGTTTTGGCTTATTTTTTCGTGGTGTTTTTACACCACTTTTCTTTCCCAAATCTTGGGAAAGATTAAAATAGAGTATTTTATCCGAGTTAGGTTCTTCCACTGTAGTGCAAGCCTGTAGTAAACAATTTCGGTAGGTATAATAAGAAAGGAAATTTACTATAAAATTTATACTTTTTGGGAACGGGTCAACTCGCTACCGGGTCAAGTCGCCACCGGGTCAAGTCGCCACGGGTCAAGTGACCACCAAAAAAAAACAATAATACAAGGTAGGTTTCTGACACAACATGAGTTTATTCATGATCCAAAACATAGCATTTAGCACATGAAAAATACTTTTATACATTAAGCACCTTATCAGATTTTTTCAATAATTTGACGAATATTTTATACTTTGAGCACTGTAAGTATTGGTCAATCGATACGACTTATTGGCGGAATTCAATTCCATAACTTCCCTTCGAGCCTGCATGTAGTCCTGGTAGGTGATTCCAGTGTCACACTTTTTCAACTTTGAAAACTCCTTTTTTTTAGTTTCCAACCAATAACTTGAGCTGTAAATGACAGAATCAAATAAAATTTGTTGTGTAGGTGTATCAACATAAAATGCAGGTCAAGTCAGATCAGGGTTTGATCCGACAATTTTTGCTAGAGTTATGTCCCTTTTTCAATTTTGAAAAATTCAATTTTTTTGTGGTGGGGTGGGGGGTAGCCACGCAGTCTTTTATTTTCTATTATTGGGACTTGACGATACACTTTCAACAGGGTCATTTCATGTCAAGACAGTTTTACTTGTGGAAGAGGCCAGAACAGACATATCACTTGTATGGCTAATATTTCCAGGGGAGGTCAACTAGATTACGGATTAGTGTGGTGTGCCATACTTTTGAACTGTAAATAGTTCCCTGTGAAAAAATGGCTGGACCAGTGCATGCAGTGGTCCTTCAAAAATTTAAATAAACATACAATTGGATTTATTTTTAAAAAGTTATGACTCAGCTGTTGTTCTCCAGTGCACATAGAAAGCATATTTTTCAATGTCAGATTCATATTTTAAGTTTTGGTGGCAGGAAGTTGACCGTGAGTTACGGATTTTTAAAAGCATTTTTTTTGGTGAGTAAATTCTTTTTTTAAAAATTTTTATCTCATTTTTGTAATCTATTAGGTAGGAAGCAATCATTCATGTATTAAATAACCATTACTATTGAAAAGTAATGAAAAAAAACATCATGTTTTCGACCTGTCCACTCAAACTGCAATCTTCAGTGTAGAATCACCTTAATAAACTAATAATCAACTGGGTAACGCTAACGCAGTTATGTTATGAAAGTATAGTATTTATGGCTTCATCTCAAGAAACTGTACCAAGCATTCACCGTCAGGATAAACGCCACCTTCCATCTGACACTAGGTTTAAATCGTCTGACCTTGAGTCAAAGAGATTTAGACATAGGTCATTATCTGATTCCATAGCTCATAGCATCGAAAAGGCAATGGATTCGTTTCAGGGAAGTGACTTGGAGATCTCTGACTCTGTACTGGTAGGAAGTGGCCTTCCAGAGCAAGCCAGCCAGCCCATCCAGACATCTACACCTTCTACTCCTGTATTATCTTCTGACGCCGTGAAAATGTTTGTATCTGCACTGAACGATATCTCCGCGAAGAGAATGCTAGCTAGCCTAATTGAAGATGCTGTAAAGACAGCTATGAGTGCCACCGTGTCCCAGTACGAGGGTCGCATTAAAGCCCTGGAAACGAAATTAGCTGAAAAAAGTGAACTTGTTTCAAAATTGGATGATGATCTTGATGACTTGAGACAATATGGTATGAGGAATTCTCTCAGAGTAACAGGAATACCAGAAGCAAACAGTTCTATCGAGTCGACAGACAATATTATCCTTGACCTGGCTAATGCCATGGGTGTTCCACTGAAGCTAGAGGAAATAGAGAGGAGCCATCGCTCAGGACCACCTAACAAGGATAAATCGCGCCCCATTCTGGTCAAATTTTCGAGTTATCGTTTCAGGGATAAATTCTGCAGAGGGAGACGTAAACTGAAAGGTTCCACTTCCATGAACAATGTGTACATTAATGAACATTTAACTCGGAAACGTTAAGACCTTGCCAAAAAAGCCCGTGGGATGCTTAGAGAGAAGAAAATTTATGGCACATGGACACATGATGGAGTGATCTTTTTGAAGCTATTTGATGAATCTGTACATAGAATTACCAGAATGGACGATCTGCAAAGAATCGAAGCCAATTATCGGGTTGTGATGACAATCACAACTTGAATGAAATGATACAGTTCTTCTCTCTGGATAGGTTCAGAACCCCAACTTGAGTGGTTTCTACACCCCATTATAGTGTACCTTTCGTCCTTGATCAACTTTGTAATGTCCATCCACAGCCCGATAGCTTGTGTTCCCTTATACTATCTTTTCTCCTCGTGACTACGGGCGGTGGTGTCCCGGAGTGCCAGTCACAACGTGGGCACACTTGGCCCGCGGTGTGACGGGCTGTTCGAGACCCCAGCCCCACCACAATGTTTCGAAGACTAAACGTTTGGAATGCCAAAAAGTATGCTCCAGTTTAATAAACCTTTTGTTAGTTCCGTAAACAACCCCACATGTGAGCTTACATTTACGAATCAACCACAGCAGCCCAGTGCCGGTCGCAACATTTCGTTTTTCAACCTGCATTGTCCAAGTGTTTACTATAATTGACCGAGTTGAAATCTCATGACATAATCAGTTGGGCGTGTAGTGACCGTGAATACGGAAAATTACTCGCAGTTATTTCTGCCACTCAACACCAGCCAATGATAAACCATATATTTTTCACACGCCTTTTGAACGCGTTCCCTGCGCGCCTTCGGTGCGTTAAACCATTCCATTCGATACGCGTTCCAATTCATGCGAGAATTAATCAAGGTTATTTCTTGTCACAAACATTCGATTGTTTGCCCAATTGTTTTCCTTTCATCCTCAACGGCTGTTTAGTTATTATTGGCATATGCTTGGCTTTTATATTAGTGACCTGTTTCAGGCCAGGATTTGATCGATACACATTGACCCTCTGCCCAGCGTAACGGCAAAAACCAGGCAGCGCTGTTCTCGAATATAGCAATGCAATTTTTTTTTTTTTTTTTTTTTTTCTGAAACATAGATTGTGAGCCCTCATTTGAGCGAGCGTGTGGCGCTCGTTCGGGTGAGGGGTCGCAGCCTGCGTTTTGGTGGCAAAAGATGAAAATGTGTAGCTATACAAAATATGTTTCTACGAGTGTCGTCTGCTCCAAGCGTTGGGAATAGGGTTAACGAAACAAAGGATGTGAAACCGAACCAAAAGCTGTTATGGTCAGTGCTTGCTCACTGTGATAACAAAAACCTTTTTTTCCTTAGATTTTGATTTTTTGCTCCCGAAACATAAGTTGCGAGCCCTCATTTGAACGAGCGTGAGGCGCTAGTTTGGGTGAGGATCGCAGCCTGCGTTTTGGTAGCGAAAAACGAAACGTTTATGTTATACAAAATATGTTTTCACGTGTGTCGTCTGCTCCAAGCGTTGGGAATAGGGTTAACGAAACAAAGGATGTGCAACCGAACCAAAAGCTGTTAAGAGGATCGAGCAAGGCCAACCGAGCTTCATCCCAATATCGAATAACCAAGCTTCATCACAACATTGAGCACGCGACCCCGTGAATTAATCAGTGCTTATTCGCTGTGGTAAACAAGACCTGATGTGCCCAGTGAATTGAAGCAGTAATCCACTAACCATTTCCTTGAGATGTACTGTGTGTCAAAGTTCTAATGAAGCTCCATTCCAATGTCGACCATGTGATTCCGTAAAGTTAATCAGTGCTTGTTTAACTTGAGTGAAATGATACAGTTCTTCCCTCTGGATAGGTTCAGAAGCCTAACTTGAGTGGTTTCTACACCCCATTATAGTGTACCTTTCGTCCTTGGTCAACTCTGTAATGTCCATTCACAGCCCGATAGCTTGTGTTCCCTTATACTATCTTTTCTCCTCGTGACTACGGGCGGTGGTGTCCCGGAGTGCCAGTCACAACGTGGACACACTTGGCCCGCGGTGTGACTGGCTGTTCGAGACCCTAGCCCCACCACGATGTTTCGAAGACTAAACGTTTGGAATGCCAAAAAGTATGCTCCAGTTTAATAAACCTTTTGTTAGTTCCGAAAACAACCCCACATGTGAGCTTACATTTACGAATCAACCACAGCAGCCAAGTGCCGGTCGCAACATTTCGTTTTTCAACCTCCATTGTCCAAGTGTTTAGTATAATTGACCGAGTTGTAATCTCATGACATAATCAGTTGGACGTATGGTGACACGTGACCGTGAATACGGAAAATTACTCGCAGTTATTTCTGCCACTCAACTCCAGCCAATGATAAACCGTATATTTTTCACACGCCTTTTGTACACGTTCCAATCACTGCGAGAATTAATCAAGGTTATTTCTTGTTGTCACAAACACTCGATTGTTTGCCCAATTGTTTTCCGTTCATCCTCAACGGCTGTTTAGTTATTCATAGCATATGCTTGACTTTTATATTATTGACCTGTTTCAAGCCAGGATTTGATCGATACAGATCACGTGTGTCATTGACTCTTTGCCCAGCGTAACGGCAAAAAACAGGCAGCGCTGTTCTCGAATATGGCAATGCAATAGTTTTTTTTCTTTGGGCGGGGGTTCTGAAACATAGATTGTGAGCCCTCATTTGAGCGAGCGTGTGGCGCTCGTCCGGGTGAGGGGTCGCAGCCTGCGTTTTGGTGGCAAAAGATGAAAATTTGTAACTATACAAAATATGTTTCTACGAGTGTCGTCTGCTCTAAGCGTTGGGAATAGGGTTAACGAAACAAAGGATGTGAAGCCGAACCAAAAGCTGTTATGGTCAGTGCTTGCTCACTGTGATAACTAAAACCTTTTTTCCTTAGATTTTGATTTTTTGCTCCCGAAACATAGGTTGCGAGCCCTCATTTGAACGAGCGCGAGGCGCTCGTTTGGGTGAGGGTCGCGGCCTGCGTTTTGGTCGCGAAAAATGAAGCGTTTATGCTATACAATTGAATAGCACCAGTAAAGCGGTAACCAGTTGCTTGAGATGCAATGCTTGTTATAATGAAGCTCCATCCCAATCTCGAACACATGATCCAAGAAAGTGATTCAGTGCTTGTCCACTATGGCAAATAGAACCAGTAAACCGGTAACAAATTACAGCAAGTTTGTTATAACGAATCTCCATTCCGACTCTCTGCTTGTTAACTGTGGTAACGAGGCCTGACTTGCCTGCTGAGTAGAACCATGAAACCAGTAACCAATTTCTTGAGATGCAATGTTTGTTATAATGAAGCTCCATCTCAATATTACGGTGACTCCGGGAAGTGATTCCTGATTTCCCCGATGAATAGAACCATTAACCCAGTAACCAACTGCCCGAGATGAAATGTTTGTAGTAGTGACTCAGTGCTTGTTCACTGAGGTAAATAAGACCTGATTTATCACGTGTACTGGACCTGTATTCCAGTAACCAATTGACTCCGGGAAGTGATTCAGTGCTTGTCCACTGTGGGAAACAAGACCTGATTTGCCCGATGAATAGAATCATTAACCCAGTAACCAATTTCCCGAGATGCAATGTCTGTGATTCAGTGCTTGTTCACTGAGGTAAGCATGATCTGATTTGTGACTTGAACAGGGCCAATATTCCAGCAACCAACTTGCTGCGGGAAATGATTCAGTGCTTGTCCAATGTGGTAAACAAGATATAATCTTCCCGATGAATAGAACCATTAACCCAGTAACTAATTGCCTGCGATGAAATGTTTGTTGTAGTGATTCAGAAGCTTGTTCACTGAGGTTAACAAGACCTGATTTTTCAATTGAAGGGGACCAGTATTCTAGTAAGCAACCGACTCTGGGAAGTGATTCATTGCTTTCCACTGTGGTAAACATGACCTTATTTCCCCGATGAATAGAACCGTTAGCCCAGTAACCCGGGCCCTCCCTGTCCTGTCGGTCGCTTCTCAAGGTGCGGCCTCCACGCGACTTGTCATGGGCACTCACTAGTAATCGATATTTCAGGATTTAACTTGTCAGTCTATTTGGATATTTGACACGTCGCTTCCTGTGCGTTGCCCTTGCAGACGCTCTTCATGTTCACCTGGTGATAAAATAGGAATATCACACCTTGGGCAAACCTTCATAGCCTATTAATTTATCAGTATATGTACCAGTGGTTTAGGAGCCCAAACGAAGATCATCTGGTAGGGGAATCACGCACATAGGCTCCGTACAACTACAAGTAACTGAATTCTGAAAAATAACACTTTTTTCATCTGTGCCGTCTTTTCGATCTTTCGAGGCACAGTTCCCCGTGGGAACCCCGGGAAGTAAGCAGCACTTGTTTACTGTGGTAAACCAGTTCCGCTTTACTAGTAAAATAGGACCCAGTCACCAATGCTTGGGGTGAAAGTCCTCTAAAATGGGCAACATGTTGATCACCGATTGACTAAACTTGACTTCATCTCCATGTTGTGTCACGATTAGCCATGGTGCATAAATATGTGACGTTAACCACCAACAAACAAACAAACAATTTCGAGGCACAGTTAATCACTGGCGACTCGTTATTTGGTAGAACAACATGTTCCATAGGTGAGCCTCCGACTATGTGTCTCAAGCGAAAACACACATACGCCAAAACTCCTGACAAGCTAGTACCGCGGCTCTTTCGCACCCTCTCACACCCACCATCTCTATGGCCCGGACTCTCTTAAATACTAGAATGTTTCTAGGAGCACCAATCGAGTAGTGCTACAGGTACATAATTAATCCACTATTGTGTTTGGCTAATATCCACATAATATATTGTAACGTAATGATTACTGGCAACGAGGCAAACCCTGCACTCTACACTACCGTCAAAGCTTTCTCTGTATGCCCTTTGACCGTTAGATCGAAATTGAAACGAGCTGGACACTAGTGTACTGATGATAATATAATTGTTAATAAGTCAAAGTCGGAGCACACATATCAATTGCTGTCGGTTGGAGGTCGGGGGATGCTAGTCGTCTGTTCCTTTTGAAAAGGGGGCCTGCATCCCAATGGCTCCAACCAACACCCTGTGGCGATGTTGTGTGTAAACTCATCTCATTTCACTTGCCTGGTCTCTGATCAAATTGTCTTGGCTCCTCCAATTTCCTAATTTTACCTCACCACACTCTAATTAGAATGTGTTGGAACTCCCTTTCAACTCCCCAGCTGCATTAATGCTAAGAAGTACAAAGACAAAGTTTCATTTATTACCACCGTGTTTATTCTTATATTATGCTTTTCATCTGATTTTTAGTCAATCTCCTATCATGTCTTTTTGTTTTTCTTCTTCATGTCAATAATCCCACTAGCCAGCTTGATGATAATCTTTTGTTGGAAAATGCACTCCCAGATCTCGGATTGGTAATCGGTACTTTTCGGGCTGAATACTTGAGAGCCTATTGTGTGACATTTGTTCACCAAATAATATGATGTACCAGATATCTCTCTATCGGGCCCGAATAGGTACCTTCGCCACTTCGATGTATGTTCGTAATATGAAAAACCGCTTCTCCCCAAGACAGTCAGTTTGTATCCTGAAATACTTATCCTTACGTCTTCATGGTGTAGAACCCTACCAAGGCCTTTGTCTATGCGTCGTATTGTTTTTCTTGCTACCACACCCTATTGATAGCGAAATAACCTATTATAAGCAATATTTCGAAGATACTGTCATGAGCAGCCAGGGAATAACAGTATTTTTATCAAGACTTTTACTCATGTCTGGGGATGTTCGTCCCAATCCAGGTCCCAACTCTAACGCTTCAGATTCTACCACCCGAGAATTACAAATTTGGCATGTTAATATACAAAGTATAAAACCCAAATTAGACATACTACAATACGAGTGCCAGTGCAATGATATTCTGGCCTTCACAGAAACCTGGCTGAGTGATGAAGATTTATCTTCGGATATTCAGATTAGTGGGTTCCAATTACCTGTGAGCCACGACAGAAATACCCGAGGTGGTGGTGTCGCAATCTATGTGAAAAACACATTATCTTTTCGTCACCGACCTGATCTAGAAACATGAATGTAGAAAGCGTGTGGATAGAACTCTTCTCAGATCAGGGTACGACACTATTGTTAGGTGCATTCTATCGACCTCCCAATAGTCCTCCGGCGACTTGGGATGCAATATCTTCTGCTATTGACATTGCGAAAGACAGTCGCACACCGGACATAGTTATCACGGGCGATTTCAATGAGAATCAGTTAGACACATCGAAAAAACATTTCCCTGAAATTATAAATCATCACAATCTCAGACTGCTTGTAAATGACCCGACGTGATTTACAGAATCGTCGTCCTCTATGATTGACTTAATTGCTGTTAGTTCTACCGTTGGTGTAAAAGCATGTGAGGTCCTTGAACCTGTTATCCCCGACATGATACGCTATCATTGTCCGATTACACTTCTTATAGACCGCGTTAAACAACCCCGTTCAAGCTTTAAACGCAATGTCTGGTTATATGCTCAAGCGGACTTTAATAGTCTAAATGAGGTGCTCTCTCGTATCGATTGGGAATCATCATTCCGAAATAGTCCAGTGGTCAATATTGCCTCGGTATTTGCAGAACTTTTGTTAAATAAAGCCGCCAGACATATTCTAACAAAACTCGTCACCATACGTTCAGACCAACCCAAGTGGATGCATAATAGTATTAGGCTTTTAATAAGACAACGACAACGACTATATCGTATTGCCAATAGAACAGGTTCTCCTTTCGCCTGCCAAAAATACAAAAAGAAACGTAACGAGGTTGTATCGGCTGTGAGGTCTGCAAAAACGAAATACCTCGCGAAGGTGCAATCCGAGTTGAAAAATAACAACACCACGCCTTCCCAATGGTGGAAAACACTCAAAACATTTATGGGAAACAACAAAATTATTGGCATACCTCCATTAGTCTATTCTGACAACGTATATTCTTCAGATGTTGACAAAGCCGAAGTGTTCAACGAATACTTCAGCTCCATATCATCTGTTGACGACTCTCGAGCTCAGCTTCCTACACCCCACCCGAGCCGCAAGTTATGATAGACAAAATCACTCTTCAAGTTAGCGACGTTCTTGGGGCATTGTCGTCCATAAAGATATCCAAGGCGTCTGGCCCTGACCTCATCAGTCCAAAGCTTCTTAAAGAGTGTAAGTCGTCATTGTGTGAACCACTAACTACCATGTTTTACATACTTCTAGAAAATGCCCACTTTCCTAGTCCGTGGAAACAAACCAACGTTCTCCCCGTTTTGAAAAAACAACCTTCTAACATAGTCACAAATTATCGCCCAGTATCGCTCCTCAGTTGTGTTGGAAAACTCTTTGAAAAGTGTGTCTTTAAACGTCTCTGGGATTTTATGTTAGAAAATAACGTTCTAACACAATACCAATCAGGCTTTACAGCTGGGGATTCAACAGCATTGCAGCTCCCCGACATGTATGACGAGTTTTGTAAAGCTCTTGATGAAGGAAAAAAGGTAAGGGTAGTATTCTGCGATGTCAGTAAGGCCTTCGATAAAGTTTGGCACAAATCGCTCATTTACAAGCTAAAGAAAATAGGTATCAAAGATGACCTCTTACTCTTCTTAGAATCGTATCTGACCGATAGATTCCAACGAGTAATACTCGGCTCCGAGGCCTCATCGTGGAAACTCGTAACCGCCGGAGTATCACAGGGGTCGATTCTAGGACCTCTTTTATTTTAGTATATATTAACGATATCACAGAAAATTTACTAAGCTGCATTCGTCTGTTTGCTGATGATACCTCTTTGTATCTAATAGTAGAAAATGCTGAACTCTCAGCCAGGATCCTAAACAGTGACCTTACGACTATCGAACATTGGGCAAATACTTGGCTAGTTGAGTTCAATCCCCAAAAGACAGAAAGTATGCTCATATCCCGAAAAACCAATACTACTCACCACCCACCCCTAATGTACAGAAACTCTCAAATATCTGAGGTAAAAATCCACAAACATTTGGGTGTTTATCTTAACGACAAATGTACGTGGGACAACCACATTAAACATATTTGTACCAAAGCACGGTCCCGCATTGATATGCTGCGAAAGCATAGATTCAGCCTTGAGCGCTGTGTCCTTGAAAACAATTATTTTGCATTTATCAGGCATTTACTTGAATATGCAGATGTTGTCTGGGATAATTGCACCGGTTCAGAAGCCGAAGACTTAGAAAAAATACAAATAGCTGCTGCCAGGATCGTTACTGGGGCAACGATTAGTGCAAGTAAGTCTTTCGTGTACTCGGAGACTAAATGGGATACCCTACAGGAGCGAAGAAGAAAACACAAACTTATCATGTTCTTTAAAATGTTTCACCGTATGGCCCCCACCGTATATTGCCAACAAAATTCCCCCATCCCTTTCGCCGTCTAACCCAGCACAGAATTTGCGTTCAAGTCACAACCATCGGGTTCCATTTTGTAGGACCTCGCTTTACCAATCCTCGTTTGTCCCCAATGTTACGGACCAGTGGAATAATATTCCATTATCAATACGCGAAAATCCTTCCTTAACCCATTTTAAGAATTTTCTCAATCAGGACAATCTAAGACCACCACGATTCTTTCTTACAGCTAAATCTCGTAAAGCCCAAATTTATCATTGTAGATTACGACTCCAGTGTAGTAACCTAAACTTCCATTTATATAACAATCACCTAGTCCATACACCACTTTGTCAATGTGGACATCTCGAGACCCCAGAACATTATCTTCTCGTGTGTGAGGCGTTTACAAATCAACGTAGAAACACAACTGGCAGATTAAGAACCAATGTTGATATAACAACCCTCCTTTATGGCTCGGAACATTTGAGCAAAAAGGAGAATTGTGAAACATTTGAAGTAGTACATAACTTTATCCTTCTGTCTTCAAGATTCAACTAGTGTAATCTTCAGAGCTCAGGATCGACCACTCATGACTAGATCAATAGTCCTCGATAGGCCTCTCACCGTGAAGACAGTAGACTGGGTTGAAGATCAGGCGGCAGCATCAACCAACAAACACAAACTCCACTCAAGAATTAGCAGTTTCCCACTGAACCTACTATGACGTCACCAAGCTGGAATCCCCCAATCTCCTTTCTCCATCTTTCCTCTGTACTGCAGATTTTATACATAATATATGTATATTATTCATTTTCAGTTTAAACATTAGACATTGTAATAACTCGACCACCATTCTGCTTTTAGAATTTGAACCACTGTTTGTTGCGGGGAAATGGTACCTAATAAGCCAAAGGCTTACACCAGATCCCTATCTTTGTAAATACCTGGTCATGCTACAGTCATGTTCTATAACATCTTACCATGTGTATATTCTCTTATCTAATTGTAAAGCATGCATAAATATGTAGTTATTTACTGAATGAATAAATATTGTTTAAACTAAAGAAACTGAATGTTTATGGTAATTTCTAGATTCAGTCGTCTGGAATATATCTACTGGTTGGGTTCGCTTTTCCGACCAATTGAAATATTCCAGACGAATGAGTCTAGACATAGGCGATGAATTATTCAGCTGCTAGAGTGCTGGCCCAAAATAATTTAGCACTCTACAGTTAACCCTCTACCCAACGTAACGACCAAAACCGGCCAGTGCTATTCACAAAAATCGCTAATTAATTTTCATTATTTTTTTCAGTTTTTGTCTCAAAAATATAGGTTATGACCCTCTTTGGAACGAGCTCGTTCCAATGAGGGGTCATAACCTATGTTTTTGAGACAAAAAAATGAAAAAAATTGGTTATTCAAGAATTTTTTTTTACAAGTGACGTCTGCATTTCATGTTAGGTAAAGGGTTAAGGATGGCATTGAATGAGAGGTCCACGGTTTGTTCCCCGCCAGGGATAACTGCATTGTGTCCTTGCGCAAGGCACTTAATCCCGATTGCCCTCACGGGGACACGGTGGCGCTGTGTACTAAGGCGTTCTGCACGTCGATGGTGCGCATATCTTCAACCAATGCTAACCCTGCTTGTGTGTAGTTAGTACGTTGGGGAGTCTGACAGATGCACGCCGTTGCTCGATGATTCTCTCCGGGTACTCCGGCTTCCTGTACCCGTAAAACTGTCCGACACGAGCTAACCCTGGCTGTCGAAAGTGTCATTATACGCCAATAATAAATCAATAAGTTAAGGACAAGACTTATCCCAAGCCATACCAGCGTCGAATTTCTCACAGAATGAGACAGTTGCCTTGAGAGCTTGGGTTAAATATCCAATCAGAGGGGATTTTTTGTGATATTCCATTCTCATAAAACTGTGCATAATCCGGTTTGCGGTGCTATAATCCGGTTTGCGGTGCTTTGTTCACACTTTCAAAAATGCAAATTCATGCCCTCAAGTCAATATTTAGTGCACAGTCAGTACATATGAAAGATTTATTTTATTAATTCGCCTGGTTGCACTCGTTAAACATGATGTGTGAGTTTATAATTTCTTCAACCCATAATGCAGACATTAAATGGATTATTGGTTTCGTAACATGAATTTATTTATTTATTTATTGGAGTATAACGACACTTTCGACAGTCAAGGTCACCTCGTGTCGGACAGTTTTACGGATGGACGAAGCGAGTACCCGGAGAGAGCCATCGAACAACGCTAAGCAACTGTTAGACTCCCCAACGTGCTAACTCCACACCAGCAGGGTTAGCATTGATTGAAGACAAGTGCACCATCGACGTGAAGTACGCCTTAGTACACAGCGCCACCGTGCCCCGCGTGGGCAATCGGGATTAAGTGTCTTGCCCAAGGTCACAACGAGGTTGCTGCAGGTGGCATTCGAATCGGGGATCTCTCGGCTTCCAGTCTGCATCTCTGCCTACTGAGCCTCCGCGATCCTTTAATATAAATATATAATGAGAGAATAAATAAGTGTTGGAGTTGATGTTTCTTTACAATTTCTTCACACGTTATCTAATGAAATGGCAAGAGCCGGCAAAGGCTATCCACGACAATCACGATTCAAATTTTCATATTTTTATTTCCAAAATATAGCTTACAGCCCCTCAATGGAGCGAGCTTGTTAAGCTCGCCCCAACGAGTATCATAAGCTACGTTTTTTTAGGTGAAAAATTTAAAAAATCTATAGTTATTATAAAATATTTTTGGCACGTGTCATATTCCAGCCCAAGTCCTCAGGTCACCAGTCTAATTCTGACGCTGTTATGAAGTTATGAACTGTTTCTTTACCTATTTTGCATGGAGTTTGCGTGCTGACTACCATGGTGTGATGTGATGTCGCTTTACTTACAAACATATGCGGATATTGATTCGTGCTCCATTTACAGATATTCCAATCAATAAACATTTAATCACCTTTTAAATCCTCAAGATATTGCCAGTGGCGGCGAAGCCGGGGGGGGGGGGGGCAGGCACGTGCCCCTCCACGTTTTTCCACAGATATATTCCGAAGTTCCACGATGTTGTGGGCCGCAAAGTGGACCCCACTCGAAGGTGGAGACTGGGTGAGTTCTGCATTCCGGAAGGGAGCAGCAAACTTCTCAGTGTAGGAGAGGCAGGTGATTACGAGAATTTGGGGGTAAATATAAACATTACAGAAAGAGGCATCTACCGAAACCACACAAATAAATTGATTCTGAAGGGGAAGCGAATCCTTAACCAAATGAAACTTATAGGGAGAAACAGTTTCAATAAGGTTTTCGTGGGGAAAACCATTTGGGAAATGGTGTGGCTGCCAAGTGTAACATACGGTACGGAAGTGGTACCCCTAAACCAGACGGCCGTAAAGAGCTTGGAAATCCTGCAGAACGATGCAGGCCGATGGATAACGGGGTCGAGTAATGCCGCAGCGCTAGAAGCAACCAGGGGTGAGCTTGGGTGGATGAGGATCAAGGACAGGATAGACCTGTTGAAACTCGGTTATCTTAATTATTTGGTAAATCTCCCCGACAGCCGATGGTGTAAAGTAATGTTCCTGAGAATGTTCAACTCAAATATCAAAACGGGGTGGATGGTCCAAGTGAGGGAGCTAGTAGAGAACTACTCATTGGAGATGTCGGACCTGGGCGTTGGGGCAAACCAGGGTAAAAAAATCGTCAGAGAAAGGGTCATGGCGGATTGTAACCGTAATTGGCGAGAGGGAGTCAAATCAAAGAGGTCTTTGGGTGGCCTGCGTGATAAAGAGAAGCCAGGTTTTGAAGAGTACCTTGGTGGCACCTTTGGGGGGGGGGGGTTACTGTTGTTCAAGCTGAGGTCGCGATCTCTGGAACTGAGGGGGAAAATTGGGAAAGACGGTGAAAGGGAGTGCCAGATGTGTAACTTGGGCATGGTGGAGACCCTGGAACACTTTCTTCTAAAATGCCCAAAGTATCAGTCTAAAAGAATGAGATTCACTGGGAGTATAATGGGGAAGTGGGATGGGAGAATGAAGGACATGTGGTTAGGGGGAGACTCAAAGGAGAGGGTTAATATGCTAATCGGAGAGATTGGGAAGAATGGGGCAAGGGATGTCATCAAGCAGTTCGTCTCCGAGTGTTGGGAGGAGAGGAGAAGCGTGGGAATAGGGAGGCAGTTGGGAGTACAGGGGTAACCATGGCCTTCTCGTCCGAGAACCGCGACAAATCTTCAGCTGGCCAAAGTGTTATTATGAGTTAAAATGGACGCATGCAAATGTGTCAATATACAGACATTCCTGTAACATTATTTGCAATTCCAAACATTATTAAGCCAAAGAATCTCACCTTTGATCGCTCCAGTTCGTTAGCCTTCGGGTTGGAAAATGGTTGAAGTAGAAGAAACGGACAAGACAGTGACCACACAGCGGCATATTTATCTGAACGACAGGCGATAGCGAGTCATGGTACATTTGCCGATATACGATTGTAACCTTTTTCAGACTGGGTTGAACCGTGGTACCATTGTGAATTTGTGCCCCTCCACTTTTATCGAGCTTCCACCGCCCCTGAACACAGCTACTTCGATCTACCCAAATGAACATTTTACAACAATGTGTTGGTATTAATTTTGTGCCCCTCCACTTTTATCGAGCTACCGCCACTCCTGGATGTCAACACAACCATTGGAACTGCGCGGCGTTATCATAAAACTACGACTTTGGTGAGAGTCATCATTTCTGATGTCATAAAAAGTGAGTCAAATCAAGCCCCAAATGAGCAACTTTCGATAGCGCAAATTCAAAGAAAATGAATATTTATCACACTCCTATTAATATGTAAAACGCGGGATTTTCACTGTTCAGCCTGTACGATAAAAATAAAGTTGTATCGCACATGTGGTGATACAAAACACGTTCGATTTCGTTTCCAATTGGTCGAATGCGAATGCACCGGAGTCGGGATCGCTTGGAAAATTCCTCGTTTAGACAGGGGGGAGGGGGGGGGGGGGGGTAGGCAAAACATTACAGATACAAGGTGGACATTTTTACATTTTCAATTTTTGGGACCCACCACCCAGTGCCAGTCATGTTTTGGACACCCACCCCTCCCGCACAGTTTTTCCTCAAAGACAATTGGGGACCCACCCCCATTTTATAATCTGTTTAACGAAGTATTCAGATTACCTAAATCAACAAAAATAAATCAATACTTTTCCCAAACATGAAAGGTGTCGCAACTTGTCCGATATCCCGGCCCTACTCTTGGGCATCCAAGGCATCCCTAGCCACAGATGGCCCCAAAACAATCTCTCTGCATATAAAGCCACAACGGAAATGCAGCATCAGACCCCCAGGTAACCACTGGAACCCGCCTCCACCAACTGAATTGCAGATATACACCCATTCATGTTCCAAGCAACACAACCCTTACCCCGATGTACAACATGTCTATGCTCCTCAGACACCAGTCGAATCCCACCACCAAGAAGCCCTGCCCAAAATATATTGTTCCCACCTGGATATCTTCAACTGTCCACAAGAAATAGTTGTTTTTCCATTTCATTACTTTTCGGTTAAATGTTTAGTTTGTACAGATGGTCTGAGAGAGACCTAATACTGAAATTCTTTGACCCATGCCAGGGTGACTTGTCTGAGATGAATGGCCTCTTATTTATTTTTTTATGTTAGTGTCACTAGAATCATATTTACCTTGAAATTATACACGTTTTCCACATTCAAGATTTTTATTCTATCAATCTTTCCAATTATTCCATACATGGAAGCACACTTGACCAATGGCATGATGCACCCTGAGGCTTACAGAAGAATCAAATAATAGGAGCTACAAAGCACTAATAAGAGGCAGACTGCCTCAGTAGAAATATAAAGGAGTGAAAATCATGACCAAATAGCTGGGAATCACTTTTTTGTTTTGCAATTTTTTGCCAGACCCAGAACCGGACCCTCCCCCTAATGAAGTGTAAAAAATGGGGGGGGGGGGGGGGGGGAATTCTAACATGGAGCCCCTAACACATTATCAATGCTCTATTCTGTTCTAAGTTATGCATCTAAGCACTTGAATTCACTTTGGTTGTAATTACTTGTCTGTAAAATGATATTTGGAAAAAAATTGCATGACACCGGCAAAAACTGCACTTTGGGGCTCGGACCCACCCACCCACCCACCCGGATCTTGTATCCTGGCATTTTTTTTTGCGCCCCCCCCCCCCCCCCCCCCCCCCCCCGATTTAGATTTGTTTACCTGGGATATTTAAACAATCAGATTCGAGTCAAAAATTTACAAAATAAAAATACTATTTTGACTGCTTGTTCCTTGACAAATACTTTCCACAACTGGTCATATAATGACGGGGGTGTTCTAAACTTATAAGCTATTTAAAACCTTTTTCCTGCAGTTTGACCAATATTTGAAGTTCGATCATCGTGACCGTGACACTGATCGGGGTCGACTAATTGAATGCCGTATAAATTAAAAAGCATATTAGGGTTGGCACCCCGCCAGCTAACAGTGATGTCTTGCTCGTAACGAAGGAAACGCGGCAATTATCCACTTGAAAGTTCTTTTAGTTCAGTTTTCGTGTAGATTGTTGTTATATGGGAGGTGTGTGATAAATGCAGAACCGCACGTACCTTCGAATGGGTTAAGAATTATCGCACGAGATGGCTTTGGCCTAGGATATCACGAGAGCCGAATTGTTTAATCTATTTGTGGGATAAATGTCTTTTTAGGAAGGCTCGAGTTATCAAATTTTCTCACTAACCAGCAAGGAGCCAATTATCGCAGACAAACCGTCAGCGCGAAGAACTCCCCCAAACTTCCGACACAAATTGAATTAACATCAAATGAAAATTAAACAGTTTATAAACATATATTATTCAATTTTTAGCAGAACTTGACAAGGTTAAGTATGAGCTATTGGGATGGGTTGCGATCTGTCGTCCGCCCGTACGTCTGTGCGTCCGTACGTACGTTCCTCTGTCTGTCCACAATTCTTTAGTACACTCTACAGGCCGCAGCTCTCCACCGATCAGTTCCAAATTCCATACGTGGATTTGGGGCAATGTCTAGATGGGACATGTCGACGTTTTTCTGAATTTCGTTGAATAACATGGCCGCCAGCAGCCATCTCAGATTTAGCATATAAATTGTTAACAATTCTATTGGCACATCCTACAGGCCGCATCTCTTACCCGATCAGTTTCAAATTTCATATGTAGCTTTGGTATGATGTCTAGATGGGAGCTATCGCATTTTTCTGAATTTTGTTGAAAAACATGGCCGCCAGCAGCCATCCTGAATTTGGCACATAAATTGTCAACATTTCCATTAGCACACCATATAGGCCACCTCGCTTTCCCGGCCAGTTCCAAATTTTACATGTGGCTTTGGGACAATGTCTAGATGGGAGCTGTTTAATTTTTCCGAATTTCGTTGAAAAACATGGCTTCCAGCGGCCATCTTAGATTTGCCCTATTGTCAACAATTCCGTTGGCGCACCCTACAGACCACATCTCTCACCCGATCTTTTTCAAATTTTATATGTAGCTTTGGTGTGATGTCTAGATAGGAGCTATCGAATTTTTCTGATTTCGTTGAAAAACATGGCCGCCAGCAGCAATCTTGGATTTGGCACATAAATTGTCAACAATTCCATTGGTACATCGTGCAGACCGCATCTCTCACCCGATCAGTTCCAAATTTCATAGATAAGATAAGATTTATTCAGCAAATACACCGGAACAAAGGCAGATTGCTATGTACACACAAAATCAACATAAACAGAATTAAAAAAACACACTAATTCCATATAACATACATAAATCATATTACAGATATGTCTCTCTTGTGAAGGAAGAGCTGGACCATGTTACAAATAGCTTTGCAGAGCACTGGATTATCATTGGTCATTATTTTTTGTTCCTATTCTCTTATTATCATTGTGTATATCTTCTTTAAATAATTTAATATGGTCCGATTCAAGTTTGGACTTTAGAAGATTAATTTTACTTTTGGAAATTTCAGATTCATTCAAACTGTTATGTGGCTTTGTCATTATGTTGTGAATATGTGACTTTGGTGTGATGTCTAGATTGGGGCTATCGAATTTTTCTGATTTCATTGAAAAACATGGCCGCCACCAGCCATATTAGATTTGGCATATAAATTGTCAACAATTCCATTGGCAAACCCTACAGGCCGTATCTCTCACCTGATCTTTTTCAAATTATCATATATAGCTTTGGTGTGATGTCTAGATGGGACCTATTGAATTTTTATGAATTTCGTTGAAAAACATTGCCGTCAGAAAACATCTTGGATTTGGCAATAAATTGTCAACAATTCCATTAGCACACCGTACAGGCCACATACATTAAATTTTACATGTAGCTTTGGTGTGATGTCTACATGGGAGCTATCATTTTTATCTAAATGTCGTTCAAAAACATGGCCGCTATCGGCCATCTTGGATTAGGATATAAATTGTTAACAATTCCATTAGTACACCATACAGGTCACATCGTTCACCTGATCTTTTTTCAGATTTCATATGTAGCTTTGGTGTGGTGTCTTTTTGTAGAAACTTGATTAAACGACTTGGTATTGCTGGAGCTTTCTATTTAGTTCACTCCCTTCTTGGACAAGTGGAGCTGCAGTGTCATTGACACTTTTATCATTTAGTTGGAATATATGTTATGCCTCAGTGGCGTAGCTATGAAAAGGGAAAAGGAGGTTGGGGGGGGGGGGGGGGGGGGGTGGTGGATCTTTCCCCCTAAAAGTTTCGCTGCCCCTCAAAACACTGGCCCAATGCAACTTTCACTTAACATAGAGTCCCAAAATGGTCTCCAATATAGGGTCTACACAAGCTACAACTGCCTCCGATTTGCACTTAGAGAACTAAATCAATGCAAACTTTTCTCGGGGGGGGGGGGGGGGGCTAGTCCTAACTGGGACGCTCTGGATGTTTCCCGCCTCCTCCCACTTCCCATCAGGGGACAACGATCGGAGGATCCTGGTTAGGACTACGGTAGGTCCGTGAAACACCACATAACGGCCTTTCAGATATTATCTTTGCCCCCCCCCCCCCCACCCACAAAAAAAACTGGCAAGGGCACCCCCTCTTATAGGATCATGGCTACGCGTCCTTAAGCCTGTAACATGAGCGACACTGACAACATTAGGGTCCCGTGTGTTGCAATTTGGGACGATCTTGGAATGAATAAAAATGTTGCGAACCTTCCGTCGTCCTTTAATTTCAAAACACGGCCCCATATTATACGGTTTATTATTAGTCTCTATAAGGTTCTGTCACGCCCAAGCCATTCTGGGCTCCATGGAGAGCGGTACGGCCAAAGTAGGGCAGAGCCTTTCTGAAACTACGTTATTATCCACCTATTAATGGCGGAAGTTGGTTGGAAATCACTAAACAAAGAACCTAAAAACAATCGACGGTGTGGGCTTTAATGCTGTATATACAAGTACCACCAATTAATGTCAAAAGGGAATTCCATCAGGCACTGTCCTGGGTCCGAGCTACTGAACTGAAAACTCCTCTAAAGTTTTTCGGAAGTTAGGTATTCTCGAATATCGGTCTGGGGCTGGTTACCAATGTGAACTAACATACTGGCTGGGTTAATTGCAATCTTATTTGGGGTCGATTTGGCTCTGCTGGTATGGTGGCAGGGCATTTATTGCTAGGCGATTGGATGCCGTAGACCCGGGATCGACTCCCGTCAGGGCCAACACCCAAAAAACTTTAGAGTTTTCAGTTCAGTGACGAGGACCGAGGACAGTGCCTGGTCAGATTCAAGCTTGATCTTGGCGATATGAAATTAAATTCAAGCAGTTGCTTCTTCGCGGGTATTCCATTAATTGATATTCCTGTGTACTAAGTTGGGACCACAGAACTATCTATATATCGTTCCTTAAATGGAACAAGGTATCACATGCAATGCTAAAGCATTGCAGATGGCACCTTGTTCCTTTCAAGAGGCGACATATAACGTCAATACCTTTGTCACATTACGGTTTTATATGTTGCAACTCCCGATCTTAACTCATACCAGGAGTTGAGTGCCCCTTTGATACCCCTTCCTTCCTTGTCCGTGGATGCTTTCGGTGCCCTTAGGTCGATTAAGGTGAAATCAGCAAGCTCGCCCTGGCGTAGCCCCGGGGATAATATACAAAAAAGGGTCGACTAGGTCGACAAGTTCTCAAGCTACCCGTCGAATTCTGTAAGGAAATCAACGCTGTAAATGCCTGGAACCAGTCTAACCTTAAAAAGTCCACCACCGATGTTTTGTTTCACTCGTCTGAAATATTTCAGTTGGTCGGAAAAGCGAACCAATGGGTCGCTTTTCCGAAACCAACTGAAATATTCCAGATGCCTGAATCTACAAAATACCATAAAGATACATTTTGTTTGAACCAATGGAAGAAATGTTTCTCAATCAGGACTTAATTTGACAGAAGTTTTATGATTTTACCAGAGATGTTTGTTTATTAAATAATTATTAATGGAGGCTCGTCACAACAGTAGTTTTATAAACAAAACATATAAATTGTTTAAAAAAATACATGTTTTTTTCTCCGGGATTGTAAAATCATTGCATAATGACGCAGCCTTCAATGTTAGCGATTCTTTATCAGTTGCGTGGAGTTTTGAAGTGTATTTAACCCGAGACAGTGACTAAATTGACGGTGTATTTAACAGCGCGAGTCAGTGACAAAAACTAAATGCATGGTTTTCCGCAAAGGATGTTCCAAAGCAACACCATCATTCACAATAGGCGGTACTGGTGTTGTCATTGAATATCCTTACATGGGTATAAATCTTTCCCGAATGGGTCGTTCAAGAAGGCCCAAATGGAAATGGCCAGTAAAGGAATGAAAGCATTATTTTCCTTGGTAAAATCTTTACGGGAACATTATATACTGAGTCAAAAAAGAAAGTATAATGAACTTTGAGGAGCATTTTTTTTTAGTATTATCGACTTTAATCCCCAACAAATTATTGTAAATTCATATTTCAAGTCTAGCTGTATGAGTTTGCATAATTTCATGTTCTTACTTTGCCAACGTCACGTCAGGACGTCGCAATTCAGACATGGGATGAAATGAAAAGTTCACAGATGCAGTCAATAGCGTATATGTCCACCGTTTGCCTCTTGCATGGCAAGACATCGACGGCGCATGGATCTGATAAGTCTCTGGAAGTCACCCTGTGGTACTGCGTTCCACTCCTGCCTCAGAACATTACGTAAACCGCCTAACGTCTGAAGATCATGAAGTCGTACCCGACGGTCCAATTGATCCCAAAGGTGCTAGTTTGGCGACAAATCTGGCGAAAGTGGGGGCCAGGGAAGAAGTTCGCTGCTCTGCTCCTCAAGAAAGTCACGACAGATACGCGCCACGTGACATCAGGCATTGTCTTGCTGGAATAACTGCAACCCGGCGTTAGCGTTGAACAAAGGGACAACAACAGGGTTAAGAATTTAGCCCCTATATCGCTGTCCATTCAGATTACCATCGATGAAGATCAACTGCGTTCGATGCTGCAAGGAAATTCCTGCCCAAACCATTACACTACCTCCGCCGAAACGGTCGCATTCCCGCACGCAACCATCGGAAAACCGTTCTCCTCATCGGCGATACACTCTTGCCCTACCATCAGCGCGCCGTGGACAAAATCGTGATTCATCACTAAAAAGAATTGTGTTCCAACGCTGCTGAGTCCAGCGAACACGCTGACGTACCCATTCCATTCTGACGGTACGATGACGTTGGGTAAGGATTGGTCCGTGGTATGGAAGCCTACTTCGGATGCCCTGTTCCGCGAGTCTATTGCGGACAGTTTGTGCACTGACTCCATTGTTAGTTCTACCAGGAGTAATTGCTGCTGTCCTCGTCGCCGGAAGGAATCGATCCCGCAAGTGAGACGTCCTGATGTGTCGGTTTTGTGCAGGGGTCGTAACTCTTGGTCGACCTGAACGCGGTCGGTCGGCGGTAGATCCAGTGGTTCTATACCTTCCAATGAGACGGTAAATAGTGGTCACAGTGACTCCGAACTCAGCAGCGAGCTCATCTGGAGGTATACCAGCCTCATGCATACCAATGACACGCAACCTCTGATTTTCGGTTAACCTTAGCATTTTTTAAAATGTCGGAAGACAAAAACTAGCGTGTTTTCTCAATAACCCAGGCTCTCTAGCACAACATAACACAAAGAAAATCATCGGTCGCCCATTCAATTTGACATTCTCGGGTAGCACGTGCTGTTTTGAAATCCCTAGCAAAATTGTATACGGTTGAGTGGACAACAACATTCCATTAAGGGCCTATATAAGTAATGGAATTTTGTTTATTTTGAAATTCTCACCTCTCATATTCCTTAAATTCAGATTAAATATACACAAATTATACATCAAAATGAAGGCTGGGATGTATAGAACCCGAAACACATATGCAATCAACTCATAGAGTCGACTGTAGGCACCACTGGTTCCTGGAAGTCTGCTACCGTATTCGCACCAGAACTGATAATAAAATAATATTTCATCGGAACAACTTGAGGCCAAATGTGCTTCATATATCCAAGAACAAAGCTAGGCATTCAAAACACTTTCGAATACAGCGATAGGTCTGCATTTTGGAAAAGGACAACACTGTCTGCATTTTTTATTGAAGATGGTTTCCATGCTCGACAGACATGCGCAAATCACTCGTTACCACGAATTTCCATCAAAAAATAAAATCGTAATTCTAAGAAATTTCAGCAGGTATCATGATACCTTGCATTGAATATGGCAACTGTGCAATCTCTATCTAATAACAGTATACTGTATGAAGGCGATCTTTTTCATTATTTGATTTTAGACGGCGTTGTTTTTACATGCTTTTTCTGTCCGATGACGTCGACCGGAAATCGAAAGTATACTCATACGTAAACAAAAGCAAAGGCTTTGGAATTTTCCCCAATGCAGCTCTGTCGCCGTGTTTTGAAAAAAATTTATCCCCTAGCTTTGTTCTTGGATATGTAAAGCACATTTGGCCACAAGTTGTTTTCGTGAAATATTATTAAATTATCAGTTCTGGTGCGAATACGGCAGTAGACTTCCAGGAACCAGTGGTGCCTACAGTCGACTCTATAAGTTGATTACACATGTATTTCGTGTTCTATACATCCCAACCTTCATTTTGATGTACATTTTGTGTATATTTAATTTGAAGTGAAGGAATATCAGAGGTGAAAATTTTCAAAATAAACAAAATTTCATTACTTATACAGGCCCTTAAACTCCTTGCACGATTTTGTTGTCCACAAACATGCAACATTAGAACTATTAATATTTCATCCGTTATGCTATTTTTTCACATTTGTTTCTATTATACTTTCTTTTTTGATTCAGTATATATCAAGGATTGTAACGGGGATAAAATTATTTAATAAACTAATCAAACCCATTGCGTTGTATCGTAGCGAAAAATGGCCTTCGTCGACGAATGTAAATAGAATTGATAGCGTGCCATGCGAAACGGTACACCTTAAATTTTGTAAATATGCATTTGGTGTAAATAAAAGTGCAGTGCGCGCGGAACTTGGTAGATATCCATTAATTGAATTACTGACTCACTCTGTTAAATACACTTCAAAACTCAACGCGCAACTGATAAAGAATCGCTAACATTCAAGGCAGCGGCATTATGCAGTGATTTTACAATCCCGGAGTAACTGTGAAATAAATTCGATATACAGTTGAGCCCACTTAATCACATATCTTTTAACTGAATAACCCTGTTAATTGAATATAATTTCCCAACACAAAACCATTTACCATACCTCCAGTACAAATTTGACCTGTTAATTGAATATCGGTTGTAGAGTAAACTCCTGTTAATTGAATAACAAATCTTGTAACCTGTCGAGAAATTATCCTGACTCTCCCCCATTTCCTTTGTTTATAGACCTATTTGGCCTCAGTACATCCAATACAGGCATTTAATCAATTTTATCTTGTTTGACAGAGCTCAAAGAGCTCTGTCAAACAAGATATAATAGAATAAATGCTAAGTTTATCTCTTGAATACAAGAAAGTGACACAATCCCTGTTAATTGAATATTCCTGTTAATTGATTAATTTTCATTGGCAAAGTGACTATTCAATTAACAGGGTTCCACTGTTCCAATGATAAGCGAGATAATGAATAACGATGGGAGAGGCACTTAACCCCGGTTGCCCACATGGGGGCACGATGACGACGTGTACTAAGGCTTTACTTTACCTCGATAGTGCGCATGTCTTCAACCTATCTAACACTGCCTGTGCTGCAGTGCGGAGTTACGATGTTGGGGAGCTGGCAGCTGCTCGTCGTTGCTCGGTGGTTCTCTCCGGGTACTCCTGCTTCCTCCACCCGTAAAACTGTCACGGTCATGATTAGCTATTGTGCATAAGTATGTGACTTTAAACACCAATAAATAGTAATCATAATAATAATAAGGATGAATAACGATAATACACATTCTTTTATGGTAGACAGCATCATCATTAGACTGGAGAATAACTATATTTCTCATTTCATGGCAGACATATTTGATGACGATAGACCAAGTGGAAAGAACAAACTAAGAACATACAGAGAATTTAAATCTGATTAGGAATTATAATCATATTTAATAAATGTTAAAGATATGGAATTGGGAAAACTCTTCTGTGAATCACGAATTAGCAGCCATTTATTGGAAATTCAGAAAGGGCGACACAAGCAACCCAAAGTACCTCTTAATGAAAGAATTTGCACAAAATGTAATTCGGAAACTGAAACAGAAGAGCATTTCATCATGAGATGTCCAGTATATACTGAATACAGAAAGAAATATTTCTCGAAAATTGGGAAACTAAATCAAAGCTTTACAAAATATGACCGACAAACAAAAATTCATATGTATAATGAGTAACAAGAAAAGTGATACATGCAACGTCATCTGCAACATGGTTAGATCATTTCTTCGAAAAAGAAATGATTCGCCTATTAAGTGTTGATTGTACACTAATATACACTGAAATGTATGGTTATATTTATATTGTTTATTGTTTATTATTAGGGACACACTAAAAAGTGTAGTCTGTGTCCGTGTCGGAGAAAAAGTGTAGTCAGGAATTAAAGTATCATTTTCTCATTTATTTGTTGGTTGTTTTCTTTGAAATTTGGAAAGTATACTCAGGGGACTATACGAAATATATATGCCAAAAGAGAAGTTTGTACGATATTATTTTACGATGTTAGAAGACATTTTCTCTTGTGAATAATGGTACAGAAACATCCGACCGTGGTGGGTGGATTACAACTAAATGTGTGTGTGTGATGGGGGGGGGGGGGGGGGGGCGGGTAGATTTTCCACTAGGCGATTTTGTACAATACTCTACAAAGAAAGCACGTGAAGTGAAATTTCAGCTCAAGGACCACTGAATACAACATAAACTGATAACAGCATAAAGATAATGTCATAGCATGGGGGGGGGGGGCGGGGGGAGGATATTGGAAATCTCAGAAGGTTAACCAGATACCCCATATATCACACACGGCATCCTATCTCCCTGAAGGCTTGATGATTGACTCCCGGTTATTCAGAACTATACTGGCGGAGCTTTCTTCGCCCCTTTTTGTAACCGCTATACCGTATTCTATATACCGGGGCCGCTACCAAACCGGCGTTGCTGTTTGGTTTTCTTTTCTTTTCTTCCCTTCCCTTCCCTTCAGTTTGTTATTTCACGACAGTTGGCTCGCCCTAGTGTAGAGGGATTCAAACTTTTACCATCGACAAGCCCAAACCAACGGGAGCCCCCCCCCCCCCTCTCTCTCTCTCTCTCTCTCTCTCTCTCTCTCTCTCTCTCTCTCCCTCTTGGAGTCTCCATGGCGTTGCATTGATTATTGACAATCTGTCAGTCCCAATTTATACTACAGGAAACAGTAACCGCGCTCCCATCCCTTCATTCCTCATGTGAGGCAATAGGATAGCTAGGTCTGTGTGATGCAAGTAAAATAAAATAAAGTTAACCTGGTCGCAAGGGATTTTGAAATCCCACATCGTCCCTGCGCGCCTTCGGTGTTCTAAAACCTGTCATTGATTCATTCATTCTTTCATTCATCGCAACCAATTTGTGAAACAGAGTGAGATTGGGAGAGCGCAATGGAGAGAGAGAGAGAGAGGGGGAGGGAGATAGAGAGAGAGAGAGAGAGGACGTGAACGTGTAACTGCCCACCACGGACATTTAGCATAATCTTCTGGGAAATAATCTTATTATACCCTTTCTCTTGTACTTTACTCCATGCAAATGGAAAAAAGCAATGAAAGAAAATCTATCAATCAAATCTACACTCAATTTATCTCCTTATAATCATAAAAAGAACCAGGATAATCAGCCCGCATCGCTGTGTCAACACAGCGAAAGCCAATTAATAAGCTAACACGACGCCGAGTCAACTACACTTTTTAATGTGTTTGAAAGAGAAAATGTCTTCTAACATCGTAAAATAACATCGTACAAACTTTTTTTTTTGGCATATATATTTTGTATCGTCCCCTGAGTATACTTTCCAAATTTCATAGAAAACAACCAACAAATAAGTGAGAAAATGATAATGACAGGGACACAGACTACACTTTTTAGGGGGTCTGGTCAAAACGTCCGATTGTCAAAACGTCCGAGTCAAAACGTCCGATTTTTCTGGTCAAAACGTCCGATGATTTTAGTCAAAACGTCCGATGATTATAGTCCAAACGTCCGATGATTTTAGTCAAAACGTCCGATGGCATCCCACGTTTTGACTTATAATCATCGGACGTTTTGACTTTTAACCATCGAATGTTTGGGTTATTCTCAGTATCGCCGGACGTTTTGACCAATATCATCGGACGTTGTCACTTACCATCGGACGTTCTTTTCCAGGGCTGGTGATTCCTCCGCAAATATTCTTTTGATTTTCAACCTCAAAGGATTGGGTTAACTGGAGAGTCAAAACATTAAACATTAAATTCTCAAAAAAAATAATTACCGGTAATTCACCAATGTTTACGGAGTGAAAACACTGCGAACCCTATCTTCAAATAGCCTTTGAATTTTCAAAGACTCAAATGAGAACTCAAATAACTAATTAAATATATATAATATATCAGTAAAGAGAAAAAATGTTTCGGAAATCGGACGTTTTGACCAATATCATCGGACGTTTTGACTAATACCATCGGACATTTTGACCAAGTTCAATCGGACGTTTTGACCAGACATTTTTCAAAATCGGACGTTTTGACAATCGGACGTTTTTGAAATCGGACGTTTTGACTAGTATTCCTTTTTAGTGTGTCCCTATTATTATTATTTACTGGCACCTGTCTCATGTGGACGTTGTTGTCATTAAACTATCAAACTATCTATCTATCAGTAGTTTTATGACTGCGCCACCTAGTTCCACTAATTATGTTAGGAATTTGTTCTTTGTTAGGTGGATTTGTTATTGATTGGAATATCTATAACTGGAGACGAAAGTATATCTGTATACCTTTGTGAGTAAAAGGACATCACATTAACAGAATAAGACTGTTGGCTCGAGAGCTTGCTAGGTATTATGCTGTATGGTTCACTTGGCGGTGACCGGGTTATAATTTACAGTGTTTTTCATTTTCATTTATGTGAACATGTTCGCTCCCTACAAGGCTATAACTGGGCACCAAATCTGACAAAACACGACTTCGGTGCATGATATATTCTTTTTTCATGGGCGCAGACCATGATACTGAAGTACAGCTGGAAGGTTTTGTATCATATCAGTGTTCGAGGGTGGCCCTAGAAATATATTTCTGTGCATACAAGTCAAAGCGCGCGTGTACATACATGTGGTTTCGTGTCCTGAATCCCTCTACTCACCCCCTCTGCAGGACGCTTATTGGTTTATTAGCTCACCTGAATGTAAGTCAGTGAAAACTATTGCCATCACTTGGCGTCCGTCGTCCGTCGTCCGTTAACTTTTGAAATGTTGTCTTCTTCTTCAAGACCTCTGGGTCAAATTCAAACATATATTCCACAGACCTTCTTTGGAGTATATCCTTTCTGTTTGTTCAAATGAAGCAGTAGCCATCTTCGGGCTGTGGTTAATGCCCAAAAAGCCTAAAAATATTTTTAAATCTTCTTCTCATGAACAACCACGGAGAATGCCTTGATAAATGGTATGCAACGACCTTTGGTGTTGAAGATTAGAATTTGTTCAAGGCAAGTTGGTTGGTTGATATTTGGGCTCTCTGTGGGAGCATTCCCATTTTGGGCTCAACCCAAAATTTGTATTTCAAGAAGCTGATTTGAACTAAATTTGGCATGTAGTATAATTGGGTCATAAGTACTTGATTGATGTCCGGATAAAATTTTCACAGCCACCGTGGGAACCCCAGGAGCTAAAAATAGAAAAAAAAATCAAACGCGCATATTTAAAAAAAAACTGCACGGAACAGAATATTGTGTTTTGATATGTAGATTCCTTAAGTCTAGTGGAATCAGATGGACCAAAAATTGCTATCGGTTTTGTCATGGGGTGCTGTATAGGGATGCTCATTTTAACACCGTTGCAATGGGAAAATGCTGAGTCATCATCTTTTGTGTACTCCATCAACTAATTTGAAACTTGTCTTCGTCTTTAAAACCACTGGGCCAAATTAATTCATATATGGCAGAGCTATCTTTGGAGTATACCTTTTCTACATTGTTCAAATGAAACTGCTGTAGTTAATGCCCCCAAAAGCCTAAAAATCTGTAGAAAATCTTCTCATGAACCACCACAGAGAATGCTTTGATATTTTGTATGGAACTTCCTTTGGTGGTGAAGATTAAAATTTGTCCAAGGCAAGTTGGTAGGTCAATATTTCGGCTCTCTGTTGGAGCATGCCCATTTTGGGCTCCACTCAAAATTTGTATCTCAAGAACCGATGGGCCGATTTGAACCAAATTTGGCATGTAGTATAATTAGGTCATAAGTAGTTGATTGATACTCGAAAACAAAATTTCCATAGCCCCGTCTGAACCCCAGGAGCTAAAAATAGAAAACAATTCAAACGCGCATATTTTTAAAAAAATGCACGGACCAGAATATTGTTTTTTGGTATGCAGCTTCCTAGTGACCAATGGAATCAGATGGACCCCAAAAAATGCTATCGGTATTGTCATGGGGTGCCGTATGAGAAGGCCCATTTTGACACATACATGTAGCACCGGGAAAAAGAGACATCATATACCTTGTGCTCCATCAACTAAGAATTCTTCAGACCCTTTGAGCCAAATCTAAACCAATTTGGTACAAAACATCTTGATGGAGTATACTCTTCAGAGTTTTTTTCCCCAAAAATTCCTACTCCCCTTGAGGCGGTGGTTAATGCCCCAAAAGCCTAAAAAAATTAAAATGTTCTTTTCATGAACTACCATAGAGAATGCTTTGATATTTGGCATGAAACTTACTTTGGTGGTGGAGAATGAAACTTGTTCAAGGCAAGTTGGTAGGTCAATATTTGGCTCTCTGTGGTTGCATGTCCATCTTGGGAGCCACCCAAAATTTCAATTTCATGAACTGATAGCATGTAGTATCAGTGGGTCATAAGTACTTGATATATGTCCGAAAATCTTATTTTGGTGCCCCATGTGAACCCCGGAGCTAACAGTAGAAAAATTCAAATGCCCATATTTAAAAAAAACTGCACGCACCAGAATATTGTTTTTCAGTATGAAGCTTCCTTAGGACCAGTGGAATCAGATGGACCAAAACATTTCTGTCGATTTTGTCATTGGATGCCGTATGGGGATGTCCATTTTAACACTGTTGGAAATGGGGAAAATGCGGAGTCATTGTCTTTCTTGTGCTCCATCAACCAAGTATTCTTCTTTAGAACCTTTGGGCCAAGTCGAAACTAATTTGGTACAAAGCATCTTGGTGGAGTTTACTCTTCTGATTTTTTCCCCCTAAAATTACTGTGCCCATTGGGGTGGGGTTAATGCTCCATCAGCATGAAACGCTTTAAAATCATCTTTTCATAAGCCGCTCCGAATAATGCTTAGCTTTCAGTTATGGAACTTACTTTAGTGGTGCAGATTCACTTTTTTCAAAGGAACTCAGTTGGTCAACATTTGGGCTGATTTGAACCAAATGTATCATGTAGTACAGCTGGGTCATAAGTACTTGATTTATGCCCGAAAATATTGAGGCGGGGGTGGTGGGTGTAGAGACCAGGCTTGGGGCGAATACTTTGTAAATGTATTCGAATACGAATACGAATACTTTGAAATTTCATGAACATGAATACGAATACAAATACACAAATTTTCAAATGTATTTGAATACGAATACAAATACAAATACATTACAATGTATTCATGAATACATTTTTGAATACATGAATACTTTTTAAATTAGAAGTATTTATAGCAAGGCCTTTAAGTTTTTTGTTTGTTCGGTTAAAAGTCATTTTTAAACTGATGGTCCTTTAGCTGAAGCTTTAATTGTGCTTACCATGCTTTGTTGGAAAACTAAAGTAATTACCTGACGGGAAATCCACTCTATGGGTGTCATGGTAATTAGACTACTCTCCATGGACAACACATCACAAACTTGAGTGGATTACCTCTAAAAAATCACAGACTGGCATTTCCTCCTGAAGTATCAATTGCAATGACACCACATAAGAAGGACTAGTAAAGTTTTAGCCAATGCACTTCAAGGTTAAACCTGGAGGTCTGTTGGCTGAAAGTTTCTAACAGCAGTAGTATTTTCTTTACGTGCTTTCACTGATTATAATTAGACATACTGAGCTGTACAGAGGTGACCTTAAACAGGAATAAATAAATAAATATGTGTTTTCACTGTAAAATAATGGATAAATAGAAAAACTTAAAATAAATCCAAAAATTTTAGAATATAATATCATTGAATAACTGGGTTGTGTACAATAACACAAGTTTTTTTGTTTTATTTTTATTGTCCATGTCTTCAACAATTTAAAAATCCATGGGGGTATGTGGCCATTGTTACACAAATAGGTTGCATTGTGACAAGTTAATTGATAATTAAGTCTATTGTCTGCTTTCAATGCATAAATTTCAGACAAGGTGTTTGGTGGTATATAAATAATATCAGGGATTATTAAGTCTTTAATATTGATATGAGGTGTGCATTTGTTGTCTGGAGTCCATGGACTTGTTTTGTGAAAACCTTTTATTCAGTATATGGTTCTTTAATTCCAAAATATAGAAAGTATTCAAAAAGTATTCAAAATGTATTCATGAATACAGCTCAATTTGTAATGTATTTGAATACGAATAGGAATACATGTATTCATATCATTCAGTGAATACTGAATACATGTGAATACTTGATAAACTGTATTCGAATACGACTGAATACGAATACCCCAACCCTGGTAGAGAGAACAACAGGAGTTAAAAACAAAACAAAACATTTCGTACCGACACTTTTTTTTGAGACTTCACAGAACAGAGCTTTGTGTTTTCCTTGGAAGCTTTCCTAGGACCAGCAGAAATGAATGGCCAAAAAAAATTGCCTTTGGTTGTGTCATGGCAAATCACCCAAAACTTTGCTCTTCCTGTCCATCACTTGCTGACACACTTATCTCTGTTGACAACTTGAGCCAGGTGAGCGTTTTAGGCTCACTTGAGCCTCTGTTTACGTACGAAGCCTTGGTGTGACATGTCAAGACACACATTCCTCAGTTTCGGGACATTTGCCTGGGTTTGGTGGAATGACAACGTCGAATGCATCGTTCTGCGACAGTTGAATGCAAAGTCGAACGTCGGTAATCTCCAGCAGTTGGATGGGAGACACCATTGTTTTCAAACCACCCCTCCTTGGCACCAGAAGCACCGACATCACCTTTCATGCGGTGACCAAAATCTCTCAAAGGCATGAACCACAGAGAATATTGTTTTTGTATGGTTATTCTTCTTCCCTCCTCATCCACCGTCTGCACCTTCCCCTCCTCCTCCTCCTCCTGTCTTCTTTCTTCTATGCACTTCTTTGTCCGGTCGCCCTTTCTCGCTACTGTTTGGCATACTCGTTTTTTCCATTGTCGACATACCGACCACAGTTATGAATTATTAAAATGGAGTACTTACATGATGTGATTTTAACCCACGCAAGACTTGAATTTTTTTGATACATGACCATAATAATTTATTTATTGGTGTTTAAGGTCACATATTTATGCACATTGGCTTATCATGACCGTGACAGTTTTACGGGTGGAGGAAGCCGGAGTACCCTGAGAAAACCACCGAGCAACGGCGAGCAACTGTCAGCTCCCCAACATACTAACTCCACACAAGCAGGGTTAGCATTGGTTGAAGACAAGTGCACCATCGACGTGCAATACGCCTCAGTACACAACGCGACCGTGCCCCCACGCGGGCAGTGGAGATGAAGTGTCTTACCCAAGGACACAACGCGGTTGCCGCAGGTGGGATTCGAACCGAGGACCTCTCGGCTTGCAGCCTGCACCTCCACCTACTGAGCCACCGCGCTCCCACCATAATAATTAGTCCGTGTGAAATACACAGACTATTGTCAGTTGTGTGAAACACACGGACTACTGCAGGATAACTCGAATACGAATCTTCCAATGCCGTTGCTTTTTGAGATACTTATAGACAGTCACCAGTACTCGGTCATCTATGTTTTTGGTATGGTGGGCATGGGAACAACACCAATGAATGGATCCCCAATAGAGGTTCCAAATATGATCAAAGTCACTGAGGTCACCAACGGGTCATTGAGTGCATTTTTCGGAATTCTAGAAATTGCATTTTTGACCCCCTAATGCATTCCCTAAGTCCATACATTCATTTTGACACTCAAAAAGTGGGTGGGGGCCAAAAATATTGACAGTGGATCACGCTCATATCTCAAGCATGATATGACGTAAGGACCAGGGACCAATACCAACAGAGTCGAAACTCAATGAAGGTTCTAAATATGGTCAGGATACTGAGGTTAGTCAGGGTCATTGAGTGCATTTTTTTGTCATTGCTAGAATTCGCATTTTATTAGTTATTAACCGTTAAGGATTTGCGATTGTCATCTGCTTACTGATTAGCTGAGCACACAATCTGCCTATTGTAAGTGCCGTTGTCAGATTTTAACAACCAAAAGGAATAGTATGTTTAAGAATGCGTAGAACAGGGTTAATTTTACAGTACAGTCAGGTTGATTGGTTTGTTGACCCCAAGAATGTGTGAGTGTGTGTACTAAACTAAAAATACGACACCAGTGGAAACAAGTTAACAGCGCAGCGTCTTAACGATCAAAGACCTGCGCTGTTAAATTGTTTCTGCTGATGTCGCATTTCATATACCATATTGGAATGATTTTAACCCCTTTTAACCATGTTTTCAGACTTTGTTTCTTTCTATTTGAAATTAGGCTTTTACCACATACTTTGTTACTTTAATTCTTACATGGTCAATACAACTTAATGATTGCATTTACACCAATGATTTCTTTTATCAGTGTTAGGAAATATGTAACCCTTTTTTGCAGTCAATTTTACTTAGTATTACCAGCTTAAATTTTCGGATTAAAGTTTTGCTTTTGAAGGTTGTACCTTTTATTCTTCAAACACTGTGTTACAACGTCATTGTTTTTAGCTCAACTTGACAACGTCAAGTATGAGCTATTGGGATGGGTTGTGATCCGTCATACGTCCGTACGTACGTCTGTCCGTCCACAATTCCTTTAACACACCCTGCTGCCGCAGCTCTCACCCGATCAGTTCCAAATTCCATACGTGGCTTTATGGCAATGTCTTTTTCCAATTTCGTTGAAAAACATGGCCACCACTGGCTATCTTGGCTTTGGATATAAATTGTTCAACAATTTCTGTAGCACACTCTACAGGCCACAGCTCTCATCCGATAAGCCCCAAATTTCATATGTAGCTTTGGAGCAATGTGTAGATGCGAGCTATCGAATTTTTCCGAATTTCGTTGATAAACATGGCCGCCAGTGGCCATCTTCGATTTGGCATATAAATTGTCAACAATTCCATTAGTACACCATACAGGCCACATCTCTCACTCGATCTTTTTTTCAAATTTCATATGTAATTTTGGTGTGGTGTCTAGATGGGGGCTATCGAATTTTTCTGAATTTTCTCGAAAAAATGGCCATTCCTTTAGCACACCCTACAGGCCGCAACTATTACCCGATCAGTCCTAACTTTCATTTGTTGCTTTGGGGCTTTGTAGTTATATGTTGTATATAACTAATTTCTATTGCTGCCCACAGCATAATCTTAGGGTTAATCATTTAGTGTGCTTGAAATGAGTGAATGAATGCAACTCACTTTACACTGCACTTATCTCGCACGACGTTTTAACACCTTCGTTCTCCCGCCACATTCTTGACCCATAGGGTCAGGTGGCTAGAGTTGTTCCGCCATATCTAGTGAGATTGAAAATGTAACACGAGTTCCATTTTCACCGTTTATATTTGCGAGAATATATCGGATATTTTTATTGTACCACATCGCAAGAATGATGGACTAATTTGTACATTTACGTTATCCAGCCTGTTTTGTTTAAATAAATATTTTTGAGCCCTAAACTTTGAGTTTGAACATTTCAACCCAAGAAAGGTTACATCTAGATGGAAGCTATCGAATTGTTTCGAATTTCGTTGAAAAACATGGCCGCCATCGGCGATCTTAGATTTGGCATATAAATTGTCAACAATTCCATTAGCACACCCTACAGGATGCATTTCTCACCCGCTCTTTTTCAAATTTTATATGTAGCTTTGATGTGATGTCCAGATGGGAGCTATTAAAATATTTCTGAATTTTGTAGAAAAACATGGCCGCCAGCAGCCATCTTGGATTTGGATATAAACTAATAACAATTCCATTAGCACACCAGTAGTAGGAGATGTATGAAACGGCCCTCATTGGCAGGATCTCATTGCAGGATCTCATGTGACGTCATAGTCACGTGACCCAGTGGCGCCACGTTGTGTTGTCATGGTAACCCGCGTGAGCGGCCATCTTGTGACGTCATCTCCATAGTGATACGTGGTGTGAGTGCGCATGCGCAGCGCGTGTTGTTAGGGTGATACGTGTTTCCGTCGTCCATTTTGTATACTGGAGGCCGCCATCTTGGTTTCTATGGTAGCACGTGATTGCTATGTGACCCAAAACCTTCTAACAAGACAGGGGTATGTTCGGAGGGTGTGTTCGATTGAATCGGAGTATTACGAATTACCCAAATAAACCCGACAATCCCTCCAAATCACCAAAATCCACCCAAAATCATAGAAATTGACTTTATTTCCCCATTTTATCGGTGTAGTGCAATAGTACTAAGGGGTACAAGGGGTGCGTTCCTTTGTAGAAGAGAAATTTTTCCCAAAATTCTCATTTAATTACCCAAACAAACCCGTCAAGTTGTATTATTTCGAATTCTTTAAGAATCCCTTTTTTGGATCCCATGACGTGTTATTTCCCTATTAAGAGTAGCACGTAGTGCTATAGGTCAAATTTACCCAGAATCCATTATTAAAATTATAAGTAGGACCCATATGTGTACATGAAGGCCATGAAGCTAAGTTCCACCATATACTCATATGAGGATCTACCCAACAGATGTGTCGTACGAGGTCTAAATTACTATCCCTCATTTTGATTTTTCTTTGTACTTCGGTGGAAAGTTTAAAAAAATAACAACACTAAATATAAATTTAAATTTCTTTTATTCAACAACAAAAATACATCTTTTTATGGTATGCAGATTGTCAGATATTCATAAACAGTCTTTCTGCAGATTGGACATCTTCTGAGTGGTTTACAGCAGTCTTTGCACAGGCACAAATGGTTACATGGTCGCGGAGCGACATTGGCTTCAGCAAATAAACACACACTACATTTTGTCCTCCGTGAATCTTCTTCTTGAAATGATGTGTCCATTTCTTCTTCTTCGATGGCCATTTCTTCTTCTTTTTCAACGTCCATGAATTCAGGTGGTAAATTATGAATGTAATAACAGTCTGGAGAATATTTTCTGTGTTCTTCTATAACATCATCTTCTGTTTCCCAGAAACGAACAATAATACCACAATGAAAACTTTGAGTTCTGTCTCCTGTCCCCAAATAAAAGAATCCAGCTTTTGTCAGTTCATTCGGGGTTTTCACACTTTCACTTTGTAACATGAATTGAAATGTCTTGAGACGATTTTCCTCCAATGCATACTTGATGTGTTTTGGTGGTCTTTGTTCTGTTTTCTTTCTTATTTTTTCTTCTCCACGTAATAACTGCTCCAGTACTGGTGGCGGAACATCACGAAAATACGTTTCGAATGAAACGCTCATTCTCTCTACAAAGTCTCTTGGATTTCTTGTTTCTTGGTTTCTTGATTGATGATCATTCAGTGCCATCCTGATCAAACATGGAATAGTGAACATTCTTCAATCCTTTTTATCTTCATTCTTCTTTGGTTTTCTTTCTCTTTTTGGTTTGGGTTCTCCTATTTCAAGACTTCTCTTCTTTGCAATATCCACTGCTTTGGTCACTTGTTCCCAATCTCTGGTGGTAAACTGGAACCCAACGTCGTTCTTGAACAGTTGAATCTGTAAATCGTTGTTAAGTTTGAAGTCGGTCACATTAGTAGACATCCTTCTTCTTTGGCTGTCGAAACACAAATGAGCTGAACACCAAGTGCACCAGTTTTTTATAGTTTTCCTTCAATGTAGCGACATCTAGTGGCTGGTTTCCTCTATGCCGTCATTAACCAACAGATCATTATCCGTTAGATCAGTGGTAAACATGTTGGATATGGTTTCCATCGGTACACCGCGACAGCGATGTTTCAAGTAAAACAGACAGTATTGTCCACACACTGGTAATGGTCCTTGAAGGCGTTTCGTATTATACTTCCAATATCTGGAATTCTTCTTCAGGAAATTCTCGAATGGTCTGTGTTGTGGTGGTAATCCATAGGAATCAAAGTATTCTGCGTTGTGGTGACTCACAAAGAGAGCCACCCAATGTTCTCCTTTTCTGTGGTCTGGATCCGTGTTGGCTATCAAAGCCACTGGTCTGTGATCTGGTAATCTTCTTGGTAATTTGTTTCTTGAAAATACACCCAAACATATTCTCTTCAAACAACTATCTGATCGAAGTGCATTCTCTAACTGCAACGTGTTCATGTTGAGTAATCGAAGATTACTTGTCTATTCTTATCCACTTCTATGATGTTCTGGAATTCTGCATAAACCAGTACGTTGATTGTGGTTGGTAATGGATTTTCGAAATGGACTTCTTGTCTCAAGTTTCCTCTCTTCACCAGATCGAAGTGTTGTCCATGTGATAGATCTGGAGTCAGGTCGAATACGAATAGGGTGTATCCATTTATGTACTCTTCTCGGCTGATGTGGTTTCCTTCATTCTCATACATTTGTCCAGTTCCTTGGAAGAGAGTTGCATAACATCGGGCCACTTCTTGTTGTTCGAATCGAGGTTGTAATGGTTTGGCTGGAATCTGCTGCCCATCCACGTACAATGCCAAGTAATTGATTTTGTAGTTCTTGAAATTATATGGATTCTTTGAAAAGTTTCCATTGAAAGCATCGTTGTCTACACATCCCACTACGATGCGTTTAGGTAGTTGGCCTAAAAATAAGTTTTCTTGTGTAATGCTCAGATTTCCTTTCGGCACTGAAAACACCTTGGTTTCCACACGGTCGATAGGATATTTTGCAGTTGCTTTTGTTAGTGCTTTCTCGTGAGCCATTCTCATGTTGTGTACAAACATGGATACATCTAGAATTTTGATCTTGTATGTAGCGGTATCGGCCATCAATGCGAAAGCATCTTTCACTCTATTCATTTTAACATGAACATTAACTCCATTCAGCAAGTAACGAGTTTGGAAAAACATGTCCAAATGTAATCTTCCAGTCATGTCCACGATTTTACTTTTCTCTATAAATTTCTTTCGAAGAAGAAATCCCTTGTTATCATCTGTCAAATCTTCCATGTGTCCGGCCGTATCCTTGTACCATAATGCATTAGTCAGTTGTGACTTCTTGGCAGCTGGTCCATAACTCAACAAAGTTTCTATGAAAGCGCTGTAGTGATAAGTGTTGTTGGAAGGAGATACTAGTTTTTCATTCAAGCTGATATCGATTTGATTAAATAAGGAATGCATCCATAAATTGACTGGGCCCACTTTGGCATCGGGTGCAATTGATGCCCCATTGGAATCTACAACCGTTGCTTTAACATACAAGTATGTCTGTGCCAAATTCAAATAATCATCTCCTAATCCTGCAATGTGGAATTCTATTGGACCACTGTTTCCTATAGTCGCCAAAGGCCTGTGTTCTACCCGTTGCCCATGTTCCACACTAGTCTGTATTGGTGGTATGGAAAATAAGTCGAGTTCGCTGTTGACACACTCACAAGATTTTTCATTAATGAGAGACATCATGCACCGAGATGGTCTTGGGTCTGTACAGTTCTCCTTCGTTTTGTCGATTTGCCAGTTTTGCGTGGTGCAGGCCTTTTTATACTTTTCCTGCCGGGTGGTTTTGAACCACCAACCACTTCATTCCAAGTTCCCGCACCAGCCTTTTTGACTCTTTTGATTGCTGCCTTTTTAATATTTTTCCCTTCAATGACATCTTCGGCAAAGGCTGCTCCTTTTCTCAATAACTGTTTTCCCACGGTCCTGGCTGTAGTTTTCAATAAAGGTAACACCATATTCTTCAGTCCTCCCAATATACTTCCCAAACCATATCCTCTCTGTATTTGAGCTCCAGAAAAAGCCGGTAGACCGTTCCCAGCTTGTTTCGTGTAATATTCTTCGTATAATTTGGACTTACAACAGTAAGTCATGTTTATGTGAAATGAAGAGATCTACGATTTCTGAAATGAAGTGTCACTGTCACTTTCCCAAACTCGAATGGTACTATGGCTCCTGTGTCACCCCTTATATACACCTGGACGGTACTGAAATTTTTTCGTTCTACTGGTACATAATGCACATTCTCAAATGTTTTAGAGATGATATCCCCATATTTCCCACGCTCGGGTACGATACGAAGAAGTGGTATTCTTGTATCTCCTACGACTTGGTCACGAACCAAGTCACAATATACATAGAGTGAATAAAATCCTTGGTTGACATCGGCAACTCTGGAAGAATTGTAAGTTCCTGATTTAAAAACACACTAATTAAATCCCAAAATATTTTGAAGAGTAGGGCTCAATGTGACCACGACTCCATCACGTACCGTGATACGAACTTTACCAGTCACTCTATACAGTTCAAAAGCTACCTTATCGTGACGAGGCAAGAGTAATTCTTTAACACCATTGATAGCTCGTATCACATCAATGGGATACGAATAACGACCTTCCTTGAGAGTAAGTCGGTAATTCTTTTTCGAAGACCAGAACACTGTAACGAAAGCTTCTTCTCCACGAATATTGAACCAAGTATTTGGATACTGAATCTCTGCCAGACCTACTTCCCATTCTCCCGTGAGATTCACTGGTTGTGATAACTGAGTGGTGTACGTAGTCAACGTGTTTTCTGGAAACACGTTCATAGAACTATTACTTGGTAGAGTCAAATAAAACATTACTTTTTCTTAATGGTTGGATTTGGTAACAAATATCCTATGCTACTACTTAAGAGAGCAGTCCACAACTTGCTGTCTGTGTTTTCGAGAGTGAGATTAACGACACTGGTAATGATGATGATATACAAAATGATTATTTGTGAAATTTTTACTAAAACTTTTACCAAACAGAGGCCAAGAACCGTTCGATCCTTCTTCCATTTTGAAGAAACTTCAGAGGTTCACTTCCTTTTATAGGTGAGCTGATTTTGTTTGATCCACAAATTGAACGAAGTTGGGTATCCCAACCACTTTACGAACAATTCCCTTTTCTTACCTCGACCACGTTTCTTGAGTACGTGTTCAATTTTGTAAATAGTTTTATGTGAAACTCGCTGAAGCTCTTCGGTGTAGAATGACCCTTTCAATATTTCTCCATTATCATCTTGTAACATCATATGTGACTGGATGTCCTTTCTTGATGGCTACTACTGTGAATAACTCTTCGGTCCAATTGGGCAAATAACCTTTCTCAAAAGTTTTCTTAACTTTATTGATTCGCACTCTGTCTCCTACTTTGTACTTTGGTGTCTTGTGTTTTATGGGTTGTCCATACAACCTTTGCCAAACCTCTTCTTGATTTTCAAAGTTCACGGCGATGGGGGCCATACCTATACTGCGATGATGAGAATGATTATATGACTTCACCAAGTTTTGAAGTGGAAAAGTTAGTGTATTGTTCTTGGTAAAATATTTCCACATTTTGGTTTTCAAAGTTCTATTGAATCTTTCTACTATGGAACATTTTGTTTCCACATTTTGTGTTGTGAAAAAGTCGACTTTGTGGTCTTTGAGAAAATTCTGAAATTTTCTGTTTAGAAATTCTTTGCCTTGATCAGTTTGTAATTTTTCTGGTTTACGACCTTGTTTGAAAATTTTACTGAAAGCTTTCACGATGGAATCACCAAGTTTGTTTTGTAATGGTATCACCCAAGCATATTTACTAAACACATCTATACATGTCAACAAAAATTTTATGTTTTTGTTGAATTTACTTATGTTTGAAACATCTACCAAGTCAGCTTGTCATTGTGCATCTATACCACTAACTATTACTTTTCTTCTAGGAAATGTACGACGAACAGGTTTGTGAAGAGTGTATGTGTCTTGAGTCTCTAACCATTTTACAACTTGTTTGGTTTTTTTCTTGGACGCTCTACGAAGAGCGTCTACACCACCAAAACTACCAGGCACTTCAGAATCATAGTACAATGCTTCCATGACTGTCTTGTTCAAGTGTCAACTCTATTTATACCTTTTTTTCGGTCCACTTTGGCGTTTCTGTTTTGTTTGGTTGTTTTGGTTCCGACTTCATCGGTGCCTGTTTCATAAAATCCAACGTTCTTTATGACCAATTAATTCTTGGGGTATGTTACTATCTCTCAAAGCTTCGGCCAACATTTCCCATCCCTTTGGTTGGAAAGATTTTCGTCTTCTAAGTAAATCGTTTAGAAGATCTGTTACATTCAACCCTACCACTGTTTGATCTTTGTAGACTAATTCACCCTTCTCATTCCAAGATATATTTGGGTCACTTCTAATACGATTCAACAACAACTTGCCCTTTCTCTTCATTGTCATAGGTACAGAATCGAGAATGTCTTCGTCTTTATTATCTTTCTCGAATTCGACTTTAATTGGTCGAGGAGCCATTACCTTTTGTTGAAATGTCAAGTATCTTTGTAAAATTTGATTATATTGAGTCATCTTTTCATCAGCCGAAAGAAAAGGGGCATCGAGAATATCTCTCATTTCTCTATCCAGTGATGAAACAGCCAGTTCATTCGGTTGTCTTGGAGTCTCTTGTAGACGTTCCAATAACCTTGGTTCTACCAAAGTCATCTTCTTTGCATATTCCATCATTATCCAAAAATACCTTTAACAGCACCCAATAGTACAGGAGGTAGCAATGTCCCCAAGAATCCCCCTTTCTGCAAAATTTATCTCCTCTTTTTGTCAGAGGTACCTTTGTTTGCCACTGCCCTCACTAGTTGTTTCTGACGAACGAGTTTGGTTCTCTGAGCTTTGGTCAGAGGTACTGCTCCCTTCAGTATATTCGAGGCACAGTCACACAAACAAGTTATCAATTCTTTGTCTGCATGTTTTAGTATGGATTTGGGTTTCGATTTAATAAGAACCTTGAGAAGAGCGATGTTGCGCTTGAGACGGTCAGACATGCTTCTGACTCGAGTCAGACTTGTTGCTCCCCTTTTATACTTTTCGGACGTACACATATTGGGTTTCCCCAGGAAAAATTTGACTTCTTAATCTCATGTGTTCAGGAGTATCTTGTTTGAGATCTATTAAAAGGTAACCATATGGTGTCGAAGTGGCATCTTCGAAAACTTCTCTCAGAAACTTGGAATGACCAGGATACATCTGTGCTGCCAAGTGTGAGATCTGAGAACGATCCCTAGGATTTTTAAACAAGATCATGTAATGACTATTGAGAGCTACAGTCCTATGGACTTTATTTTTATCGAATAAATTTTGAACAATGTAGATCACACTAATGTTACGGTGATGACTACCTTTAGTAAATAATCTAGACACTCAAACATCTGCATCGAGCATCAGATCATCCAATATGACTAAACTATCAGATTTTAATTCTTGAGGGAGACCCTCTACGAATTCTACTTGGGGTAAAGTATTGTATAATGGTTGCCATTCACTATAACACCAAATGATGTGACTTGGGACAGGTGATAAAATATTTTGAATGTTTTGAATAACCCGATTTACAAAGGATGATTTACCACTACCCGTGGGACCACACAATAAACAAGTGAATGGATGCTTCCAACGAGGATCCATCTTTGTTGTTCTATGTGGGTACTACTTCCCTTTTATACCTTTTGGGGAGGTGGCCCCCACTGAACGTGGGGACTACTCCCCCTTTTATACCTTTTGGAGAGGTGGTCAATATGAACCGTCATCCAAAAAAATATTTAAAATTGGTGGCCCTCTGACTTACTGGCTGGGGACAGTTTAAGTTTGTTTGATATTTGTCAAGAAGATAAACATCAAATAACTTAAGCGTCATTACCACCTTTTTTTCTTATTTCTTCATTTTATACTTTTTTTCTTCTTTTTTTTCTTTTTTTTTATAAAAATTTATAACATCTATTTACATCTTCAATTAGAATCCAATTGTAACAGGTTTCTTGATGGTCATAAATTCAATCACCAAATCCATAATACAACGTCTCTGTTCATTTGTGAGAGGTTTCTCGAACATATCTTCATATTCTTTCTGTACTGGTGGTGGATTCATTCCAGAAGTATTATGGTGCCACAGCAGATGAACATCATTCTTGTTAACTCTTTCAAGTGCGTCACTAAAACATGTTATAATCTTCTCTTCTTCAGACATCATTAGGCATACATTATGCTGAATCTGACTTCGGTGATCGACTGTACATCCATAGCATTTTTCTTTCATTACAGCGTCAATGTTCTCTTCGACATAATGAGCATATGCCAAGCAAAGTTCATGCTGCAAGTGAACTTGCCTGAGTTCACTATCAATTTCATCAACGATCAATGGTCGTGGTTGGGTTATTCTCACTGTGGTTTTCTTCTTCTTCTTCAAAGGTGGTTCTTGATTTGGTTTTTTGAAGTCTTCATGGTTAGTAGGTTTAGTGTATTCAGTTAAAGTTGTTTGTTGGGTGTTGATGGTGTCTATTTCATCTATTTGGGATTTCAAGGCATTCCATTCTTCTAAAGATAGTGCAATCCCAATCTTCGTTGGATAAGGTTTCTGGTCTTTACCCTCAAAGTATCTTCGAACATGTATCTTCAGTTCACCCTGGTACTGGGTGACATTAGTGTAAGTCTGCTTGCTACCAAGTCGGAACATCTTCTCTGGTCAATGGTTCGATCGTGAATGATGCCAAGTCCATTCTTCGTCTAATCTTATATATCTTTGACAGACGTGATTGAAAACATCACACCAGTTCAGCAAATTTTGATTGAGTTTTTGATTCTTGGTTGGGGTTTGTGTTTGTTTCCTATAGGATTATAGGTTAAAGTTAGAAAAATTAGAAAATTAGTATAGAAAGTAATGGGAAAGAAACACAATAGGAATACATTAATCTGATTGGTTAATTAACTTCGATCTGATTGGTCAGTTTGGCGATCAAACTGCAATCTTGATCCTTAAACTGTAGGATATGGCCCTCTGCATTTTATACTGGCTTGGGACAGGTCAAGCTACAAACCTCTGTCCTATGGAGATAAGTCAAATAGCTCGAGTGCATTCCCACCCCCTACAGTTCGTACTTTTTTTTTCTATTTCAATCCTGTAAGAAGTGTCCCTCTGCATTTTGTACTGAACTTGGAACAGGTCAAGTTTGTCTGATATTTGTCAAGAAGATAAACATCAAATAACTTGAGAGCATTACTACCCCACAACAGGAAATTTCTTTTTTTTTTTTTTTTTTTTAAATTTTTTTTTTTTTTCTTTTTTTATAAAAAAGGTAGAAGGAAATTTATTCAACAGAAAATGATGATGATGATGATGATGAATTGACAACATGAATTACTCCATTGGTAGGGATAACCTAAAACATTTTTTTAACTAAATATAATTGGGTATCATCCCGTTCCAATAGGGGTAACCTAAAGGATACCAAGAATCAACATTAAAAAAAAAATAAATGGAATGAAACTAAACATAAATGTTTTGAGTATTTTGAAAATAATTGGATATCATCCGGTTCCAATAGGGGTAACCTAAAGGATACCAGGAATCAACTTTAAAAAAAAATAATAATAAATGGAATGAAACTAAACATAAATGTTTTGAGTATTTTGAAAATAAATATAATTAGATATCATCTGGTTCCAATAGGGGTAACCTAAAGGATACCAGGAATCAACTTTTGAAACAAAAAAATAATTTTTTTTGGTTATACTTAGCCTACACGAGGAGTGTACAACATGAATGATAATTGTTGAAGAATAAATTTCCTTCCATAAACTATTTACAAATATGTACAAGTAATTATTTTCACCCAACCCCATGAGAAAAAAGAAAATTTTCATCTTGGATAACCATCTCTGTAAATATAAAAAATAATATTGATTGGGATAATTTGAATATAAGAATTATGCTTACCTCTGGATTTCTGTAAAGATTGTGGAAGAATATTCACTGGTTGTAGAAAAAATTATATTGTCAATGGTAAAGTCGATACACCGTCATCTTGAACTAGTCGTTTTGGATAAAAATAAGATAAGCCGTCTTTCGTCTGTACGTAAGTAAACATGTCATTTCCATTAAGTCTAAAGCCTTTATTTTTTCCTGTTCCTGTTTGTTTGTTTTTGATCACTTTTAAATATGTTTCTTTTGTTAAATCATTTTGTCTTTTATTTATTCCTTTACAACTCAGTTTGTTTGATGGGCCGAAACAATAGTAAGTTTTGCTGCACAATCCAATAACCCCCTCTCCCTCCCATTCAATTTTAAAAAGACCCGGGGTTCTTTTATCAAAAGCTTTCCTGACCCTGCAGCATTGAGATGGTATTCAGTTATCTCCCCTTAATTTAGTGTTTACATAATCTTCCATATGGGCATCACAGGCTTCTGAGGGTAACCATTTATGGACTTGGTGATAGAATGATTCTTTTTTCTCTGGTCTGATTACTTCTTCAAGGGAAGATCCAGAAAGGGCTATGTATAAGCTGTCTGTGTCCGATTCACAAAGTTCAAAATCCTTACGATCACAAAAAAATCCAAAAAACCATAGTAGAACTGGAGCATACGTAACTTGGCATATTGATACACGAAAAAACCAATGTGGTGGGGCAAGTCAAGTTTGATTCTCTTTTATTCATTTCAATTTCATAAAGTTCTTCAGTGAGGGTGTTCAAATTCCGAAAGGCCAGATTATTGATGAGGTTGGACACATTATCTTCATCACAATACACTACATTTCTATGTTTTGCCTTATTAGTGACTGTCTTCCCATAGCCCGAATTACCTAATAGCTTCATCGTGTCAGCTACGATGACTTTACTTGGGTCAGAGTCCCCTTCCCGTCGGGCCTGTGATACTTGATCACCAAATGTTTGGAAGCACGCCTTGGGCTGGTACTGGATGACTTGATACACCCGACTGACTACCAGTCCGTGCTCCAAATACCATTTCAATAATGGTGTAGCCAGCAAGATTTTTTCGCCAAAGTAGCTACCAATGAGACTACGGCGAGGTTGGCGCATAATGTTGTTGGCTTCAGAGTAAGCCTTCATGTGTGGCCCGATATCTTCCCGAGAAATATTTGTATTTTTGAAGATTGGTGTCATTTCTTCAAAATAGGGCTTCAGTTGGTCGGGTACAGAAATGTCGCACTCCACTAGGCCAAAGATATTGCCTGTACGGATCTTCTCGAGAAGTTCGCTGGATGTCATTGAACCATCCACCGAAGTCCCAAACTTTACCCGGAGAAAGGTCTTTAAGTCTGCATCAGTCTTCTTCTGCTGATGCCACTCACATTCCCAGATTTCTATAACATCATACCCACTGGGTGGTTCCCTTGGTGTTTTCCCTAAGCTCAGACATGGACTTACCCCGAACTGCATTGTGAGTGGCCAATGTACCGTCCTTCATATTCAGATAACATTCATGACCGTGCCAGAAACATCCGTGAAACTGATAAACAGTTTTGGTGTCCTTACACCAACCATCTACGGGCACTTGACGTCTACCAATCTTTTTTTCAGTATCATTGTATTCGTGTCGGATGTGGACACCGTCCCTGGTAGACATATATTCCAACCACTGATGGGCCATCCTACCGTACTTATGGGAATATTCTGGTTTAAAGCCTGTCTCTTCCTTGCGTCTAATGTAGCAACCTGTTGGCATTTCCTGCATTAATGACCATTAATGGCATTGGCATCATAACCTACAACACCCCCACATCCCTTTGCTTCTGCGCCATACTTAAATTCTCTTATGTTGGTAATATTCTTCTCGTGATAACGATTGAATATAATAGAAGGCCCCCCTACAATATTGTCCTTGATGAGATGATGTAGATCCTTGTTCTTCTCGTTGATGTTCTCGAAGGATATACCTTCGTCGACGGTACTGAATAAATATTTTAGCGTCAGGCCTGGAACGCTAATACCATCCTTAAACATATCGATCCCCCTTTCCAAGTAAAATTGTGATTGTTTCTCAATAGCCTCTAAGAATGGCTGGACATCTCTATTATTATACCAAATCAGGAAGTCCCTAAATGTCCTCATCCCATTTTCCCCCCAAACTTGCTGGCAGTAAGCATATTCTTCTTCGGTAATGTTTTCCTTTTTTAAAGAGCTATAAAAGGAAACATGGGGAGGTAATTCAGTAGTGTCCAATTTATCAATATAGTCGTTCCATTCGTAGGGAAATAATCCTTTAGTAATGGAACATCCAAAGGCCTTGAGAAATTTATCATAACTAAATCCAGGGGCTAAGTAATTGCAAATATCTAAAAATTTCAAATGATCTGTTTTCAGAACCATAAAGTTGTTACTTTTTTCACAACAAAAGACAGTGGGTCATACTTTTTCAGATACTCCATCAGTTCTCGTTTAATCACGTTCACATCATATTTTCCAGAATTAAAACCTAAGACGGGCATTTCCTTCATGTAACGATCAAATTCGACAGCTAATTTTTCAAATGGGTGGGGTTTAGAATCATCTGTACCTTCCTGTGTCAAAGCATCTTGAATCATTTGCCTGAGGGATAATATGGTGGCCATGTGAATCTCTTGCATGAGAGAGTAACTTTTCTGAGAAATTTCCATTAAATAATTCATCATATTTTCAACCAATGTCTGTGTATCACCATCAGTAATAAAACATTTGGGATTAACAAAACCCGGGACATTACTACATACACTAACACTGAGGGGTTTGTGTTGAGCTTCCCAGACAAGAGTATCAGTTGAAGTGGGGAGAGAAGTTTTATCAAAATAACATTCAAAATCAAATGTAGCCCTACAGGGATATGATCGTAAGTGTTCTGGAATAACAATACCTTCTTCAAGTAACTTTTCAAAAATGGTCTTTGGGGTGTGATACATACCACCAACATACTTATAAGACACATCATCAGTACAAGAGAGCTCATGGCGATTCAGTCCAAACCCTGTTTTCCACAGTTTACCACATTTACGACAAGCAAAGGATTTAGAATATTGATTAATGTCAGTGATATAACTAAAATGGTTCTCATATAAATTGACATACATGGTATTCTCAAAATTCCTATTAGACCTACGTACAATTTTAGCCAAAACTTCATCATCTTCCAATAAAAGTTCAAAAACTTCAATATTCACTTCAAATACTTTTTCTATTTTGGGCAGTTCATCTAATTTCACACCAGGAAAGTTATCGTTTGGTTCATTTGTGTATTTACTATACAGGGTCTGAGTAGTAGTATTCAAGGAATGGCGCTCACTTCCGCTCCACAGGGCTAAACACCGGAATAAACAGAGATTGTCATTATAAACAAAATGGTGGTTCTCATCACTGACAAGGGCAACAATCGAATGATTTTCCATAATATACTTGGGAAGATTTTCAGGGACCCCACCAATTGGATGATTTTTAATTTTGTTTACATAAAAAGTTACATTGGTTAATTGATGGACGATCCATTTAGAGTTGGGTCTTTGCTGCCTAGCCCATTCCAAAATGTCTTCCTGTTCAAGGTCTTCAAGAAAATTCCCAAAATCTACAGCATTTTCAATAAGGGGTGGCCTATCAAGAACCCGGGCATTATTTTGTGATGGGTGATAAAATTTTAGTTCTTCTGCTTCATTATTTCGTAAAATGAAGCCGTAGCTTAAATTAATTTTGAATTTATTTTTTTGAGATTGAAAGATTGTTTTATTTAGTTCATAATTCATGGTGGATAAATCAGTTGTATCTAGCCTGTAATTAAAAATATCCTGTATTTTCCTATTAGTTATGTGATGGGTCCGAATAGTATTCCAATTCCTACAATAAATTTCTGAAATTTCATCACTTGTTTCTGCCAAAAGTTCTTGATCAAATTCAATGGGGTCAATGTCCAAAATAGTACGGGTTTTTTTCAGGGTTGTTGCCGGTCGTTCAGAATTCCGTTTCTTGGGGAGAGTAACAGGGAGATGAGCAGTGTTTTATGCCTATTAAAATGTAAAAGTTGTTTAAATTCCTGTCCACATTCCAAACATGTATATACATCTAAGCAGGTTTTTTTATGGTTGTCTAAATATTCTTTCCTAGTAAATGTTTTATAGCAGTTGTTACAGTCAAATGTCTTACCTTGTCCGTGAGCTGTCCTCCTATGTCGATCCCGATTGGTCCTGGCAGTGAATATTTTCCCACAATCCTCACATGAAAATCCAGAAGTCTCCATAATCCTTAGAATAATGAATGCACAAAAATAGCACAAAACAATTGAATAATCTGAGTACACAGAGATGATCCTTTTCCGTCAAGAGATGAAAATGGAATGAAGCCGATTCCACAAAGTCGCTGAATTTATTTCGACGTGACGGACGTTTTTGAAAACGTCACGACGTCACAACGTTTTTTCATCGATATTTTCATTCTCGATGGGCGTTTGTGTTTGTTTCCTATAGGATTATAGGTTAAAGTTGGGAAATTTAGAAAATTAGTATAGAAAGTAATGGGAAAGAAACACAATGGGAATCCAGAAATGTGATTGGTCGATAATTCTGTTATTTCATTGGTCAGTTTGGAGATCGAAAAAGGAATCTTGATCCTCACATTCAAAAAAAAAAAAAAATAAAGTTATTAAAAACTTATTAAAATTGTGATGGGGGTCATTTAAGGATGTTACTAAAAATAGAAACTATATATAAAAAAAATAAAGGATTCTGGGTAAATTTGTCCTATAGCACTACGTGCTACTCTTAATAGGGAAATAAAACGTCATGGGATCCAAAAAAAGGGATTCTTAAAGAATTCGAAATAATACAACTTGCCGGGTTTATTTGGGTAATTAAATGAGGATTTGGGGAAAAATTACTCTTCTACAAAAGAACGCACCTCTTGTACCCCTTAGGACTATTGCATTACACCGATAAAATGGGGAAATAAAGTCAATTTCGGTGATTTTGGTTGGACTTTGCTGATTTGGAGGGATTGTCGGGTTTATTTGGGTAATTCGTAATACTCCGATTCAATCGAACACACCCTCCGAACATACCCCTGTCTTGTTAGAAGGTTTTGGGTCACATAGCAATCACGTGCTACCATAGAAACCAAGATGGCGGCCTCCAGTATACAAAATGGACGACGGAAACACGTATCACCCTAACAACACGCGCTGCGCATGCGCACTCACACCACGTATCACTATGGAGATGACGTCACAAGATGGCCGCTCACGCGGGTTACCATGACAACACAGCACGGCGCCACTGGGTCACGTGACTATGACGTCACATGAGATCCTGCAATGAGATCCTGCCAATGAGGGCCGTTTCATACATCTACTACTCACACCCTACAGGCCGCATTTCTCACCTGATCATTTTTTGAATTTCATATATAGCTTTGGTGTGATGTCTAGATGGGAGCTATCAAATTTTCTGAATTTTGTTGAAAAACGTGGCTGCCAGCAGCCAACGGGAATTTCGCATATAAAATTTGCCAACAATCCCATTAGCACACCCTACAGGCCAGATCCCTCATCCCATCTTTTTTCGAAATTTCACATGTACCTTTGGTGTGATGTCTAAATGGGAGCTATCAAATGTTTCGGAATTTTGTTGAAAAACGTGACTGCCAGCAGCCATCTTGAATTTCGCATATAGATTTTGTCAACAATCCCACTTAGCACACCCTACAGGCCACATTCCTCACCCCATCTTTTTCGAAATTTCACATGTACCTTTGGTGTGATGTCTACATGGGAGCTATCAAATTTGTCTGAATTTTGATGAAAAACATGGCGTCAGTGGCCATCTTGGATTTGGCATATAAATTGTCAGCAATTCCATTAGCAGGCTCTACAGGCTGCACCTCTCACCCGATCTTTTTTCAAATTTCATATGCAGCTTTGGTGTGATGTCTCTTCTGTAGACACTTGAGTGAATGACTTGGCATTACTGGATCTTTCTATTTAGTTCAGTCCCCACTTGAACAGGTTGAGCTGCAGTGTCATTGACACTTTCATTCATTTGGGGCAAGGTCTACTGAAGCTGTAATACAGTGGCTTCAAATAATATTGGCATTAATTTAACCCTTTTTAAAAAGGTTTTCGAATTTAGTTTCTGTAAATTTGAAATTAGGCTTCTACCAGATACTTTGTTACTTTTTGTTCTTGCATGACCATTACGACTTTAATAATTGCATTTACAGACATGATTTCCTTTACTTTTATGCAGATTTTCTTTTTATTACCTAAGCTTCTCGGTTTGAGATATAAAGAAATGCCTTCTGCGGCATACTTCTGTTGTTTTACAAAAAGCAATACAGGTGGGAAGGAAATGGGAGTGAGGGACTTTGATGTTGTCTCCAAAACTTCTGGGGAGATGTATGGAATCAATCCACCCCTCCCTCCTCTTCATTTGAGTCAGAAGATAAATCCAGTTCTAATTATACGATTCTCTTCAAATTTGATATTACTTTTTTTCAACAAGAAAACACAGGTGCACTTCGAATTTGAAGTACAGTCTTTTAAAATTTAAATCACAAAGTTTAAGTTAAAAATTCCAACTTATAGTGACTGTAGTTTGGAAATATGATACAGGCAAACCCCTTTGCTTTACATGCATATATCAATTCGGACTCCCGCGTTGTGTCCTTGGGCAAGGCACTTGACCCCGATTGTCCACATGGGGGCACGATGACGCCGTGTACTCGGGCGTATTGCACGTCGATGGTACACATGTCTTCAACCAATCTAACTCTGCCTGTGCTGCAGTGCAGAGTTACGATGTTGGGGAGCTGGCAGCTGCTCGTCGTTGCTCGCTGGTTCTCTCGAGGTACTCCGACTTCCTCCACCCATAAAACTGTCACGGTCATGATTAGCCATTGTGCATAAGTATGTGACCTTAAACACCAATAAAATAAATAAATAAATTGCATGCATGTGCTATGCATATCAGCAAAAGGGTACATATTTTATTTTAAAATGTACCCGAATAAATGGATTTTGTCTTCATTGTCTTTTTTTTTTTCTCTTTTGTCACCTATAAACAAATATGCAAGTTCTTATTTCATTAATAATAATTTTTATTCAAAATAAAAAATAAAATTTGATTTGCCATTTTAGCTCACCTGGCCTAAAAGGGCATGTGAGCTTTTCTCATCACTTGGCGTCTGTCGTCGTCCGTCGGTCGTCATCCGTCGTCCGTAAACTTTTCACATTTTCATCTTCTTCTCAGTAACCGCTGAGCCGATGTGAACCAAACTTGGCATGGCAGCTATGGTCTATGGGAGGTACTCTACAAACGATCCTCATTTTGTTCCCGTCGGATGAAAAACATGGCTTCCAGAGGCATTCTTTGATTCTGGTTGGTGGATTTTCAAAAATCTTCTCCTCTGAAACTGCCGGGCCAAATGTTTTGAAACTATAAATGATGACTGGGACCCCCTCTACCAACGATCCCCATTTAATGTTGATTGGTTCACAAACATGACCGCAATTGCGGCTTATAGTTACTGTAGAAACCCGATGGGAAATCACATTTTCCTCTTCTTCTCTGGAAAAACCGAGGCGACGTGAAAACAAACCTGGCAGGGATAGTCTATGGGACGTCCTCTACAAACGATCCTCATTTTGTTCCCGTGGGTTGAAAAACATGGTCGCCAGAGGCATTCTTTGATTCTGATTGGTGGATTTTCAAAAATCTTCTCCTCTGAAACTGCCAGGCCAAAAATTTTGATACTTCACATAAATGATGACTCGGACCCCCTCTACCAACGATCCTCATTTAATGTTGATCGGATTGGAAACATGGCTTCAATTGCGGCTTATAGTTACTATAGAAACCCCATGGGAAATCACATTTTCATCTTCTTCTCCGGAACTACTGAGCCGACGCGACCCAAACTTGGCAGGGATAGTCTATGGGAGGTCCTCTACAAACTTTCCTCATTTTGTTCCCGTGGGTTGAAACACATGGCCGCCAGAGGCATTCTTCTTTGATTTTGATTGGTGGATTTTCAAAAATCTTCTCATCTGAAACTGCCAGGCCAAATGTTTTGATACTTCACATAAGTGATTACTGGGACCCCCTCTACCAACGATCCTCATTTAATGTTGATCAGGTTGTAAACATGGCCACAATTGCGGCTTATAGTTACTATAGAAATCCTATGGGAAATCACATTTTCATCTTCTTCTCTGGAACTACTGAGCCGACGTGAACCAAATTTCGCAGGAATGGTCTATGAGAGGATGGAAATATGTGGCCACGAGAGGCTATATTCTAATGCTTAACCCAATGCCTCTCCTGTCTGCTCGAAGATCGGTACTGTCAGTAAAATACTTGTTTTTTGAGAATCTGGTAAGGGTTGGTTCCAGTTTTCTCCACTTAGAACTGGCAAAAAAACCCCAAAATATTGTGTATACAGTACAAGTCAAAATAAGTTGTAGCATAACTGCAATAAACTAAGTAAACTACTGCTCCTGCCCTGACAAGATCAGAATCTGACATTTTCTGGAAAGCTTTCAGTGAGAGCTTTCCAGAAAATGATGTCAGCTTCTGGTCTTATCAGTGCAGGAAGAGAAAAGATACATAGTTTATAGGATTATCCTACAACATATTTTGTCTTGTACTGTAAACCATTGCAACTGTATTTGATACATTTATTATTAGTCTTATGTTACTTATCAGAAAATACTGATTGATGACTGGTGTTTGGAAAAGCAGGGAAGTTTTGTTTATATTCTCTTGCAATCATGTCAGCTTAGATGACAGTAATTATTGTATATCTTTTAAAATTTGACAACATTGGAGTAAAATGTGTTTCCTGTAACCCTTTACCTATCCAAAGCTATTTTGAAAGAATACTGTCTGAACAAAATTGTAATTTTCAAAATATTTATCCTTCTTTTACTGATTTTTTTGTTGAAACAGAATTCATAAATGTGCGCATTTTCAAGAAAATTTTCTTTGAAACTACAAGGCCAAATGGTTTGAAAACTTAGTGTGACTGATGACTGTGACCACCCCCTCTACCAATGATCCTCATTTAACCTTCATTGGTTTGCAATTATGGCTGCAATTGTGGCTTACAGTTACTATAGAAAGCCTGCAGGAAATCACATTTTCATCATCTTCACTGAAAGTTCTGAGCCAATGTGAACCAGACTTGGCAGGCATTGTCTATGAGAAGTTCTCTACAACTGTTACTCATTTTATTCCTGTTGGGTGAACAACGTGGCCGCCAGAAGCATTCTTTGATTCTGGTTGGTCAATTTTGAAAACTCTTCTCCTCTGAAACCACAGGGCCAAATGTTTTGAAACTTTGCATGGTTGATAACTGGGACACCCTCCACCAACGTTCCTCATTTAATGTTGATCGTATTGCAAACATGTCCACAATTGCGGTTTATAGTTACTATAAAAAAAACCCTATGGGAAATCACATTTTCATCTTCTCTCTGGAACTACTGAGCTGACGTGAACCAAAACCTGGCAGAAATGGTCTATAGGAGGCCCTCTACAAACGATCCTCTTTTTGTTCCCGTTGGTTGGAAAATATGGCCACCAGAGACATTCTATGATTCTGTGTGATGGATTCAAATGTTTTGAAACTTCACATGATTGAAGACTGGGACACCTTCTACCAATAATCCTCATGTAATGTTGATGTAATGTTGCAAACATGGCCACAATTGCAACTCATAGTTACCATGGAAAACCTATGGGAAATCACATTTTTAGCTTAACTTGACAAATTCAAGATAAGCTATTGCCATCACGCGTGCGGAAGTCTGGAAGTCTGTGAGTCTGTTCACATTTTCCTTTATCACGGGCTACACCCCGCAGTTCTTGTCTGATCGTCACGAAATTTCATATGCAGGTTTGGGATCATGTCTAGATGAGAACGTCCCCTTTTGGTCGCGATCGGTCAACCGGTATGGCTGCTCGAGCCCAAAACCCGAAAACCATTAGCACAGTCTACAGATCGTATTTATGAAGGGCTTTCATTGTAACTTGGTAGGATGCCTCTGTATAATGCCTAGATGAGAACGTCCCCTTTTGGGCATGATCTGTCAACCGTGATGGCTGCCCAAGCCCGAAACCCGACAACTTTTAGCACAGTCTGCAGGTCATGTTTAATATGGAGGGATTTCATTGTAACTTGGTAGGATGACTCCTTATAGTGTCTAGATGAGAATTTCCCCATTTGGGTGTGATCGGCCAACCGTGACGACTGCCCGAGCCCAAAACCCGAAAACCTTTAGCACAGTCTACAGGTCATATTTATGAAGGGATTTCATTGTAACATGGTAGGATGACTCCAAATAATGTCTAGATGAGAACGTCCCATTTTGATCGGGATCATTCAGCCTTGATGGGTGCCAGAGCCCAAAAACCTTTAGCATAGGCAAAAGGTTATATTTATGGAAGCATTTCATTGTAACCTGTTAGATTGACTCCATATAATGCTAGATGATGACATCCCCTTCTGGTCTTGATTGGTTAACTGTGATGGCTACAGGTGCCCGAAGCCCAAAAACCTTGAGCACAGTCTACAGGTCATATTTATGAAGGGATTTCATTGTAACTTCGTAGGATCACTCCAGATGAAGCCCAGATGAGATTGTCCCCTTTGGTTGCGATCATTCAACCATTATGGCTGCCCGAGCCCAAAAACCTTTAGCATAGTCTATAGGTCGTATTTATGGAAGGATTTCATTGTAACTTGTTAGGTTGACTCCATATAATGCCTAGATGATGACATCCCCTTTTGGTCGTGATTGGTCAACTGTGATGGCTACAGGTGCCCGAAGCCCGAAAACCTTTAGCACAGTCTTCAGTTCATACTTATGAAGGGATTTCATTGTAACTTGGTAGGTTGACTGCATATAATGTCTAGATGAGAACAGCCCCTTTTGGACCCCATTAGGCAACTGTGATGGCTACAGGGGCCTGAAGCCCGAAAACCTTTAGCACAGTCTACAGGTGATATTTATGAAGGGAAATCATTGTAGCTTGGTAGGATGACTCCAAATAATGTCTAGATGAGAACGTCCCCTTTTGGTCGCGATCATTCAGCCTTGATGGCTGCCCGAGCCCAAAACCTTTAGCATAGTCTATAGGTCATATTTATGGAAGGAGTTCATTGTAACCTGCTAGTTTGACTCCATATAATGCCTATATGATGACATCCCCTTTTGGTCGTGATTGGTCAACTGTGACGGCTTCAGGGGCCCGAAGCCCGAAAACCTTAAGCACAGTCTACAGGTCATATTTATGAAGGGATTTCATTGTAACTTCGTAGGATCACTCCAGATGATGCCCAGATGAGAATGTCCGCTTTTGGTTGCGATCATTCGACCATGATGGTTGCCCGAGCCCAAAACCTTTAGCACAGTCTACAGGTCATATTTATGAAGGGATTTCATTGTAACTTGGTAGGTTGACTTCATATAATGTCTAGATGAGAACGTCCCCTTTGGACGCAATTGGGAAACTGATGGCTACAGGGGCCCGAAGCCCGAAAACCTTTAGCACAGTCTACAGGCCATATTTATGAAGGGATTTCAATGTAACTAGGTGGGATGACTCGTTTTGGAATAATTTCACTGTAACTTGGCAACTTTCGTTCATATACGTTAGCTGTGAGGGCCACATACATTAACTGTGAGGTCATATTAACCCACCCCTCGGCTCTTTAGTACAGTGTACACCTCATATTATTTTTATCAAAAACATAGCATACAGGGAACAGAAATGAACATATTCCAATTTACCACAATTCTTGTCTTATTCCATAATCCTTTCATAAACATTGAACATTATCCTTTTCATCAAACACAACACACAAGTTAAGCTACAGTGTCATTGACGCTTTCATTATATGTAGTTGTAGGTGAGCGATTACAGGCTCTGTAGAGCCTCTGGTTGTATATCACGAGTGCAGATATGGCAGATTCGTTACTAAAACGGTTAACAAAAAATAGCACAGACTATTTTGTGTCTAAGCATTGTTATTGCTGGGACAGTCGGGGTCTATGCGTGACATCACTCTAGTTTTTTTTTCTTTTGGCGTGTTTGTTGAAATTCGTATGCTTGTTTATCTTCGGGACTGGGTTAATGTTGTGGTTGGAAATGATTGTTTTTTAATATTATCTCATTTTTGGTTAACTTATTTTTTTGGTGAACCGACATTTTTTGCTTTGGACGTTGTCATTTTCACACCACGCGACAGACGATCGATAACTGAATGACGAAATTAGGAAACTTTTCGAAGCGTAACTAATGGCTCGACTGGGAAGGATCTAGCCTAAACGGTACGTGCTAATCTTTTGAACGCTGGTGGTATCTTCCGTGCCAGTTCAATGGGAGCAATTGGAAGAGTCCACATTCATTATTTGGGTGAGACTAATCTATATTTTCAACGTGCAGCTATCGGGCTGCACGGTGAAAATATTGATTGGTAAACTCCATACATTCACATATCTATTTTTTTTATTGGTGTTTAAGTTCACATACTTATGCTCAGTGTGTAATCGTGACCGTGACAGTTTTACGGGTGGAGGAAGACGGAGTACCCGGAGAGAACCACCGAGCATCGATGAGCAACTGTCAGCTCCTCAACATTCTAACTCTGTTCAAGCTCCACTCAAGCAACGGTTGAAGACATGTGCACCATCAACGTGCAGTACGCCATAGTACACGGCGTCATCGCGCCCCCATGTAGGCAACCGGGATAAAGTACTTGCCCAAGGACACACATTTACAGTGCAGCAATCCTACTTAAGGAAATTATAGCGCATCAAGTTCCTTGACCGGAACAGTGTCCCCTCGTGTTCAAAAGGTTAATGAAATAAGAATGTTACGTCGTGAGATCTTGACTACTACATGTATACTTTTGTATTCACAAATAAATTTTTTCCTCAAAAGTCTTGAGAGTTTTTTTTAATCCTTTACCTAACATGAAAAGCAGACGACACTTGCAAAAACAATTCTTGAATAACTATTTTTTTCATTTTTTGTCTCAAAAACATAGATTATGACCCCTCATTGGAACGAGCTCGATGGGCTCGTTTCAAAGAGGGGTCATAACCTATGTTTTTGAGACAAAAAATAAAATATAATGAAAATTAATTGGCGATTTTTTAGTATAGAGCTGGACGTTTTTGTCAGTTACGTTGGGTAAAGGGTTAAACTACAATCCCGGCTGAATAATACTCCAAGGACATCACCGAGGCAGGTTTTATCAGCAAGGATTTGGGCCATCACAGCCGGTACAAAGCAGTCTTACATCCCACCTCACTCAGATGGGTCATCTTCGAGACGCCCCATGTAAAACTGAAAGGAAAAATAATTAAATATTACTTCATTGCGTTGGGCACAACGCTTGTGAATCTCGTCCATGGTATAAAGGTTTCACAGTGGTGTGTGGAAATGTATTACATGATCAGACCACATAATCTCTGGTAATTGTACGCTTCAATGGATTTTCACAAGCATCACACATTCACACTGTGCAGAGATCACAAAACGGGTGTTGAAGGTGTGAATAACGAGAATATCTGTCACGCTTTTTCACTCAACAACCTCTTGAACATTAATGGTATTAATTTGTTTACCCTTCTCTGGCTGGACTGGTATTCTTTATAATGCAGGAGGGCTAAAAATCGTTCCCCTCGCATGGCTTAAGCTAAAAGTGGCAAAATGAAGTTTTACTGTTAATGAATTCTGCCTAGTGGACTTTGTATATTTTATTTGGTGCTGCTAACAAGGTAGTCTCTGTAAATGGCTACACCTGTCCCTCCCACACCTCCGGGTCTCGGCAAGGCCCGGAGGTGTGGGAGGAGCAGTGTGGCCGTCTTACAGAGATCACTAACATAACAGAGATCTGAAAAGATGTGGGTCTTAGTAATAGGCTGTTATGATAATCATTATTTTCTAAGGCCAGGAGGGCTAGTTGTCGCCATCCTTATTTTTTAAGGCGAGCAGTAGGCGAGCGAATAAATCGATCTCCTCAAAATGTCAGGTCTGCTCTGGTGGCTTTCAGGCTCTATATTCTTAAGGATAGTGCTCTACGATCACTCATTTTCGATTCGAAGCGAATCTGGAATTGAATCAGGGCAGTAGTGGCGCCAGAACACGCACGGGGGTGCTTGTTAGGGCCTCAACGATTAATCGTGATACGCTTGAACTGCGATACATTGCTCACGATTCAATACGTATCGTTGTTCACTATGTATCGCGATACAATATAAATGATATCATGCAAAACAATTTCTTGGATTTTGAAAACCAGTTCAGAGAAACCATTTTTTTGCACACCAACTTTGATAGTGATAAATATTCCATTAAAGGGATTATTCAGATAACCAAAATTTGGTAAATTCCCTCTATTATACTAAATATTTTTTTTTATTAATCCATTATATCTTGTTTGACAGAGCTCATTGAGCTCTGTCAAACAAGATATAAGGAATTCAATGTTTAGAACATATTTTCTGAGAGGGAAAAAGCACCGGAAAATGGATCATAAAATCAAAAACTTAAAAACTTAAATTACTTATTGTCATAGGTTATCACATTGAGAAGTTACCTATTGTTTAAAGAGAACATCCTAATTTGTAATACAAGTAAGCTACTTGAAGTGAATACATGCAGTCCCTTGAGTAGCAGGCATCTGTAGTAGCATGCCAAGAGAGATCATGTGTATCATGATACATATCGTATCGTGCGCACTGGGTGGTGATACATATCGTATCGTTTGGGAAGCATGTCGTTTTGGCAGCCCTAGTGTTTGTGCAAGGGTATTCCCCGACAAGCACACAGTAAAGGAGGCAGTCTCACCGATTGTTGGGGCGATTGTGCCACTTCTGAATCAGGGGCATCTTGAAGATGCCCTGATGATGAAGTTGGAATATTATCCAGTAAGGAGTATAGTTAAAAAACATGATGGTGCGAGAATTACCTGTACTGGGCACTGCACAGGACTGGCCGCTAACAACAGCTCATCTTCGACATTGTTTAGAAACTTTAAATTTGCTTTGAACAGTGGTAGCGACAACTGAGACTGTAATAAGCAAATACTATTTATGTTACCGTAATACTAGTGGGCTCACCTGTGCCAGAATGGGTAGTCCAGACCCGGATGGAAAATTGTTTTGTATTGCATATCAAGGGGGATAATCAAAGCTTGAATTTCTAGCCGGACAAAATAACAGAATCATGGAATCACAGCCTTCCCATTTACATATTGAGCCGCAAAAGAAACGCCGCCTTTTCTGATATGGGTAGTACATTGGCAGGTACATACCCATATGTTATAATTTTGGGTATACACGTACTTACGTGGACATCAAGTTGTAAGATTACGATGTGGTTAACCCTAAATGCCCGGATGAACGTGTCACGAGCTGAGGTGATCAGTGCAGTTTCGAAGCGGTCATGTGAGACGGTTGGGAAAGGTTTACGGCGAAAATGAAATTCTCGTGCAGTTCATGACCGTCGTGGGTATAAAACGCCACTCCAAAATCAGGAAACTCTCAGTTGTTATTCGGATTGGAGAACCATGCCGAGACTCACCACCAGAAAGCCATAGGGCGTTTACATGTCAGGCAGAGCCCTCAGGTGATAGCAGACGAATTCAAGTGTACTGTTTGCATCATTCAACGTCTGAGAGAGCGATACAATGTCACCAATACCACAAACGACCGCCCACGCAGTGGTCGCCTGAGAGTGACGATGCCGCGTCAAGACCGCCACAAAGTGAGGCACCACCTTCAGGATTGATTTATTTGCGAGGGCCACGGAAACATCTCGTCGCACTGTCGGAACACGTCAGCGACAATCAGTGCCGACACAGTTCGTCGCATTTTGATCGCCAACAACATGTCATGTCGTCGTCAAGCGAGGGGACCCATACTTACAGTTCGACACAGCCAGGAACGGATGCAGTGGGCCATGCGTCATCGAAATTGGCGGCAACGAGAATGGTGGACAGTCGTTTTCTCTGACGAGAGCCGCTACTGTATTTCCACCGCAGATGGCTGAGCCAGGGTGTGGCGAAGGAGGGGCGAGCGTTATGCCGACGCATGCGTGATGGAAAGAGACCCCTGCGGAAGACCAAGCATCATGGTTTGGAGCGGAATCGGACTCAACGTGAGATTGGGACCTGTTGTCTTCCAGAATATTGGTCCAGGTATAGGTAATGGTTTCACAGCTGCTGGCTACACCGATCAAGTTTTGAGAACCCATGTTGTCCCTCACTTCAGGCGACATCCAAACCACCAATTCCAGCATGACAACGCACGGGCCACGCGGCTAGAGCTACCAGGGAGTTCTTGCAGCAGCATAATATCGAAGGCATGTCTTGGCCAGCACTCATCCCGGACCTGAACCCAGTCGAACATCTTTGGGACGAGATCCAGAGGAGACTTGATTTTGTGCGATCGAGGTCGAGAGACGAAGCAGAACTTAGTGCAGCCTTTCTGCAGGTTTGACCCAAGAGCCCTGTTGCCTTCATCAACCGACTCGTCACCTCGATGACACGGGGATGCGCAGCTGTTATCAACACTCAGGGCGGTCACATACGGTATTAATTCGCACACACAAACTCTGGAAATTTTGTGATTCTTGAACCAGAAAACTTCTGCAAACCCTCCTAAAGACTGTGCTGGATGAATTCTCAAAGAATGGACTCCCATCAGTAATACTATTCTACCCAATGTTCATTCGAAAATAAAATCTGTTCTCGTGTTTTTTTTTTTTTTGGTTTTTTTTCTGTTCAGTGTGTTATGAATAGCGAAAATTAAACTTAGTCTGCAATTTTAGCATTATTTATGTAGGCTACAATTTCCATCTGAACAAAACGTTTTGCGAGACCATGTGGATGACTGATACCAAGCCATATTCCTGTGAAAAGATCAGAAAGGAAACATATGTGGCAACCGATTTCGAATCGAACCCAGTAGCAATTTAAGAGTTTTGCCAGCGGCAGAGGCCCAGCCACGCTCAGCGAAGTGGCGTGGGGGACAAATATTTGTTTTGATTTTTTCCTCACTTCATTTCACCTCGTACTGGGTTAAGTGTATGTCAATCATAGGTGAAGGTCCAAGATCTTCCTCGGAGTGGTGGTTGGGGGAATACCTTTCATGCGTGGTGGTCGAGTGGATAACTGCGTTGGTCTCGTGTCAGAAGTCCCTGGATCGATCCTCGACCGGGAAAGTTTCTGTCTGTTTTGAAATGTGTGCTGGTATTAACTTGACGCTTGATCAACCCTCGCCACAATTTTCATTCTTGCGGTGTACAGTTCTGAACACTAGCATGCGACTTTCGGGACTGGAAATCACCCGCGAAAGATCGTTTAGGTTATGTGGAGGTTACGTTAGTTGTAAAATACGTGAACGAACTACAGGTTACGATGAGGCGTTATGCATGCTGATTCCCTAGAGGCATTCAAGACCGCCCTAAGGAACCATCGCCCATAAGACCCGGCTCTCTCTGCCTCTCTCTCCGTTTTACAACGTAAACAATACAGATACAGATACAAGAGTAATTCCCCGCGGGAACCCCAGGAAGTGAAGCAGCGCCTGTTAAACAGGCTCTGTTTTACCGGTGCTACAAAATAGCGAAAACAAACGAACATAAACGAACACAAACGAAAACAAGTAAAAAATGGCAATATAGGCTAATAAAAGTTTAAAAGGGGTAGAGGGTGTGTGTACGAGTATATTTTACTCGTGTCTGGAATTTTATCCACTTTTGATGAGTATTTTGGTCATTAAGAGGATTTAAAATGTGTTCCGCGACGCAGAACTCGTGTTCGTAAATTAGTCGCAGTTGACCTGCCCAACTAACTGCGTTTTCTGTATTACCATAATTATGCCCTCCTCTCTAAGCAAACACACAGAGTAGAACTCTTGTAGTTATGCAAAATTCCTAGCCATCTTCCAGTTCGAGGTTTTCGGGGATCTCAACTCACTACCCTACTGCCAGTGCGTAAAAAGTACTGATCCTCGGCATGGACCATGCATGCTATCGCATCAGCTATTGGGTGGCCTTTGAGGTCTGTATATCCGACAGAAAATGGTCCAGCTGACGGGAACATCAGAATTCTAAACACGGTTTTCCAACCAAGGATAGGCACTAAGCGTGCATCAATTTCGTTTTGTGGGCAAGTGAACAGACAGATGTTAAAATAACTCCTAATTGTGCCACTTGTTCCATCTCTGTCAGTTCCACCAGTTTTTCATGTCATTCCGGATGTTTCTGATTTGGTTACTGGGCGAAGCAAGGAGGTAGCTACTGCTTCTGATTCTACATCAGAAAAAATGAAAATAAAAAAGACAATTTTAAACCAGCCATGTTAAACTTGTGTTGACATGCCGGTCCAAAGCCCGGGTAAATTGGTGATGTGAATTGTCATGCAAGTAGTAATAAATATATAAAATATAAAAGAGACAAAATTTCAAATCAGCCATTTATGCAAGCACTAATCCGATTCAATATTGACAGCTAATTAATTTATCCACTGCGTTTCTTGTTTTCGTTATTTAGTTGGGCAGGTCAACTGCGACTAATTAACGAACACAAGTTCTGCGTCACACAACACATTTTAAATCCTCTTAATGACCAAAATACTCATCAAAAGTGGATAAAATTTCACACATGAGTAAAACATACCCGTACATACACCCTCTACCCCTTTTAAACTTTTATTAGACTGTTTTTTGCTATTTTTTACCTGTTTTCGTTTGTGTTCGTTTATGTTCGTTTGTTTTCGTAGGACCCATCACCAGAGCTTGGGAGGTGCAAACCCTTTCTAAAATGGGCAGCATGGCTTATTAACGCTCATCCCTGGTCTTGAGTTGATACTCATGTTGTGGTCATGATTAGCCATTGCGCAAAAATATGTGACCTTAAACACCAATAAATAAATAAATACAAGAGTAATACAACATAACATTATTAAATTGCTAATCTAGCATGTTTTTGCCAGAAATACTTGACTTTCTCTTGGAACTATCTCAAAGGGCATCATTGACTGTACATTATGAATAGATTGGCGTGTTGTTTCAATCTTAAAAGGATTTTCGACTAAATAAACAGCAACAATAAAAACGCGCGATCTCGCTTTTGCGTTGTTGCTATTTATTTTGGCGGAAATCCCGTTAACCCTTTACCCAACGCAGACGATATCCAAATTTATTATTTTAAATATAATTTTTTAATTTTAAAAAAAAAAAATCAACAAAACCATATCATGTGACCTTTCGTTGGAACGAGCTCGTTTTGTTAAATTTATTAAATTATTTTGAATAATACTTTGTTAAATTTATTAAATTATTTTGAAAAATACTATTTTTTCAACTGATGAATTTGCATATTAGGCGGGCGGATGCGGCCGATTCGTTGGGTTAAGACATAAAACAGTATGGGTTACCATCATGTTAGGTATATATAATAGCATAATCTTCCAATGGGGTACGATATAAGCCCTCTATTTCCAAACCTGCACTTTGTATTGTTTGAAGATTAGTTTTGCATGGCTAAAATGAAGGGAGGGCTTTATACTTTTAATTGGAGTCCAGTCCAATAAGAAGGATTAACGACCTGTCATATTACTACCGGTCTCAGTTTGCAAGGCAGCAAGGGCCTCTAATAAATATGGATAGTTGTCAATCATTATTGGAGAGCCGAAAATAAAACAGGGAGGCGTTGTGGCTCAGTGGTGACGGCATTGGACTTCAAACCGAGAGGTCTAGGGTTCGATCCCCGCCTGGAGTAACTGCGTTGTGTCCTTGGGCAAGGCACTCAATCCGAGTTGCCCACGTGAGGGCATGGTGGCGCTGTGTACTGAGACGTACTGGACGTCGATGGTGCACTGGTCTTCAACCATGCTAACCTTACCTGTGTGGAGTTAGTACGTTGGGGAGTGGTGGTTTTGTCCGGGTACTCCGGCTTCCTCCATCCGTAAAACTGTCCGACACGAGGTGACTCTGGATGTGGAAAGTATCGCTAAACCGAAATAAATAAACAAAATCATTTTATATTAATCGTGCGTGTTATATTAATATTAAATCAAATTTGTAGGGTAGGGGTGTAATCCAGTTTGGATACATGCCAGGTTAGCCTGAACAGCCAGGCCCAACCCAGGGACGTGACGACAGGAGGTGGGGTCCCCCCCCCCCCCCCCAATCCTGGACAAAATTTCCTATAGTTCAGTTCGGAGAGCAAGTCATGCATGTGTAGTTGGAAATTCCATCTTTCTGGGCTTTAGAGCTTCTTTGGCGATGCTGATGTCTCCCTTACTTCCCATAATTCCAACTCTGTTTCAAATCGGCAAAAATTCTGACTGTCACTAACTACAGTGTATGCAATATCGAGCTTCATAACTATGCATGATGTCAATCGGTACGAGATTTCTATAGTACGTTTACTTATCGTAATAAAAAAAAAATTCTCAAAATGCACTTCTAGAAAATCGTAACATGTAAAATCGTTATCCTGAGTTAATTCCATCATTCACAGTTACAAAATGATGAAACATCGAAAATTGATCATTCCTGCATAAGATCTGATTTAATGTTAGGCAAGTATGAATTGCTCAAAGTTCTCAGCTTGAGCATTTGTTTAGCACATATTCAACTCCCAGAATAATACCAAATAATAATAACAACCTGATAATTCTATTATAAATGTGTTGGCATTTCAGTTACTAGAATCAATTTTATGCCCCCTTTCATGGCTTCATTTTCAAAGTTTTTCTCGGTAGTGAATTTCCAACTAGGGGAGGGACCGGGGGTTACTCCCTCCATGCCCCCCCCCCGATGGAAATTCACTACCCTACACCCCCGCCCCAATCGGACACCTCCAGCCACGTCACTGGCCGTACCATACTCCAAAACTGAATAAAAGCATGTGAAAAAAATGTGTTTTGTTTTTACTGTTTCCTCTATTTTCAGGAGCATTCCTGGACATTTTACAAAGGAGGGGGCCAGAAGCAATAGAACGATTTTTCTATTTACTTCAGTTCGAGTACAAATATACCTATGAGCTAATCACAAAGAAAAAGGCTGAGCCTCCACCTGAGGGTAAGTGCTAGAATGCGGTCTCTTTTGCAATCAGTTCACGATCCAGCCAGTGGATTGAAAACGAGAGCGTGGTGGCTCACTATCTGTTGGAGCATTGGACTTGAAGCAAATCCTGATCAGCGGTAACTGCATTGTGTTCTTGGGGGAAAGGTACTTAATCCTGGTTGCTCTATTTGATTTTCGAAGTAGATATGGATAGATGCGAGATCGAGACTAGCTATTATCAACAGTAGTAAGTTGCTGAGACAATTTCCCTCGTGAGACCGCAAGCGTGATTTTCTATCAGACATTAAATATAAAATAATATGGGTTAAATCAAGGTGTTACAACCATCTTTGGAATATACTTTATATATGATAAAGCGAATACTTTCGCGTTTATTTGTTGTTTTTAAGATCAGTAGTCCACTTGCGGTCTCTTTCTTTGTCCCTTCTGAAAACTCAGACCGCTATTCAGAAATCGCGCTGCACATTATCAACGGAATTTCATGAGTAAAATTAAAATATTGGTACCAAACATCGGATGTGTATTAAATATACCACAACTCACCAGACAGCGTTTATTTGGAGTTTTGAGATTAGTAGTTAACTTGCGGTCTCTTTGTCCCTGATTGTGAAAATTGAGATGGCAAATCGGAAGTCGTGCTATACATTAAAAGTGAAATTTCAGTGGGTTAAAATTAAAATATCGATCAAAGTTCAGATATGTATTGAATATACCCAAATTCACCAGACAAGCATTTATTTGGTGTTTTTAGGACCAGTAGATTACTTGCGGTCTCTTTGTCCCTAGTTGCAGAAAAAGAGAGACCGCAAGTCAGATATTGCGCTATACATTAAAAGTGGAATATTATGGGTTAACGTTAAAATATCGGTACCAAACTTCGGATATAAATTGTGTACACCGTATATAACCAGATAGCGTTTATTTTGGGGCTCTATCCCCTATACTTTGCCTGTAGTCTCTTGCGGTCTCATTTTCTACCTGCGTTCATTTTAGAACTACCCCACATGGGGGCACGGTGACGCTCTGTGCAGAGAAGTAATGTATGTCGATGCATGGTGCATCTGGTTTCATCCAGTGCTGAGCGTAATTGTGCGTAGTTAGTAGACCCACGTTTGGGAGTCTGACAGTTGCTAATCACTGTTCGGTGGTTCTCTCAGGATACTCCGTCTTCTTCCACCCACAAAATGGGTAATACTTTTTGCCGGTAAAAAGGACGGTATCCTGTAAAAAGGACGGTAAGTGTATAAAAACTACGTTTTAAAGTACTAAATATACCCTGAATGTGTGAACACAACTTTTTGCCAGTAAAAAGGACGGTAAACATATAAAAACTGTTTTAAAGTACTAAATGTAGGCTACCTCTGAAAGTGTGAAGTGACAATTTAATAAAGCGTGCGCAATATAAAACGAAGATTGAGAATTGTTTGTTTTATCGTAGACTATTTTCAAATTATAAATGGTTTCTCTCAAAAAAAAATATTTCTGTTAAATCCCCTCGTAGTGAACAGAAACATCTAAAATTAGCTACACCTCCATCGAGAAAGTATGATACCCCGTCGTGCACCTCAGCGAAATCGTTGTTTTCCTTGCACAAAATGGCGTGTCGATCGGTGTCGATGGCGAAATGATCTATTTTGTCTTGAAAATAGTCTACATAAAAACAAACAATACTTAATCTTTCTTCTATATATTTATTATTGCGTAAGCTTCCTTAAATAATCACTTTTCACGCGTTCAGAGGTACATTTAGTACTTTAAAACGTAGTTGTTATACACTTACCGTCCCTTTTACCGGATACCGTCCTTTTTACCGGCAAAAAGTATTACCCCACAAAATTGTCTGATATATGGTGTCCCTGACTGTCGAAAGTGTCATTAATCCTAATAAATAAATAAAAGTCGATTGAGATTTCATAAATAAAATACTGCGAAATCATGAAGAACAAACTAAAATAGCATCCCGAATTCAACGTTCTCAAATTTCTATTTCAGCAGGTGAGATTCAACAGCTTTGCGGGGAGGAAGACTGATGGAATAATGATCCAATGGAAATTCTCAGTCCGCTTTCGAGATCACAGTACTGTAGCGGCATATGCCCCTTCTAGCCTCCCCCACCCCCCACCCCCGTTTTATCCGAACCACAGCATTACATAACCGCCACCAAAGTGCCTCAGAAAGCAGCTGCACCGAGTGACAGATGTGTGAGTCAGTGGTCAGACTGTCCGAAATTGCCTATACAGCTGGAATTTGTACGCTTGACGACCTCGAATAATTCCCCTTTTGACTGGGTATCACATCGCAGCAAAGTGTAATTGGTGTGGAGCACGACAGCGCTGGGACAATCGTCGGTGGAACAACGTCATGTTTTCCGATGAATCGAGGTTCACTCTCGACTACCACGACAGGCGAAACAGAGTGTGGCGGCGACGGAACGAACGATACCATGACGTAACCGTCAGACAGCACGATCGATTTGGTGGTGGACCGGTTATGGTGTGGGGGAGGCATAACTATGGATCAGGGACAACCCGCCAAATGGACAACCCGCCCAGGCCTATTTTTGGGGCGGGTTGTCCCACTTTTTGGGGCGGGTTGTCCCGATTTTCTTTTGATATTTGACAAAAAATTTTGGCGGGATAGTTATATATAAAAAAGATTATTATTCATTCGGTTGTCCCGGGGCGGGTTGTCCCACCTGGTTTGGGGCGGGTTGTCCCTGGGGTGGGTTGTCCCATTCCCATAACCATGACAAGCAGAACAGCATTACATGTCATCCAATTGTGTGTCACAGGGCAGAACTACCATGACAATATGTTAGCAGCTCATGTGGTGCCATTTGCGCAACGTCACGGCCGTTGATTCATTTTCCAAGATGACAATGCAAGAGCACACAAGGACCGTGTCGCTATAGAGTTCCTCCAGCACTAAGCCTAGACCTTTCACCAAACTAGTACGTCTGGGAAATGCGTGGCAGGCGCCTACGACAACGCCAACAGCCCTCTACCAATGTCCAGGATCTCGCCGCTGCACTGCAGGAAGAATGGAATAACATATTCTGTCAAGCTGATATTCTGTATCTGTATCTGTATGAATAGTCGTAGAATCCTTGATAGGCTTTAATACGACGGGAGGAGGGCGTTTTTAGTCCCGGCTGGTGGTAATTGCCTTCTTAAAAGCCTCTATGGTGTTGGCTTGGACTACCTCTTCGTGTAAGTGGTTCCACTCAATCGAGGTTCTTGGGAAGAAGGAATACTTGTACTGATCTGTTTTTGGTGTTATTACAGTCACTGATTTTGAATTGTTTTTAACAAATTTATTTAGAATGTTGGAATTTTCACAGTCTGTGTAGTGTTTTACTTTTATTTGTCTTTGTTTTTTTGTGAAGTGTAAGTATTCTTCAGGGGGTATTGCTGGTATCTTCCCCTCAGCCACTTTATAAAAAAAGCTAAGTCTGAGTTCTTTCCTCCGTTGTTCTAATTCAGGGAGTTCCAGCTTCTGCAACATTTCCGTCATGCATCCTGGTGTTCTGGACTTGTAGTCTTTCGTGATGAATCGGGCTCCCCTTCGTTGGATGTTCTCGAGCTTGTTGATATCTAATTTGCTATAGGGGTCCCAGATGATGGCACCGTATTCCAATACTGACCTTACCAGTGCAATATAGGCCATTTTTCTGCACTCAATTGGGCAGTGTTGTACATTTCTTCTTAGGAAGCCAAGTGTGGAATATTGGATGTTTGGTGAGGAGTATGCCATGTCGGGTCCGCGCTTGTCTTGCGAACCGAGGATGATGTACAAGGTATTGAGGTCATAGACTGAATGTGGTGAATTCTCTGACTGACCGTCCATGTCTTCTACAGCTCAGTGAGTGGAATGTGTGCTTGTTAGACACCCAACTATCACTGAAATCATTCACCAGATGTCACAGTGCAGTACCTCAACTGTCTTCTTGGTGGAAATATAAATATATTTCTTCAAATATCTCACTTTTATCAAATATCCCCAACTTTTTTTGAATAGTATATGTCTGCTGTATAACATGCCTGGATCCCTCAAAAGATCCCTGTGTCCCCCATCCAATTTAGATACCTGGCTATGCGCCTGCACTTCTATATAATTAGCCGTGCTTTCTTTTTCTCTCGGAAAATCTTGGAAACCCTATTAAAGTCAGGATGAGCTGTACTGTACTCACTCTACGTTCATCGTCCTGTCCATCTGTCTGTTGTCCATCCATTGAAAAAGGAGTTTGTTCATGAGTCTTCTCCCAAACCACTGGGCCGATTCCAGTAATATTCCTTGTGAGTAATGCTTAGGATGTGTCATTACCATTTTGTTGAAATCAATTTGTTCCTCCCCATTTGGGTAACTGGGGGAAATTGCCCCATATTTCTAGTTCACCTGACTGAAAATCGGGGGAACTTCAGTGATCACTTTCTGTCCGTCGTCCAGCATGAATTTCACATTATCAACTTCTCCTTATAAACTACTGGGTCAAATTAAACCAAATTTTATATGCATGTTTCTTATCATATGCCAATTGAAGTTTGTTCAATAAAGTTGCCACGCCCACAGGGAGGACCACAGGAGCATAACCTGGATAGCACCCATAAATTGTTTTCCAAAATTACAAAAATCTTTTTCTCCCGAACCATCAATTAAAATCCTTTGGTATACAACGTCTCTTGGTGGGTCAGATTCCAGTTTGTTCAAATCGAGTCCCTGGGTGAATATTTGGGCTTTCTATGGGGGCCCAATTTTTTACTTAGTGCATTATGAGGAATATTCTTTAAAAATCTTCTTCATCAGATCTACCATTGAAAATATTTTGATATTTGGGGGGGTGGGGGGGGGGGGTAGATTCAAGTTTGTTCAAACTGAGTCCTGGAGTTAATTTTGGGGCTTTTCATTGGAGCCCAAAGTTTAACTTAGTGCAATATGAGGAAATTTCTTTAAAAATCAACTTCTTCAGATCCACCTGTCATAATCCTTTCATATTTGGTATACAACATCTCTAGGTTGGTCAAATTCAGGTTTGTTCAAATCGGGTCTCTGGATTGATATCTGGGCTCTCTATTGGAGCCCAAAGTTTAACTTAGTGCAATACATGTATGAGGAAATTTCTTTAAAAATCTTCTTATTCAGATCTATCAGGCAGAATCCTTTCCTGTTTGTTATTTAACCTCTCTAGTGGCGTCAGATTCAAATTTGTTCACATTGAGACCCTCGCTTAATATTTGGGCTCTCTATGGGAGCCCAAAGATTAACAGTGTGCATTATGAGGAATATTCTTTAAAAATCTTCTTCATCAGAATCACCAGTGAAACTATTTTGATATTTGGTATACAACATCTCTAGTTCACTATTTTGATATACTGTAGTCATACAGTATCTCATACAGTATCTCTAGAAGGGGAGGTGTGGAGATTCAGGTTTGTTCAGTTGGGTCCCTGAGTTAATATTTGGGCTCTCTATTGGAGCCAATGTTTAACTTAGTGCAATGTTCTTTAAAAATCTTTTTCTTCAGATCCATCAGTTAGAACTCTTTCGTATTTAGTATATAACATTTCTAGGGGGATCAGATTCAAGTTTGTTCAATTCGTGTGTCTGGCTTAACATTTAGACTCTCTGTGGTGGGAGTAGGGGGTGAGGTGGTGGGGGTTAGGTCCAAGTTTGTTCAGATCCATTCCTTACTGTTTTTCTTTAAAATTTGCCTTTCAAACTGTAGTGACATAACAACCCTTGGAAGTCTGGCAGTGCTTGTCTACAGCTGATAGAATTGGAAGCAGTCAGGAAGACCTATGATAATAATCAATTGACATGGACATGACATTTGACATGCGTAATTTCATGACTTCCTTCCTCTGTAGTGTTGATGAACCTTGACTAACTGAATGTGACCCAAAGTACTTCTTTGAACCCCTTTGACAGGTGAGCAATTAAGGCCTCTTGGGGCCTCTTGTTATAAAATCTTCTTATGATTCCTACATTTGGAATAAATGATAGCTTTTTTTTTTTGAGGTGTTCAGTTATTTATTTTTGGGGGTTTTAACGGCACTGTCATCAGCCGGGGTCACCTTGTGTTGGACAGTTTTATGGGTGGAGGATGTTGGAGTACTCTGAGAGCACTACCAAGCAACAGCGAACAACTGTCAGACTCTCCCAACATACTAACACCATACAAGAAGGGTTAGCATTGGTTGAAGACAAGTGCACCATCGATGTGCAGTACACAGCGCCACTGTGCCCCCAAGCGGGCAACTGAGATTAAGTACCTTGCCCAAAGAAACAATGCAGTTGCCCCTGGTGGGGATCAAACCATGTACCCTTTGGTTTGAAGTCCAATGCCATAACCACTGAGTCATTGATGTGTGCAGTAAAGTTTGTTCAGTTGATCTGGGAGGGGGCAAGATTTCTGGCTCCACCCCAAATTCCTGTTTCCAGAATGAAATGGTTGATTTGAACAAAACTTGGTATGTTGTATTATTGGGTCATAAGTGCATGATTCAGTTAAAACAAAATTTGCTGCATCACCCCCCCCCCCCCCCCCCCCCCCCCCACCCACCCCTTTGGAAACTTCAGGAGCTACAGGAAGAAAAATTCACACAAATGCCCATATTTTCAAAACTCCATGAAACAGAGATGTTTTGTTTGGTACGAAGCATCCTTTGGACCAGTGGAATTGAATGAGCAAAAAATGCAATCAGTTGTATTATAGGAAGCCAAATGGGGACGTCCATTTTAACATGGTCAGTAATGGTAAAAGTTGAGTCGGCACTTTTTAAAAATTAAAACCATCTTTTTCTCCAGCCCCCACCAATCATAAGCTTTTGAAATATGATATGTGACATCTTTAGGGGGATCAAATTTAAGTTTGTTCAAATCAGGTCCCTGGATTCACTTTTGGGCTCCATACAGGGGTCCAAATTTTACCTACAATTTCAGCTGACAATTTGAGGAAAAATCATTAAAAATCATTGTCAGTACCACCAGTCAAAATCTTTTGATATTTGTTATACATTTTTAGGAACATCAGATTTAGGTTTGTTTAAATCAACTCAGCTGGTTCATATTTGGGAGCCCAAATTTTAACTTGATGCAATATGAGGAATATTCTTTGAAAATATTCATCTTCATGTCTACTAATCAAAATCTTTATACATTTCATATAGAATATCCTTATGGGGGTCAAATTCAAGTTTCTTCGAATCAAGGCCCTGGGTTCATACTTCGGAGTTCAAGTTTTTCAACAAGTGGAAAATTCTTTAAAAATCATCATTTTCAGAGTTGGAATGTTTCAATATTTGGGGTCAGATTCAAGTATTTTCAGATCAAATCCCTGGGTTTATATTTGGGTTCCCTGAGGCTGTCTGACTTTGAACAATATGAGGAGAATGCCTTGAAAATCTTCTTCAAAGCTACCAATCAGAATCTTTTGATATTTGGAAAAGAGGATCCTTATAGGGTCAGATCCAGGTACCTGGGTTTACTTAGAGCAATGTGAGGAAAAGTCTTTAAAAATCTTCTTCAGATCAGTCAGTTAGATTGTTTCAATATTTGGTATACAGCATTCTTATAATGAGGGTCAGATTCAAGTTTGTTCAATAGTGTTCAGCCGAATACCAAAAATGACCACTGACCGATTACTGGTGTCGATTCCGATTGTAATACCATGCTCTACTAGACAAGTCAAGGCTTGCAAAGAACTACATTAAATTGAACATATTTTACAGTGTTTACAGTTTGTTCACTATTAGATCAGTCGAGACTTGAAAGAACTACATTAAATTGACCATATTTCACAGTATTAAACTCTGTTGACACACGTCCAGTAAAATAACCAGTTGTGCACACTTGGGTGGTAAACGTGGCTCTCTACCACCCAAGCGTGCATAGCTGGTAGTTTTTACTGAGACCTGAGTCAATGGAGTGCAACCATCACTTTTCCAGTATGAACTGGCGATTGCCACAAGTACACTCAGTTGTAAGCTTTACATGTCATTTAACTTGTATATCCCGTAGAGGAGCATCTAGAGATATTAAAAATACACATTGTTGTGGTTTTTCAACTTTTTTGAATGGTTTCGTTGACATCATTTTACATTAACAATTGAAAAATTGTAGAAGATAATAAAATCCGGTTTATGAATCATCACAAAATGGTTTGCAGCAGTCGGTTGAACCGATGTTCCAGGAGCCATTGCCATTCTAACTCTGCTTGTATTGCTTGTGTGGAGTTAGTACATTGGGATGTCTGACAGTTGCTCGCTGTTGCTCGGTGATTCTCTCCAGGTACTCTAGCCAGAGGTGGTGGGGGCACAGGGGGCATATGTCTCTCCATTTTTGTTCACAGATATGTTTCGCAGTTACACAATGAGTTAAAATGTGTGCGTGAAAATGTGTCAATATAAGGCATTCCTGTAACATTATTTGCAAATCCAAACAATATTTAGCCAAAGAATCCCACTTACGGTCACTCCGGTCCATTTCTTCTACTTAACTAATCTTCCAACCCGAAGACTGGCCTTTGGGTTGGAAGATGGTTGAAGTAGAAGAAATGGACAAGACAGTGCCCACACAGCGGTATCTTCATCTAAACGAGAGACTATAGCAAGTCATGGTACATTTACCAATATATGATTGTAACCTTTCTCACACTGGGTCGACCCATGGTAGCATTGTAAATTTGTGCCCCTCAACTTTTATCGAGTTTCCACAGTCCCTGACTGCAGCTTCCTCCACCCATAATATTGTCCGACACAAGGTGACCCTGGCTGTCAAACATGTCATTAAACCCCAATAAATAAATAAATTGTATATGGCATCCTTATGGGAATAAGATTCAAGTTTGTTCACATCAAATCTCTATGTTCATATTTGGACTCTTTCTAGGAGCCTGAATTTCAATCTTGTGCATTATGAGGTATATTCTTTAGAAATGTTTTCTTCTGATGAACCAGTCAGAATCGTTTGATACTTGGTATACAGCATCAATTGGGGGGGGGGGGGGGGGGGGGGGGAGGGGATGAGGGGGGGGAGGCTGAGATTCAAATTTGTTGAAGTTAAGTACCTGGGCTCAAATTTGGGCTTTCAATGGGAGATCAGGTTTTAACTGTGCAATATGAGGACAATTTTTTTTTAAATATTCTTATACAGATCTTACAGTGAAAATATTTCAATATTTAGTAAATAGCATTCTTAGTGGGGTGATATTGTTCAAATCAAGTTCAGAGGCAGACTGGCCATATGGTCTAATGGGAAAGTTCCCGGTGGGCCCCCTTTTGGAGGTCCCCCTGGGGCCCCAAAATTGTTGCAACCCAACACGTGTTGGTGCATAAAATTTTGTTAAAATGATCAACAGGCGAAATAGTTCTGACTGATTAGACTGCCAGTATACCAAAATGCTCTCTATGTGGACTGCCATTTCGATATGCCAGTAGTCTAGTCTGCAATTGTTCACTCAAATGCAAGGAAACAGTGTTCTGTCAGTTTGAAAATAAAAATGTTCTCCCACTGAGTCGAACTATGATCGGATCGATGGGTTCACCTCCCCCCCCCCCCCTTCCTCGGTGCAACCATTCTTTTCAAATGAGAGATGAAGATGACATAAATATGCCATCGAAATGTCCTCTATGTGGACTGCAGTTGATCACTGAGATGCAGGCAAGCAGCATTCATTTAATTCGAAAAATCAAACTTTTCTCCCCACACCCCTGGTGCTTTCCTGGTAACTTTTCTTGGCCCTGTCTACCCCTCATCAAGTTCCTGCCACAGGCCTTCAGTCATTTCAATCCTTTAAGCTTTATTACTCAGTAGTGTGTGGAAATCGGTAATTTTGTGTTCATATAAAGTGTTTGTAATAATGTAATTTACTTGTGGAAACTCTTAACATGTTTGACAGTACAGTGGAACCCTGTTAATTGGATAGTCATTTTACCAATGGAAATTATTCAGTTAACAGGAGTATTCAATTAACATTGATTGTGTCACTTTCCTGTATTCTAGAGATAAACTTAGCATTTATTCTATTATATCTTGTTTGACAGAGCTCTGTCAAACAAGATATAATAGATTAAATGCCTGTTTTGGATGTACTGAGGCTAAATGCATCAATAAACAAAGGAAAACTGGGTTGATCCAGGATAATTTCTCAACAGGTTACAAGATTTTTTATTCAATTAACAGGAGTTTACTCTATAACCTATATTCAATTAACAGGTCAAATTTGTACTGGAGGTATGGTAAATGATTTTGTGTTGGGAAATTATATTCAATTAACAGGGTTATTCAGTTAAGAGATATCCAATTAAGTGGGCTCCACTGTACTTGTTCTCTCAAACCACTGCCCCAGTCAGTGAAAAGAAAATAAAAGTAAATAATTAATGACTATATAACTATTTTTTTTAAATTCTTAACTTGAAGAATCAATGGGTCTTTGTCATGAGAGTGCTTCAGGCCCCTTGAGGCCTCCTGTCACCTCACCTTACTGAATGTCAGGGTGAGCTATAGTGATCTCTCTTCCCCAGTCATCCATCATTGTTTGTTGTCATCCAACATCCATCATAAAGGTGGGGTTTGAGTCTTCTCCCAAACTGCTGGATCGATTCCAATAAAATTTCATGTGAATGATGACTGGGGAGAGGCAGTTCAGTTTTGTTAATATTGGTATGCTGCCAGCTAATGGGGAGGAGGTGGATCGAAATTGCCCCAATTTTTTAAAAATCTTTTCGTGATCCAGTGGATGGAATTACTTTATATATGGTATTTAACTTCCTTTTTGAGGTGTACACTAAAGTTTGTTCAAGAGAAGTTTGAAGGGTAGTATTTTCAGTTCTTCTGGTAGGGCAAGAGTTTTTGACTCTGCCTGAAATTTCTGTTTCAAAACAGATATGCCAATTTAAACCAAATTTGCTATGTGGCATTACTGAGTCATAAGTACTTTATTCATGCAAAAATATTTTCCCCACATCTTTGTGGGAAGTCCAGAAGTTAAAATAAGACTTTTTTCACAACTCATATTTCTAAAACTGCACGGAACAGAGTACTAACTGTTATTTGGTATGAAGTATCCTCAGAACCAGTAGAATCGAAAGGACAGAAATAATTGAAATTGCTTGTGTCAAAAGGATACCATGTGCGGGGAAATGATATAATGCCAAGTCAGTATATTTTTAAAAATTAAAAAAATGTCTTCTCCACTAGTCAGAATCTTTTGATGTTGGGAGGATCAAGCTTGCCATAGTAGATCATCTCTGAATTTTGTGCGTGGATTTTGACCCATCCACAATGGCCTTACTGCATGACAGTTCACAGATTTTTAAAGGATCTGCAGCAAGCACAGACAGCATCAGCTGTCTTAGGGAATTTGAGCATTGATGAGAGGGTCTTCCCACAGGAACATTTTAAAACACCATCCTATCAAATAAGGTGATAAGACACAACTTTTTGATGAACTGTTTGTAGTTCCAGATGAACAACTTTTCGGTTATCTGTTTTTTCATTTAGATAACCACCAGAGGAACAATAAAATAAAATTGTATGGCCTGAAATCTTTTGATATTTGTAATGCAATATCCCTTAAGGGGGACAGATTTAAATTTGCTCAAATTAAGTCCCTTGGTTCATACTTGGGCTCCCTATGGTAGCCCAAATTTTATCTTGGTGCAATTTGAGGAATATTTTTTTAAATATCAACTTCTAATCCACCAGTCAAAATCATTTGATATTTAGTATACAGCATCTTTATGGGGGTCAGATTCCAATCTGTTGAAATCAAGTCCCGAGTTCATATTTGGAATCCTAAGGGAGCCTAAATTTTAACTTAGTGCAATATGAGTATATAACTCTTTCAAAATCTTCTTATTCAGATCCACCAGTCAGAATCTGTTGATAATTGGTTTATGAAATCCTCAGTCATTTTAATCTGTTCAACTTTATCACTCTGTATTCTGTGAAAATTAGTAATTTTGTGTTTCTGTGAATTATTTGTAATAATGCAGTTTCCTTGCAAGAACTGTAAGATATTTGGGAGTGCACCAGTCAGTGCAAGAAAAAAATAATAAGTGACAAATTATTTTTTAGAAACATCCTAAAATCACTTTGTGAAGAATCAATGGGCCTTTGTCAGGTGATCACCTTGTCAGGTGAGCAATTTTGTTTTATCTAGGTATAAGTTTTTCATATTTTTCATCTTGGAGAAATGCAGTCTTAAAAGGCATGCTAGTTTTTGCATAGCTGTTCTTTGTGAAATCTTACATTTGGTAAATCGGGACCAGCTGATTATTTTGAAAAATCTTTCAGTCTCTTTGTGAAAAATTCCTGAGATTTTGTCAGATGAGTCTTTCAGATGGCTTTTTCTTGTTTTAATTTTCAGTTAAAAATTTCTTGTTTAGCCAGACCATATGCTGATTTACATTTAATTCTTTCATTTTTTTTTCATTCTGTACTGTTTCAAGATGTTATTTACTGTGATCCAGACATATTTCCTGTGTGTGTGTGCTTTTTTGGGTGCATCAAATTACCACATAGAACTAGTACATAGAACCATACATATATATAGAACTACATAGACTGTACACAGAAAACAATACATATTTACATTTTGAAATTCACTGTACTGTGATCACAAAAACAGATAGAGAATTTTGACCAGATTGCAACTGGGTTGCATGGAACTCATACGCAACCAACAAGGCAAATTTGTACAGTGTAACCCACTTAATTGGATACCTCTTAACTGAATAACCGTGTTAATTGAATATTATTTCCCAACACAAAACCATTTACCATACTTACAGTACAAATTTGACCTGTTAATTGAATATAGGTTATAGAGTAAACTCTTGTTAATTGAATAAAAAATCTTGCAACCTGTCAAGAAATTACCCTGCCCTTTCCCAGTTTTCCTTTGTTTATAGACCTATTTGGCCTCAGTGCATCCCAAACTGGCATTTAATCCATTATATCTTGTTTGACAGAGCTTATGGAGCTCTGTCAAACAAGATATAATAGAATAAATGCTAAGTTTATCATTAGAATACATTAAAGTGACACAATCCCTGTTAATTGAATGCTCCTGTTAATTGAATAATTTCATCGGCAAAGTGGCTATTCAATTAACAGGGGTCCACTGTACTTAAGGTATTTTAAAAGGTTTTGGTGTTCAAAAGTTTTGTGCGGTGATTGGTTATTTCAATTTAAAATCAATTTAGCAATATTCATTCAACCTGGCGTAGCTGTGTTTATGATTTCAGAAGAAAACACTGAGGAAGTACATGTCATTTTTTCAACTCATAAACCACTGGGTGCATGTGATGGTCCAAGACCTGGATAGTTGCAGGAGCTCTTTCCTCTTTTAAGTTGTATATATTACGTCACTTTCCACATACTGATGTCAAAATTTCAAATTGCAAATTTTTCTCATAATGCAACTAGGTGTTTGACCCTATACACGACAGACGGAAGACACTTTCAAACAAAATTGTTAAATAACTAAATGTTTTCATTTTTTACATCAAAATCCTGGTTTATGACCTCTCATTGGAATGAGCCAAATGTGCTCGTTCCAAAGAGGGGTCATAAGCTATGTTTTTGAGACGAAAAATGAAAACTGAATGGGGATTTCTGTGAATAACGCATGCTGATTTTGGCTATTACATTGGGTAATGGGTTAACCCCCTGCAGTCTGGTGTTGAAATATGAAAAATTTCAGCCTAGAATTTTTCCCACATTGCAACTAGAAATTTAACCAATTCAGTCTTGTTGAAAACAATTTGGTAGGTAAAGCATTAAATCTGCAGTTGCATCATGGAAAAAATTTGCTGCTAAATAGTTTGATGTATTGACATCAGTGTACAGAAGGTTAAACATCTAGACAGTGTCATCCCAACAGGACAGATGGGTAACATATCCCAACAAGACAATCCCAACAAGTCAAATCCTGACAAGATGAATGGGTAAAATATCCCAACAAAATGATCTCAATAAGACGAATGGTAAAATATCCCAACAAAACAAATCTCAACAAGATGAATGGATAAAATATCCCAACAAGACAAATCTAAACATGACAAATGGGTAAAATATCCCAACAAGACAAAACTCAACAAGACGAATGGTAAAATATCCCAACAAGACAAATCCCAACAAGATGAATGGGTAAAATATCCCAACAAGACAAATCTCAACATGATGAATGGGTAAAATATCCCAACAAGACAAATACCAACAAGACAAATGGGTAAAATATCCCAACAAGACAAATCCCAACAAGACAAATGGGTAAAAATATCCCAATAAGACAAATCCCAACATTACTAATGGGTAAAACAATCTGAGAAGTTATTAATTTTTTTTATTTTTCATCTCTTAATCCCTCACATTAATGGTTTAGCTCTAACAAAAATTTATTTCCACAGTAATTTTATTAGTAATATCTTTAGGTTTTTTTCCCTTTTGTATGTGAGTTTTTTTAAGTTTGATAAATAAAAAAAGTACAAAAACTTTACCAAACAACGTCTCAAAACAATGCCTGGCATCATTGTTAATTGAAATGTCTTTGTCCGAGAGTAAGCCATATTAGCAGTTTATGGTGCAATAATAACTAACAAAGAACATACAACACTTGTCTCTCTACCTTTTCTCTCGGCAACAATACTCTATGTTCACTAAATGCAGTACAAATAGTCAGTAGGTTATCTTCATGAAGATTCGCTTGTGACACTAAGGGCGAATTTAAAACAAAATGATATTGCCGATAAAGTAGAAATAACATGTTCAAAAAAGATATTTTTATATAAATTCTGATACAGGCCCCAAAAGTTAAAATAATTTCTGGGAAAATAAGCCTTCTTGTGTATTCCTTGTCATAATTTCCATTTGTACGAAATATGTACTTTATAAAATTGAGAGGATAATTGACAGTTCAATACTGAGCCTTCCCATGCCCTATCGTTGATGAACTGAAAATTGTCATCACAATTTTATAAAGCATTAGTAACATGCAAATGGAAAAAATTAGAGCTGATGTGGTTAACCGATTAATCGATTAACCAATGATCAACATCTTGATTGATCAAAAAAGTAATTGATCGGTTAACCGTTACTTTTGAACTATGGTATTATATGGGTTAACAAACAAACAAACTTGCTCCAAAACAGGCAAACATTGTCACACTGGCTCTCATTAATTATATGAGACAGAGTAAACATGCCAGTTATGTGCTGACATACATGTACTTGTTCACCTGCATGATCATTATACTGTATCAGTAGCTGGAAATGTTCATTCTCAGTCCTTTACCCATTGCAGGTAGCAGACGATACTTGCTAAATAAATTCATAAATTACTTAAAAATTTCAATTTTTGTCTCAAAAACATAGCTTTTGACTCCTCATTGGAACGTGCTGAATGAACTCGTTCCAATGAGGGGTCATAAGCTATGTTTTTGAGACAAAAATTGAAAACATAAAAATTTGAATGGCGATTTTTAGCTCACCTGAGCGAAGCTCAGCGGGAGATTTCTGATCGTGATCCGTCCGTCGTCCATTGTCCGTCGTCCGTCCGGCGTTAACTTTACATTATCGACTTCTCCTCCTAAACCACTAGCCCAATTTTATTCAAATGTTGGCTAAATGTTTACTACCTAATGCCAATTCAGATTTGTTCAAATGAAGTTGCCCCTCCTCCTGGGTGGTGCCACGCCCCCAAGGGGCACCAAAATCTTTGTAAATCTTCTTCTCATGAACCATCAGTAGCAGAGACTTGATATATGGTATGCACCTTCCTTTTGAGGTGTAGACTCAGATTTGTTCAAGAGAAGTTTGAGGGATAATATTTGGCGTTGTTATGGGAGGGGCAAAAATTTTGGCCCCGCCCCTAATTTCTATTTTCTGAACCGAGAAGCCGATTTCAACCAAATTTTATGTGAGGGCTTATTGGATCATGAGTACTTGATTTATGGAGAAAAAAAAATTTCCCGCAGCCCCGTGGGAACCGCAGGAGCTAAAAATAGAAAAAATTTAAAACGCCCATATCTCCAAAACTGCACTGCACCGAGAATTTTTATTTGGTGTGCAGCTTCCTTAGGACCAACAGAAAGGATTGGTAAAAAAAAATTGGCATCGGTTTTATCATAGGGCACAGTTTCGGGACTTTGAAAAAGTGCTGAGTCAGCACTTTTTAACACTGTTGGCAATGGGAAAAACATTAAAAAATCTTCTTCTCCAGATCCAGCAGGCAGAATCCTTTGATATTTGGTATGCAACATTGTAGGGTGGATCTGATTCACGTTTGTTCAAATCGGCCCCCTGGGTTCATATTTGGGCTCAGTATAGGAGCCCGATTTCGAACTTAGTGCATTTCAGGCAAATTTCTTAAAAAATCTTCTTCTCCAGATCCAGCAGGCAGAATCTTTTGATATTTGGTATGCAACATTGTGGGGTGGATCTGATTCAAGTTTGTTCAAATCGGCCCCCTGGGTTTATATTTGGGCTCAGTATAGGAGCCCAAATTTGAACTTACTGCATTTCAGGCAAATTTCTTTGAAAATCTTCTTCTCCAGATCCAGCAGGCAGAATCTTTTGATATTTGGTATGCAACATTGCGGGGTGGATCTGATTCAAGTTTGTTCAAATCGGCCCCTTGGGTTTATATTTGGGCTCAGTATAGGAGCCCAAATTTGAACTTAGTGCATTTCAGGCAAATTTCTTTGAAAATCTTCTTCTCAAGATCCAGCAGGCAGAATCTTTTGATATTGGGTATGCAACATTGTGGGGTGGATCTGATTCAAGTTTGTTCAAAACGGCTCCCTGGGTTTATATTTGGGCTCAGTATAGGAGCCTAAATTTGAACTTAGTGCTTTTCTGGCAAATTTCTTAAAAAATCTTCTTCTCTCCAGATCCAGCAGGCAGAATCTTTTGATATTTGGTATGCAACATTGTGGGGTGGATCAGATTCAAGAATGTTCAAATCGGCTCCCTAGATTCATATTTGGGCTCACTATAGAAGCTCGAATTCGAACTTAGTGCATTTCAGGCAAATTTCTTCAAAAATCTTCTTCTCCAGATCCTGCAGGCAGAATCTTTTGATATTTGGTATGCAACATTGTGGGGTGGATCTGATTCCAGTTTGTTCAAATCGGCCACCTGGATTCATATTTGGGCTCACTATAGAAGCCCAAATTCAAACTTAGTGCATTTCAGGCAAATTTCTTAAAAAATCTTCTCCAGATCCAGCAGGCAGCATCTTGTGATATTTGGTATGCAACATTGTGGGGTGGATCTGATTCAAGTTTGTTCAAATCGGCCCCCTGGGTTTATATTTGGGCTCAGTATAGAAGCCCAAATTTGAACTTAGTGCATTTCAGGCAAATTTCTTTGAAAATCTTCTTCTCAAGATCCAGCGGGCAGAATCTTGTGACATTTGGTATGCAGCATCCTTAGGGGGGTGAGATTCAAGTTTGTTCAAGCCATGTCCCTAGGTCCATATTTGGGCTCACTGTGGGAGCTTGAATTGTAACTTTGTTCGAAATGAGGAATTTTCTAAAAAAATCTTCTTCTTCAGATCCAGCAGTCGGAATGGTTTGATATGTGGTGAGTAGCATCCTTGGGGGGGGGGGGGGGGGGGGGGGGGGGATTCAAGTGTGTTAAAGCCAAGTCCATGGGTCCATATTTGGGCTCACTGTGGGAGCTTGAATTGCAACTTTGTTCGAAATGAGGAATTTTCTTAAAAAATCTTCTTCAGATCCAGCAGTCGGAATGGTTTGATATGTGGTGAGTAGCATCCTTGGGGGGGGGGGGGGGGGGGATTCAAGTGTGTTAAAGCCAAGTCCATGGGTCCATATTTGGGCTCCCTGTGGGAGCCCAAATTATAACTTAGTCAATATGAGGAATTTTTCTTTAAAAATCTTCTTCTTCAGATTCAGCAGTTGGAATGTTTTGATATTTGGCATGGAGCAACCTTAGGGGGCTGAGATTCAAGTTTGTTCAAGCCAAGTCCCTTGGTTCATATTTGGGCTCACTATGGGAGCCTGAATGACAACTTAGTTCAAAATGAGGAATTTTCTTTAAAAATCTTCAGATCCAGCAGATGAATGCTTTTGATATTTTTTATGTAGCATCCTTAGGGGGGTAAGATTCAAGTTTGTTCAAGCCATGTCCCTAGGTCCATATTTGGACTGATTGTGGGAGCTCGAATTGTAACTTGGTTCAAAATGAGGAATTTTCTTTAAAAATCTTCTTCTTCAGATCCAGCAGTCGGAATGTTTTGATATTTGGTGTGCGGAATCCTTAGGGGTGTGAGTTTCAGATTTGTTAAAGCTAAGTCCCTGGGTTCATATATGGGCTCCCTGTGGGAGCCCGAATTATGACTTAGTTCAATATGAGGAATATTCTTTAAAAATCTTTTTTAAGATCCACTGGTAAGAATATTTGGATATTTGGATTCAGCTTTTCTTAGGAGGAGCAGATGCAACTTGTGGAAATCAATTCTCTGGGTTGATATTTAGGCTACCATGTCAGGTGAGCGCCCTCAGGCCCCCTGGGGGCCTCTTGTTGTATATACGTCTGTATTGTTTGTTACGTTGGGTAAAGGTAATTCACATGATTAGTTGATCAAGAAAACCCCTTAACCATTTCGACTCTAAAAAAAATGTTTAAAAATTATTATATTATATTATACATGATGTGAACTCCTCTATTTTATGTAACGAGAGTGTGATTTTATTGAGTTCTTTGAGCTGGTTTATAATAAATAAAATATATCAAATACATGTTTTGGGGGCTTTTTTTAAAATAAATTTCCACAGCAAAATCCTCTACTCATATACATTTTTTGTCCCAAACCTCAAAATAAATGGGTTAAATAGTCATTTTAATTACACTCTCATCTTGTTGGGATTCGTCTTGTTGGGATGACCATTTTTGACATTTGTTTTGTTGGGATTCATCTTGTTGGGAATAAACCATCCAGACGGTGTCTTCCCAGATGATCTAATTTTCAAAACTGGAATCCCGTAAGAAAGTTAGATCATGTGGGATTTTCAAGGATGAGTGAATGAATTTTACTCTCATTCCCAGAGTACATGCGCAATATTTGTATCATGACTCCTGTGGCCACTTTCCAACATTTTGAGAAGTATCCTCAGGAGAGACAGTAGTTAAGGAGTTTATCGACAAAAAGAACACATTTTATCGCCAACCAAATTTGAAAGGGGAACCCATGTTACTATTTTGTCCCCTGAGTGACATTGAAAATCAGGGGACAATTTTTAGCTATCAATATCAGGCCTTTGGTGGAAGCTGAGTTCTTTGAAAATTGAGTTGTTATCTTAGACAAATTTATTTGCTTTTACCTAAATAGACAAAAAAAAACAGAAAGAAATTAACAGCACTTTAAGTATAAACACAAAACACCCCCAGGAAACCAAAGTAGAGTAACCCAGTGAAACTTAGTGGTCCAGTGGGCATGTAAATTAGACTATCTGGGAACAATGTTAATTATCTATAATCGGATTATAGCGATGGGGTAGAGGTGAAAAATTAGACTAACTGGTGCTGAACTATCTAGACATTCAAGGGCAGTCATTGTAGATTTCAGTTGTTTGTTACATATAAAGCAAGTTCTAAATCTCTTTGCAAAATGAAATTAGAATGCTTTTCTTTTTATTCAGGATATGCCCGATTAAGCTCTTTTGATCCCATAATTCATTTACCAGATCTTGCAACAGGTTTACAAAAGATGCACAGAGAGAAAAAAGATTTAACTTCTGCAATTGAAGAGCTTCGTAAAAACCTTCAACATGCCCAGAAAGATCGACAAGATTTGGAGGTAAGTTTCACTAGTTCTAAACATTTTCTTGGTTATTACATATATATAAAAATCAGATAGAGGTTACTGATCTCGACAACCAGATTGATGCTGGGCTAAAAGTTAATACGAGAATCGGAATCGATTTTCACAAGGAAAACAGTGAGTATCAGCATTAAGTCTCAGAAATGTTCATGTTAATCTACATTCTAAACGTGTTCTTAAAAATCTAGAGAGTTGTCTCTTTACTCAGAATAAAATAACACTTTGCCTTACTAGTTGAGTCTATTGAAGTCTTGGCTGCCTGTCCAGGCAGCCAAGCTTTAAATAGAAATGACTGCCAAAGTACTGTGACTTCCATCAGCAAAACCACCACAAAGCCTGTTTGTTGGAAATATATGTTCTGCTGATACAAATACAACAAAAACTCACAAAAATTAAAACTAGGTAGACCTAGTGATTAACCGATGTTCAGTAATTGCATCTCACATCGGCCGATTTTAAGCCATCGGTTGGCCATCAGTAGAATTGTTTGAACATCGAGTTGTGCCTATCGTTACATGGAACATCTTAGGATCAAAATTGTTTGTATTTCTGTTTGATTCATGATCTCATACAAGCAGTAACAAGCTTAATAAGTTTGGATGATGATTGGCAGGAATCATGATTGGTCTGATCTCATTGATTGGTCTGATCTTCACCTTGATAGCTGCCCAAGGCACAAATGCAACGTGTCATGTGATAACTCTATGAAATACGTCATCAGCAGAAACAAGTTAACAGCATGGCGTCTTTGATCATGGATCAAAGATGCGGTGCTGTTAACTTGTTTCTGCTGATGTTGTATTTTTATTTTAATACACTCGGTGACATGCTCTTGAGGTCAACAAACCAACCAACCTGACTGTAATGTAAAATCAATCACAGTCAGTGCTCAAAATAACTTTTTTTCTTTGCGTAGCAAAATACTACGCATTTCCAAAAAATGAATAGCATTTTGTAAAAATTACATAGTTATTTTTGTATACCAGAGTTATGTTATGCTGTTTTATATTGAATTCTTCTAAGTAGATTTCCATCCATTTCTGGGCATTTCCAAATGATCTGCAACACATGAAACATTTACTATGTTTTTTTAACTGAACTGCCTTTAAGGGTTGCATGGACTTGTATACTGTTATAAATGGCGTCTTGGTTGTTTAATAGAGTTCTCAAAATGGAAGTTGGGATTTTTAATTTGATGGGCTTGTAGTTATTTTTAATGGACATTTTATGCAAAATGTTGTAAAAACAGGAAGAATTTAAACCAACAGAACTCATCTTACATATGAAGTTGCTAATGATGTTTAATGGAGAGTTAATCTGAGTTATGCCTGGAATGTTCCACAATCAGAAGTAAAGCATCAGTGAACTAGTTTTCAAATTTGTTTGCAAATTTTCATTTACATTTTGCGATACAAGATAATCAACTGCAGCCTAATAGGCTGCAGTTGATTATCTTGTATCGCAAAATGCTATACATAATTTAACATTGTGTAGCTTTTTGCAAGTTTTGCATAGCAAAAAGTGATGCGACACTGCTTATTTTGAGCCCTGATCATATTCTATGCATTCTTGAACATACTACTCCTTTTGGTTGTGAGTATCTGATGTTGGCACTCACAATCAGCTGATTTTGTACTCAACTAATCGGCAAGGAGATGACAGTCACAAATCCTTATTGGTTAATCACTAGGTAGACCCTTAAGGGTTCAACTCCAGTAAATATATAAATATGAGGTTTGTTTTTTACTAGGGATTATGAACTGGTTGCAGTAACAATTTATTATTGTGGTTCAATGACCCTTTCAACAGCCAAGGTCACCCAACGTCGGACAGTTTTGCAGGAGGAGGAAGGCGGAGTATGCTGAGAGAACCACTGAGTAATGTTGAGCAACTGTCAGACTCCCCAACTCACTAACTCCACACAAGCAGGGTTAGCATTGGTTGAAGACACATGCACCATTGATGTGCAGTATGGCTTAGTACACAGCGCCACCATGCCCCCACATTGCAGTTACAATCCAGACAAGTGTATAATAATACTTTCAATTATAAATTGAAAACTGAAAGGAAAAATTTATTCTTGCAGCAGAAGTTCAAGAAAATCAAAACTGATTCTTGCAAATCAGGACAAATTTTAAATCCAGTGCTAGAATGTCTGAAAAACTTCACAACTCAATCTGCCTCTACAAGATAGTATCAAGTCAATTAAAACAATAACTCCTCCTATCAATGATGTTTGATAAGGTAAAAGCTTTTACACTGTGACTATAGTAACAGCTTTCACATCATCAAACATCAAACGAAAGCATGAAAGCTTTCCAATCTTACCACTGTTTTTTTGCCAATAATAAGGCCTAAAAAAGTTAAATGTGTGTTTCTCAGGCCCATCTGCAAGGTCATTTTGGCTGCTGCATGCTCTTCTTTTTATAACCAATGCAAACTTTAAAAAAATAAAAATTAAATGGTTCATGTCTGATATTTGACCCAAGTTAATAAAACTGATAGATTCGTTCCTTGAGTGCAACAAGTCTTTGCAATTTAGCATTGCAAAGCCTTCTTGCACTCAAGGGACGAAATACACCACCACCCATGCTATTCTGTATATTATGAGGTCTAAAACATAAAATAAACCAAGAACATGAACTTTTGATGGAAAAGAGATAATTACAAAATAAAAAATAAAATAAAAAACACGCCCACCCACATGCAATTTTTTTAAGAATTCCCAGAGAAACATAAGATCTACTTTGTGGGGCCTAATTAAAATATGTTATAAATAATCATTTGTTTTGCCATGAAAAATGTGCATACAATCAGTATTTTCATTTTTCACAGACATCAGTGTTTTTTTATCAGCAATTGCAAAGTGATGGAGAAGGCCTAAAAAAGTTAAAAATCTGTTTCTCATGCCCTCCGGCATAATCCTTTTAGCTGCTGCATGCTCTCTTTTTATAACTAATGCAAACTTAAAAAAATGAAAATGAAATGTTTTATGTCAGATATTTTACCCATGTTAATAAAGTTGATAAATTAGTCCCTTGAGTGCAACAAGGCTTTTCAATGCTTTAGCATTGCAAAGCCTTCTTGCACTCAAGGGACAAAATACACCACCACCCATGCTATTTTGTAGATTATAAGGCCTAAAACATAAAACGAACCAAGAACATGAACTTTTGATGGCAAAGATATAATTACAAAAATAACAAATAAAATAAAAAACCACCCACCCACATGCAGTTTTACAAAAAAATGGCCTGAGAAACAGACAATCTACTTTGTGGAACCTAACTAAAATATATTATAAATATTCACTTTGTATTGCCATGAAAAATGTACACACCATCAATATATTCATTTTTCACAGACATCAAAGTACAGCACAGCCTATAACAAAGTATACCATTAGTCGATATTCTTTTGTTAATCATGCCATATTGGAGCCTTATTTTGGCAATATTCCTATAGCATTAATGCGATATTTTCAACATGTTGTGGCAAATATTGCAAGACAAATGCATGTGAGGCATGATATTTTCATAACTATCATTCGTAATTTTTGGAATGAAAAGAAGAGGAGTGAATACTTATAATAATATGGGTGAGTTGAGTCATGCAAAGTTTTTTTTATGTTAAACAAACTGACATAGACGATGTATTCGTTGATGTCAGTGCAATCAAAGCTCGCATTTTCCTTGACTTACCTGGCTTCACAAGTATCCTTGAGAGTATGTTTAGATAATTGCGGTTTAAACTTTTATAAATATAATGCCCTCAATCTTTAAAGTCAAAGGGAGAGGGGTGTGTCTTCCTTTCGCATTTGATAACGACGATATCAAGCATGAATTGGGGTGATGTAAAATGAAATAGAAATATTCGTGAAAGCAAAATTAGTTAAGTTGTATTATTAATATGAGTGTGATATATTTTGGACACATTTTAAAATATCTATTATAAATTTTAACAAAATATGAAGTACTTAAATGTTTGTTTGAATTAAATTCCACAGTGAAAAATATCCTTCATAATTCTTCATAATATTCGAAAATTATGGTGTTCAATTTAAGGATTGTTTTTAGCTTCGTGCTTATTAAAACATGTCTTTGTGTACTTGTTTGTTTTGTAATTGCATTGAATTGTTCGGTGTTAACAATTTCTTGAGTGTTTATGTTTGTTTACTGTTTAGCATTGATATGACTTCAGTAATTCTTTATCCTTTCTTTAACTGAAATGATTACTGTTAATAACTAATCATGTGTTGTTTTTAAATATGTACCTTTGTACTGTTTGTAACTTGTTCTTTGAGGCTTCGTCATCGTAGTGCATTTGACCGGCCAAATCATGACCAGCTGATACATTATTCCTATAAAAATATCATGATATTCAGATATGAATGTGATGCAAATATTGCCTAAATAGCGCATTATTACCACTACCAGGTTTCCACTTTATTGTAGGTTGTACTGCATGTCCTTTAAAAAATATTTGGTGATTGCAAAGCATTGGATAATTGAAAACTTTTGAGAAATTTTTATTTGTTGAACATTGTTATTTACAGCAACAACTCCCCCCCCCCCCCCACAGGTGGCTGCCACTGAGACCCTTTTCTGTATGTGACCATTGAGCATTCCAGTAATGCAGTGCCTTTCTACAGGATTCCCAGTCAAATGAAAAGTTCTTGAATTTTGGCTCCACACTTGAAATTGTTCCTATCCTTGTAAAGTACTTGATTTTCCACCACCTTGAGAAGTAATTACTTTTGGTTTACTCATAACCTCTGAGGCAACAAGTATCATGATTATGTCACACAAATCTGTCAGGAACCACATCTCTTAGATCTCAGTATTGTCCCTTGGGTGCAACAAGGCATCATCTGCAATGCTTTAGCATTGCAGATGATGCGTCGTTGCTCTCAAGGGGCGATATAGTTCTAGCTAGTTGGGTTTTCCAGAAATCAGGTCCTCAAGGCTAAAATTCTTCGTGTTGTTCATGTTGTTGACAGTTCAAGTGGAAATTATACTAGTCCTTGAAAATATGGTCAGAGTCCTTGAAACGTGCTTAAATAGTGCTTGAACTTGATTCTTGAATATCAGTGAAAATGCTGTTCTAAATGTCACAACATGAGGACCAGGCCTGAAAATAGGCAATCTGACATTTGCAGAATGAGGTCCCCAGAGGGTGAATTTGATGATACTATCACATAGAGTGGGCCAGTTTATCCTCTGGGTACCTCTTTCTGTTTAGTTTTGAGACCCTGATTCAGATTGAGGTTCACAGAGGGTAAATTTAGTGATGCTACCCTGCTGTGCAGGGTACCATCACTAAATTCACCCTCTGGGGACCTCATTCTGCAGATGACAGTCTGCTTATTTTCTGGCTTGATGAGGACAAAACTTTCACAAAAGTTTTGTGAATGACTAAAACAGTTTTGCCTCCAAAACATAACTAATGAACCGTCATTGCTTAAAAACAACTTCCATGACCTTTTCAATGTAACTTGCAAGCTAACCCAATAACTGCATGTTGGGGCACCAGTTTTGTTGCAGAAAAAATGTCATTAAAGTTGGAATTAGGCACTTAAAAAGTTAAACCTGTAACTTTTTCTTTTACCTCAAAATATCACTCATTTTCCTATTAGGAGTCTATGAATCTCGCCGAATCAAATATGCACCTCAAAATTTTGAAGTAAATGATATGGATGATCGTACGTTTTATTATCCCCCCCAAAATATTTTTTTGTCTGCTCCATAACTCTGAGATGCTTCGTTGGATTTTGTTGAAACTTGGCATATATGTTGCTTATGGGGAGACAATGTGTCACACACAAATTTTTTTTCTCAATGGAGGTCAAGGTCACAGATCAAGGTCATAGTCCGGAGGCATCCACAGCCGGGTGGTCATTTTAGTCTTGTTTGTTCACTACCCATGCAGCATATTTAAGCAAGGGGTATTGCGAAGATGGTGTGGGCATGTAAACCTGATTTGATCCGACTGTGATGCCTCAAGTTCTGATTGATAAAATATTCCAAATACATCATCAAATCATGCCTTTGTCAGTGATGTGCCTTATAGATGTAGTTAGAATAGTAGTTAGTCAGAATTATAGTTAAAAAAAACACCTGACTTCTTTGAAATTTATTTTAGGATATACAGAATATACATGTAAGGCTCCACAAAGTAGATCTTCTGTTTCTCAAGCCATTTTTTGTAAAATTGCATGTGGGCAGGTGGTTTTTTATTTTATTTTTTATTTTTGTAATTATTTCTCTGCCATCAAAAGTTCATGTTCTTGGTTTGCTTTATGTTTTGCACCTCATAATCCACAGAATAGCATGGGTGGTGTTGTATGTTGTTCCTTGAGTACAAGGAATGAAACACAACACCACCCATGCTATTCTGGCAGTGAAGTGACAAATTTATTTTTATTAATTTGGGTAAAATATCAGGCATAAACCATTTCATTATTATTTTTTTAAGTTTGCATTGGTTATAAAAAGTGCATGCAGCAGCCAAAAGGACCATGCAGGAGGGCCTGATAAACCGATTTTAAACTTTTTATGACCCGAAAATTTTTTTCGGGGGCATACACTATTTGTCATTTCCATCTGTCTGTCTGTCTGTCTGTCTGTCTGTCTGTCTGTCTGTCTGCTGTCTGTCTGTCTGTCTGTCTGTCTGTCTGTCTGTCTGTCTGTCGGGAAGATTGTTGTGTCCGCTCCATAACTCTGGGATGCTTCGTTGGATTTTTTTCAAACTTGGCATACATGTTGCTCATGGGGAGTCGATTTGTCATGTACAATTTGTTTTTTGGTTTGATGGAAGTCAAGGTCATAGTTCGGGGGCATCCATGGCTGGGTGGTCACTGTTAGACTTGTTTAGGCTTAAGAGTCATGATGTAAAATCTTATTTAAATAACACATACTGTACCGGTATTCCTAATCAGTCATGCTGGGACCCCAACAGCCATATCGTGTACCACATATCTCTATTCGTATTACCAACTCTGTCTGTGACACAAATCCAAGTATCAAATCTTGCCTTGTAAGAAAGTGCATGATTAAATGGGGTGGGGGAGGGGGGACTATGGGGGTGGATAGGATTTCTCACCTTCACTGATTATCAGATTGCCAATTGGGGGTGAAAACCTGATTTGTCTTGTAATGGCTGAAGTCTTGACTGATCAAATATTTTAACTACATCATCAAGGTATGCCTTCATCGAAGGCATACCTGGATGATGTCATTGGAATGTTAGTCAGGCAGTTTTACAGTTAAAAAACTCAAGACCTTTCTGCATTGCTCTCATTAACCATATTCAAAAATTACATATGTGGCTCTCCGATTTCTGAATTCATCTCAAGTATGCCTTTCAATTCGAATTGTCTTTTTTTCTTTTAGTATTGAATATTCACAGAATCCTATTTTCCACCAGAGATGACTTCAAGATGAACATTACAATACTCATGGTCTATTCTCAATTTTATTTTTTGACAGATGGAGGTTGCTCGATTAATAAGTTGTGAAGAAGATGCAAAAAAATTACAAAATCAGTCAGAAAGATATAAAGAAGAACTGAATACTCTCCGAGGGGAAACTGGTAAGTTATATTTCCCCAACCACATACTCCTCCTCTTCCTGAAATGTGGTTATGAAATTGTATTTGTTAGTCTGTGTGAAACACACAGACTATTGTTTCTCTATGGCCTCTGTGTGAAACACACAGACTATTGTTTTTGTATGGTTTCTGTGTGAAACACACAGACAATTCCTTCTTTTTCTCCTCTTCTTCTTCATCTTCAACTTCTTCCTCTTCTTGCTCTACACTTCCTTGTCTGCACGATAACTCAGATATGAATTGTCCTATCTCCCTACTGTTTAGAATACTGGCAGACTGTATGAATACTCAGCCAGCTGTTTTTAGGTCACTGAAGGGAGCTTAACTTATCATCGGCCGTCCGTCGTCCGTCGTCGTGAACATTTTTCAAACGTCTTCTCCTCTGAAACCACTGGTCCGATTTTCACTATAGAAGCCTGCATTCGAACTTAGTGCATTTCAGGCAAATTTCTTAAAAAATCTTCTTCTCCTGATCCAGCAGATAGAATCTTTTGATATTTGGTATGCAACATTGTGGGGTGGATCTGATTCAAGTTTGTTCAAATCAGCCCCCTGGGTTTATATTTGGGCACAGTATAGGAGCCCAAATTTGAACTTAGTGCATTTCAGGCAAATTTCTTTGAAAATCTTCTTCTCAAGATCCAGCAGGCAGAATCTTTTGATATTGGGTATGCAGCATGCTTAGGGGGGATGAAATTCAAGTTTGTTCAAGCCAAGTCCCTGGGTTCATATTTGGGCTCATTGTGGTAGCCCGAATTATAACTTAGTTCAAAATGAGGAATTTTCTTTAAAAATCGTCTTCTTCAGATCCAGCAGTCAGAATGTTTTGATATTTGGTATGCAGCATCCTTAGGGGGGTGAGATTCAAGTTTGTTCAAGCCATGTCCCTAGGTCCATATTTGGGCTCACTGTGGGGGCCCGAATGATAACTTAGTTCAAAATGAGGAATTTTCTTTAAAAATCTTCTTCTTCAGATCCAGCAGTCAGAATGTTTTGATATTTGGCATGCAGCATCCTTAGGGGGGTGAGATTCAAGTTTGTTCAAGCCATGTCCCTAGGTCCATATTTGGGCTCACCGTGGGAGCTTGAATTGTAACTTAGTTTGAAATGAGGAATTTTTAGCTCACCGAAGGGAGCTCAACTTATCACTTGCCATCTGTCGTCCGTCGTCGTGAACATTTTTCAAACGACTTCTCCTCTGAAACCACTGGTCCGATTTTCCCGAAACTTCATGTGGATGTTCATTACTATATGGCAATTCAGGTTTGTTCAAATGAAATGGCCACGTCCCTTGGAGGCTCTGTATGGGGCATAACTCTGATAGCACCATATGAATTATAGAAAAATTATTATAAAATCTTCTTCTCCAGAACCCCAGTGGGCAGAATCATTTGATATTTGGTATACAGCATTATGGGGTGGATCTGATTCAAGTTTGTTCAAATTGGTCCCCTGGATGCATATTTGGGCTCACTATAGAAGCCCAAATTCGAACTTAGTGCATTTCAGGCAAATTTCTTAAAAAATCTTCTTCTCCAGATCCAGCAGGCAGAATCTTTTGATATTTGGTATGCAACATTGTGGGGTGGATCTGATTCCAGTTTGTTCAAATCGGCCCCCTGGATTCACATTTGAGCTCAGTATAGAAGCCCGAATTCAAACTTAGTGCATTTCATGCAAATTTCTTAAAAAATCTTCTTCTCCAGATCCAGCAGGCAGAATTTTCTGATATTTGGTATGCAACATTGTGGGGAGGATCTGATTTAATTTTGTTCAAATCGGCCCCCTGGATTCATATTTGGAGTCACTATAGAAGCTCGAATTGGAACTTAGTGCATTTCAGACAAATTTCTTAAAAAAATCTTCTTATCCAGATCCAGCAGGCAGAATCTTTTGATATTTACTATGCTACATTGTGGGGTGGATCTGATTCAAGTTTGTTCAAACCGGCCCCCTGGGTTCATATTTGGGCTCAGTATAGGAGCCCAAATTTGAATTTAGTGCATTTCAGGAAAATTTCTTTAAAAATCTTCTTCTCAAGATCCAGCAGGCAGAATCTTTTGATATTGGGTAATGCAGCATGCTTAGGGGGGGGGGGGGGGGGGATTCAAGTTTGTTCATGCCAAGTCCCTGGGTTCATATTTGGGCTCACTGTGGTAGCCTGAATTATAACTTAGGTCAAAATGAGGAATTTTCTTTAAAAATCTTCTTCTTCAGATCCAGCAGTCAGAATGTTTTGATATTTGGTATGCAGCATCTTTTGGGGGGTGAGATTCAAGTTTGTTCAAACCATATCCCTAGGTCCATATTTGGGCTCACTGTGGGAGCTTGAATTGTAACTTAGTTCAAAATGAGGAATTTTCTTTAAAAATCTTCTTCTTCAGATCTTGCACTCAGAATGTTTTGATATGTGGTGTGTAGCATCCTTAGGGGGGTGAGATTCAATTTTGTTAAAGCCAAGTCTCTGGGTCCATATTTGGGCTCACTGTGGTAGCCCAAATTATAACTTAGTCAATATGAGGAATTTTTCTTTAAAAGTCTTCTTCAGATTCAGTAGTCAGCATGTTTTGATATTTGGCATGCAGCATCCTTAGGGGGTGAGATTCAAGTTTGTTCAAGCCAAGTCCCTGGTTTCATATTTGGGCTCACTGTGGGTTAGTTCAAAATGAGGAAGTTTCTTTAAAAATCTTCTTCTTCAGATCCAGCAGATGAATGCTTTTGATATTTGGTATGCAGCATCCTTAGATTCAAGTTTGTTCAAGCCATGTCCCTAGTACCATAAAATTTGTCTCTCATGACTTCATTCCTTTATAGTGTTGATGAGCCATGTCTAACTGAATGTGACCCCCAAATACTTCTTTGAACCACTTTGTTTGAATCACTTTGCCCGGTGAGCGATTAAGGCCCCTTGGAGCCTCTTGTTCAGGTTCTTGGGGGCTTTAGGTTTGGCCTAATGGGGTACAGGGTTTTTACAGCCTCTAATTTCTTTGTAAGTCATACTGAAGCAAAAGCTATGTTATATACACAGGGGAGAAATATAAACAATACTGTCAAGAATATAACACTAGAGGAACAGAATTTAAAGCGACCTGAGTAAATTCAACTCTGTGTGAAAATGATGAAAGTATAAAAAATAAACTATCAATGTGTGTCCATCTCGGAACCAACAGGGAGTATTTTCGATTCAGTTGTCAAAAGTTAGCTCACGTATCCATACTTTTCTTCCAGGTGTTATTGTAGATATATATATTGTTTTAGTCTTGTATAAATGTGATTTTTAATAAAAGAAAGTTATATTAGTGTTTAGTTTAGTTTTTCTATCGGATATAAGTGACATGTTCCCTATCTATTCCGCGCGGGTCAATTTCGGTGTTTTGTTTTGTTTACGATTTCGACCGGTTTTTCAAAATTTAAAATTTCTCATTTTAATTCTGGCTATGGTTGCTGTGGACGGTAAGTGTTTATCAACGCAAGATGTTCAGACTAGCAGTCTAGAGACGGTTAGTATAGGTATACAGGTGGGGGCAGTGGTCGAGGACAGCACAGGGGTGGCTAGTGAGATATCAACAGACAGCCAGAAATCGGTTGTGTGTAAGCACTGTGATATGGTGTATATGGATGGGCGTGAGCTGGGGGAGTTGGGGATGTGTGCTATCTGCATAGAGTTAATGCAGCTGTTAGAGGTCTATGTAAAGTTGGAGGAAGAGGTGCAGGAGGTAAGGGGGAAACTGGGGAAGGCAGGTAAGTCTGGTGTGACCCCAGTTAGGGTGGCATTCGATGGGGGATGGAAGGTGGAGGGTAGCAGGAAGCAGACTTTTGATGTGGATAGTGGGCCTTTTGGGAATAGGAAGGTGCGTCGGGTTGAGAGTAGGGTTGAGAGTAGGGGAGAGGCAGAGGCCAGAGTGTCAAATCCCCAGGCAAGTAGTGTGAGTCGGGGGGCCAAAAGGCATATTCGTTTAGAGTCGGATAGTGAGGGGGATAGCGAGGACCATGTGGCATCTGACAGGGCAGGAGTCCGAGGGAAGGTTAGGAAGGTGGTAAATGAGGACAAGGAGGCTTGTAGTAGGAGTGGGTCAAAAGCGGAGTGCAGTGTCCAAAATAGATTCAGTGTGTTAAGTAGTTTCGAGAATTCTGAGGAGCAGGTGGGGTCTGAAGAGGTGAAGGTAGGCATGGAGGTTAGTGTGGCGGAGTGCAAGACTGCGAGCCGGTCCAGTGGGAACAGATGTGGTAACAGGGGTGGTAGGACTGGAAAGAGGCAGTTGGTGGTTGCAGGGAGTAGTATAGTGCAGGGGTTAGATAGGGTGGTGTGTGGTCCCGACAGTGTCAACAGGACCAATTTGTGCTTTCCGGGGGCTAGGGTGGAGGACCTAAGGGACAGAGTGGGTGGATTAGTAAAGGGGTCAGGCCCAGACCCAATGGTTGTTGTACATGTGGGGACCAGCAACATCAGGGAGAGGAAATCAGTTTAGCTTATTAAGACTCACAAGGACTTAATAACTCAACTGAATGCTAAGAATGCACAGGTAGTGGTTTCAGGGCTTCTCCTAGTATTAGGTGGTGGAGGCGAGCGTAATTCGAGGATCATTGGGGTCAACGAGGAATTGGGGGAGTATTGTAAGGAACTTGGGATACCTTTTGTAGACAACTGGGGATCATTTTGGGGGAGAATGCACTTATATGGAAGGGATGGTCTCCATCTTAGCCCAAGAGGTACAGAGGTTTTAGGAAGAAATATGTTGCAGGTGGTGGAGCCTTTTTTGGTACAGGGAAGGGAGGGGGGAACAGAGAAGGGGGGAATGAACACAGGAAATGTATAATGAACCATAATTGTAAAAAATGGGATAGGAAGGGTAAGGAAAAGGGACCAAAAATTCATTTCAATAGAAATAGCATCCTAAGGAAAGCCCAGGTATACAAAATAGGATATACAAACATACAGGGACTAGATAACAATGGGACCAGAAGGCAGAAGCCAATGAATCTTGGTACCCTGAAAGTGGGTTATAGCAACATCCAGGGTCTCCACCAGAAAGTAAGTGAAATTGCTACATTGATCAAGGCAGAGGAGTTTGATGTCATGGGCTTAAGCGAGATGTGGGTAAGACACGAGGAATGGGTAGACTAAATAAGGGGGTGCGTGTGGATAGGTGTAGGGCAAACAGAAGGCCAGAAAAAGGGGGAGGGGTAGGCATGTACATTAAAGAGGATTTAAAACCGTCGCTGATCACAGACCTGGAAGATGTCAGCAGCTCGGCTGAGGTATCAAAAGAAATTGGACGGGTAAAGATCAGTCTGAGAAACAAAAGTATTGCCCTTGGGATTGTGTACTGTGCGGTGGAGGGAAGCAAACCCGAGTGGAATGACTCGATATACTCAACACTAAGGTCCAGTATCACAGAACTAGAAAGCAGGGGCCTCGGTATAATTCTGATGGGTGACTTTAATGGCCACATAGGTGATAAGGAAGAAGGCACAGAGGGTGGGTTCAGTTCAAAATTAAGGGATGGAAAAGCAGGAGGGGTGGATGAAATTCCTAACAAGTTTATCAAAAAAGGGGAGAGGAATTCGTGGAAAGCCTAACTGCCTTATTCAATTTAGAAAACCAAGAGGTCCCAAAGGAGTGGAGAGAAAGCAAAGTGACATTTATTCACAAAAAGGGGGAAAAAGACGTTTTGGATAACTATCGAGGGATCTCTGTCAGTAGCAACATTGGAAAAGTTTTCTGTAAAGTCCTGTATGGGAGATTAGAGGAGGTGATTGAAGAGAAGGGTTTTTTGGGAGAAATCCAGAATGGCTTCAGGAAGGGAAGGAGAGTCACTGACCATTTTTTAACCCTATCCCAAATGATATAATCTGCGAAAGCAAAAAAGAAAAAGATGTTTATGGCCTTTTGGATGTTAAAAAGGCATACAATAGAGTATGGAGGGAGGGTATGTGGTGCAAGCTCGATGCTCTGGGCTTGGGAGGAGGGTGTGTTGGAATTATGACAGCATTATATAAAGACGTACAGAGTGAACTTAGCCCTGGAAACATTACAACAAAACATGTTCCTATGGAGATAGGCCTAAAACAGGGGTGTATCCTTTTGCCAATTCTTTTTGCATTGTACATCAAAGATTTAGGAGATGAACTCCTGCATAGTGACAATGGGGTAGCAGTTGGGGGCTTGGAGATCCCATGGCTATTTTTTGCAGATGATATGGTGCTAGTGCCAGAAAGCAAAGAGGGGCTAGCAAAAATGCTGGGAAATGTTGAGAAATATGGGTGCAAATGGAGACTCAAACTTAATGAAAGCAAGACCAAAGTTATACCTGTAGGCAGCAAAGTGGACCCCACTCGAAGGTGGAGAGTTGGGGAGTTCTGCATTCTGGAAGGTAGCAGCAAACTTCTTAGTGTAGGAGAGACAGGTGACTACGAGTATTTGGGGGTAAATATAAACACCTCAGGAAGAGGCATCTACCGAAACCACACAAATAAATTGATTCTGAAGGGGCGGCAAATCCTTAACCAAATGAAACTTATAGGGAGAAACAGTTTCAATAAGTTTTTTGTGGGGAAAACCATTTGGGAAATGGTGGGTCTGCCAAGTATAACATATGGTACAGAAGTGGTACCCCTAAACCAGATGGCCGTAAAGAGCTTGGAAACCCTGCAGAACGATGCAGGCTGATGGATAATGGGGTCGAGTAATGCCGCAGCGCTAGAAGCAATCAGGGGTGAGCTGGGGTGGACGAGGATCAAGGACAGGATTGACTTATTGAAACTTGGTTATCTTAACTATTTGGTAAATCTCCCCGACAGCTGATGGTGAAAAGTAATGTTCCTGAGAATTTTCAACTCAAATATCAAGACAGGGTGGATGGTCGAAGTGAGGGAGCTAGTAGAGAACTACTCATTGGAGATCTCGGACCTAGATGTTGGGGCAAACCAGGGTAAAAAAATCATCAGAGAAAGGGTCATGGAGGATTGTAACCGTAATTGGCAAGAGGGGGTCAAATCAAACAGGCCTTTGGGTGGCCTGCATGATAAAGAGAAGCTTGGTTTTGAAGAGTACCTTGATGGCAACTTTGGGGGGTCACTGTTGTTCAAGCTGAGGTCGCAGTCACGGGAGCTGAGGGGGAAAATTGGGAAAAACAGTGAAGAGGAGTGCCAGATGTGTAATTTGGGCGTGGTGGAGACCCTGGAACACTTTCTTGTAGAATGCCCAAAATACCAGTCTTACAGAATAAGATTCACTGAGAGTATAATGGGGAAGTGGGATGGGAGAATGAAGGACATGTGGTTAGTGGGAGACTCAAAGGAGAGGGTTAATATGCTAATCGGAGAGATTGGGAAGAATGGGGCAAGGGATGTCATCAAACAGTTCATCTCCGAGTGTTGGGAGGAGAGAAGAAGCATGGGAATAGGGAGGCAGTTGAGTACAGGGGTAACCAAGGTCTTCTCATCAAAGAACTGTGACAAATCAGCGGCCAGTCAAAGTGTTATTATTATATAGAAGAGAATTTATGGAGGCTTATTTTTGGGGGTAAAATATTTTTAAAGAAATCAGAAATGGGTTTTCGTTAATAGAATTTAAAGATATTCATACAGGAATCAGATCAATTTTTCCAAGAAACCAGAAAAAATATTCATGTGCACAGCAATCAGAGTGTTTGCTGAAGGAATCAGTGATGGATATTGTGGGCACCACCCACTTATTTGAGTGATGGAATACATGTATAAACTTTAGAAATCATTTAGGTCTGATAAAATGCAATTTCCAGTAGTTCGGAAACATATGCACTTAATGACCACTGGCAATACCAGGGAGGTGGATCATATTTTGAACCTCCAGTGAGTTTCGGCTTGTTCGGTGTTGGTCCCAGGTCTATAGGTCATACCATGTTTGAAGTGTAAGTGCAACCCCTTTTAAAAATATCGGCTTCACCAACTCCAGATCTGCCATATTGAGTGATGATAGCAAATATTGTTTTGTGATGGCTAGAAGACCTTAAGGTTCATAGTACATCTGAAACAATTCAGTAATTTGGGTATACAAACATAAAAAGGCCTTGAAGGCCCCTAGAGCCCCTCTGAAGGACAACTGGCACTGGCAAAATACTGAGATCTCATCACCGCACTCTAATAAACACAACCGCAGATTCATTTTTAAAAATTCCAGCATGTTTTAAGATACTGCACATAATATCGAATTACCACAATGACCACATAATTCACTTTATAATAAATGCAGTATCTATGAATCTACTAGCCACCATCAAATAATTTCTGTATACATTTTAATGGAATTAAAAAACAAAATTGTTGTACACTATACTTGCACCAATGACAATTTCAAGACAGTAAGCCAAGATTTGAGGCTTTCAGTGTCAATACACGAAACTCAACAGGATGCTCATTAATATTCATGACCTGTCAACACCAAGGCTGAAGCATTGTAAAATGTTCATCAGTTTATCAAAAGCAGTTTCCTTTGATAAACTACAACTTGCCGCTTGCTCTTCATTTATACTGTCCGATACATTTATTTCTACGCATAATTTTTAAAGCTTGAACATCAAAATCGGTTGAAAATTTACAGTTGAAGTCAGATGGAAATTTAGGGTAACAATGACCTAAATCATAAATGAGCAACTTTTACTTGAAAACAATTTTGTGGGTCGGCATAATTTTTTAGAGTCGTTCAGGTTATCCTAAACACAGTTTGAGTTTCTTTTTGGGCCTGACATTTTACAACATTACAGGCATAGGTATGTTATAATTATTTATTCAACTCACACAATCAATAGTTCAGATGCCTTGTTAGTTGTTAGTGGAAGATGTAATTAAAGGGCCGATCTGATAAGTATATATACAGAGAGTTTCTATATGCTCATGGACAACCAAAACTGCAACTGAAGTTTTTTTATTAGCTCACCTGACTGAAAGTCAGGGTGAGCTTTTCTTATCACTCTTCGTCCATCGTCCATCGTCCATTGTCTGTCGTCCGGCGTCCTGCGTGAAGGTGGTGTTTGAGCCTCTTTCTCCTAAACCACTGGCCACATTTTAATTAAATTTCATGTAAGTAGTGGTTATATAGGGGCATTTTGATTTTTATCCAAATTAGGTTTCGGCTCATATTGAGCAGAGGTGTGGGGAAAAAATGGCCAAATTTTTTGAAAATCTTCTTCTAATGAACCACCAGTAGCAGAGACTTGATATGTGGTATACAGAGTCCTTTTGAGGTTTAGAATCAAGTTTGTTCAAGAGACGTTTGTCGGGCATTATTTGCCTTTGTTATGGGAGGGGCAAAAATTTTGGCCATGCCTAAAATTTCTATTTTCTGAACCGTGAGGTGGATTTGAACCAAATTTGATATGAGATGATAATGGGTCATAAGTAGTTGATTGATGCAAAAAAATTTTTTATCATTGCCCCGTGGGAACCTCGGGAGCTAAAAATAGGAAAAACCTTAAAACTGCCATATCGGCACAGAGAATTCTTATTTTGTATAAACCTTACTTTTATCCAGTAGAATAGAATGGTTAAAAAAATCCCTATCGGTTTGATCACAAGGCACTTTTTTCAGGACTTTGAAAAAGTGCTGAGTCAGCACTTTTTAACACTGTTGGCAATGGGAAATACATTAAAAATCTTCTTCTCCAGATCCAGCAGGCAGAATCTTTTGATATTTGGTATGCAACATTGTAGGGTGGATCTGATTCAAGTTTGTTCAAATTGGCCCCCTGGGTTCATATTTGGGCTCAGTAGAGGAGCCCGATTTCGAACTTAGTGCATTTCAGGCAAATTTCTTAAAAAATCTTCTTCTCCAGATCCAGCAGGCAGAATCTTTTGATATTTGGTATGCAACATTGTGGGGTGGATCTGATTCAAGTTTGTTCAAATCGGCTCCCTAAATTCATATTTGGGCTCACTATAGAAGCTCAAATTCGAACTTAGTGCATTTCAGGCAAACTTCTTAAAAAAATCCTCTTCTCCAGATCCAGCAGGCAGAATCTTTTGATATTTGGTATGCAACATTGTGGGGTGGATCTGATTGAAATTTGTTCAAATCGTCCCCCTGGATTCATATTTGGGCTCACTATAGAAGCCCGAATTCGAACTTAGTGCATTTCAGGCAAATTTCTTAAAAAATCTTCTTCTCCAGATCCAGCAGGCAGAATCTTTTGATATTTGGTATGCAACATTGTGGGGTGGATCTGATTCAAGTTTGTTCAAATCAGCTCCCTAGATTCATATTTGGGCTCACTATAGAAGCTCGAATTCGAACTTAGTGCATTTCAGGCAAATTTCTTAAAAAATCTTCTTCTCCAGATCCAGCAGGCAGAATCTTTTCATATTTGGTAAGCAACATTGCGGGGTGGATCTGATTCAAGTTTGTTCAAATTGGCCCCCTGGGTTTATATTTGGGCACAGTATAGGAGCCCAAATTTGAACTTAGTGCATTTCAGGCAAATTTCTTAAAAAATCTTCTTCTCCAGATCCAGCAGGCAGAATCTTTTGATATTTGGTATGCAACATTGTGGGGTGGATCTGATTCAAATTGTTCAAATCAGCTCCCTAGATTCATATTTGGGCTCACTATAGAAGCTCGAATTCGAACTTAGTGCATTTCAGGCAAATTTCTTAAAAAATCTTCTTCTCCAGATCCAGCAGGCAGAATCTTTTCATATTTGGTAAGCAACATTGCGGGGTGGATCTGATTCAAGTTTGTTCAATTTGGCCCCCTCGGTTTATATTTGGGCACAGTATAGGAGCCCAAATTTGAACTTAGTGCATTTCAGGCAAATTTCTTAAAAAATCTTCTTCTCCAGATCCAGCAGGCAGAATCTTTTGATATTTGGTATGCAACATTGTGGGGTGGATCTGATACAAATTGTTCAAATCGGCTCCCTAGATTCATATTTGGGCTCACTATAGAAGCTCGAATTCGAACTTAGTGCATTTCAGGCAAATTTCTTCAAAAATCTTCTTCTCCAGATCCAGCAGGCAGAATCTTTTCATATTCGGTATGCAACATTGTGGGGGTGGATCTGATTCCAGTTTGTTCAAATTGGCTCCGTAGATTCATATTTGGTCTCACTATAGAAGCTTGAATTCGAACTTAGTGCATTTCAGGCAAATTTCTTAAAAAATCTTCTTCTCCAGATCCAGCAGGCAGAATCTTTTCATATTTGATATGCAACATTGTGGGGTGATCTGATTCAAGTTTGTTCAAATCGGCCCCCTGGATTCATATTTGGGCTCACTATAGAAGCCCGAATTCAAACTTAGTGCATTTCAGGCAAATTTCTTAAAAAATCTTCTTCTCCAGATCCAGCAGGCAGAATCTTTTGATATTTGGTATGCAACATTGTGGGGTGGATCTGATTCAAATTGTTCAAATCGGCTCCCTAGATTCATATTTGGGCTCACTATAGAAGCTCGAATTCGAACTTAGTGCATTTCAGGCAAATTTATTAAAAAAATTTCTTCTCCAGATCCAGCAGTCAGAATCTTTTCATATTTGGTAAGCAACATTGTGGGGTGGATCTGATTCAAGTTTGTTCAAATTGGCCCCCTGGGTTTATATTTGGGCTCAGTATAGGAGCCCAAATTTGAACTTAGTGCATTTCAGGCAAATTTCTTAAAAAATCTTCTTCTCCAGATCCAGCAGGCAGAATCTTTTGATATTTGGTATGCAACATTGTGGGGTGGATCTGATTCAAATTGTTCAAATCGGCTCCCTAGATTCTTATTTGGGCTCACTATAGAAGCTCGAATTCGAACTTAGTGCATTTCAGGCAAATTTCTTAAAAAATCTTCTTCTCCAGATCCAGCAGGCAGAATCTTTTCATATTTGGTAAGCAACATTGTGGGGTGGATCTGATTCAAGTTTGTTCAAATTGGCCCCCTGGGTTTATATTTGGGCTCAGTATAGGAGCCCAAATTTGAACTTAGTGCATTTCAGGCAAATTTCTTAAAAAATCTTCTTCTCCAGATCCAGCAGGCAGAATCTTTTGATATTTGGTATGCAACATTGTGGGGTGGATCTGATTCAAATTGTTCAAATTGGCTCCCTAGATTCATATTTGGGCTCACTATAGAAGCTCGAATTCGAACATAGTGCATTTCAGGCAAATTTCTTAAAAAATCTTCTTCTCCAGATCCAGCAGGAAGAATCTTTTCATATTTGGTAAGCAACATTGTGGGGTGGATCTGATTCAAGTTTGTTCAAATTGGCCCCCTGGGTTTATATTTGGGCTCAGTATAGGAGCCCAAATTTGAACTTAGTGCATTTCAGGCAAATTTCTTAAAAAATCTTCTTCTCCAGATCCAGCAGGCAGAATCTTTTGATATTTGGTATGCAACATTGTGGGGTGGATCTGATTCAAATTGTTCAAATCGGCTCCCTAGATTCATATTTGGGCTCACTATAGAAGCTCGAATTCGAACTTGGTGCATTTCAGGCAAATTTCTTAAAAAATCTTCTTCTCCAGATCCAGCAGGCAGAATATTTTCATATTTGGTATGCAACATTGTGGGGTGGATCAGATTCAAGAATGTTCAAATCAGCTCCCTAGATTCATATTTGGGCTCACTATAGAAGCTCGAATTCGAACTTAGTGCATTTCAGGCAAATTTCTTAAAAAATCTTCTTCTCCAGATCCAGCAGGCAGAATCTTTTCATATTCGGTATGCAACATTGTGGGGTGGATCTGATTCCAGTTTGTTCAAATCGGCTCCGTAGATTCATATTTGGTCTCACTATAGAAGCTTGAATTCGAACTTAGTGCATTTCAGGCAAATTTCTTAAAAAATCTTCTTCTCCAGATCCAGCAGGCAGAATCTTTTGATATTTGGTATGCAACATTGTGGGGGTGGATCTGATTCAAGTTTGTTCAAATTGGCCCCCTGAATTCATATTTGGGCTCACTATAGAAGCCCAAATTCGAACTTAGTGCATTTTAGGCAAATTTCTTAAAAAATCTTCTTCTCCAGATCTAGCAGGCAGAAACTTTTGATATTTGGTATGCAACATTGTGGGGTGGATCTAATTCAAGTTTGTTCAAATCAGATCCCTAGATTCATATTTGGGCTCACTATAGAAGCCCGAATTCGAACTAAGTGCATTTTAGGCAAATTTCTTCAAAAATCTTCTTCTCCAGATCCAGCAGGCAGAATCTTTTCATATTCGGTATGCAACATTGTGGGGTGGATCTGATTCCAGTTTGTTCAAATTGGCTCCGTAGATTCATATTTGGTCTCACTATAGAAGCTTGAATTCGAACTTAGTGCATTTCAGGCAAATTTCTTAAAAAATCTTCTTCTCCAGATTCAGCAGGCAGAATCTTTTGATATTTGGTATGCAACATTGTGGGGTGGATCTGATTCAAGTTTGTTCAAATCGGCCCCCTGGATTAATATTTGGGCTCACTATAGAAGCCCGAATTCGAACTTAGTGCATTTTAGGCAAATTTCTTAAAAAATCTTCTTCTCCAGATCCAGCAGGCAGAATCTTTTGATATTTGGTATGCAACATTGTGGGGTGGATCTGATTCAAATTGTTCAAATCGGCTCCCTAGATTCATATTTGGGCTCACTATAGAAGCTCGAATTCGAACATAGTGCATTTCAGGCAAATTTCTTAAAAAATCCTCTTCTCCAGATCCAGCAGGCAGAAAATTTTCATATTTGGTAAGCAACATTGTGGGGTGGATCTGATTCAAGTTTGTTCAAATTGGCCCCCTGGGTTTATATTTGGGCTCAGTATAGGAGTCCAAATTTGAACTTAGTGCATTTCAGGCAAATTTCTTAAAAAATCTTCTTCTCCAGATCCAGCAGACAGAATCTTTTGATATTTGGTATGCAACATTGTGGGGTGGATCTGATTCAAATTGTTCAAATCGGCTCCCTAGATTCATATTTGGGCTCACTATAGAAGCTCGAATTCGAACTTGGTGCATTTCAGGCAAATTTCTTAAAAAATCTTCTTCTCCAGATCCAGCAGGCAGAATCTTTTCATATTTGGTATGCAACATTGTGGGGTGGATCAGATTCAAGAATGTTCAAATCGGCTCCCTAGATTCATATTTGGGCTCACTATAGAAGCTCGAATTCGAACTTAGTGCATTTCAGGCAAATTTCTTCAAAAATCTTCTTCTCCAGATCCAGCAGGCAGAATCTTTTCATATTCAGTATGAAACATTGTGGGGTGGATCTGATTCCAGTTTGTTCAAATCGGCTCCGTAAATTCATATTTGGTCTCACTATAGAAGCTTGAATTCGAACTTAGTGCATTTCAGGCAAATTTCTTAAAAAATCTTCTTCTCCAGATCCAGCAGGCAGAATCTTTTGATATTTGGTATGCAACATTGTGGGGTGGATCTGATTCAAATTGTTCAAATTGGCTCCCTAGATTCATATTTGGGCTCACTATAGAAGCTCGAATTCGAACATAGTGCATTTCAGGCAAATTTCTTAAAAAATCTTCTTCTCCAGATCCAGCAGGAAGAATCTTTTCATATTTGGTAAGCAACATTGTGGGGTGGATCTGATTCAAGTTTGTTCAAATTGGCCCCCTGGGTTTATATTTGGGCTCAGTATAGGAGCCCAAATTTGAACTTAGTGCATTTCAGGCAAATTTCTTAAAAAATCTTCTTCTCCAGATCCAGCAGGCAGAATCTTTTGATATTTGGTATGCAACATTGTGGGGTGGATCTGATTCAAATTGTTCAAATCGGCTCCCTAGATTCATATTTGGGCTCACTATAGAAGCTCGAATTCGAACTTGGTGCATTTCAGGCAAATTTCTTAAAAAATCTTCTTCTCCAGATCCAGCAGGCAGAATATTTTCATATTTGGTATGCAACATTGTGGGGTGGATCAGATTCAAGAATGTTCAAATCAGCTCCCTAGATTCATATTTGGGCTCACTATAGAAGCTCGAATTCGAACTTAGTGCATTTCAGGCAAATTTCTTAAAAAATCTTCTTCTCCAGATCCAGCAGGCAGAATCTTTTCATATTCGGTATGCAACATTGTGGGGTGGATCTGATTCCAGTTTGTTCAAATCGGCTCCGTAGATTCATATTTGGTCTCACTATAGAAGCTTGAATTCGAACTTAGTGCATTTCAGGCAAATTTCTTAAAAAATTTTCTTCTCCAGATCCAGCAGGCAGAATCTTTTGATATTTGGTATGCAACATTGTGGGGGTGGATCTGATTCAAGTTTGTTCAAATTGGCCCCCTGAATTCATATTTGGGCTCACTATAGAAGCCCAAATTCGAACTTAGTGCATTTTAGGCAAATTTCTTAAAAAATCTTCTTCTCCAGATCTAGCAGGCAGAAACTTTTGATATTTGGTATGCAACATTGTGGGGTGGATCTAATTCAAGTTTGTTCAAATCAGATCCCTAGATTCATATTTGGGCTCACTGTAGAAGCTTGAATTCGAACTTAGTGCATTTTAGGCAAATTTCTTACAAAATCTTCTTCTCCAGATCCAGCGGGCAGGATCTTTTGATATTTGGTAAGCAGCATTGTGGGGTGGATCTGATTCAAGTTTGTTCAAAAGCTTCCCCCCCCCCCCCCCCCCCCCCCCACCCGGGTTTATATTTGGGCTCAGTATAGGAGCTTGAATTTGAACTTAGTGCATTTCAGGCAAATTTCTTAAAAAATCTTCTTCTCCAGATCCAGCAGACAGAATCTTTTGATATTTGGAATGCAACATTGTGGGGTGGATCTGATTCAAGTTTGTTCAAATCGGCCCCTTGGGTTTATATTTGGGCTCAGTATAGGAGCCCAAATTTGAACTTAGTGCATTTCAGGCAAATTTCTTTGAAAATCTTCTTCTCAAGATCTAGCAGGCAGAATCTTTTGATATTGGGTATGCACCATGCTTAGGGGGGTGAGATTCAAGTTTGTTCAAGCCAAGTTCCTGGGTTCATATTTGGGCTCACTGTGGTAGCCCAAATTATAACTTAGTTCAAAATGAGGAATTTTCTTTAAGAATCTTCTTCAGATCCAGCAGTCGGAATGTTTTGATATTTGGTATGCAGCATCCTCAGGTGGGTGAGATTCAAGTTTGTTCAAGCCATTTCCCTAGGTCCATATTTGGACTCACTGTGGGAGCTCGAATTGTAACTTACTTCAAAATGAGGAATTTTCTTTAAAAATCTTCTTCTTCTTCAGATTCAGCAGTCGGAATGTTTTGATATTTGGTGTGCAGCATCCTTGGCGGGTGAGATTCAAGTTTGTTAAAGCCAAGTCCCTGGGTTCATATACGGGCTCCCTGTGGGAGCCTGAATTATAACTTAGTTCAATATGAGGAATATTCTTTAAAAATCTTTTTTTTTTAGATCCACTGGTCAGAATCTTTGGATATTTGGTTTTAGCTTTTCTTAGGAGGAGCAGATGCAACTTGTTGAAATCAATTCTCTGGGTTGATATTCAGGCTACCATGTCAGGTGAGCGCCCTCAGGCCCCTTGGGGCCTCTTGTTTAAAAAACTGAAACCGCAAAGGCAGTGTAAATCCCACAACCTCCCAGCTCTAGTTATCATTATTATTGGCTTGCATCAAATAAATTCTTTGCAGCCCACATAATCTGAACTTGAGCCATCACAGTCAGACCGAGTCAGCAAGCCTTGATGATGCAGTTCGAATAATTCTTTACCAATGGAAACGATATCGCAATTTATTTTAAATATTGGTTTATCGAATTTTTCAAAATTTCAACAAAACCATATCATCTGACCCCTTCATTGGAACGAGCTTGATGAGATCATTCGAGAAACTGGCCACATGATATGGTTTTGTTGAATTTTCTTCAGAAATATTTTTTCAACTGGTCAATTTCTTATCAACCTACTCACAATTGTTTACTTCAGGCTTGCACTACAGTGGAAGTCCCTAACTCTCTATTTTTGTCTTTCCCAAGCAATTTGGGAAAGAAAAGTGGTGCAAAAGCACCAATAAAAAATAAGCCAAAACTGGGTCGAGAGCAACCGGCGCAGACCCAGTACGGGATGCTCTCTCCCAAGTATAACTCCACGACTTCCGTTGCCAGTGCGCATATACCGTCTCTAAAGACTCATTCTTTTTATAATCCGCTTCGTGTCGAGATGTTTTTGCACGCTTATCAGTGTTTCTCCAGCTCGATGTTTGATGATTCCTGATTCATTGTGCTTCAGTGTATCCTTTGTATTCTCAGGAACAGTGTTTTTTATATTCCCTTTTATATTATATATCCATAATGTATATTTAATTGTTCTCTCTCGAGTCGCGCGCAAATTTCATGTGCCATGCGGTTCGGACTTATAATATTTCACAATTTTTGTTAATGCTTTATTTGCTAAATTTTCTAATTGTGTTAGAGTTAGATGTCAGCGGGGTACCACTCCTACAGTTTTTCTTCTTTCTTTTGAGAGTAGTCATCCTGTTGTGTGGTTCCCGGTCGACCATCTGGGGTCTTTGTTTCTGTCACCTTTCTCTCTTCTTTGGGGGTGTTCTTCTGTTTTCTGATTTCACCTTCTCTGCTCCTCTCACCTCTATCATGCCCAGGACAATTCCTTGTGGGCAATGTCTGCTGCCAAAGCATGTGGATGATTTACATTCGTCTTGTTCCTCCTGTAATGGGTGTTCGGCCAAGCTGCCATGTGGTGTCTGTGGATTATGGTCATCCACTTTCTGTGGACCGTGTCGTTCGTTCTCGTGGCCGTGCCTCCCGCTCCCGCGGGAAAGGAGAATGTGGTCATTCGGGGCCTCCCGAGCCGACCTTGTCTGGTGAGAGTTATTCCTCCTCCGTGGGGGATGTGCAGTCTTTTCCTGTAGTGGATACTGCGGGAGCCGTTGAGTGTTCTGGTGAAGAGGTGCCTGGTTCCGGGACTACGGTCCCCCTCCAGTCGACATCTGAGGTTGTCACTAGGGTTGTGACTCCTCCTCCGGAGCCGAGCCGGTGTGCTATCTCCACTATTTCACCAGCTTCAACGACTCCCGACGTATCTACTACTACTGCTGGTCCGTCTGCTTCATCGTCAGTTTCAGCCGGCCTCGACTTTTCGCTGCAGGGGACTGCAGGAATGTCTGGTACTGTAGACGTGGGATATCGGCCTCAGCCTTCCCTGACTTCAACTCGGCGAAGTCGGAAGGGGCTGCCGGCCGAACCCATCTCTGTGGTCTCTTCGCCGTCGAGCACCACAGTTGTGTCTTTGGATTCGGATGTTCTTAGTGGAAACACTATGAACTCTGTGGCGTTTCCCTCTACTCATTCTGGCCTCACGACCAGTTTTGGGGGACCAATGCCTTTTGTGCAGCCTGGACCTTCTGCCCTGCAGAGGTCCGCGTTGACTCTCATGAGTTCTCGCCATATTGATCCTCGGGGTGCCTCGTACCCCTATACACGTCTGCCTTCAGATGTTTCGGCTGCCGCCCATCGTCCCGTGTCGGGTGTTTTGGAGGATCGTGACCCTTCGCTGGTTAAGAGGGTCAGAGGTGAAGCCACTTTGCCGGTTCGCTCCTCTGTCGAACCGGTCGGTACGGGCAGTGAGCTTAGGGAGGCCCTCTCCTTACTCACTCAGGTTCTTTCTAAGAGCCTTCCTGTTGCTTCCAGCGAGGCTATGAGTGGTTTCCAGGTGCCTCCTATGGCGCCGCCTCCCGGGATTGGAAACAGGCCGGTTTCTGATTCCCCTGGTGTCTCGACACCATGAGAGGCGTCGGCTGGTTTGCCCACGATGGGCTATGTGTCTTCCGACTCTGGGGAGGAGTCCGACATGCTTAAGGTCGAGGGCCAGCAGTCTTCGGACTTGGGGGCAGCTCTTGACTTTGTGTTTGGGTTTCTGCCTGATCTCAAACCAGCTAACCAGCCGACAGTGTCAGCCTGGCCGCGATCATCGGTCACGCGCCAACAGCCTATGGAGCAACCTGCTTCTGGGCGCCTTTGACCGTGCCAGTCGGTACAGGTGGTTGAAGCTTTTTCAGCATTGGACTCCAAGCTGAATTCCAAGGCTTTGAAGACTTCGTTCTTCACCAGGGTTGACACCTTTTTGCCTCCTGTGCGTTATCATTCCTACGATTCCGCCAATCCGTCGGTCTGCCAGACTTTGCCGGTTCTGGATCAGGACTCCACTTCCCTCGGGCTTTCCAAGCCCAAGTCTGCCGTCATTCCAATGACGACTCTGGAGTCCACGTTGGGCTTATCTAGAGAGATGCTTGGCATGCTTTCTCTCTCAGATCACGTCGTCTCAGCTTTGGCTGCTTATCTGCCTCCAAATAAGTTTGACGAGGTACAGGCTCCTTTGCGTGTGCTGTCCAAGGCGCTTATGCATCTTACTCACATGCATGCCTGTAACACGGCTAATCTGGAATTAGTTCGAAGGGACGCTGTGCTGGACACAGGACGATCCCTTCCCGAGGAGCAGCGTGCTGCTCTTCGGTCTGCTTCTTTGGCAGGTCCGCAACTTTTCCATGGTTCCGTGTCGACGGTCCGGGATGACGTCCTACGTCATTCCAAAGATCAGCTGCTGTTTCGTCAGCTTGATCAGCCTTCTAGGGGAGGCAAGGGCCGTTCCAAGCCTAACAAGTACCCTTCTGCTTCCTCTGTGAAGCAAAAGGCTGGTCCTTTTGCCGCCGCCTCTACTTCCTACTCAAGGGGTAAAGGTAAGGGTTGGCCGAATCCTTGGAAGTCTCAGGATTCTTCATTTCGTAGAGGAGGTGGTTTCTCCTCTCGCGGGCCTCGTCGGGGCTCGAAATGAAGGTCCTCACCTCGACTCGTCCCAGGTTGGAGGAAGGATAGCAGAGTTTGCAGAGCATTGGGCCACCATCACATCCGATCCGTGGGTGTTAGATGTTGTTTGGTCCGGGCTGCGAATATCCTTCCGACGGCACCCCACTCTGTCAAGGGTGCCTCTTCCAACCACAGTTCCTTCAGACGTTTTACGTCGGGAACTTTTGTCCACGGAGATTGGCAATCTCCTGGCAAAGGGGGTGATCGAGGTCGTCAAGAACATTAAGTCTGTGGGTTTCTATTCCCACCTGTTGTTGGTGCCGAAGAAGGACGGCCGACTCTGACCGGTTATCGATCTTAGTATCCTGAACCAGTCTATCATTGCTCCCAAGTTCAGCATGGAGACTTTCAGGTCGGTCCGCCAATCAATTCACCAGGGAGATTTCGCAGCCAGCATCGACCTGCGAGACGCTTACTTCCACGTTCCGATGCATCAGGCGTCACGGAAGTATCTCAGGTTCGCTTTTCTGGGGCGAGTTTACCAGTTCAAGGCCATGCCTTTCGGCCTCAACCTGGCTCCTTGGGCATTCACCAGACTGATGTCGCATGTGATAGCGTTCCATCGCACACAGTCCAGGGTGACTACTTCGGCATATCTGGACGATATCCTCCAGAGGCATTCCAATGCTACCTTACTGGAGTCGGATGTCGCCACTCTGTTGAGCTTGCTCACGTCGCTAGGATTCAGAGTCAACGAGGAGAAGTCGGACCTGGTCCCTTCTCAGTCGTTTTGTATTCTGGGGATGTCTTTCCAAACCAAATTCAATTTGGTAGCGGTTCCCCAGGCCAAGGCTGTGATTCTCTCAGCTTTTGCTCTGACTCTGTCCCAGTCCACGTCCGCGACCGCTCGGAGTTTTCTCCGGCTGATCGGCCTCTGCGGTTCGGTGACGGATCTCATTCCTCTAGGTCGGCTGCGTGTCAGACCTCTCCAACACATTCTGCTCAGTCGTTGGAGGCCGAATGTAGATTCTCTGGATCAGGTGCTTCCATTTCCGGAATCTCTGTATCCTCACCTTCTTCCCTGGACAGATGTTCCGTGGATTACGCAGGGTGTTCCATTGGACTTACCCCCATCCGATCGCGTTCTGATGGCAGATGCCAGTGATCTCGGATGGGGTGCGACGTTGGATCCTCTCGGTCTTTCCCTACATGGGATGTGGGACCAGGATCAAGCAGCTCTACACATCAACCAGAAGGAGCTTCTTGCTCTTCTTCTGAGTTTCAGGCAGTGGATCCCTCACCTGTCGAATCGCCAGGTCCTTCTGCTCTCCGACAATTCGACAGTGGTTGCTTACATTCGGAACCAGGGCGGCACACACTCGGTTCCGATGTACGAATTAGCTCGGGATCTTCTACTGCTCGCTCAGGATGTTCATGCCAGAGTGGTTGTTCGTCACATTCCCGGTCGTCTGAACGTCCTAGCCGACTCCCTGTCCTGACAGGGCAGGGTTATTTCCACCGAGTGGATGCTTCACAGGGCAGTGTTCCAGTCGCTTTGCGATCTCTGGGCACGTCCCCACATCGACCTCTTTGCAACTCGTTGGAACCATCAGGTGGACACTTTTGTGTCCCCGTGTCCAGATTCTCTGGCTTTTGCCGAGGACGCTCTGTCACTCGATTGGAACGGTCTAGTCGGCTACGCCTTCCCGCCGGTTCCGATTCTTCCTCAGGTTCTCGCCAAAATTCGAACCTGCAGTTGTCGAATCATTCTGATCGCTCCCCTGTCGCCTCAGCGGGTGTGGATCAATCAGCTCCGCTCGCTGATGGCGGCGGTTCCGGCACGTCTCCCGCTACGTCGCGACCTTCTTTGTCAAGGTCGCCCGAGGAGGTTTCACGTCGACCCGACTTCGTTGTGCCTTCACGCATATCTTTTGTCAGGTCCTGTCTCCTCCGTAGAGGTTTTTCGAGACGAGCAGTGGAGTGCATTTCTTCTTCAAGGAGGCACTCCACTGGTTTAGCTTATGCAGCTAAATGGAAGGTCTTCTGTCGATGGTGTGCTGATCACTCTGTTGATTATGCCAATCCTTCGATTTCACAGATTGCGGAGTTTCTGGTATATCTGTTTGATTCTCGGGGTCTCCATCAAGGGTTACAGATCCATGCTTTCAGAGACTTTTTCTTATGTGGGGAAGCGTCGTATCGGCACTAATCCTTACCTCTCCAAGCTTGTTCGGCACTTTTCTTTGAAGAGGCCTCGGACTTTGCAGCTTACTCCACGATGGAATCTTTCGTGGGTGCTGCTTTGCTTGGGGGGGGGGGGGGGGGGGGGGGGGGGGGGGGTCGCCGTTCGAACCTTTATCCCAGGTGGATATGCATTTTCTCACATATAAGACAGCTTTTCTGATGGCATTTGCTTCGGCCAGACGGGTTAGTGAGCTTCACGCCCTCTCGGTTGACCCGGCCTTTTTTAGGAGCTCTCCCAACAGTGTTACTTTTACCATTGATTGCTCCTTTTTGGCCAAGAATCAGTTACCAGATACTACTCCTCCTCCTATCTGTATCAGGGCTCTTCCTTCTGTTGAGGGGTAATCGCCCTTTGCTCTGTCCGGTCCGTGCTATTCGCATTTATCTCGATCGGACACGCTTCATACGGAAAGGCAGGAAACGGTTTTTTTTGTCTCTTATTCCAGGTCGACAGAAGATCTCTCCTCAATCCATTTCTCAGTGGATTTGTCTTGCTATTCGTACGGCTTATGGTCGTTTAGCAGCTGGCGATTGTATTACCAATCGTATTTCTGCCCACGAGGTGCGGGCACTGTCCACCTCTTGGGCTTATTCTAACTCCGTCAAGTTGTCGGATGTTATGCAGGCAGCCTACTGGAGAAATGCTTCTACTTTCTCCACCTTTTATTTGCGCCAGTTGCAGGAGCAGTCGGAGGACCTTTTTGCCCAGGGTCCTCTTTCTTCTGCTCAGGCTGTTGTCTGCCATAGCCATTAGGCTTCTTGAAGGTCAGTTTCAGCCTTGTGCTGTTATTGCCCTTTTTCTGTCTGTGTGTCACACAGGCCCATATGTCTCCTTTCATTGTCCTTTACCAATGATTGCGACATTATGGTTGATAAGCCTCGTGACCTCTTCCTTCTGCTTCACGGTTCCAGTGCACTGGGGTTATGTGTGGGTTGGTTATGCGATTCCCTCCAGCCTTTTGTATATTCAGCCTGAAGTAAACAATTGTGAGTAGGTTGATAAGAAATCTAAATTTTATAGTAAATTTCCTTTCTTATTATACCTACCACAATCGTTTACATGGAGGCCCTCCCGTCTTCTTTACGGGTAAAGAATCTTTCCTCCCCGCTGATCACATAACTCTAACGTTGACGGATTCAAAAAGAATGAGTCTTTAGAGACGGTATATGCGCACTGGCAACAGAAGTCGTGGAGTTGTACTTGGGAGAGAGAGTCCCGTACTGGGTCTGCGCCGGTTGCACTCGACCCAGTTTTGGCTTATTTTTTATTGGTGCTTTTGCACCACTTTTCTTTCCCAAATTGCTTGGGAAACACAAAAATAGAGAGTATTTTATCCGAGTTAGGGACTTCCACTGTAGTGCAAGCCTGAAGTAAACAATTGTGGTAGGTATAATAAGAAAGGAAATTTACTATAAAATTTAGATTTTTAGCTTAACTTGACAAAGTCAAGATAAGCTATTGCCATCAGGCTACACCCCGTAGTTCTTGTCTGATCATCATGAAATTTCATATGCAGGTTTGGGGTCATGTCCAGACGAGAACGTCCCCTTTTGGTTGCGATCGGTCAACCAGTATGGCTGCCCGAGCCCAAAACTCGAAAACCGTTAGCACAGTCTACAGGTCGTATTTCTGAAGGGATTTCATTGTAACGTGATAGGATGCCTCTGTATAACGCCTAGATGAGAACATCCCCTTTTGGTCATGATTTGTCAACCGTGATGGCTGCCCAAGCCCAAAACCCAAAAACTTTTAGCACAGTCTGCAGGTCATATTTAATATGGAGGGATTTCATTGTAACTTGGTAGGATGACTTCATATGATGTCTAGATGAGTACTTCCCCATTTGGTTGCGATCTGTCAACCGTGACGACTGCCTGATCCCAAAACCCCAAAAACCTTTAGCACAGTCTACATGTCATATTTATGGAGGAATTTCATTGTAACTTGGTAGGTTGACCTCATATAATGTCTTGATGAGAACGTCTCCTTTTGGACGTGATTGGGCAACTGTGACGGCTAAATGGGCCCGAAGCCCAAAAACCTTTAGCACAGTCTACAGGTCATATTTATGAAGGGATTTCATTGTAGCTTGGTAGGATGACTCCAAATAATATCTAGATGAGAACGTCCCCTTTTGGTCACGATCATTCAACCTTCATGGCTGCCCAAGCCCAAAAACCTTTAGCATAGTCTATAGGTTCGTATCTATGGAAGGATTTCATTGTAACTTGTTAGGTTGACTCAATATAATGCCTAGATGATGACATCCCCTGTTGGTGGTGATTGGTCAACTGTGACGGCTACAGGGGCCAAAAGCCCAAAAACCTTGAGCACAGTCTACACATATTTATTAAGGGATTTCATTGTAACTTCGTAGGATCACCCCAGATGATGCCTAGGTGAGAATGTCCCCTTTTGGTTGCGATCATTCAACCATGATGGCTGCCCGAGCCCAAAGCCCAAGAACCTTTAGCACAGTCTACAGGTCATATTTATAAAGGGATTTCATTGTAACTTGGTAGATTGACTTCATATAATGTTGAGATGAGAACGTCCCCTTTTGGATGTGGTTAGGCAACTGTGACGGCTACAGGGGCCCAAAGCCTGAATACCTCTAGGACAGTCTACAGGTCATATTTATGAAGGGATTTCATTGTAACTTGGTAGGATGACTTCAAAAAATGTCTAGATGAGAACATCCCCTTTTGGTTGCGATCATTCAGCCTTGATGGCTGCCCGAGCCCAAAACCCAAAAACCTTTAGCATGGTCTATAGGTCGTATTTATGGAAGGATTTCATTGTAACTTGTTATGTTGACTCCATATAATGCCTAGATGTTGACATCCCCTTTTGGTCATGATTGGTCAACTGTGACGGCTTCAGGAGCCAAAACCTTGAGCACAGTCTACAGGTCGTATTTATGAAGGGATTTCATTGTAACTTCACAGGATCACTCGAGATGAAGCCCAAATGACAACGTCTCCTTTTGGTCTCGATCATTCAACCACGATGACTTCCTGAACCCAAAACCCGAAAAACTTTAGTGCAACTACAGGCTGTATTTGTGAAGGGATTTCATTGTAACTTAGTAGAATGACTCAGTATAATGTCGAGATGAGGACATCCCCTTTTAGTTGCAATTGGTCAACCATCATGAGTACACAGGCCTGAAGCCCGAAAACCTTTAGCACAGTCTACAGGCCATATTTATGAAGGGTTTTCAATGAAACTTGATAGGATGACTCGTTTTGGAATAATTTCACTGTAACTTGGTAACTTTCGTTGACATAGTTAACTGTGAGGGCCACATACATTAACTGTGAGGTCATATTAACCCACCCCTCAGCTCTTTAGTACAGTGTACACCTCATATTATTTTTATTAAAAACATAGCATACAGGCAACAGAAATTAACATATTCCCAATTATCACAATTCTTGTCTTATTTCATAATCCTTTCATAAACATTATCCTTTTCATCAAACAACACACAGACAAGTTAAGCTACAGTGTCATTGACACTTTCATTATATTACGCGGGCAGTGCAGTCAATACGTTAGGTAAAGGGATAATATTATTCATTTGTGACTGCAGTTGAAAAGAATTGAGACATCTTAAAAATCAAATTGTGGGTAAACAAATAATGATGATAAGGCAATATTTTTGTAATTACACCGGTATTCAATTGATACTGGTTTGAATACTGGTATGTATCGGTTTATCGATATACCATGCAGCCCTACTTGACACAACAAATTTAAACACCACTGAGTCAAGATTTCATAAATAATAATGTATATTCCAAAATTAAACCACAAAAAAGACAAATAGCATCTCAGATTCAATGTCCACTCATTTTTTCTGACAGGCAAGATTCCACATGGCTGTGGAGAGAAAAACACAAAGATCACTTAGACCAGATCATGGCTTGGTCATCATCTGATCAAATTCTCTGCCCATATTTGTGACCGCAATACAACACAGAACACGTCATGCAATGAAGGTTGCTTCACGCACATTGTTGGTGAGAAAATTTGATGACAATTTGCCAACTTCATACAGTTAAAACCAGAAGTCCGGTCATGAAATGTGCACAAATAGCATGTCGATCTGTGCGTTAATCTTTGCGTTATGACCATAATAAGGCTATTAAATTCTGTACATAAGGCCTGTGCATAAGCAATGTTTCAGCAAATGGACTTCCGGGTAACCCGGAGTCCATTGGCAGAAACATTGCCTGTGTTTGTTATGAGTAACCAGGAGAACCTGCCATGCTTTGAATGCCATTCAATATGGCAAATACACGCAATTCCTACACGCAGTTAAGCCTAGATAAGCACACAGTTCATGACAGGGCTTCTAGTTTTAACTGTATGAGTTTATTTCAATGTCAATAAGTATTTGCTGTTTTGCTGAGTGATGTTTATCTGGTGCCTTCACACTGTCTGTCATTGCATTTTACAGAAATCTACAAGAGCAAATATACTCACTGCATGGAAGAGAAGCAACAAATTTTCCAAAGGTCTCATAAAACACTGGAGGATAATAACCACTTATTGAGAGTGAACCAAACTTTACAGTATGAACTCAATGAACTGAAAAGAGAAAACTTAGAGCAGGGAGGTAGGTTTTAATTAACCCTTTATCTAACGAATCGGCCGCATCTTCCTGCGTATTATACAAATTAAGTAGTTAAAAAAATATATATTTCAAAGAAATTCAATAAAACCATATCATGTGACCCCTCATTGGAATGAGCTCATCGAACAACTTCCAATGAGGGATCACATGATATGGTTTCATAGAATTTTTTTAGAAAATTTGAAAAAACAAATATTAAAATAATAAATTTTGATATCGTCTGTGTTGGGTAAAGGGTTAATCCTTAACTCTTTACCTAATGAATCTGCTGCATCCACCTGCGTAATTTACAAATCAAGCAGTTAAAAGGCTATTATTGTCACAAAATAAATGTACAAATTAGTAGGGAAATGGATGGTTAGGTGAAGAAGGGTAAATGCACGTTGAGAGTGTGTTGATACTAGTTGAATGTACAGGCTATGGTTGTGATTATTGTTCGTGCATTCTGAATAGATTGTATCTTGGTCAAGTGTGTGGTCCGAGTGTCCCGAGAATTTCGTTAATTAACTAAATTGTGTTGTTCATTCGAAGTGTAATGGACGGTTGTTTGTCGGTTAGGGCATTCTGTCGGGTAGATCTCCGGTGTACAGACACACACAAAAATGTTTGATGTAACGTACGCGAAAACATATAAACGCATACCTGTGGTTGGAATTGAAGTGCATCTGCAAATGGAACTCGTGATGGGTAGTGTATGACCAGTTCCTGCATGGCGACGGGTAAGCTGGTTCTATGTAAATGAGAAACAGAGATAAAGTGACTTGTACGGACGTTGAGTTGTTTATGAACTGTGTGTACGTCCATCCGACAGTAAGAACTGTATGTATGTTTTATAACTGCAGAAATTTTGTTGATAATTATAGACTGTTAGTCTGTTCGGTTTTAATCGTATCTACACTTCTACAGACGTCCATCCAATCAACCGTACAATGAGCATATCTATGAACAATCTGTGTTATTTGCATGAAATTGTTGCAACCAAAAAACCAGTTGCCAGTTATTTATAAACGTTGGATTCCATGCGCCAGATTTAGCCAATATATTTCCGTATCCAGTGATATTTGTTCCTACGACATTACCATGTGATGAACAGTGTTTGTATGGAAAGCCAGTAGTGCATTCAAAAGATTTTGATAACTTTGTCGCGTTGTGGTAGTAGTGACTGAGCGCTATAGACTAAGTGACTTGAAATGTGTACTTACTTTTGGGTAGTAGCAAATGCACATACAAGCAGCAGTACAAATATATGCACAAGCATATTTGGTAGCATACCCAGTCCAATCGAGGTTATGAAGTTATAGTATACTTGGTGCAAAACTTTCCCACTGTTGATAATTTATACTTTGTGGTCTTTGTGGTCTTTGTGGTCGTATCTCCGTAATAGTGTGATTTCTGTGTGGTAGCATTACGTGAGTACGTGTATTTTCTGTGTGGTGACAGTGAGGAGAGTGTGTGACTTCTGTGTGGTTTGCCCTTGGTTATTGTCTCAGGGTGTTGGTCATATTTTGCACATTGTTTGGTGCTTTGCATGGTTTAGTATTAACCCATATCGTGTAGAATAGATTGGATTGGCATTACTCGGTGGGACACTTACACGACACACATGGGGATTTACTTGCAGAATCAAATTTATTGTATATTCATTTGTAAATAAATCCTGGAAATTATTTCATTTTCTTTCACCGGATCTAAAAAGAACCCCAGTCACCCCAAATAGTGACATATGGTGAGGCTACCAGGATCCGGTGTTGCTATTGTATTTATTTGTGTTGTAGTACTTAGTATGGCTGATCTTCCATCACTGATTGAGAGTGGGAAGCAGTTGGGTTTGAGTGGTGTGACATTGATTGAGTTTGTGAACGAACGAGAAGATCGACAGAATAAAATTCAGCAAGAAAAAAATGAACGAGAAGAAAGACAGAGAGAACGGGAGTTTAAAAAAGTTGAAATGGAAAATGCAATTGCTCTAAAGGAGAAAGACGTTGAATTAGAAAAAGCTAAACTTTGGAACAAAAAAAGCGAAACTAACCCGTCTCTAAAAATGGCACATACAGATCGCGTAAAAGCACCCAAATTACCTCCCTTTAATGAGAAAACGGATAATATGGACGCGTATATCCGTCGGTTTGAATGTTTCGCGGAATCGGCCCAGTGGAAAAAAGATTTGTGGGCAGTAAACCTTAGTGCTTTGTTACATGGGAAAGCCCTCGACGTGTATTCACGTTTGTCATTTTCAGATGGAAACAATTACGATATTTTGAAAGAGGCTCTTTTGAAACGTTTTCGTTTAACTGAAGAAGGTTTTAGACAGAAATTTCGAAACGAAAAACCAGAGGTAGGTGAGACCGCCCAACAATTTGTTGCACGTCTAGAAAGTTATTTAAAAAACTGGATGCATATGGCTCACGTAACTTTGACTTTTGAAGGGTTAAAAGATCTTATTCTTAGGGAACAATTAATGAGTTCTTACAGTAAGAATTTACAGTTATTTTTGAAAGAACGAAACATTTCGTCAGTACAGGAAATGGCTAAATTTGCGGATCAGTATTTTGAAGCCCATGGGCAGTCCGAAATTGTAAAACAAAAAACATATCATAAATGTAACGAGCAAACTGTTAAATCTGGTGAAGATGTATCTCAAGGTAAATATCGTGAAAGGTGATGTTATGTTTGTTAGTCCCCATCACACTTGGCTAAACATTGTCCCCAAAAGGTCAGCAGGGCAGGTAACTTTTACAGTCCAAGAAATTTTGACAAAAGTAAATCGAGAGATGCTATTAGTTGTTTAGTACAAAAGGGTTTGGAGGATTGCTGTGTTATAGGGGATTCCGTTACTTTGAAATGTGGCCACAATTTACCGCTCATGTCAGCCTCTTGTGATTCATGTAATTTCAAAGTTTGGAATATGCCAGTAGTAGAGGGATATGTAGAAAATAAACAGGTTTCTGTTTTACGTGATAGTGGATGTTCTGGTGTTGTAGTATGCTCGAGCTTGGTTGAACCTGTAAATTTTACAGGTGAGACCCTTGTATGTGTGTTAATAGATGGAACTGTTAGGAAATTTCCTGTGTGTAAAATAGCTGTAGATACACCATACATTTCAGGTGAAGTAGAAGTGCTATGTGTTGAAAATCCTCTCTACGATTTAGTGTTGGGGAATATCTTGGAAGTTAGAGCTCCAAATAATTCCGATTTAACGTGGACTAGGCAAAACAATAAAAGTAAAATAGGTTTAGTAGGAACCGTGCAAACTAGAGCTCAGAGAGCTAAGGAAGGTATGGTCCTACCTCTCAAGGTAAGTGAAGCAATTGAGAATATTGGTGTCGAAGATATGAAATCGTTCCAGTTACAGGACGAATCTCTTTTGCAAGCGAAAGCCTTTTGCGAAACTGGTGAACGAAAAAAGACTAAGGATGGTGGTCAGGTCTGGTATGAAAAACATAAGGGATTATTTTATAGAATGTTTCAATCCCCACGCTGTGAAAATGGTAAAGTGTATAAGCAGCTCCTAGTTCCGCGGCAGCTGAGACAAAATGTCCTTAACATAGCTCATGATAATATATTGTCGGGACATTTAGGCCGGAAAAAGACTTCCGATAGAATTCTTTCTAAATTTTATTGGCCTGGTGTGTTTGGCGATGTTGCCCGTTACTGTATGTCTTGTGACATGTGCCAGAAGACATTTCCTAAAGGAAAAGTTGGTAAGGTTCCCATTGGCCAAATGCCTTAATTGATATTCCATTTTCAAGGGTAGCTGTTGACTTAGTGGGTCCAATACATCCACCGAGTGAAAAGGGAAATAGATTTATATTAACACTTGTCGATTATGCTACTCGATATCCGGAAGCGGTGGCCTTAAAAAAATATCGATAGTGAGACTGTTGCTTAGGCTCTTGTAGGAATGTTTAGTCAGTTTGGTGTACCAAACGAAATTTTAAGCGACATGGGAAAGCAGTTTACTTCTGATTTAATGAAAAACGTAAGTAGATTACTGTCTCTCAAACAACTTATGACAACTCCTTACAACCCTGCTTGTAATGGATTAGTTGAACGTTTTAACGGAGTATTATAAAGTATGCTGAGGAAAATGTGTAATGAACAACCCAAGGTGTGGGATAGATTCATAGCTCCTTTGTTGTTTGCATATCGGGAAGTTCCCCAAGAGAGTTTAGGATTCTCACCCTTTGAGTTATTATATGGCAGAACAGTGCGGGGCCCAATTTCAATATTGAGAGAATTGTGGACTAACGAGGATCAGTCTGAAGAAATTAAAACCACTTACCAGTATGTTTTTGATCTTCGAAATAAACTTGAGAGTACTGTTAAATCAGCACAGGAAGAATTGTCTAAAAATAAAGGTAGGTACAAGAAGTATGCTGATAGAGGTAGAAGAGTAAGAAATTTAAATATTGGTGATAATGTATTAATTCTCCTACCAACTGATAATAATAAATTATTGATGCACTGGAAGAGACCATGGGTCATAAAAGAAAAAATCAACCCATTTGATTATAAAATTAAGATGAATGGGAAAATAAAGATTTACCACATAAATTTGCTAAAAAAATATACTCAAAGAGAGAAAGGTAAGTCAGTAGATGGAGAAAGTTTAATTACCACAGAAATAGGTGTTGCCGTTGTAGATGAATGTGAAGATTCAATAAATACAGGTAAAAGTTTGAGTAATGTTTTTCCTCCTGAGTTAGTTGTTGAAGTGCCTAGTGTGTCACCTACTGAAAGTGTTAATGATGTGACAATTAGCACAGACATGTGTAGATCAAAACAGGCAAGTTTGAAAGATTTAGTAGATGAATTTCCTGACGTTATAACTGATATACCAGGTACGACAAGTCTGATTGAACTTGATATAAAATTGACAAGTAATGAGCCGGTTCGCTCAAAACCATACCCCGCACCTTACGGAATGCGTGACATAATTAAACGCGAGGTTGAAGCAATGCTAAAAATGGATATAATAGAGCCAACTGAGTCTCCATACTCATCTCCAGTTGTTATAGTTAAAAAGGCAGATGGTACAAATCGATTCTGCATCGATTATCGGAAATTAAATCAAATCACGGTCTTTGATAGTGAACCAGTCAATGACATGGATGAAATCTTTTCTTGTTTGTCAAAGGCAAATTTCTTATCAAAATTAGATTTGTCAAAGGGATACTGGCAAATCCGTGTGAAGAAAGAATGCCACCCTTACATGTCATTTATAACCTCGGAAGGTTTGTATTCTTTTAAGAAAATGAGTTTCGGTCTCATAAATTCGGGAGCAACGTTTTGCAAAATGATGCAAATTTTGATGAGAGGGCTGAAAAATACAAAAAACTTTATTGACGACATTGTAATATTTACAGATACTTGGGAACTCCATTTAGAGTTTTTAAAACAGTTGTTCTTGAAACTTCGAGATGCTTCTCTTACTGTTAAGCCCAGTAAATGTATGTTGGGGTACACTCAATTGCAATTTCTGGGACACATAGTGGGAAAAGGTGAGTTAAAACCAAATCCCAATAAAATAAAATGCATAAATAGTAAAAATGTGCCAGTAAATAAAAAGCAGGTGAGATCTTTTTTGGTATTGATTGGATTTTATCGGAGGTATGTCCCAAGTTTTAGCACAATCGCGGCACCTTTGACCGATCTCACGAAAAAGGGAAGCCCAAATAAAGTAAAATGGATGGCAGAGGCTGACAGAGCATTCAAAACATTAGTTAATGTTCTGAATAATCCACCCATTCTACGCCTTCCAGATTCAAGTATAGAGTTTATACTGAGAACCGATGCATCAGATGTAGGGTTAGGTAGTGTATTGTTGCAGATTCATGATGGTATAAAATACCCCGTATCATTTGCGAGCCGAAAATTGCTTGATAGGGAAAGGAGATATTCAGTAATAGAGAAAGAGTGTTTGGCTGTTGTTTGGGTATTCAGAAACATCAAGTGTATTTGTATGGCCGAGAATTCATACTTGAGGTTGATCACATGCCTTTGGTGTACTTGAATAAAGCTAAAGCTAAAAATGATAGAATAATGAGATGGGCATTGGTTTTGCAAATGTATAAATTTTGCATTGTTGCTATAAAGGGCAGTGAAAATATTGGTGCTGATTTTTTGAGCCGCCAAACGTTTAACGCAGAATAAGTTTGATATAACGTTTATTTTGACAGTGTAAAATGATAAAGTGTAAGCTCCAATTATCATCTTAGTGGGGGCGTGTGTCACAAAATAAATGTACAAATTAGTAGGGAAATGGATGGTTAGGTGAGGAAGGGTAAATGCACGTTGAGAGTGTGTTGGTACTAGTTGAATGTACAGGCTATGGGTATGATGATTGTTCGTGCGTTCTGAATAGATTGTATCTTGGTCAAGTGTGTGGTCCGAGTGTCCCGAGAATTTCGTTAATTAACTAAATTGCGTTGTTCATTCGAAGTGTAGTGGATGGTTGTTTGTCGGTTAGGGCATTCTGTCGGGTAGATCTCCGGTGTACAGACACACACCAAAATGTTTGATGTAACGTATGCGAAAACATATAAATGCATACCTGTGGTTGGAATTGAAGTGCATCTCCAAATGGAACTCTTGATGGGTAGTGTATGACCAGTTCCTGCATGGCTACGGGTATGCTGGTTCTATGTAAATGAGAAACAGAGATAAAGTGACTTGTACGGACGTTGAGTTGTTTATGAACTGTGCGCACGTCCATCCGACAGTAAGAACTGTATGTCTGTTTTATAACTGCACAAATTTTGTTGATAATTATAGACTATTAGTCTGTTCAGTTTTAATCGTATCTACACTTCTACAGACGTCCGTCCAATCAACCGTACAATGAGCATATCTATGAACAATCTGTGTTATTCGCATGAAATTGTTGCAACCAAAAATCCAGTTGCCAGTTATTTATAAACGTTGGATTCCATGCGCCAGATTTAGCCAATATATTTCCGTATCCAGTGATATTTGTTTCTACGACATTACCGTGTGATGAACAGTGTTTGTATGGAAAGCCAGTAGTGCATTCAAAAGATTTTTATAACTTTGTCGCATTATGGTAGTAGTGACTGAGCGATATAGACTAAGTGACTTGAAATGTGTACTTACTTTTGGGTAGTAGCAAATGCACATACAAACAGCAGTACAAATATGTACACAAGCATATCTGGTTGCGTACCCAGTCCAATCGAGGTTATGAAGTTATAGTATACTTGGTGCGAAACTTTCTCACTGTTGATAATTTATACTTAGTGGTCTTAGTGGTCTTTGTGGTCATTGTGGTTGTATCTCCGTAATAGTGTGATTTCTGTGTGATAGCATTATGTGAGTATGTGTATTTTCTGTGTGGTGTGTGGTGACAGTGAGGAGAGTGTGTGACTTCTGTGTGGTTTGCCCTTGGTTATTGTCTCAGGGTGTTGGTCATATTTTGCACATTGTTTGGTGCTTTGCATGGTTTAGTATTAACCCATATCGTGTAGAATAGATTGGATTGGCATTACTCGGTGGGACACTTACACGACACACACACAGGGATTTACTTGCAGAATCAAATTTATTGTATATTCATATGTAAATAAATCCTGAAAATTATTTCATTTTCTTTCACCGGATCTAAAAAGAACCCTAGTCACCCCAAATCGTGACAATTATGTTTTGAGAAATTCCAACAAAACCATATCATGTGATCCCTCATTGGAACGAACGAGCTCATAGAGGTAATTTCAAAGAGGGGTTCATATGATATGGTTTTATTGAAATCTTTTTGAAAAAGGAAAAATCAAAAGAATAAATTTTGATATTGTCTGTGTTGCTGAAGTCGCCCCCCCCCCCCCCTCCCACACACCTATTTTTGTAACTGAATTTTTTTTTAGAGCACTGAAATCAGGGGACACAGTATTATCCACCATAACATACAGACATCTACCTGATGTTGTGGTTGTACATATGTTAATGCAGATAATGCCACACACCATGCATATAGCTATAGCTCCTGTATGGGCCTCCTGTTGTATGAGCCTTGAAAAATGACTACCAACAATGAGAGGTGGGTATGCTCACCCAAAATCTCTGTTACCCATGACTGAAATGTGGCACCCCTCTCCCAAACTCAAAATCCAGAGTTTGTCACTACTATAACGGTACGCTGGTATTCCCTAGGCTAATACATGTTGGTAATGTTGTATAGTAATATTCCCAGGCTACCTATTTTAACCATACGTGGAATATCTGATAGGCTTGCTGTGATTATGCAAAAAGTTGACTTATCGTCAGTCATGCCAATTGATCGACTTTAAATTTGAAAGTCGACTTTTTTTACCCTCGCATGTATAACGACACCACTGCCTTGCCAGAATGTGCTCATGCTGTACATAACATGATGGGAACTTTTCTGGATGTATAAACGATAGTGGTAGACCATATGGAGGTAAAGGAGGGCGGCCTCAGCTCCCCCCCCCCCCCTCAAATAAATCATCATTTCTCAAGTCCGATTCAGAAATGTTTGCAGTAATTACCACCCACATTTTCAAGTATTACTGCTCTCATCATGTCAACAACATGTCCGTATTTTAAACAACATCGTTTCCAATAACCATTCTTTGCTCATAAATCTTTTATTTTGAACAACACAAAATGAAACTTGCTGCATTGCATGAAATTTCAGTATTTTGCATCACAAAACTAGAGTTAGCTCCCTTCGGTCACTATTTTGTGTTGGAAATCCGAAAATCACAATGTTTCCCACCATTGATAAATTATCGTGAGTATGTGTGCGGAAGGGGAGTGTGTGTGCGGAATTTGTGTGACTTTTTACATTTTTAGTGCCCTTACAGAGTCCAGCAGAATAGTCCTTGTAACTTGTAAAATCCCTCTCCCTCGGATCAGGCCTAGTTCCTTCTGGCTGCTCACTGTTATGTTTCATCTGAATTTCAGGCATCAGGGTGTATTACTGTTTAACGGTATGGCAGACGATCGACCAACTTAACAGAATATGGTCAACAAAACGTTCATTCTGACGTTCTCCAAGCCTTATAATGTGGGAATGATGGATCGTTGACTATAACACCATGTTAGTTGAAATGTACACGGCCACACACCTGGTTATACCTACCTTTAGGACCATTCAGCCATCTTGTTTTAGTTGACCCTTTATTAAAAAAACGTGGTCAAAAAAGTCGACTAATCGTCGATTTTGGGCTTGGATTAATCGACTTTAGAATTTCATAATCGCGGCAAGCCTAGTATCTGACTAGATTATGGGTAAAGTGTAACTGAGGTTACTGTATATAAAACTACAATGAAGGAAAAGAAACTATGCTTAAAATACCAACATTAAATATTTATTGTATTATTATTTTCCATTGTTGGCATAAATTTGCATAAATAATTTGTGATAATATACAATATACATATAATTACTAAGGATGGACAGGGTTAAAAGATATATTAGAAATTAGGAAAAGGAGAATCGGGACTGTTACTTGTATGATACGCTTTCACGAAATCCCAACTCATAATCAGTCTTAATTATCCCATTTATAATTTACATCATAGCACATAAGTGAACAAAGGTAGCACTTCATGGGTTAACTTTGCTTCCAATTAGAATTGCATATTCAGACAATGACTATTAGTGCTGAAATGATTGTCCGACTAGTCTACCTCGACTCGATTACTAAAAAAGTTGACACGGAAATTCGGCAGTCGACTAGGCGGCACCTTCATTACAGAGATCATTGTTAGGTATAAGCGTCAGACATACTATACTCTGATTGGCCACAACTGACAGTAAAGTCGACAGAACCCTATTTTTCGGAAAACTGAGGCAAAATATGTTCATTTTAACCCAACTCATGAAAATTTACAATTCCGGCATTTGCTTCTGTATTTGTTATAAGGTTTACTTTCACTTTCGGGCTCATGTTCAATCCAATTTGTTACATTATATGCCCATATTGGCCAGGCCTTAAAATAATCAGATTCGCATTGCATTTTGCGATACAAATCACCTATTTAGCGACGCAATTCCTAATTTGGAATTGCATTTTGCGAATAACGTTAAATATTGTCATATTCATTCAGTTAGCAATGTATCACCAAAGATTTATTTGGCTTCTGTTATAGCTACGAGAACTTACTATCAAGTCAAAAAACCCACTTATCTATGACCTATCTTCATGAATATGAATTACCTAAACATGCCTATTTAACATAACTCTTTCCTAATATGGCGATGTGAGTGAAAATAATACAGGAATTCAGCCAATTAAATAGTGTATTTTATTCTGGCACCAAATGATTTATATCCACATCATCTGATTGGAAGTCTTCAGTCACGTGCTACATCCTCTGTCATTCGGTGAAATTTATAATCTTTTTTTATTTGAAGAATTGGTATATCAAAATTAAGACTGTGTTTTGGCACCGTATTTCACAGATACGTATTTATGACATATCTACATACGGCGCCTAAGTTTTAATCACATAACGTGAAGTATTTGAAAAGTTATTTTTAATTGAAACCACCGAAGTGACAGGAAACTCAAAATGCACAATGTGGATTCCATTTCTGAATAGAGACAGAGGCGAAGCACGAGGTCTGTGACGCTTCGCACGAAATGACATACAGCCTAAAAATAACTCTTGAACTGCCCCGTGTGAATGAAACATTTCAGATTTGTAGGGGTAATTTTCTACGAAATGAATATCAATATATCCCCTTCTGTATTTGTTTTAAAAGTTTTTGATCTCATAAATATTCTCCACAACTAAGAAATATACCTGGCATTTATCATACATTCAAGCATAGGCACAGATCAGAGGTGGGTGGGGGATGACATGTCAACAAAACTTTAAATCAGATCATTTGCCAATATGCAAATTACATACAGTACATGTCAAAATAAGTTGTACCATTTCACTGAAAAACTATGCATTTTTTTAACACTTGGTAAGTAATCTTGTATTTTTGTAGCAAAACAGGCCGACTAGTCGACTTCAAGTCGATTACTACTGGCAACTAGTCGACTTTCAAAAATAGCTAATTGTTTCAGCACTAATAACTATAGCAGGAGGAGAACCCGACTGGAATAACCAGGTAGGAACTTATTCTGAAAATTTATTTAAAATTTTATTGCCTAACATTAATTTACTTGAAAATAATCCAAGTAATTATATTTCAAATTGTGCTTCACACCAATAGTCATGAAAACATCATAGTTTTCCTACGTATATCCTATTGCCTGAACAACTGATCCATTTTATTAAATAATTACTAATTTATTTTAGAGTCAATCTTTGATTAAACCATAAATTCTCAATAAACTTGTCACTTATTAATTATTCAATTTTAAATAACTTCCACTAATCAATAAAAAGATTTGTATAAATTTTCAATTTTATAGTCTTGTTTTAATGTTTACACTGAGCAAGAATGAGCTTCATTCTTGCTCTGTGAAACATGCTCACTTTTGGCATTTACCCAAAAGCAAAATAAGGTGGTTAAATGTAGATGTCTGTTATTTATAGCTGTAACATTGTTCGCACCTTGTTTAAAAGTTTTTAGTTTGTTGTGAAGGCATTAAAAATCCGCACCAGAATGTGTGGAGTGGAGTGTCGATCACATGACATAATCTCAGACTCCATAGTTTTTCAAATGTGCGAGTTACAGCATTTGCATTACAATAGGAATGTAAATGCATAAGCAATTGCATGATTATTAACATTTAAACATCACCCAGCAACAAATTCATCGCTATTTATTTTAATTGTTAATTTTGAGGTGAAAGGGTTAATACTACAGTGGAATTGTACAAGAATTCTCTTTTGAATCTGAGGCAGAGGAAAAGCTTAGTGCGCAAGCGCAATGTTCGACTTTTAAACTGAAAGCATGTTTCCAATGAAAACATTATGTGCATTTACGGGACAAAATTACTATTTTTCGAATGGATAGTTTCTAATTTGGATAGTAATGGATGAATATATATAGAATGTTGTGCTAGGAAGTTGTTGCAAGGTGAGTTCATTGATGTCAGTGTGATTTTATACGAATAATTTCACTCCAATGCAGAGATGCCAATGTGACCTACAAAAGCCAGGTTGTATGCAACAGCGAATACAGGTTGCCAAATGTAACATAAACAAAACAGGCCTATCGTAGTTTCAAATATAGCATTCAGAAGATTCGAGTGCCATTTATAAAAATGAAAGCCAACAGTTAGGGGCATTTCGTCACACTACTTTATGTAATGCAGATGCAAGTGCCAATACAGGTACATTACTTGATTGGATATTACATGTAATTAATTCTTTACCTTAGATAAATAGAAGATTTGCAAAAACAAATTCTTCAATAATTCAAAAATGTCATTCTTTTCCATAAAGCCTTCCGGCTTTGTTGGATGTAACACTGGCATATTGTCTCGCACAAGATAGTCGTTCCACCTCATTTCAAAGAAACAAAAGAACAAAGGAGATGCACACTATAAAGGCAACACTGAGGTGTGGAGAAGTGTCTTTTTGTTTTGAGCATTTGGTCGTTTCACTACAATGTCATCGTCCAGTTCAGATGAATCAGTTTCTTCTGAAAGTAGCACCAGTGATTGTATTTGAGAATTTTGACAGTTCAACTGCAATTGTTTTTTCACACTCATATGCTTGGTCTGTACGCAGTAACACATTACAGATTTTTTCTGATAACATTGACCACAGTTTTGAAGAGTATATTGTCAGCATTATTTGCAGATCACCACTGAAGTGGACACAGTCCAGTCACCTAGGCACGGTGAGGGAGACGACAAGGTCCCTTCCATTATACTACAATGTAGTTGTAGCGAACTGTACAATAAACAACATCATGGTTTGTCTCGGATGTGTTTTTGCAAGCAAAAGTAACCGGTGGTACTAAAATGACCGATCCTAAAATAAGTTATGTCCGGTGCTCCTAAAAAACATAAAAATGAACATGAAAAAGACAAGTGTCATAAAAAGTAAAAATTGCATCATCGTTCAACTACAGTATCAAAATCTGTTCCAACCCAATCTTCCTAACCTTTTTGGATCCGATTCAGAGCTCTCTTCAGGTGATGCTCACAATAATTACACACACCCCACACAGTCTGATGGGGCTTGTTCTGATGATGATGATGATGATGATGATGATGATGATGATGATGATGATGATATAATGATGATGATGATGATGATGATGATGATGATGATGATGATGATGATGATTTCTTTGCTTCTCAAACTTTTTGATAATGAAACCAATTTAGGCACAGCCAGAAATGAAGAAATTGCTGACTTTGCAAATAGATCTGCCACTGCTAAAAATTGATCTTTCGGATATCACCCTGAAGTTGTCCACTTGTTTCTGTTCCTAGAGTAAGTCCAGAATTTTGGATCCATCCTGACTCAAGCTGTAAAAAACGTGATTGTCAGTTGCAGGACACTCAGAAACTTCTTCAGCATGCATTAACTTCCTTTTTTACAAATACTTGACAATGTCAAAGAAATGAAAAGTGTTATGCATGAGGCTCTAACCTACAAAGCCAGTCTACTTTAAAGCACCTCAATGAAAGATATTATAATTCACTAGAAACCACAACGACTAGGGTCAACTATGTGGGACCTCTCTATTAAGCATCAGTTTCTGATTAAACCTACTTTCAGTGCCAAATACAAATCTGTTTGTGCTGTGGATTAACCTTCTCCAAGCATCTTCTTGGAGACGTTGTCTCCAAAGATATTTAAAAGGCAGAAGTAACTAAGGTTACACTTGCAAATAGACCCAAGTCTTTCACAAACAAACAATTTCAGCCTTTTTTGGGCAGGCGCCAGAATTTTACAATTACCGGCAGAACTCTTACAATACCGGCTACAGTTAAGAAAAGCAGTGCCCAGGCTTCAAGAAACCTTATCAAAGCCATCAGTAGTTCAACACTTACCAAACCATGACATAACTGTTTGTCATTTTCCTAAAACTGGTAGAATCAAACCTTTCTATCCAATTGAAAAAACTTGACCAGTGACCAATTTAACCTCCAAGTGGTTACCGTTTATAGCATTGAATTTGTATCTTCATCAATGCAGCACAATATTCCTCCACTGATTAACTTCTCTCCTTCTGAATCACAACTTGTTTAGGGAGGTGTCTTGCATCTGCTGGATAAAGGTGCCATTGTTCTTTGTCATCATGATCCAGGGCAGTTTACTTCAAATCTCTTCTTATGTGAAAAGAAAAATGGCACCATGTGCCCAGTTATCAATTTGAAGGCCTTGAACAAATACATGGAATATTCCTATTTCCAGATGGATACTTTGTCTCCTGTACTGCCATTGATTCAAAAAGGTGAAGCTTAACTTGACATAGTCAAGATAAGCTATTGCCATCACGCGTGCGGAAGTCTGTGAGTCTGTGAGTCTGTTCACATTTTCCTTTAGCACGGGCTACACCCCGCAGTTCTTGTCTGATCATCACGAAATTTCATATGCAGGTTTGGGGTGATGTCTAGATGAGAACGTCCCCTTTCGGTCGTGATCGGGCAACCGGTATGGCTGCCCGAGCCCAAAACCCGAAAACCATTAGCACAGTCTACAGGTTATATTTATGAAGGGATTTCATTGTAACTTGGTAGGATGCCTCTGTATAATGCCTAGATGAGAACGTCCCCTTTTGGGCATAATCTATCAACCGTGATGGCTGCCCAAGCCCGAAACCCAAAAACTTTTAGCACAGTCTGCAGGTCATGTTTAATATGGAGGGATTTCATTGTGACTTGGTAGGATTACTCCTTATGATGTCTAGATCTAGATGAGAATTTCCCCATATGGGCATAATCTGCCAACCATGACGACTGCCCAAGCCCAAAACCTGAAAACCTTTAGCACAGTCTACAGGTCATATTTATTGAGGAATTTCATTGTAACTTGGTGGGTTGACTTCATATAATGTCTAGATGAGAAAGTCTCCTTTTGGATGTCATTGGGCAACTGTGACGGCTACAGGGGCCCAAAGCCCGAAAACCGTTAGCACAGTCTATAGGTCATATTTATGGAGGGATTTCATTGTAACTTGGTAGGATGACTCCAAATAATGTCTAGATGAGAATGTCCCATTTTTATCGCGATCATTCAGCCTTGATGGATGCCTGAGCCCAAAAACATTTAGCATAGGCAAAAGGTCATATTTATAGAAGGATTTCATTGTAACCTGTTATGTTGACTCCATATAATGCCTAGATGATGACATCCCCTTTTGGTCGTGATTAGTCAGCTGTGATGGCTACAAGTGCCCAAAGCCCAAAAACCTTGTGCACAGTCTACAGGTCATATTTATGAAGGGATTTCATTGTAACTTCGTAGGATCACTCCAGATGATGCCCAGATGTGATTGTCCCCTTTGGTTGCAATCATTCAACCATGATGGCTGCCCGTGCCCGAAACCCGAAAACCTTTAGCACAGTCTACAGGTCATATTTATGAAGGGATTTCATTGTAACTTGGTAGGTTAACTTCATATAATGTCTAGATGAGAACATCCCCTTTTGGACACGATTGGGCAACTGTGACGGCTACAGGGGCCCAAAGCCTGAAAACCTTTAGAACAGTCTACAGGTCATAATTATGAAGGGATTTCATTGTGGCTTGGTAGGTTGACTCCAAATAATGTCTAGATGAGAACGTCCCCTTTTGGTCGCGATCATTCAGCCTTGATGGCTGCCTGAGCCCAAAAATCTTTAACATGTCTGTAGGTCGTACTTATGGAAGGATTTCATTGTAACTTGCTAGGTTGACTCCATATAATGCCTAAATGATGACATCCCCTTTTGGTCGTGGTTGGTCAACTCTGATGGCTACAGGTGCCCAAAGCCCGAAAATCTTGAGCACTGTCTACAGGTCATATTTATGAAGGGATTTCATTGTAACATCGTAGGATCACTCCAGATGATGTCCAGATGAGAATGTCCCCTTTTAGTTTCATTCAACCATGATGGCTGCCCGAGCCTAAAGCCTGAAAACCTTTAGCACAGTCTTCAGGTCATATTTATGAAGGGATTTCATTGTAACTTGGTAGGTTGACTTCATATAATGTCTAGATGAGAACGTTCCCTTTGGACGCAATTGGGAAACTGACGGCTACAGGGTCCCGAAGCCTGAAAACCTTTAGCACAGTATGCAGGCCATATTTATGAAGGGATTTCTATGTAACTTGATAGGATGACTCGTTTTGGAATAATTTCACTGTAACTTGGTAACTTTCGTTGATATACGTTAACTGTGAGGGCCACATACATTAACTGTGAGGTCATATTAACCCACCCCTTAGCTTTTTAGTACAGTGTACACTTCATATTATTTTTATCAAAAACATAGCATACAGGGAACAGAAATGAACATATTCCCCATTATCACAATTCTTGTCTTATTTCATAATCCTTTCATAAACATTGAACATTATCCTTTTCATCAAACACAACACACAAGTTAAGCTACAGTGTCATTGACACTTTCATTTCACATCCATTGATTTGACGGATGCATGCATATTTCAGCATTTACATCTATGATCTCTATCAAAAATATTTGAAATTTCTTTGGCATGGAATTCTCTACAAATTAAATGTTTACTTTTTGGATTATCATCTACTTCCTGCCTATACACCAACATCATGCAACCTGTGTTTGCCTTTTTTCACCACAACAACATCCGATATATGCATTATATAGATGCTTCTCTGGGTATGAACAACTCTAAGTAAACACTTGTTGTAGAGACAAATTCAATTACACACAATCAGCAATTTGGGAATTGTTATCAGCTGTAAGCAGTCAGTGCTTGAACCTCAACAATAAATTCAATATCTGGATCATGTGATAGACTCTCCAACAATTCCTTCTTTGGTTACCACATGATATAATAACTCAGATTCTGGGTTTCTCCAAATAAATTTGTCAGATGACAAGCCAACCATATGACCTATTGAACATTTAATCGGGATGTATGTTTCAACATTTGTGGGTATTAAGATTGGGCATTTCTTTTACAGACCACTGGACAGAGATAAAACTAAAGCTCTCCAAATATATAAATCCCACTCTCATACTATGAAATTATCATCGTCAAGTAGGATGAAGTCTTATGATGGGTAACCCATCTTTCATTAATGAAAAGTTGTCTTCTTAAAAATCTCAAACTGACCATATTTTTAATTACAGACATCTATCTCTTCTTATGGCTGGGGAGGATATCTAGGCAATCTATGGACTAATGGTTTGTGACATTCAAGTTAAAACCTAAAACACATCAGATTTCTGGAGCTTCAAGTCATCAAGACGTCATTACTGAATTTAGTTGATAACCCAAGCCTTTGTCATATTTGTATTCAAACTAATAATACCACTGCTGTATCTTATCTCAATAATTGTGGCAGTAAGAAGACTTCTCTTTTCAACATTTCTCACGATACTTGATGTTTTGCCAAACACATACTCATCTCAGTTGTTTATACTCCAGTTCAAACAAACACCCAGTGACTTCTGTCAGATACGTCATCATTTTTACTAGCCTACTATTGACATGTTTGCTTCTAAGGTCACTCATCAGTTGCCTGTATATCGTAGTTGCTTTCCTAATAGTTCTGCATCCATTGTTGATGCTTATTCCTTCTCTTGGGCCAATCACTTCCCTCCTTTCAGTGGTGCTAGTCACAATAGAGGAAGAAAAAGTGCGACATGCCATATTGATTGTACCTCACTTGGCCTTGAAGCCATGGTTTTCCAAGATTGCTACAACTGCTGACCTCCTACCCAGTATATCTGCCACAAAACAGGGAGTTACTAGTAAACCCAGTTTCAGACATGTTTCGTCCTCTACTGCCGAATTAAAAACTGATCGCCTGTACTGTTTCCCACAATTCCTCCAGTGCAAGGGTATTTCGGAAGAAGCTTCCTAGACACCTACCTCATCATGGCATAAATCAACCATCGAACAATATGGTTATGCATGGCAAAAATAGTGTATGAGGTGTATTAGACACAAAATTAATCACTCACAGTCAACTGAAGTTCCGATTGTAATGATTTATCTGATCTCAGGTTATAAAAATCTTACAGTATTGTTACTACCCATAGCCATATGTTGATTCAGACTCTTATCTCCATTGATAGATAAAAATTGACCTCTTCACCACCAACTTCTAGATTTTTGAAGGGTTTTTTCAATTGTAAACTGTCCAAACCATGCTGTACAGCAACATAGGATGTTTCTCAGGTTCTAGCCTATCTCACAACATTATATCCTTTGCCAAAATTGAAGCTAGAATTATTGACCAAGAAATTGGCATGTTTAATGGCTCTGGTCTCTTCCCAAAGAACACAGTTTCTCTTTAAAACTAAGTGCTAGACAGGTAAAGACTAATGAGGTCATTTTTACAAATTCCACGTTACAAAAATCTCCTGACCAGGTCATCTTTTAGCTACAGTGAAATTATTTCAATTTCATAAGACATTTTGTGTCTTTTCCTCATTTTAAGAATATTTAAAGAGAACACAACACATTAGACAATCTGATAATTTATTTATACAACACAAAACATCAGAAAACCTGGTAATTTATTTATTTTCAAACATTCTGTTACAACATCTACTATTACATGGTGGGTTTCCAACTGCTTGTATAAAGCTGGCATCAAACAATCCTTCAAGGTGCATTTCCCTTGTGGGGCTGCAACTTCTACTGCAATGTGGAAGGGTTCTCTTTGCATCAGGTCCTAAAGGCTGCAGATTGCCGATTTGTTAACACTTTTCATCACTTTTATTTCCAAAATGTTGGTTCATATATGCAGCATCTATTCTATCTTGATTCATGCTGCTTGCTGGTGCTGTGTCCTGAAAGTAATTAACATTTTTTGATTTATAAACTCATAGATTTTTGTGGTGACAATTGTTCACACTGATGATGACTCTTCAATAATTTGAACATTTCATAGAGAATCTTTTCCATAACAGGGCATGTTATGCCTGATCAGAAGAACTTGAGCACACTTGTTTATCAGTGATATTAAACTCCATACTACATTAGCAATCTTATTCATGTTTATCACATGGCTTTCAATGAACCATATTCAATGCTAAAGGCTTTGAAATCATGCCAGCGTTACATCCAACAAAGCCGGAAGGCTTTATGGGAAAGAATCCCCCACCTCATCCAAGCATCCGAAGGATGTGCTGGATGTGGGAGATTCTTTGAATACAAGCCGGTAGGCTTGGAGGATGTAGCACCCACCCTATGTTTTTTTGTTTATTTCAAACATATATGAACAATGTATCTTCTTGCCACACCCTAGTAGGCAGTGTCTGCTTCATCATTGAATATGGTATGCTTTAAAAAGACACTTCTCCACACCAGAATATTGCTTTTATAGTGTGTGTCTCCTTGGTTCTTTTGTTTCTTTGAAATGAAGTGGAACAACTATCTCGTGTGAGACAATATGCCAGTGTTACATCCTCCAAGCCTACAGGCTTGTATTCAAAGAATCTCCCACATCCAGCACATCCTTCAGATGCTTGGATGAGGTGGGGGATTTTTTGGCCTTAAAGTAGAGCATATCACCCTCAACTAGAACCAGCTTGCTCCAACGATAGATAAAAACTATGGTTTTGAGGCAAAATTGAAAAAAATAATAAAATTTGAGCAGCTATTTCTTTGCATATCACCACACCAAAACAGCTGCTTTTCCGAAACTGATCTCGAGTGTTGGAAAAAGCGACATGAATTTAAAGTCCACCAAGACAAAGCCCCAGAAAGACTGAAAAATTTAATTTGATGGCATCAGAGAAACCTGATGGACCAGGGTCGGAAAATGCATGGCACCAAGGCCTGGCAATCTTTTATGAAACAGCCAGGTAACTTCCTCTTCAGTGCTTCTGCTAGTCATACATATACAGTTCCCCATTTGCCAAATATCTGCCTAGTTCGGATTCAGAAATCAAAGTATTTCTGGTGGTGAAGTGCATCTACAATATGTTAGAAACACCAGTAATAAGATTAAGAGATGAAGAACCTTTGAGGAACATTCTAATTCCACTTTACAAGGGATTTTAAACCAGGGACGTGCCTTAGTTCTTTTTTATTATGTGCCTGCTCTATGAAATCCTCATCTACAGCAACACTAAACCATGCTGAAAAGGATAATCCGTCCCGCACACATGTGCGGACCGGAAATCATTGATGAACTATCTTTAAATAGAAGCGAAATTTCACTGGAATTTTCTACAAATCGTGCACTGCAGTTACAATTTGAATCGCTAGCGAGCAGCTAAAATAGTAACACAGATTCCCCTCGCAAATTTGGTTTGCTATAAAATGTGTTTTTTTTGTTGATAGTTCATCCCCTGAGTTCCAATGTGTTCTCTAATGGCACATAGAACAGATTGGAACTCAGGGGGTGAGTAGTCAAATGAATTGCTGAGTGTCCTTCCAATAATTACTTTTATAGATGTGAAGGCATGTAATAAACACAGAATGACACATGCGTGTGAATGAGTTAATCGATTTGGTACTTGTGCCGTTGCGGAAGGATAAAACTCGAGGTCCGTTTTATCGTTTTATCCTTCCGTGCTAGGTGTGGTTCTGTGTATTTATTTACCAATCTGCTGTTACACTCTGTATCAGGACAACACATATCTGACAACTTTTACCAGTCGACTACTGCCAAAAATTGGAGTACTCATACGTATTTTTGACTGAATGACTCCCACCCAAATTTGGATAACTCGTACTCATGGCTAATCAACTCATATCTGATGTTTTATACTGTTGGCAAGGGCAGATAATAGTAGAAAAATAAAAGACAAGTGTTTGGATTCCCTGGGCCTAATTTTTGAAACTGAACACACCTTTTTGCAGGTTTTTTTTTTTTTTTACAACTTTTGAATTTGACTATAGAACAGGCTATGGATGTCATACAAGACAGCCAAGACAGCAATTTGCTGGGAATTTGAAATATTTAAAATAAGTATTTGTACATTTTCAGTGCAGTATAAATGAAGTGTTGTGTTTAAATAACAGAAAGTTGATTAATAATTTCAAACTATACAAAAATATTGACTATTATTCAATTTTCATGCTTGTCTGTTATACTGTTGGTTGATAATTGGTAAATAAACACCCCCTCCACCCCCCCCCCCCCCCCCCCCCCAACAATACTGTGCTAAGATAAATCATGGATAAACGTCAGACTGGAAGGTAATAACTAGAAAAGAATCCTTCATGATCTCATACCTGATGCTATGCCTAAATTAATTAACTTCCTAATGTTGAAGTCATTGCTGTGTTTACCATAAAATTCTCGACAGCAATCAGTAGTTCTGAGCTGGTAGATTGAGACTAGTAGAGTACCGCTCTAAACTTGGAATTTTTTTAAATGGGCATCATTTAAGTGTGCATGGTTTCCTTCATTTTGAGTATTTCTTATGTATTACAATTCATTTTATTTGAACAATTTTAGGCCTATATCACTTTTGGCTCTGTATTAGAATTTTAGGGTCTGTTTGGGTGCTTATTGGTTTGTGTATGGTAAATCTACATCACCCATACCATGGAATTAAAGGGGTAGTTGATGTTGGGGAAGGGGACTTGGAATGGGGGTGATCTTATTATTCAATGAAACATGAAAATTATATCACAACACCAAAAGTCTTAGAGCTGAAACATCCAAGTGCATGAATCATAATTTTATTATTTAAATACCATCTTTCAAGGATTTATTTCACCAAAAATAAAATTCCTTCCACAACCAAGGAGAATAAAATCATAAATCAGTTTTTTTTGTCCCTAATTTATTCCAATTTGCTACAACTCATGTGAATCCATAATTCATTCGCAACACCTATTTTGCACATTTGGAAGAACAGTCTGAAATGTTTGCAATTTTTATTGCACACTTCAACTGCACATAAGTAACTAGTGGGATAACCTGTCACAGGACACAGGATGGAAAATTTCAAGCTGCATTGCATATCAAGGGAGATAATCAAAGCTTAAAGTTCTAGCTGGATGGAATGGAAACACAGTCCCCATTTGTAAAACAGATAAGCTGTGATTATTGTCAAATAGTACTATTAATTTTATATCAAATGAAACCTTTGATATCAAAAATGTCAGTTTCAACAACTATCCTATGTCATAAATTCATATCATTTGATCAGCCTGGAAGCTTGTTTTAATTTAAAAATACAGCCATCATTAAAGAAAGAAGAAGTGATATTTGGAAACACAGAAGAATGTAATTACTGTTGTCCCTATATCCCAATAAATTCTGTTCTTTCATAGGTCAGAATGCCTTGGACAAAAAGCCATGGCAAAGGGTGCACCCAACATCCAAGGTATATGAGAGTGTGCCACATCCAGGGTATATGGGTACGTGAAACATCAGGGGTATGTTTAAATGAAAGCATTTCACTTCCACTCACCTTGATATAAAAATCAAACAAAAAAGACTGAAAATAATCACAAATATTATCAGATTTCCGACAATTCGATCATATTTTGCTGTTATAAATTAAATAGTCAAATAATTAAATGAAATAACTTGAGAAAAATAAAATAAGAGCAAATATCGTCCCCTTAGTTCCAGTGTGTTCTATGTGCCAGTAGACACATAGAACACATTGGAACTCCGGGGATGATATGTCAACAAAATACTGTTTACTCGTTTCCTTAACGACCCAAGGGATGTAACTCTATCTGTTGTCTTCTGCATTTGTAAAAACAAAACAATTATTCACCAACTGATTACAGAGCGTGAGAAACCCGTCCACAAATTTTTCTCCACTGTGTTTCTATTGTGTTTCAAACGGAACAAAAACGTAATCTCAGTCGACATGTATGGTATATGGAAATTTAATACCTGGATGTCTCATTTAAAAACTGACATCCAGGTATTAAATGTCCATATACCATACATGTTGGCAGAGATAACTTATAATAACTATTTTGAAAAGTGTCAAAAATAGGGTGTTACCTTGAGAGTGGAAATTGGACATCAAAACCAGGAATCGTGAGCATTAACCCTTTGAACCCTGATGGTATCTTCCATTTCAATTCTATGACAACAATTCGAAGAGTCCATATATTATTTGGGAGTAGAGTAGACCAATTAATATTTTCAATCTGCAGCCACGGGGCTGCACAATGAAAATATTGATTGTCTACACCACACATTCACTTAGCAAACGTCCTACTTAATGAAATTATGATATATCATGTTCCTGGGCTGGAAAAAAAGCCTGTGGGGGTTCAAAAAGTTAGCAACTCTCTTTCTGACTCTTACCAGTCATTGGTTTATGTTCTTTCTCTTCAGCATAAAGGGACTAGGCTCTAAGTGAAAAACCTGACTGCACTCTCAATATCCAATAAAATTCTTACTCAGTGGTGTGGAACCTCTTCACATATTTACACCACCAAGCCAGAAAATAAGCAAACTGTCATCTGCAAAATGAGGTCCCCAGAGGGAATTAGGTTCTCAAACTAAACAGAAAGAGGTACCCAGAGTATAAATTCGCCCTCTGTATGGGAAGCATCAGCAAATTCACCCTCTGGGAACCTCATTCTGCAAATGCCAGATTGCTTATTTTCTGGCTTGTACACCACAAGCAATGGAAGATAATCTGAAGACAGAAAGTGGCATAATTAAGTACAGAAGACACGAGTTAATGTGTTGAAGCTGTGATTTGCACCCAGATATTTTCTAAAATAAACTTTAACTCAAAGTTAAGACTGGTAGAACTGCGATTCCTATTGAATACTCGTATATTTCTCTCTCTGGTATAGCTTACAAAGGTTAAAAAATACTCAGTACAGTGTGGATTTTTTTTCACATTTCAGAAAATATACGTTTATTATACGCTAAACAATAGATTATCGAAGAAATTGCGGAAAGATAGAAATCACATCCCCCACAGTGAAGATAATGAAATTTTCACTTTCACGGTAGGCCTATCACTCAAAATGGGGGGTGCGGTGGTGTTGCGGTAACCAGTTCTTGTCAGATCACCGAAGTTAAGCAACATCGAGCCTGGTTAGTCCTCGGATGGGTAACCATATGAGCGATTGATTCAGACTCCCGCGTGGTGTCCTTGGGCAAGGCACTTAACCCCGATTGTCCACATGGGGCACGATGACACTGTGTACTAAGGTGTACTGCACGTCGATGGTGCGCATGTCTTCAACCAATCTAACCCTGCCTGTGCTGCAGTGCGGAGTTACGATGTTGGGGAGCTGGCAGCTGCTCATCGTTGCTCAGTGGTTCTCTCCGGGTACTCCAGCTTCCTCCACCCGTAAAACTGTCATGGTCATGATTAGCCATTGTGTGCATAAGTATGTAACCTTAAACACCAATAAATAAATAATCACTCAAAATGGTGGCTTTCAAAGCATCACCTCAAGGTGAATATGAGTAAAATTTTTACTCGAAATGATGAATTTTTAGCTCAACTTTGGCAAAGCCAAATTTGAGCTTTTGTCATGGCCCGTCGTCCGTTGGTCTGTCCGTCCGTTCATCTGTCCGTCCGTACGTCAACAATTGTATACGGCTCAGGCTAGAGGCCGTATTTATGAACCGATCTTTACGAAACTTCTTGGGTACCTTTGTTATGACTGTGGGACGAGAACAAGTGTTTTTGGGTGCGGTCCAAAATTCAAGATGGCTGCCAGCCACCATTTTGTACCCCTACGATGCAGAAATCTGTTTTTTTTGTACAGAATTTCCATATGAAAAGCTCTGATTTGAATAATTTTTTGTATGAATGTTTAGTACCATGAGATACATTACATATCATACGTGTTTTTTTCTCGTGCTTAAAATTATGCAAAATTAGACTAACTTTGATTTATTTAGTGTTACTTTCAGCACTGTCAGTGCAAATGCCAATACGGCTCGGGCTAGAGGCCGTATTTATGAACCGATCTTTACGAAACTTCATGGGTACCTTTGTTATGACCGTGGGACGAGAAGGAGTGTTTTGGGGTCCGATCCGAAATTCAAGTTGGCCGCTGGCGGCCATTTTGTACAGACTTAGGTGCAATCAGATTTTTGCGCAGAACTTCCATATGAAAGTGCTGATTTGAATAATTTTTTGTATGAATGTTTAGTACCATGGGATACATCACATATAATATGTTTTTTTTTTCTCGTACGTAAATTATGCAAATTAGACTAACTTTGATGTATTTAGTGTTACTTTCAGCACTGTAAGTGCAAATGCCAATACGGCTCGGGCTAGAGGCCGTATTTATAAACCGATCTTTACGAAACTTCTTGGGTACCTTTGGTATCACCGTGGGACGAGAACAAGTGTTTTGGGGTGCGGTCCAAAATTCAAGATGGCTGCCAGCAGCCATTTTGTACAAAATTAGGTGCAATCAGATTTTTGCACAGAACTTCCATATGAAAGTGCTGATTTGAAAAAAATTTTGTGTGAATGTTTAGTACCATGGGATACATCACATATAATACAGGTTTTTTTCTCGTGCAGAAATTATGCAAATTAGATGAACTTTCATTTTTTCAGTGCTACTTACACATAGTAAGTAAGTACACATGTCAATACGGCTCGGGCTAGAGGCTGTATTTATCAACCGATCTTCACAAAACTTCTTGGGTACCTCTGTTATCACCTTGGGACGAGAACGAGTGTTTCAGAGTGCGGTCCAAAATTCAAGATGGCTGCCAGTGGCCATTTTGTACCGAAATTAGGTCTAATCAGTTTTTTGTACACAACTTCTACATGTCTCAGGCTAGAGGCCATATTTATGAACCAATCTTTACGAAACTTTTTGTGTACCTTTGTTATCACAGTGGGATGAGAACAAGTGTTTTTGCCTGTGGTCCAAAATTCAAGATGGCCACCAGCAGCCATTTTGTACCCAAATTAGTGCAATCAGTCTTTTGTATAGAACTTCTGTATGAAAGTTCTGATTTGAAGAAATTTTTGTATGAATGTTTAGTAAAATGGAATACTTCACATATAGTACAGGTTTTTTTCTCGTGCAGAAATTATGCAAATTAGATGAATTTTGATTTATTTAGTGCTACTTATACACTGTAAGTGCACATGTCAATACGGCTCAGGCAAGAGGCCGTATTTATCAACCGAACTTCACAAAACTTCTTGGGTACCTTTGTTATCACCTTGGGACGAGAACGAGTGTTTCTGAGTGCGGTCCAAAATTCAAGATGGCTGCCAGTGGCCATTTTGTACTGAAATTAGGTCCAATTAGTTTTTTTGTCACAACTTCTATACAGCTCGTATTTATGAACTGATCTTCAGAAAACTTCTTGGGTACCTTTGTTTTCACCTTGGGACAGGAATGAGTGTGTTTTGGGGTGCCTTTGTTATCACTGTGCTATGAGAACAAATATTTTGGGGTTCAGTCAGACCCATTCTGGGACTCAAAGATTTCTTTTCTAGTTTAGCATCTGACTGTCACCCACCCTTACAATACTTTACCTATACATTTGTTACAGGCTACGGTCAGTATTTATGTAAGACCTTTACAATACTTTATATGTACCTTTGTTATCAGGTCATTACCTAGATGTTTGTCATTGCTGTGTCACATACTATACATGTACATGTCTTGACAAGTTGAGCTACAGTGTCATTGACACTTTCATTTCTAAAAACATATCATGAAAAGTAAATCTAGTGCTTTTGAGTGGATACTGATCATTTCCAGTAATAATTCAACATGTATTCACCTTGAATTGATGCATGAAACCTGCTAGTCCAAACATGGCCTGACAGTGTGTAAAATAAGTTTTTGGTTTGGTATGTCTCTTCAAAGGACGTACCAAACCAAAAACTTATATTATGAACTTTCAGGCCATGTTTGGACTAGAAACCCGCCAGCTGAATCAGATTGCAAGATGAAATCTGTTCCGAGTATCAATCAAATTACTTTCGCGTTTCAATGATTCAATGTGCTGTTTACTTTCATGCTTCAATTCCAGGTTGAAACGAGTGGAATTATCAGATTCTTATAAAAGGCGTATAATAAAAAGAAAATCTAGTGTTTTTGAGTGGATGCCGAAAATTATCTCACTTGTGACCGAAAAAAAAGTAAACATTTGTCTTGGTCACTCATGAGATAATTTTTGGTATCCACTCAAAAACACTAGATATCCTCTATATATCATATTTTTTTTCATTTAATGTCGCATTGACTGTTTTGTTTCGATGCATTTCATTCATGTCATAAAGTATCTCAGATCGATAACATCCAATCAGATGAGATCTTACATGACATTGTTATGTGCAATCCAGATTCCACACAGGTTGTATCTAGCACATTACCCCATGTTTGTATTGTATCGTGTAACACTGAATGCACACTGCAGTCATGGTATAAGTAAAAACCTACTCAAATACCAAATAATCTACTTACATGGGTAAATCGCAAAACTATTGAAGCTTGGGGGGATACTTCACAAAGCTCATTTCATGAACTACGTAACTTGAAAAAAATCCAAACCTCAAAATAATGAGGACTAATAAAACATCGATGTTCTATCTAATCAAGTGTCATCTGCCTGAATAAGCAGGCAACACTTGTTTAAAAGCAACTGTGCTGATGTTTTCGACTCTTGCTGCACACTTTTACCCAAAACATCAATCACAGAGCACTTTTTAATACAAAACTGGAGCAGTGACGCATGGGAAAGGTGCGTGATCGCTATCGCGCACCATCACTCACGCAAAAATTGTTCAAGGAGCATGAATAATCGCTCGCCTGTGTTCTTGGGTGTCTTTTATTCATTTGAGTTGTATAAACAGAAACGTTCAATTAATTTTCGATGTTGGGAAATTTTTAATCACTCACAATTTGATGCGTTTAAAGTACAATTCCAAACAATTTCCTTTTCGTCGTTATGAACACACACAGTAGTTCTCTTATACATTCACACACAACATGCTAACAGTAAGAGGGTTGTACATTGACAACTCGCCCAGACCTTACTCCTGCCAGAAAACGAACACGCATGTTCACATATAGAAAACGGTGGTCATTCTGACATCTGAGAAACGTTTTAATACTTCCGTATTTTTTTTTTATCAAAGACATGCAGAATGTTGCCCCGTTCCTTATTTTCATTTACACATGTGACATCTGTCGCGCCAATTAACCAGTGACACGAATTAATGTGCCTGCTTTGGAATTTACACATCCATTTTCCACGATTTTAATAATCTGCCATTTAAAATCCAAAACTAATTTTAGTGGGTTACATATATTTTCACCGTCAAAATATCCATCCGTGTTCAGTTGTATTCATACATTCGTTTCGTAGGACGCTTGTCAATGGAAATTGCAAAGTAAATTTTTGTGCTTTCATAGTAGATAGTTCACTTCAGATTATCTAAAAGTTCATTTCAGGAATCCTGGCAATACATTTAATAAACAAACACTAAATTTAAAATGAAGATAAACATTGAATCAAAATCACTCTCCTCACATTTTTCACTCTCGCAAACTTGATTTGAGGTGAGCGATTTTCCACTCGCCTCCATTTTGCTTCCATTCGTCACTGCTGGAGGAGAGTTTATTACATGCCTGTTCTTTGAAATCCCCACCTACAGCAGCACTGAACCATGCATAAAATAAAAATCATGTGTGCGGAATGGAAATCGTTCACAGACTATTTTTAAACAGAAGTGACATTTCACTGGATTTTTCTACAAATCATGCACCTCAAATAAAATTGGAATCGCTAGCGATAGCTAAAATAGTAACATGGGTTCCCCTTGCAAATTCGGTTGGTGATAAAATATGTTCTTTGTGTCGATAGCTTGTCCCTTGAGTTCCAATGTGTTCTATGTGCCTACTGGCACACATTGAAACTCGGGGGATGAGTTGTCAAATGAATTGCCGAGTGTCCTTCTAATAATTGCTTTTATAGATTTGAAGGCACGTAATAAACACAGAATGATACATGCGTGTGAATGAATTAATCAATATGGCACTTGTGCCATCGCGGAAGGATAAAACTCGAGGCCTATGGGCCTCTCATTTTATTCTTTCGCGCTGGCACTCATGCCATATCTATTAACCCATTCACACACATGTGTTGTTCTGTGCAAAACTCAACTTCAAGCTTATAGGTGTTAAAGAAATTCCCACTTCAGTCCTTCGAAATCTAAGTTTTCTCAATTGAAAGGGCCTTAGATCACCTTCTAAAATAGGATGGATAAAAACCAATAGATTTGGTCTGTACTTAGCCAAAAGTTTCTCCCAGAAATAAGTTACTGTATTCAATCTCACCCAATAGAATACAGACATTGAAAAATGTGTTAGAAAACCCACATATGGATCTGGCCTACATCATGTAAGCACTCATCTGATTTATTGTTATATATTTCCATTGATGACGCATGGAATCGTGTGAAGCAATGGAATGATACTTTCACCAATGAAATTCCTCAACACAAAACAACAGTGTCAAGCAAGAAAATGAAAGGACTGTCGAAGGTGATATTTCTCTTTAAAATCTAAGCTTCATTTACTAATTCAAGTTCAACTGTGGTGTAATACAGAACACAATTCAGGTACATTACTGGGGATTGGAATCAAAGACCCTTTTGGGAATTTTTATTATATTTCACTTGTGCATAATGTACTCCAATTTGTGTGGTTGATTTCTGTCCTACATACTCATTCATAGCTGTGATCCTTTTTCCTTAGTGTCAGGGTGTTAACATTGCCTCCCCAACCCCAAAAAAGAAGTCGTTCTGCTGTCGCAGAATTTTACTTTTTCTAAGGAGCGACAGGAAGACAGCTAACTTTGCTATGTTGCTTCCTTGCAGTGTATCAAAATTAGTTTAAATGATTTTATTTTAATTATTGTATTTTCAATGTAATTGATATAGTGCGAATAAAGATTTCAATTTCAATTTCAATTTCCTTGTGGTGTTCTGTCCTAATAACAGGCATTAACAGCTAATCAAAACTTCATTGTTTTATGGTTTTCTATAGGTGGTTTTCCAGCACCACAACCCCCACCATATCAAGACATTCTTTATGATCGACATGACAGACTGATGGTGGTCAAAAAGGAAATACTTGAGAATGATCTGAGTGAGTGTAGAGAACAGTTTGACAAACTACAAAATGAATATGGTGATGTAGTGAACAAACTTGAAGAAACTCAGAGAACTGCACTGCATCTACATACTGAAAATCTAAAGGTAAGTTGATGAGGGATGATGTTTACCTGTCTATTTTCTGAATGATATTGTAACCAAGCCTGAATATAAGCAACCTGTCATTTGCCAAATGAGGTCTCTAGAGGGTGAATTTGCTAATGCTATCCCATACAGTGGGCCAATTTATCCTCTAGGTACATCTTTCTGTTTTAGCTTGAGACCTTGATTCAGACTGAGGTTCACAGAGGGTAAATTTTGTGATGCATCATCAAATTCACCCTGTGGGGTCCTCATTTTTCAGATGACAGTCTGCTTATATTCAGGCTTGATTGTAACAGATCGAGAGAGAAGTGTAGGAGGCAAGACTTCAATCTTCAACCTCTACACTCAAAGCAACCATCTACCACCAGACTAAGAGATCCGGATCAACCAGGATGGTTAGTTGACAGCCCTTATACCTCAATCGCTGGGGGCGTGGTGGCATTGTTGTAACCGGTTCTCATCCGATCACCGAAGTTAAGCAACGTCGAGCCCGGTTAGTCCTTGGATGGGTGACCATCTGAGCGATCGATTTGGACTCCCGCATTGTGTCCTTGGGCAAGGCACTTAACCCTGATTGTCCACATGGGGGCACGATGACGCCGTGTACAGAGGCGCATACTGCACATCGGTGGTGCACATGTCTTCAACCAATCTAATCCTGCTTGTGCTACTGTGCGGAGTTATGATGTTGGGAAGCTGGCAGCTGCTCTCTGGGTACTCCGGCTTCCTCCACCCATAAACTATCACTGACACAATATGACCTTGGCTGTCAATGTGTCATTAAACCCTAATAAATAAATAAATGAATAAATAAATAAATAAATAAATACCTCATTCACTACAATATTCTCACGTGCTTTGAGATTCACTCAATGTGAATCACACCCCAGATTCCACCACAGCATGTACAATGCCACCAACCCCGAAGGCCGGTCAACTGTACCAGTGTAACAGATTGTGAAAGAAGTGTAGGGGCCAAGGCTCAAACAATCAACCTTTAGCACACAAAGCAATTGATTTACCATGAGACTAAGAGATCTGGACTAACCAGCCTGGTTGGTCCAGATCTCTTAGTCTTGTGGTAAATTGGTTCCCTTGCACTTGTCTCTCAATCTGTTATAATATAATGTAAATATGTTGAAAAATTTTTCCACTCTCAAAATGTGTACATCAACTCTGTAATCTGCAAATGTAGTATCACAGTTGATCTGGTGTTAAGAATTACAAAACCTATAAATGTTTTAACTGAGAGAGACGGGAACAGCTCCATTCAAAAATTATTAGCACATCTTGTTTAGATTCTTTATCTCTGTGTGGTACTATGGATGGAGTATGGATATTCTAGTATTGTCCATGGCACACAGAAACCACCGAAATCTTCTTTTTTTTAACTATTGGCCAACCTCACCTCAGTTGAGGGGCAGGGCAGATGGCTCAGTGATAGGCCTGCCATTTTGTCCCCACCCCAATTTGTGGCATTTTATTAACTGCCACCCCCTCCATTCACACATATTCACACATATATCTGTAATGGATTACACTATTTCAGATCTTAAGTTGATATTCAGTTTGTTTTGAAATCAGCAGCCAAATTCATTTCCTTTCGAATCTCAACACAGGTATAGCTTGGTATTAGCCATTGCGGACATCTCACAAAACCTATAGATCAGGTGGAATTTGTATGTAAATAATGATGAAAATAAAGTCAGAGTGTAAATTCATCTATATTAACATAGATAGCATCTGACTCATGCCACCTCCCATTCTAATTCCAGTCTCACTAATCTCCGTAGCAACAGGTACATAATGAGTCCTCCCTATACTGTTATACCTTGTGGTAACAAGAAAGCTCCCTAATGAAAGGCATGGTTATTTGAAATGGAAACGACTGTTGTGAGGTTGATTCATGCTCTGTACTTTAAGCATGTATGTTTTATCGATCAAAGAATAAATAAATATAAAGATAACCCAAGTGTTATTATTACAATGGAACTCATAACGTAACAGTCTCTACCTCTGTTGAAAACAATGTTAGAGTTTCCAAACAATATTCATGATGAGCTGTTGCTAGTGGCTAGTCCTGTGCAGTGCGCAAGCCAGAAAATAAGCAGACTGACATCTGCAAAATGATGTCGCCAGAGGGTAAATTTAATGATGTTACCCTGCACAGCAAATTTACCCTCTGTGAACCTCAGTCTGAATCAGGATCTCAAAACTAAACTAAATTGGCCCACTGTATGGGATAGCATCATCAAATTCACCTTCTGGGGACCTCATTTTGCAAATGTCAGACTGCTTATTTTCAAGCCTGGGCCAATGCTTAGTGCTAGTAAGTCCCACACCCGTTCCTGGGTAATATTCTAACTGCAAGCTGTAGCTGGAATATTTTATCAATTGGGACTTGATCCATAACAGCTGGGGCAATAAAGTATATAGTACCCCCTATCTCCTCCTCCCTCTCCCTCTCAGTCATCTTCAAGACTCCCAGAATTTGATTCAACATTTGATTTGATTTTGAATAATAGATCTGATTGATTGATTGATGGATTCTTTATTTCTTATCAACCTACCTCAATTGTTTACTACAGGCTTGCACTACAGTGGAAGAACCTAACTTGGATAAAATACTCTCTATTTTAATCTTTCCCAAGATTTGGGAAAGAAAAGTGGTGTAAAAAACACAATGAAAAAAATAAGCCAAAACTGGGTCGAGCGCCATCGGCGCACACCCGGTATGGGACGCTCTTCCATAGTACAAATCCACGACTTCCGTAAAACAGTGCGCAATGCGTCAATTCGTCATTCTTTTGATTATCCACACACGTGGTGGATGTGTGTGCCATCTTTGCTGCAGTAACAGTGATATTTTAACTCGTCGATAATGGATTTCCTGTGACTGGATTTATGGATCTGAAGATCATATAATAACAGGACTGTGTTTTATATATTCTCGTTTTTATATTTTCAACCACATTCTCATTGTTTATTATTTACTATTCCGTTTTCGCGACTGTTTTGTTTTCGACATCACGTGATTCGACAATTAATTTTTCGGTTGATGAATTAATTTTTGGAGTTAGGTGTCCATCTGGGACTGTCTGGACAGGATTTCTTCACTCTGTTGAGGGCTGAATTTCTGTTTTTTCGGTCCCTGTTGACCGTCTGGGTTCTGTCATGTACCCACAGTTTTTTTTCTGCCACCTTCTCCCATAGTTGAGGGTGTTCTTCTACTTTCTGTTTCTGTTGAGTTCACCTTTTTCTTGTACTGCTCTCACCTCTGTTATTTCCAGTTTGGTTCCTTTTGGGCAATTCCTTTTGCCCTCGCCTTGGTGCATTCTCGTGGCCGTTTCTTCCGCACATGCAGGTGGTGTGGAACGCTGTCGTTTCGGGAGCCTCCCGACTCGACCACGTCTGGTGTGAGTTTACCCCCTCTGTGGGGGATGTGCAGCTCCTCCCACTCCTGCGGGGGGTGGGGAACGCTATCGTTTCGTGGTCGCTCGATTCGACCACGTCTGGTGAGAATTGCTTCCCCGCCGTGGGGGATGTGCAGCTCCCCCCGCACCAGTGGGGGGGGGGGGGGGGGGGGGGAGGGGGGTGGGGAATGCTGTCATTTTGGGGCTTTCCGACTCGACTATGTCTGGTGAGAGTTATTCCCCTTCCGTGGGTAATGTGCAGTTTTTTACCGTGGTGGATACTGTGGGAGCTGTTGGATTTCTGGTGAAGAGATGCCTGGTTCCGGGACTATGCGCCCTCTCCAGTCGACATCTGAGGCTGTCACTAGGGTTGTGACTCCTCCTTTGGAGGCCGAGCTTGGTGGCTCTCTCTGCTTTTCCGCCAGTTCCAACAGCTCCCGTCGTATCTGCTGCTACTGCTGTTCCGTCTACAATGTCATTGGGCACCGTTTTTAGCCAGCTTATCCCTGCCAGGGTCTGCAGGGATGTCTGTAGTGTGGTTGTGGGGTATCGGCCTCAGCCTTCCCCGACTTCCACCCAGCGAAGTAGGATGGGGCTGCCGACTGAACCCCCTACTGTGTCCTCTCAGCCATTGAGCACAGTAGTTTTATGTCTGCTGCGGTGTCTGGTTGTGTAGACGTGGGGGTATCGGCCTCAGCCTTCCCTGACTTCAACTCGGCAAAGTTGGAAGTGGCTGCCGGCCGGACCCTCTACTGTGGTCTCTGCGCCATCGAGCACCACAGTTGTCATTGGATTCGGATATTCTTAGTGGGACACTATGAACTCTGTGGCATTTCCGTCCACTCATTCTGGCCACACGACCAGTTTTGGGGGACCAACGTCTTTTGTGCAGCCTGGACCTTCTGCCCTGCAGAGGTCCGCGGTGACTCTCATGAGTTCCCGCTATGTTGATTCTCGGGGTGTGTCACTCCCCTATACACGTCTGCCTTCAGACGTTTCGGCTGCTGCCCGTCGTCCCATGTCGGGTGTTTTGGAGGATCGTGACGCTTCGCTGGTTAAGAGGGTCAGAGGTGAAGCCACTTTGCCGGTTCGTGAGCTTAGGGAGGCCCTCTCCTTACTCACTCAGGTTCTGTCAAGAGCCTTCACGTTGTTTCCAGCGAGGCAGCGAGTGGTTTCCAGGCGCCCCCTATGGCGCTGCCTCCCGGGATTGGAAACAGGCTGCTTTCTGATCCCCCTGGTGTTCCGACACCATGGGAGGTGTCGGCTGGTTTGCCCACGATGGGCTATGTGTCTTCCGACTCAGGGGAAGAGTCAGACATGCTTGATGTCGAGAGCCAGCAGTCTTCGGACTTGGGGGCAGCTCTTTATTTCGTGTTTGGGTTCCTTCCTGATCTCAAACCATCTAACCAGTCGACAGTGTCAGCCAGGCCGCGATCATCGGTCGTGCGCCAACAGCCTATGGAGCAACCCGCTTCTGGGCATCTTCGACCGTGCCAGTCGGTACAGTTGGTTGAAGCATTTTCAGCCTTGGACTCTAAGCTAAGTTCCAAGGCTATGAAGGCTCCGTTCTTCACCAGGGTTGACACCTTTTTTGCCTCCGGCACGTTATCGTTCCTACGATTCCGCCAATCCGTCGGCCTACCAGACTTTGACGGTTTTGGATCAGGACTCCAATTCCCTCGGGCTTTCCAAGTCCAAGTCTGCCGTCATTCCAATGACGACTCTGGAGTCCACATTGGGCTTATCGAGAGAGATGCTTGGTATGCTTTCTCTCTCCGATCATGTCGTCTCAACTTTAGCTGCTTATCTGCCCCCAGATAAGTTGGACGAGGTACAGGCTCCTTTGCGTGTGCTGTCCAAGGCGCTCATGCATCTTACTCACACGCATGCCTGTAACACGGCTAATCTGGAATTAGTTCGAAGGGACTCTGTGCTGGACACAGGCCGATCCCTTCCTGAGGAGCAGTGCGCTACTCTTCGATCTGCTTCTTTGGCAGGTCCGCAACTTTTCCATGGTTCTGTGTTGACGGTCCGGGATGACGTCCTACGTCATTCCAAAGATCAGCTGCTGTTTCTTCAGCTTGATCAGCCTTCTAGGGTAGGCACGGGCCGTTCCAAGCCTAACCACTACCCTCTGCTTCCTCTGCGAAGCAAAGGGGCCTATCCTTCTGCCTCCGCTTCTACTTCTTACTCAAGGCGTAAGGGTAAGCATCGGCAGTCTTGAGGGAACTCCCAGGATTCTTCATTCAGTAGAGGAGGTGTTTTCTCCTCTCGCAAGCCTCGTCAGGGTTCGAAATGAAAGTCCTCACCTCGACTCGTCACGGGTTGGAGGAAGGATAGCAGAGTTCGCAGACCGTTGGGCCACCATCACATCCGATCCTTGGGTGTTAGATGTTGTTTGGTCCGGGCTGTGAATATCCTTCCGAAGGCACCCCACTCTGTCCAGGGTGCCTCTTCCAACCACAGTTCCTTCAAACATTTTACGTCGGGAACTTTTGTCCATGGAGATAGACAATCTCCTGACAACGGGGGTGATTGAGGTCATCAAGAACATTAGGTCAGTGGGTTTCTATTCCCCCCTGTTCTTGGTGCCGAAGAAGGATGGCCGACTCTGACCGGTTATCGATCTGAGTTTCCTGAACCAGTCTATCATTGCTCCCAAGTTCAGCATGGAGACTTTCAGGTCGGTCCTCCGTTCAATTCACCAGGGAGATTTTGCTTCCAGCTTCGACCTGCGAGACGCTTACTTTCACGTTCCGATTCATTGGGCGTTATGGAAGTATCTCAGGTTCGTTTTTCTGGGGCGAGTTTACCAGTTGCATGCCATGCCTTTCGGCCTCAACCTGGTTCCTTGGGCCTTCACCAGACTGATGTCGCATGTGATAGCTTTCCATCGCACACAGTCCAGGGTGACTACTTCGGCATATCTGGACGATATCCTCCAGGGGCATTCCAATGCTGCCTTACTGGAGTCGGATGTCGCCACTCTGTTGAGCTTGCTCACGTCGCTAGGTTTCAGAGTCAACGAGGATAAGTCAGACCTGGTCCCTTCTCAGCCGTTTTATCATCTGGAGATGGCTTTCCGCACATAATTCAATTTGGTGGTGGTTCCCCAGGCCAAGGCTGTGATTCTCTCAGCTTTTGCTCTGTCCCAGTCCACTTCCACGACGGCTCGGAGTATTCTCCGGCTAATCGGTCTCTGCTGTTCGGTGATGGATCTCATTCCTCTAGGTCGGCTGCGTGTCAGACCTCTCCAACACTTTCTGCTCAGTCGTTGGAGGTCGAATGTAGATTTTCTGGATCTGGTGCTTCAGTTTCCAGAATATCTTTATCCTCACCTTCTCCTCTGTGCGGATGTCCAGTGGCTTTCGCAGGGTGTTCCGTTGGACTTACCCACGTCCGATCGCGTTCTGACGGCAGATGGCAGCGATCTCGGATGGGGTGCGACGTTGGATCCTCTAGGTCTTTCCATTCACGGGATGTGGGACCAGGATCATGCAGCTGTACACATCAATCAGAAGGAGCTTCTTGCTCTTCTGTGTTTCAGGCAGTGGATCCCTCACCTGTCGAATCGCCAGGTCCTTCTGTTGTCCGACCATTCGACGGTGGTTGCTTACATTCAGAACCAGGGCGGCACGCACTCTGTTCCAATGTACGAATTGGCTCGGGATCTTCTACTGCTCGCTCAGGATGTCCACGCCGGGGTGGCTGTTCATCACATTCCCGGTCATCTGAACATCCTAGCCGACTCCCTGTCCCGTCGGGGCAGGGTCATTTCCACCAGGTGGATGCTCCACATGGCGGGTTCCATCGATCTCTTGCGACTCGTTGGAACCATCCGGTGGACACTTTTGTGTCCCCGTGTCCAGATGCTCTGGCTTTCGCCATGGATGCTCTGGCCCTCCTTTGGGATGGTCTTGTCGGCTACGCCTTCCTACCAGTTCCGATTCAGCCTCAGGCTCTCGCCCAGATATGAACCTGCAGTTGTCGATCCTTTCGATCACACCCGTCGCCTCGGTGGGTGTGGATCAATCTGCTCCGCTCTCTGTTAGCGGCGGTTCCGGCATGTCTCCAGCTACCTCACAACTTTCTTTGCCAAAGTCACCCGAGGAGGTTTTACGTTGACCCGACTTCATTGTGCCTTCGCACATGTCCTTTATCGGGTCCTGTCTCCTCCGTAGAGGTTTTTCGAGACACGCAGTGGAGTTGCTTTTCTTCTTAAAGGAGGCAGTCACTCCACTGGTTTAGCCTCTGTGGCTAAGTGGAAGGTACTTCTGTCGATGGTGTGCGATCACTCTGTTGCTTCTGTCACTCCTTCGATCACACCGCTTGTGGAGTTTCTGGTATATGTTTGTTTCTGTGGGTCTCCAGCAATGGGTACATGTCCATGCTTTGGAGACATTTTTTCATATGTGATACCGCATTGTTTCAACACTCATCCTTACCTTTCCAAGCTTGTTCAGCTCTTTTCCTTGAAAAGGCCTAGGACTTTGCAGTTTCCTCCAAGATGGTCACTTTCTTGGGTGCTGCTCTGCTTGGGGGTGGGGGGGGGGGGGGGGGGTCATGCCTTTATCCTGGATGAATATGCGTTCTATCATATGCCAGATCTCTCCTGCATCCATTTCTTGATGGATTTGTCTTGCTATTCGTGCAGCTTCCGCTCGTCTAGCTACTGGTGATTGTATTACCATTTGTTTTTTCTGCCACGAGGTGCGTGCATTGTCTTCCTCTTTTAATAACTCTGTCATGTTGTCGGATGACGGATGTTATACTGGCAGCCTTCTGGAGAAATGCTACATTCTCCTTTCATCTGCGACAGTTGCATGAGCCGATAGAGGACCTTGGTCCTTGGGGCCCTCTTTCTTCGGCTCAGAATGTTGTCTATCCCAGCCTTTCAGCTTTTTTCAGGGTCAGTTCCAGCTTTGTGCTGTTACTGCCCTTTCTGTCTGTGTGTCGCACTTCACCATACGCCTCATCTTTCATTGTCTTTTCTAATGTTTGTGATGCTATGGTTTGATAGGCCTAGGGATCTCTTCCTCTGTCCACGGTCCCAGTCTATTGAGTTATGTGTGGGTTGGTTATGTGATTCCCTCCAGCCTTTTGTCTATTCAGCCTGTGGTAAACAATTGAGGTAGGTTGATAAGAAGTATAAATTTTATAGTAAATTTCCTTTCTTATTATACCTACCGAAATTGTTTAGATGGAGGCCCTCTCGTCTTCTTATTCGGGTAAGAATCCTTCCTCCCCGCTGATCACATAACTCCAGTGTTGTTCGGAATCAAAAGAATGACGAATTGACGCATTGCACACTGTTTTACGGAAGTCGTGGATCTGTACTATGGAAGAGCATCCCATAGTGGGTGTGTGCCGATGGCGCTCGACCCAGTTTTGGCTTATTTTTTTCGTGGTGTTTTTTACACCACTTTTCTTTCCCAAATCTTGGGAAAGATTAAAATAGAGAGTATTTTATCCGAGTTAGGTTCTTCCACTGTAGTGCAAGCCTGTAGTAAACAATTTCGGTAGGTATAATAAGAAAGGAAATTTACTATAAAATTTATACTTCACAGTAAACATATACACAATAATAAACAATAATAATGATGATAAAATTACATGAAAACATATATGTACTAGTCTAAGGCGCACTGCATGTCGATGGTGCACATGTCTTCAACCGCTGTAACCCTGCTTGTGCGGAGCTTGAATAGAATTAGAATGTTGAGCAGCCAACAGTTGCCTGTCGATGCTCAGTGGTTCTCTCTGGGTACTCCGGCTTCCTCTACCTGTAAAACTGTGCAGGGTAGCATCACCAAATTCATCCTCTGGGTACCTCATTTTGCAGATGACAGTCTGCTTATTTTCAGGCTTGAATCTGGCCCATTGTAAGAACATCATGTAAAAGTGCATCTGATTGATCATTACGCAACTAATTAACGTTATGTTGTGAATGAAATTCTTCAACACAAAACAATGTCAAGCAAGAATGCAAACAGACCACCAAAGGTGATATTTTTCTTTAAAAATATCAGCTTCATCCACTTATTCAAGTTTAATTGTAGAACAGGGGAGCCCACTTAATTGTATATCGCTAACTGAATAATCCTGTTATTTGAATACAATTTCCCAACACCAAACCATTTTCCATATCTCCACTACAAATTTGACCTGTTAATTGAATATAGGTTATGGAGTAAACTCCTGTTAATTGAATAAAAAATCTTGTAACCTGTCGAGAAATCACCCTGACTCTCCCAAGTTTTCCTTTGTTTATTGACCTATTTGGCCTCATTACAGGCATTTAATCTATTATATCTTGTTTAACAGAGCTCATGGAGCTCTGTCAAACAAGATATAATAGAATAAATGCTAAGTTTATCTCCAGAATACAGAAAATTTACACAATCCCTGTTAATTGAATACTCTTGTTAATTGAATAATTTTCATTGGCAAAGTGACTATTCAATTAACAGGCTTCCACTGTATAAATACAGAACAGAATTCGGTTAGAATACGGGGACAGGAATCAAGACCCTTGAAAAACTCTACCTTGGGTTGTTCTTTCCCGTCACCATACACCACCCTTGTTTTGTTCTGTCTTGTGATGATAAAGGATTGTGAAATGTTCCAATAAGACGAAAATCCTTGCCCTCTGATTTGATGAGAGCTTGCATAGTTTCTTTGATGTTTATGGCTCCAATAACACATGTTACCATCTGATATCACCACGCAAAATATTTGAAATGAATTTGTCCATTTTGCAATTATTCCATCAACAGAGTGACTTACAAACTGCTTCATTTCTCTAGTTTTTCACACATGCAACAGCCAAAGTTCGAAAGAAATAATTCTTAAATTACAAATAACTTTACTCTTTGAAGTAAGATGGAGTGACCTCAACCATTATTTGTTTTATTGATAATTTGCTCAGTGATGTTGTGGGGTGGTCGTATTGGAACATATATGTTATTGTGATGAATTAACGGTAACATAGTCTTAGGTTTGTGGCGCAGAGTTTATGTTCAACCAACATGTAGATCACCAAGGTTGAACATACACTCTGAGCCACTAACCTCAGACATTGTTACCATCAATTCATTACAATAACTCATAATTGTCGGAAACTGGGTTTTGTCACAGCTGGGGGAAATAGATTCTTGATGCATATTCAGCCAAAACTTTTAGTGACCATTGCCGTCGCACAACCACTAATGTATCGTCACTTGACTGGATGCTTTTCACTCAAGCAGTCACTGTTTGGGGAGGAGGGGTTGGGGTTAAGTGCTGCCCTCCATTTACTCAGAGTAATGTTCATAAAAGCAAGGCCTACTCTATCTATGTATGGCTTGCTTTCTACTTGTGAGCTCCCTGAGCTCGTATTTCCTACTTCTTATGCTAAACTCATATATGGCCACTGCCTTGGCCCACAACTGTTCCTATTCTAAATATGAACTCTGTGGCTCCCCTAATGTTACAATGTTCCTATACTTTCGCATCAATGTGGCACCTCCTCTAGCCTATAGCATGGGACATCTCCCAGCTCCTTGCCTACAATCCACAGTCTTGCACGCCTTCAGACTGGAATGAATATTTTTAGAAACCCCACAACATTTATTTGAATGCCAGAACATTAATTCTCATTTTAATTACTTGACTGCTTATATCTATCTTAACTTAACATTCACTTTTAAGTTCCTTTGGAATTCTCACATTTGTGGTTTTTACTAACAGACCAGATATGTAATATGGGTGTATGTCCCGAACATGTGCGATGTATTGTTTTTACAACAATTACCTAACAACCCGGGCATAATTACATAGATAATGACTGCACGAGACCACTTCCTTTAATCTTTTATCAGACAGCGTATCATTGGGTTTGCAAGATGTGTGATAATGGTCATAAAATTCCATGCTCAATTAGCACTGCATGAATTAATTTACTGGTCTTTTTTAGTGACAGATATGTTTCGGGGTCCGTCATACAAACATTCTCATGCCCTTAGCCCGAGCGAGATATTTTATCAAAAATGTATGAACTGTTAAACATGAAAATCATAACTTTTAAACTATCACCTTAACAATGTTAATGAATTGATGGGTAGAAATTTATCCCACATTGATTTGTAGCAATCCACCCTTCCTGAACTTTCAGTACAAAATTATTCCAAACCTTGTCAGACCACTACATTGTAAACGAAACTTAATTTGGTTACAGCCATTACTTGGACCTCTCATTTACCTAATTATGTCTCCCCTTCCCAGAAGGGAGACATATTGTTTTAGTGCTTATTCTTCTTCTTCTTCTTCTCTTCTTCTTCTTCTCTTCTTCTTCTTCTTCTTCTTCTTCTTCTCATTCAAACTTTTTTGTCTTTTGACCTACACCTTAGATACTTGGCATGTGGATGTATCACCATGAGCTGGTGTGCAGTGTACCATAGTGACCTTCATGTGACCTTGACCTTTGACCTGAAGGTCAGATTTATGTGTTTTTTTAAGGGAAACGTCTCACAAACTTTGTCTGGGCCATACCTTTTTTGTCTTTTGACCTACACCTTAGATACTTGGCATGTGGATGTATCACCATGAACCGGTGTGCAGTGTGCCATAGTGACCTTCATGTGACCTTGACCTTTGACCTGAAGGTCAGATTTATGCGCTTTTTAAGATAAACTGTCTGGACCAGAACTTTTTTGTATTTCGAGTCAGGCTTTAGATATTTGGCATGTGGATGTATCACCATGAGCCGGTGTGTAGCGTACCATTGCGACCTTCATGTGACCTTGACCTTTGATCTGAAGGTCAGATTTGTGCTTTTTTCAAAGAAACTTTGTCCGGACCAAAACCTGTTTGTCTTTTGAGCCAGGCCTTAGATATTTGGCACGTGGATGTATCACCATGAGCCAGTGTGTTGCATACCATTGTGACCTTGACCTCAAGGTCAAATTTATGTACTTCAGATAGGGAGTAATTGTACAGACCAGAATTTTTTGTTTTTTGACCTAGGACTTGGTTATTTGACATGTGGATGTGTCACCATGAGACTGCATGTCGTGACCTTCATGTGACCTTGACCTCAAGGTCAAATTTATGTAATTCAAACAGGGAGTAATTGTCCAGACCAGAATTTTTTTTTGTTTTTTGACCTAGGACTTGGTTATTTGACATGTGGATGTGTCACCATGAGACCGCATGTCGTCTACCTCGATGACCTTCATGTGACCTTGACCTCTGCCCTTAAGGTCAAATTTATGTACTTCAAATAGGGAATAATTATCCAGACCAGAACTTTTTTGTTTTTTGACCTTGGATTAAGATATTTGACATGTGGATGTATCGCAATTAGACCGCATGTCACATGCAATCATGACCTTCATGTGACCTTGATCTCAAGGTCAAATTTATGTACTTTAAATAGGGAGTAATTTCCAGACCAGATTTTTTTTTTTGGACATGTGGATGTGTCACCATGAAACCGCATGTCTGCTACCTTGATGAACTGCATGTGAACTTGACCTCTGACCTTAAGGTCAAATTTATGTACTTCAAATAGGGAATAATTGTCCAGATCAGAACTTTTTTGTATTTTGACCTAGGACTAAGATAATTAACAAGTGGATGTATCACAATGAGACCTCATGTCCTCATGACCTTCATGTGACCTTGACCTCAAGGTCAAATTTATGTACTTTAAATAGGGAGTAATTGTCCAAACCAGATTTTTTTTTTTTTTTTGGACATGTGGATGTGTCACCGTGAAACCGCATATCCGCTACCTTGATGAACTGCATGTGACCTTGACCTCTGACCTCAAGGTCAAATTTATGTACTTCAAATAGGGAATAATTGTCCAGATCAGAACTTTTTTGTTTTTTGACCTAGGACTTAGATGATTGACATGTGGATGTATCACAATGAGACCACATGTCATCATGACCTTCATGTGACCTTGACCTCAAGGTCAAATTTATGTACTTTAAATAGGGAGTAATTGTCCAGACCAGAAATTTTTTTTGGACATGTGGATGTTTCACCATGGAACTGCATGTCTGCTACCTTGATGAACTGCATGTGACCTTGACCTCTGACCTCAAGGTCAAATTTATGTACTTCAAATAGGGAATAATTGTCCAGATGAGAACTTTTTTGTATTTTGACCTAGGACTAAGATGATTAACAAGTGGATGTATCACAATGAGACCACATGTCCTCATGACCTTCATGTGACCTTGACCTCAAGGTCAAATTTATGTACTTTAAATAGGGAGTAATTGTCCAGACCAGATATTTTTTTTTGGACATGTGGATGTGTCACCATGAAACCGCATGTCCGCTACCTTGATGAACTGCATGTGAACTTGACCTCTGACCTCAAGGTCAAATTTATGTACTTCAAATAGGGAATAATTGTCCAGATGAGAACTTTTTTGTATTTTGACCTAGGACTAAGATGATTAACAAGTGGATGTATCACAATGAGACCACATGTCCTCATGACCTTCATGTGACCTTGACCTCAAGGTCAAATTTATGTACTTTAAATAGGGAGTAATTGTCCAGACCAGATTTTTTATTTTTTTTGGACATGTGGATGTGTCACCGTGAAACCGCATGTCCGCTACCTTGATGAACTGCATGTAACTTTGACCTCTGACCTCAAGGTCAAATTTATGTACTTCAAATAGGGAATAATTGTCCAGATCAGAACTTTTTTTATTTTTTGACCTAGGACTTAGATGATTGACATGTGGATGTATCACAATGAGACCACATGTCATCATGACCTTCATGTGACCTTGACCTCAAGGTCAAATTTATGTACTTTAAATAGGGAGTAATTGTCCAGACCAGAAATTTTTTTTTGGACATGTGGATGTGTCACCATGGAACCGCATGTCTGCTACCTTGAACTGCATGTGACCTTGACCTCTGACCTCAAGAGGAAGGGGGACATATGTTTTAGTGTGCTAAAACACTTTCTAGTTTAAGTTAGATTGGCATCATTAGACAGTAATACATGTATGGCTATTTTGCTCCATAATTTATGGTTTCACAGAATTTGTTTTCATTTGCCAGTTGAAAGAAGAAGTTCAAAGACAAACAAATAAAACATTACATCTGGAGAAGGATTTAGAAACTGTGAACTCAAGGCTGGATGAGTATTTAGTCATGTACAAAATTGATGTTGAAAAATGTAATAAGGTAAAAACAAGAGTTTTTTTCTTTTTTTATCGCATGATCTGAACTTTTTCAGAACATTAAACTTATGCTTGAAACCTGTAGAGCATGTACATTTAGTGGTAATCTCAACTAGGAGGGAGAGAGGGAGAAAGAGATATAGAGAGTTTTTTTCTTTTTTTTCCTCAAAATGTGCATGTTTTCCCCGAGAAAGGTTACATGAATTTGGTATGGCTAAACGCACATTCAGCTGACTGTCTGTCCAATCATGTTCCTGATTATAAAATATCAGGATATTAAATTTGTTATTTTGAAGTTATACCAAACTCTCAGGTCACCTGTCAAATTCTTTGTGCAACCTCATGTGAGCGTGTGCGACCCCACACAAGTTTATTTCATGTAAATATGGCAGATAAAAAAATTTGGATTTCCAAAATAATTTCAGTAATATGCATCAAGATGTTTCTTAAAATAGAACTAGAATGTTTTTGGTTGCCTCAGAATTTCTGTGTACTTAATTAGCTCGAGACCTGTACAACTGATGAATCTTTTGCATGTCAAGGAATAAGAGCCGTTAGAGGGAAATATCTGGAAGTATACTGTAGCAAAAAATTAAACAAAATTAAATAATTGATAATAATTGATAAATTTTGTTTAGCCTTGAATATAAATAAATGCTTTTAATACAGAATAATAGATCAAGTCATATTTGAACATGTTTCTGAGTAAAGAATCATTCAGATCAGTTTAACATGGATACCTAGCTTTTAAAGTAATTATACTACATTATTATAAAACTAATATTAAATTTACAGTAGCTCTTGTTAGAATGATCAGCATATAAAAGGTTTACTAATTATATGATTATAAACAACAGTAACAAGAGAAAAATGCTGAAAATCATGCAGGCCTTATCTAACACACATGTATGATGCACCAGACAAATTTGAATTCTAACAGTTGTATCTGGAGCCTTGAGTTGAACAAAATCACATGATGTATTCTGCCCAATAGACATCCTGAATCCATTGTAAGCAAATTACGAGCTCGCAGGAGACCACAAGCTCGTTAAGGTATATGGTACCCAGAAATCAGCATGGCTTGAAAAGCAAAGCTGGATCAAACAGCTATGCAAAATGTGAACTATAATGTTCTATGATATGAAAAAAACACATATAAAAATGGTAACTCGCCTATAAATGGTAATTTAAACTTTAAAATTGAAATTGAAACTGCTCTCTCCAAAACCATCAAAGTAGCAAAATAATACATAAACTCTGAAAAGAAATAAGAGGGAAAGGCTAAATGAACGTCTGTCTACACACTATTATCAATTGAAAATCAATTATTCGTCAATTAAAACAGAGAATTTTTTTTTTAAATTTACGTTGAAACATACAAAAAATTTAACATGGAACTTTTTTTGCCATGTAACAAGTATGGTAGCACAAGTGAACCATAGTATCTAAATTACAGTTTCATGTAAATAAAAACATACATTCATTATTACTGATTGGACATGTTAAAATAATCTGAAAAATGCTTGATAGAATGAACTGAAATAAAAAATAGGGTACAGTTGCAACCAAATTAAGGTGAAAATGATGGCAAAACATTGAGATTACTCATCTCAAGGTCTTACTCCTGTCAATGCATTACATATCTGTATTGGTGTACAGATCTACGCACAAAAAGACATTTCACCCAATAACTATCAGTTTTATCTCATAAAATTGGTCTTGATTGGACAGTGTTCCAATTTTAGGAAATCCTTATTTTCCCGCTAACCCATGCAATTATACATCAGAACTGGCTTTGTAGACTAGTTCTACTGACAGCCTTGTTCACATTGTTCTTCCAACAGGATACAAAGAGAATTTACGCCTTTCTACATTTATTTCGACCAACTCTAGCTTGTACCGACCACTTCTTCTGTGAAAGTGTCAAACTTGGTGACACAATGTGCAACATTTACATTATATATCATACAGAACTCACCATTTAAACATCTAAGATCTTGACAGAGTTGTCATTGAAATCTTCAACAAGATGATCAACTTCATATGGATCTTCACAGTTATCATAAATTATTTCATACACACAATCACTAGAACCATCAACTCCATGCAAAATGTCAACCACATGTCCATTAAACCAATGACTCCTTCCAAACTCGTCAATCCACTCATGTGCAATATATCTATGTAAAACTTTTACATGTTTCCTCTGTCCAACCCTAGTTGCATGTTTTGGAGAACCACCTTCCGATAAATTTTCTGAAGAAGAGCTGCTACCACTAGTACATGTACATTCTGCTTTGAGAGTCTTTCTCCTCTTTGTTACTAGTCCTTCTGATGTATGCTGAAATGATACATGTATGAAATATGTTTAAAATGCATGTAGAAATATATTTGAATATAAATTGTTCATTATTAACCCACTCCACTATAATGTTCAAATCTCCAAATTTCCATTTTTTTCTCATTGAAAAATTGGATGTAGTTCAAAATTGACATTGTGGCTTATAAAGTGTCCCTGCATGTGTTCAGCTGAATATAAATTAAAACTTTTCAACAACCTAAGTCAAATGCATTAATAAAAGCACTTGTGTCTTCATAGATTGGACCAAGCACATTTTAACCCTTTACTGTACGATTAATGAAAAAAGACCAAACTTCATCTAAAATGAATTCACTTTTGTTATAATATCATACATGTATATGTAGCAGTGACATGCCCAAAGTAAATTTGATACCCATTACAGGTATTGGGCCTAAACTCTACAGTCCAAATGTTCCCAAATTCCTGGAAGCAGATATTCATTTTTAAAATTTTTCAGTTTCAAGCAAATGTCTGTAACAGTACTAACCCTTTACCCAATGCAGCTGAAAAAATGGCATGATAATAACACCAAATAAGCCTTTCATGGCCCAGAGTAAGTTTTCATCATTCAAGCCACACAAACGTGGATATCATTAGAACACGTTTGGTGAGCCAGTTCTAGTGATATCCACCTTCGTGTAGTTTTATTGAAATACAGAATTTGGGGTACAAAATTGGGAATTTCTATTTTTTCCACAATAATCTGTTAGTTAAAGGGTTAACTTTCAATTTCATTCAGTGAACTTGCAGTTTACACAAATCATTTCCAAGCATATTTAATGAACTAATTATCAATTTTAAAATTCCAGGATATGTCCCTGACATGTAGCAAGTGAACTGACACGCAAGAAATTCACTATTTTAGGCAGAGCTTTTGGTTTCCATTTATTTATTTACCCACATATACTAGTGTTTAATGACACTTAACAGCCAGGGTTATCTCACATTTGTTGGTGTTATGGGTGGAGAAAACCTGATTACCCAGAGAGAACCACCAAGCAGTGGTGAGCAACTGTCAAACCCCCAACAATTTTACTCCAGTTAAGCACACAAGCCACACTCAAGCAGGGTTAGTGTTATTGCAGACATGTGCCCCATCAACATGGCTAAGCACACTGCATCAGTGCCACCCTCCCCCCCCTCCACCCCACCCCCCTAGAATATGGAGAAATTAAGTTCCAGGCTGTCTTGCCCACATGACACAGACAGCATGGTTGTCACATGTGGGATTCCATTTGAGATCCTCTCAGTTTGTAACTGGCATCTCTACCAACTGAGTCCCTGAAGCCACAATTCTAAGGCAAACCAGTTCACTAAATTTAATCATACATGTACATGTAAATGTGCAATAATTATAAATTGGTAAAATACTCCACATAATTTACCCATAAACCAGGCTCTCTAATTCCAGAGAATTTACCATAACGAGGAGCAGCTATTTCAGGTAGGATAGCCTTCTTGAAAAATGCTTCTAATTTTGGTACCATATTGTTATACCAGAAATTTTGGTCTCTGTAAATGCGTTCTATATGCAACTGGTGAGGATCAACCCTTCAAACAACAAAATCTAGACAGGCAAATTGCATTACATTTAGCTGACCCTGGAGCTGATAATAAAAGGAGTGATTGGTTTTGAGTTTTAGCTGAGCTTCATCACATTTGAGGCAGAATGACTTGTTTGTAGATGCAGCTTCTTCAAGCAATGTTGTTTTATTCATGAGAACATGTTTTATCTCAAGAAGTCCACACCCAGAAACATCACTTTCAACTTTTCCATCCATACTGGCTGCCAAAAAGGATGCTCTCGGGAAATAAACAAGCCCATCTGGTGTACTTCAACATTTTCTCCCTTACTTCTACAGTGGTTTTTATATTCAATCAAAGCAAATTTCTCAAGTCGAAGCCCTCTTCATGTCAATCTTGTGCCAGAAAATGAAGAATATAATAATCGCTGTACCAAACATTTTACACGGAGACTGGGTTTTCTCTTAACCACAGCTGCAAAGTTTGATGCTGTCAGTCTCTTCTTCTTTCCTCAGCCCACATACCACTCAATGATTGTGACTTGGTATTCTGTTCAATGTGGTCATCATCTGTTCACTTATTTGGACATGACTGTTGTAAAATTCATCCATTTTAATCTGCAATTCCTCAATTGAAAGATCAGGCACAACATCCATAGCCTCGTCACCATAATCAAGCTTTGCCCGCTTACTCTAACTTTGCTGTAAGGAACTGAATTTTCTTTTCAATTTTAGATGCTTTGCAGCATTTGTTGACTGTGACTCATGGCTCTGCAGATTACACACTTTCCTCAAATTATATTTCTGATGAAAAACACTTCCAACTTCCGTTCTAGTGACTTTTTCCCAGATGAATGGAGACCAATCAGCTCCAAACTTTTTCCTCAGTGCAGCTCCATAACACTGAAAATTCCAGGAACCACGATTACACCAATTGAAAACTTTTCCACCATCGAATTTCATTCTAATAAAGATCCAATTCTCCGCTAAATTTGTAGTTGTATTTGACAACAGGCAGTCTGCTTTAAGAGCAATTGAATTTATTAAGACATACAAATCCTTGTACATATCATCTGGAATAGGTGTTGCAAAACTATTTTGCTGAGAAGCAGCAGTATTTATATTTTGTGTAGACATGCCCTCAGACCAGTGAGATACTGCAGTGTCAAAGACTGAGTTCACAGTATCAGTAACATTGGTATCCTCATGCATTAATGGTGTGATATCAGTATTTGAGTCTTCAAGTTCCTGAGAAGCATCACAGACAGTTTTTTAGCTCACCTGACTTTCAGTCAGGAGAGCTATAGTGATCACTCACCGTCCGTCGTCCGTCGTCTGTCGTCCGTGAACATGGTGTTTGCGTCTTCTCCTCCCAAACCGCTGAACCAATTTAATTGATATTTGAGATAAAAGTTTGTTATGACATCGCAATTTGATTTTGTTCAAATCAAGTTGCCTCGCCCGTGGGTAGGGCCACACCCAAAAAGTGTGCTGAAATCTTAAAAAATCTTCTTCTCATGAACCAGCAGTAGCAGAGACTTGATATTTGGTGTGCAGCTTCCTTTTGAGGTGTAGACTCAGATTTGTTCAAGAGAAGTTTGTGGGGCTATACTTGGCGTCGTTATGGGAGGGGCAAAATTTTTTGCCCCGCCCAAAATTTCTATTTTCCAAACCGAGAGGCTGATTTGAACCAAATTTTATGCGAGGGCTTATTGGGTCATAAGTACCTAATTTATGCTGATTTTTTTTTCCCCGTAGCCCGATAGGAACCGCAGGAGCTAAAAATAGAAAAAAATTAAAACGCCCATATCTCCAAAACTGCACGGCACCGAGAATTTTTATTTGGTGTGAAGCTTCCTTAGGACCAACAGAAAGAATTGGTAAAAAAAAATTGCCATCGGTTTTATCATAGGGTACAGATTCGGGACTTTGAAAAAGTGCTGAGTCAGCACTTTTTAACACTGTAGGCAATGGGAAAAACATTAAAATATCTTCTTCTCCAGATCCAGCAGGCAGAATCTTTTGATATTAGGTATGCAACATTGTGGGGTGGAGCTGATTCAAGTTTGTTCAAATCGGCTCCCTGGGTTTATATTTGGGCTCAGTATAGGAGCCCAAATTTGAACTTAGTGCTTTTCAGGCAAATTTCTTAAAAAATCTTCTTCTCCAGATCCAGCAGGCAGAATCTTTTGATATTTGGTATGCAACATTGTAGGGTGGATCTGATTCAAGTTGTTCAAATCGGCCCCCTGGGTTCATATTTGGGCTCAGTATAGGAGCCTGATTTCGAACTTAGTGCATTTCAGACAAATTTCTTAAAAAATCTTCTTCTCCAGATCCAGCAGGCAGAATCTTTTGATATTTGGCATGCAACATTGTGGGGTGGATTTGATTCAAGTTTGTTCGAATCGGCCCCCTGGGTTTATATTTGGGCTCAGTATAGGAGCCCAAATTTGAACTCACTGCATTTCAGGCCAATTTCTTTGAAAATCTTCTTCTCCACATCTAGCAGGCAGAATCTTTTGATATTTGGTATACAACATTGTGGGGTGGATCTGATTCAAGTTTGTTCAAATCGGCCCCTTGGGTTTATATTTGGGCTCAGTATAGGAGCTCAAATTTGAACTTAGTGCATTTCAGGCAAATTTCTTTGAAAATCTTCTTCTCAAGATCCAGCAGGCCGAATCTTTTGATATTGGGTTTGCAACATTGTGGGGTGGATCTGATTCAAGTTTGTTCAAATCGGCTCCCTGGGTTTATATTTGGGCTCAGTATAGGAGCCCAAATTTGAACTTAGTGCTTTTCAGGCAAATTTCTTAAAAAATCTTCTTCTCCAGATTCAGCAGGCAGAATCTTTTGATATTTGGTATGCAACATTGTGGGGTGGATCTGATTCTATTTTGTTCAAATCGGCTCCCTAGATTCATATTTGGGCTCACTATAGAAGCTCGAATTCGAACTTAGTGCATTTCAGGCAAATTTCTTCAAAAATCTTCTTCTCCAGATCCTGCAGGCAGAATCTTTTGATATTTGGTATGCAACATTGTGGGGGTGGATCTGATTCCAATTTGTTCAAATCGGCCACCTGGATTTATATTTGGGCTCACTATAGAAGCCCAAATTCAAACTTAGTGCATTTCAGGCAAATTTCTTCAAAAATCTTCTCCAGATCCAGCAGGCAGAATCTTGTGATATTTGGTATGCAACATTGTGGGGTGGATCTGATTCAAGTTTGTTCAAATCGGCCCCCTGGGTTTATATTTGGGCTCAGTATAGGAGCCCAAATTTGAACTTAGTGCATTTCAGGCAAATCTTCTTCTCAAGATCCAGTAGGCAGAATCTTGTGATATTTGGTATGGAGCATCCTTAGGGGGGTGAGATGCAAGTTTGTTCAAGCCATGTCCCTAGGTCCATATTTGGGCTCACTGTGGGAGCTTGAATTGTAACTTTGTTCGAAATGAGGAATTTTCTTAAAAAATCTTCTTCTTCAGATCCAGCAGTCGGAAGGTTTGATATGTGGTGAGTAGCATCCTGGAGGGAGGGGGGGGGGGAGGGGGGAATTCAAGTGTGTTAAAGCCAAGTCCATGGGACTATATTTGGGCTCCCTGTGGGAGCCCAAATTATAACGTAGTCAATATGAGGAATTTTTCTTTAAAAATCTTCTTCTTCAGATTCAGCAGTTGGAATGTTTTGATATTTGGCATGGAGCAACCTTAGGGGGCTGAGATTCAAGTTTGTTCAAGCCAAGTCCCTTGGTTCATATTTGGGCTCACTATGGGAGCCTGAATGACAGTTTAGTTCAAAATGAGGAATTTTCTTTAAAAATCTTCAGATCCAGCAGATGAATGCTTTTGATATTTTTTATGCAGCATCCTTAGGGGGGTAAGATTCAAGTTTGTTCAAGCCATGTCCCTAGGTCCTTATTTGGGCTGATTGTGGGAGCTCGAATTGTAACTTGGTTCAAAATGAGGAATTTTCTTTAAAAATCTTCTTCTTCAGATCCAGCAGTCGGAATGTTTTGATAATTGGTGTGCAGAATCCTTAGGGGTGTGAGTTTCAGGTTTGTTAAAGCCAAGTCCCTGGGTTCATATATGGGCTCCCTGTGGGAGCCCGAATTATGACTTAGTTCAATATGAGGAATATTCTTTAAAAATCTTTTTTTAGATCCACTGGTCAGAATATTTGGATATTTGGTTTCAGCTTTTATTAGGAGGAGCAGATGCAACTTGTGGAAATCAATTCTCTGGGTTGATATTTAGGCTACCATGTCAGGTGAGCGCCCTCAGGCCCCCTGGGGCCTCTTGTTTCACTTTTCAAAAAGATGAACAATTACTGTGATCATCAAATGTGTATTTGATGGAATTCCTAATGTCACATGCTAATTTCTCTGCAGTAGTCTTTTTATTTTGTTCATTCAGAAAAGAAGATGCATGATGTTTATAATTTCTCTGACTGTACCCACGAGGTGAACACGAGTCTTTTTAGTTAAATCATTTTTCCCTTTATAATCAGGATTATCAGTGGATAGCTTTTCTAATTTGGTTCGCAAAAATTTACAAATGTGATTTGCACACTCTAATTTTTCCACATCTTTTCCCCAAATAGGTGCACCTTCCTGAATCTTCGCAAAAACTGAACTGTCTCCATCTCCTATCAGCCGCATGTACCGAACACCATGCATTCTTTCAGCCTCAAGAAAACCATTCAGAATTATCTCTGCCTCCATAGATTGACCTGAAGCATCCCAGTTTTTAAAACATATATGATCAGGGCTTTCTTGGCCTTTATGCAAGACTACTTCACAAATTGAACAAAATTTATTCTTCACACCTACAAAAAGTAATTGACCCGTTACAACACCCACGATAATTGCCACTCCTCCCATTGCATTATATGTGTGCTTATGAGAACGTTTAGACCATCCACCATCACAAACCACTGTTATTGAAGGAACACCCTGATGAAAATCATTCCTTTGTATTGCTAGTTTTTGCTCAAGTGCCCCTGCAGCCAGAAGGTCCTCATGGGGAGTACTCTCCCACATCTTGCCAATTTCAGTCTCAGTTTTTACCTGTGTCGCCAGCGGCAGCGCAGGTCTAGTAACCGCTCGACTCCGTCCGTCAGTCCATCCATCAGTCCGTCTGTCAGTCCGTCTGAAACACTTCTTCCGTCAAAGTTTTCTTGGCTTCTATGAAAGGGAATGATTTTATATTTGGTCTGCTGCTTCATAATGATGAGTTGTACAGTGTATCTAATTTTCAGATCTGTCGTGCAGCCACTTCCTGTTTGCCGATACTTTGAAGTCTGTTCATCTCTGTAATCAATTGCATGCAGCGACTCAGGTCCAGACCCGGTATTGGTCTTGGCTTGTTTAAAAACTCTTCTTTGATAAGCCAGGCAAATCAAGAGTCGCACACTGCTGAGTCAGTGAAGCACAACCACCCCATGATACCATTGTACCCCAAACAGCTCATACATTGACATCAAAACGCTTTTTACAGTCAGTTGTTTCAATTTTGTCACTTGTTTCAAGTTTAAAAAGTGTTTTACAACCCAGACTCTTCCCCTGAAGAGTTGCTGCTAAACCATTATGTTTATAATCCTGCAACAATTGGAATGCATCCACACCACTAGTCCACTCCATATTTTTTTCACGTGCAAGAGAACAGTTAAGTATATGTGAAGATATCTCATTTATATGGCTATTTTGCTTATTTACATGAATAAGTCTATACCCACTTATTCTGGGTTGACAGGCTTTTTTCAGAAAATCTTTTATTTTGCCATCTGCATTACTATTTTTGGAACCAGAGTATTTATTCATAATCACAGTATCTATATCCTTTTTCAGAATAAATTTCAACTTATCACTCGATAATGAAATAATTCGGTTCTTTATACTTGATGAGAATGCAGTATCTTCTGTAGAAGTCTTTTTCAAAAAACTTATACTTGAAACTGTGCCTGCCATGTGGCATGCCAAACCTGCAGCTACGTCGTTTCTTAGAAGGGCTTTTTTTGTCCATTTTTAAAGGAAATGCAAAAAAGGTACAGATGTCACCAATCTTGAAAATATCCTCACAGACACAAAAAATAATTATTATATTTCATGATAATTTAAAGAAAAAATGGAGATGAAGGCTATCCTAGCTGGATTAACTGAAAGTAATGTCCTGATGCACATAAAAATTTCAAGAACCATGTGTGTGGGGCCCATTGATCTGCCGTATTTATACCCATCGGACTGATGATCTCCAAGAATTTGAAAGGGAATAAATCTTTTCGGTTTTTAACACACCTGCAACTACATTACTGATAATTTCGAAAGTACATGGCCCAAAAAATGGATTTAAAACAAACTTTTGTATTCTAATGCTTGTCAAAACACAAGCCGAGTTTGTCAACAACACAACTCAGAACGATGATAATCTTGGGTGGCAACACTTTCTGACAAATGGATCACGCAAACATAACGTTTACACGTGAAATATATGCCTTTTGTCAATATATGTTTATTGAAATTTGTTGTGATCACTTTACTTACCAAAAATCAGGAGTACTTTTCAAATTCTTCTTTCGTATTCAACAGACGATTTTTAAACCGGAAGAAAATCACCAGCGCGTATTTTTACTATATCAGAAAATAGTTCTATGATTAATAGTTTGTTTTTGAAAATTCCCCATGGAGGGGGGGGGGGGGTGGGGACAGGGGGGATTAAAAGATGAAAAAACACATATTGTTCCCTCTTACTTTCATTAATTCTTGAATCCATATACATCGTTACGACATTAAATTGTATATTATTGGCACAATTTTTGTCCGTGAAAAAGCAATTTCTGGTTTCAAAAAATTTCTGGTTGATTTTGTCTGATAAAGACGAATAAACACATCGAAAAATATAAGACTACAGAAAGACATTTTGTCTCACAAATGCCTGAGACGGTACTTCTTGTGTGTGTTGTAAAATTTTGAACGATCGACTCCAATAATGATTGTTTCAGCCAAATTTGTTATAAGTTACCTAATTTCGTGTTTCCGTCATGTTAACCTGAGCAGGATGCCCATCCATGTGATTACGATAACTGCAGACATTTTAACCGAAGTGTTTCTAACTTGTCATTCCTATTTGAACAACAATTTCATACCCAGAAGACGTGAATGAGATATTCGCTACATTTGTTTGTCTGCTGGTTTTTCATATCTGATAAGCATATCATGTCCAAAAGTTACTTTTGCATGGGGGTCAATTTTTTTTCTTCCCCGTTGTTTCCCCTCTTTGTATAAAATAGTATATAACCTTTTTTCAACAAAACTATACTCTCAATTTTGGCGTTTCATTGTTGTTTCCTGGCTAAAACTTCTGGGTACCATATACCTTAAAGGCTACCTGCTCGCACAAGCTTGCGACAGATGTTTTCTGGCTTCTGTGATTTCTGCTGTGAGCTTGCAAGTAAAAACAAGCTCATCATTAGTTTGCACAAACTTACCACAAGCTCATGTGAGCTTGCAATGAGCTCGCACAAGCTTGCTGGCAGAAAATATTTTTGTAAGGGGTTAGGGTTCCAACCGTTCATACAGACATCTATACATCCATCCACAATTACTTTAGCACACCCTAGATGCCGCATCTCTCACCCGATCAGTTTCAAATTTCAGACATGGCTTTTGGATAATGTCGAGATGGGAACTATCTAATTTTTCTGAATTTCATTGAAAAACATGGCCACCATTGGCCATCTTGGATTTGGCATATAAATTGTCACCAATTCCTTTCACAAACACCATATATGGTATATTTCTCACTCAATCTTTTTCAACTCTAATATGTGGCTTTAGGGTGATGTCCACATGGGAGCAATCATGTAGTTTTTAATTTAATTAAAAAACATGGCTGTCAGCGGCCATCTCGGATTTTGCAATTAAATTGTTTACAATTCCTATAGCACATCCTACAGTTAGTTATTTAGTTCAGTCCCTTCTTGGTGAAGTTGAGCAGCAGTGTCACTGACACTTTCATTGTGAATAGTGCTGGCTGGTTTTGTCCGTTATGTTGAATAAAGTATTTATAGAAATTTGGTAATTTTCCTACATTCTTGTGATAAAATTACCATTTATTCTCTGTCTTGTTTGACAGACCTCATGGAGCTCTGTGAAACAAGATAGCAGGGAGTTTAAATAAAGGGAGACCACAGGTAGGCCTATAGAGGTGGGGTTAGAGAAATTCTTCAAGTGGTCACAATGTTTTTTTTTATTCCCTATTACCTTTGTGTGATTAATCCTTTACCTAACAAATTGAATGCATATGCCTGCTCAATTTTTTTTAAAAGTATATTTAAAAAAAAAACTTCAACAAAATCATCGAGCTCTTTCCAATGAGTGGGTCACATGATATGATTTTGTCGAAATTTATAGAAAAATTTTAAAATACAATAATTAAAATAATAAATTTCGAAACCTGTGCATTGGGTAAAGGTTTAACAGGTCAAATATGGTACAAATAATTTGAGGTCTGAAAGTTATATGTAATTCAAAGGCTTATCAGGTAACCCATAGGGTCCCAATTCTAACTTTAACCACATTTTACTTTAACCCTTTACCCAACGAATCGGCTGCATCCACCCACGTAATGTGCAAATTCAGCAGTTGAAAAAATATTATTTTTCAAAAACTTTCAACAAAACCATATCATGTGACCCCTCATTGGAACGAGCTCGTCGAGTTCGTTCCAACGAGGGGTCACATGATATGGTTTTGTTGAAATTGTTTGATAAAGATTCTAACTTTAACCACATTTTACTTTAACCCTTTACCCAACGAATCGGCTGCATCCGCCCACGTAATGTGCAAATTCAGCAGTTGAAAAAATATTATTTTTCAAAAACTTTCAACAAAACCATATCATGTGACCCCTCATTGGAACGAGCTCGTCGAGTTCGTTCCAACGAGGGGTCACATGATATGGTTTTGTTGAAATTGTTTGATAAAGATTCTAACTTTAACCACATTTTACTTTAACCCTTTACCCAACGAATCGGCCGCATCCGCCCACATAATGTGCAAATTCAGCAGTTGAAAAAATATTATTTTTCAAAAACTTTCAACAAAACCATATCATGTGACCCCTCATTGGAACGAGCTCGTCGAGTTCGTTCCAACGAGGGGTCACATGATATGGTTTTGTTGAAATTGTTTGATAAAGGTCCCAATTCTAACTTTAACCACATTTTACTTTAACCCTTTACCCAACGAATCGTCCGCATCCGCCCACGTAATGTGCAAATTCAGCAGTTGAAAAAATATTATTTTTCAAAAACTCTCAACAAAACCATATCATGTGACCCCTCATTGGAACGAGCTTGTCGAGCTCGTTCCAACGAGGGGTCACATGATATGGTTTTGTTGAAATTGTTTGAAAAATTTAAAAAAATTATATTTAAAATAATAAATTTTGATATCGTCTGCGTTGGGTAAAGGGTTAACAGAACAGGTGCCCCCAACATGCAGCCTTTGGGGAAGCCACAAGATACACTCTAAGAAGCTTGCCAGTTGTTTCATAGCAAGTCTTAGCTGCCTGTATGGGCAACCAGGACTTTCCTTTAAATGACTGCATAGCCACAAGATGGCTGGGGTGTTGTGTCCTTGCCTGCGTGTGTCAAGTATGTTGCTATCAAGTCAAATGTGGATGATCTCTTGTGTATTTGCTCCCAGGTCTACATTCTTAGAGCCTCCAGGCAGCCCTTTCTGTGTGTGCGTGGATGCGGTGCCCGGGCTTGGCACAAGGCTGGTGATCAAGTTACTTATTGACCATAGGCCGTGGGTTCCAGATGGTGATATATGAGTCCAGCTACTGTTTTATTCTACCTTCTTGTGTAAATTTATGAATAAGTCAGCCAGATGACTAACATTAGCTCCTCGCTTTCTGTCAGACCCCCCATTTCTTAGCAATTTGGGTTTTTTTTGTTAATATATGTTATATTTTTGTGATGTTTTTTTTGTTAATATATGTTATATTTTTGTGATGTTCAACATATATACTGTTACTTTTTTGATGTTCAATCCTGTAACATATAGCATATTCATTGAATAAAAAGTGTACACTGTCAAAGTGTAGCAAAAATGTTTAAAAATCTTTAGGCCCTTAAAGGTTAAGAAATATGTAATTAACTAGTTGAGTGCTATAAGCCACTCTCTTGAAAAGTGCTGAAAGCCACTTTAGTAGATTTACACTACACATTGCAGTAGCAAGAAAAATGTTTATATCAAATTGTTTTGTTATAATTTATTGCAGAGTGTCAGCAGGCACTCTCCAATAAATTGTAACAAAACACTTATTTATGAAAAAAATCTTGCTGAACTAAGGCACCCCATGATGATGGAATGGTATCTAAAAAAAATACTCATGGTACAAATCATTTTCAAAAAATAATTTACCACTCTACCAGTTATACCATCCCGACTATACTTACATGTATAACTTACAAGTCACTAATCATTTTGCATTTTCAGCTGGAAAAAGAGAACACGGAGCAGCGAACAGAACTCAGGGAAAAGGAAATAAAACTTCTAGAAGAAAAGCTTGTGCTGGAAAGAGATAACATGAAATTAAAGAAGCTATTAAATACAGAGAAAAGAAAGTCTTTACAGCTAATCACAAAATTTGTTTGTATAATTTCTATATTTTGAATCCTGTACCATATTGATTGACAATATTTTATTTCCAAACAGGTATATGATGAAACTGATTACACTGGAAAAGGGAAAAACATAAAGAGAGATTTGGAAAATGGATCCAGCAGGAAGCTAATGCTTTTGTAAACTGTACCTAACTTGGACAGAGAGAGTCATGGGTCATTGGTTAGAGCATTGGACATTAAACAAAAAGGTTGATGCTTCAGTCCTAACCTGACCACCTGCATAGTTTTGTTGGGCAAGACACTTAATCCTGATTGGCCATATTGGGGCACAGTCGTGCTGTGTTCTAAGGCGAAGCTGTATATATATACAGAACTGCACATACATTTGAATGGGTTAAGAATTATCGCACTCGATTGCTTTAGCCCAAGATATCACGAGAGCCGAAGTGCGATAATTCTTAACCCTTAAGTCCTCAGATTAATTTTAAAGTATTTATGGCCTTTTTCTGTTTACATAGTTATTGATGATTTGGCAGTGGTTCTACATCACTGCTGGCTGCCTATACAGGCAGCCAGCAGTGATGTAGAACCACTGCCAGGGAAAATTCAGTCTACACACAAGAGTAATAAAAAAGATTACACAAGGGAGCACCTGCTTCAATGCAATATAAAAGTGGCAGTTAGGGGCTATACGGGGGCTTAAGGGTTAACCCATTGAAGTATATGCACGATTCTATATTTATCACACACCTCCCATGTAACAATCAGTCTACACAAAAATTGAACTAAAAGCACTTTTCAGCTGGATAATTTCCAGCTTTCCTTCATTGTCAACAAGACATCACTTTTAGGTAGTGGGATACCAACCCTAATCTGCTTTTTAATTTTTACGGCATTCAATTGGTCAAAACCAATTGACCCTGATCAGTGTCATGGTCACGATGATGGTACTTCAATTATTGACTAAACTGCCTGGAATAACACAACAAAAAGTTTTTAAAATAGCTAATAAGTTTAGCACACTCCATAACTATATGACCAGTTGTGGAAAATATTTGTCAAGGAACAAGCAGTCGGGATGTTTTTTTTATTAGCTCACCTTGACAAAGTCAAGCTGATCTAATCTAATCACTCTGTGTCTGTCATCCATCCATCATCCATCCATCCATCCATCGTCCATCAACACAATGTTTTGGTCTTCTCCTCCAAAACCACAGGGCCAATTCAAATGAAAGTTTGTGTGAGTGATGGTCCTGAAGGGGCATTACATTTTGTTCAACTCAACATACTCAGCCCTATAGGGAGGAGGTGGGGAAAATGCTTCAAAATATTTTTAAAATCTTCTTCTCAAGAGCCTGTGGGCACAATGACTTGATATTTGTTTTGGAGCTTCCTTTTAAGGTGTAGAATCAAGTTTGCTAAAACAAAGTTTGTGAAGCAATATTTGGCTTTATAATAGGAGGGGTAAGATTTTTGGCCCTGCCCCAATTTCTATTTTCTGAACCGATGGTCCGATTTTAACCAAATTTGGTATTTGGTAAATTCCTGCATCTCCATGGGAACCATAAGAGCTAAAAATAGAAATATTTTCAAATGCCCATATTTCCGAAACCACGGAACAGAGAGCTGTCATTTGGTATGAAGCATCCTTAGGACCAGTAGAATTGAATGGTAAAAAAAAAATTGCCATCGGTTATGTTAGGGTGTTCTGTAGAGGGCATCGAAAAAATGCTGGGTCAGCATAGTTGCAAAAATTTTAAAAAATCTTTTCTCCAGAATCAGTGGCCAGAATCTTTTGATATTTGGTATACAGCATTCATAGGGGGGTCAGATACAAGTTTGTTAAAGCCCATTGGTTCATATTTGGGCTCAATACAGAAGCCTGAATTTTTAACTTAGGACAATATGGGGAATATTCTTTAAAAATCTTCTTCTTAAGAACCACCAGTCAGAATCTTTTAATGTTTGGTATACATCATTGTTATGAGGGTCAGATTCAAGATTGTTCAAACCAAGTCCCTAGGTTAATATTTGGGCTTTCTATTAAACTTAGTTCAATTTGGAGGATAATTTTTAAAAATCTTCTTCTTCAGATCCACCAGCCAGAATGCTTTCATATTTGGTATACAGCATCTGTTGGGGAGGGGGGGGGGCAGATTCAAATTTGTTCAAATAGGGTCCCTAGGTATATTTTTGGACTCGCTATTAAGGATACTGCACTTGGCAGATTCAAATTTATTCAAATAGGGTCTCTAGGTATATATTTGGGCTCTCAATGGTAGACCAAATTGTAACTTAGAGCAGTATGCTGAAATGTCTTTAAAAATATTCTTCTTCAGATCCACCAGTGGAATGCTTTCATATTTGGTATACAACATCTCTAGGGTGGTCAGATTCAAGTTTGTTCAATTTGAGTGCCTGGGTTTAATATTTGGGCTCCATATCGTCGCCTGAGTGCTAGAATGTCCTATGTCCCCCATGGGACATAGGACATTCTAGCACTCAGGTGACGATATGGGAACCTGAAATTTTACTTAGTACAATATGAGAGAATTTCTTCAAAAATCTTCTTCAGATTCACTTGTCAGAATCCTTTCATATTTGGTTTACAATATCTCTAGGGGAGTCAGATTCAAGTTTGTTCAAATTGGTTCCCTGGGTTAATATTTGGGCTCCCTATGGTAGCCTGAATTTTAACTTCGTGCAGTATGAGGAAATTTCTTTAGAAATCTTCTTCTTCAGATCCACTGGTCAGAATGCTTTCATATTTGGTATACTACATCGCTAGGGAGGTCAGATTCAACTTTGTTCAAATCGAGAGCCTGGGTTAATATTTGGGCTCCCTTTGGGAACCGGAATAGGCCATGTAGCTGAAGAATTAGAAGTTTTGTATTCAGTACCCTCTAGAGGTGTGTAACTAAAATTAATCCACATAGGTTTATCAAGGGGATTCAAAGGGGAGCTCTACATTTTACATTATGATCAACTGAAGAAAAGACATGATGCCCGGATTATTTTTGTCACTCCTGAGGGCCTCAAGGATTGACGATGTATCCTATGGAGATGGATTGCTTAATGTAGGTAGACTCATTCTTGGACACTGTTTATATCATGTTCTGTTCAAGGTGAGCGTTTCAGGCCCCGTGAGGCCTCTTGTTTTATATATTTTTACTAGAATCTGAATGTTTAAATATCCTAAGTAAACAAATCTAAATGAGGAACTTGGAGATTTTGACTCGAATCTGAATGTTGAAATATCCTGGGTAAACAAATCTAAATGAGGAACATGAGATTTTGACTCGAATCTGAATGTTTAAATATTCTGGGTAAACAAAAAATCTAAATGAGGAATTTCCAAGCGATCTCGACTCCAGTGCATTTGACCAATGATGACGTGATTTATTTAGATGGGTTCCTTCTCTTTTTACATTAGAAATGAAATCGAGTGTGTTTTATATCACCACATGTGCGATACAACTTTATTTTTATCGTAAGGCAGAATAGTGGAAATCCCGTGTTTTACATAAATAGGTGTGTGATAAATTAAGGATACTGCACTTGGAAGGTGCACTTGCCTTCAGCTGATGCTAATTCTCCTCGGGTAGTAAGTTGGAGAGTGACTGTTTCTCACTGCTGCTTGGCAGTTCTTTACAGTTACTCTACTACAGTTACTCACTGAGCTCTGTCAAACAAGATGTAAGAGATTAACTGCCTATATTGGATGTTTTAAGGCAAAAAAGTCTTTTATTGTGTGGAATACAGTGATTGTCAAGGTAATTCTTCAACAAATTAGATGTTTCATTCAGTTGACATGAGATTACTCTATAATCTATCTGCACTGCAATTAACCTTTACCCAACAAATCGGCCACATCCGCCCGCGTAATATGCAAATTTAGCAGCTGAAAAAAATATTATTTTTCAAAAAATTTCAACAAAACCATATCATGTGACCCCTCTTTGGAATGAGCTCATCAAGCTCGTTCCAGTGAGGGATCACATGATATGGTTTGCTTGAAATTTTTTGAAAATTTAAAAAAAATTATATTTAAATAATACATTTTGATATCGTCTGCGTTGGGTAAAGGGTTAAAAGGTCAAATTTGTATTGGAGGTATGGTAAATGCAGTCATATGCAGTTAACAGGGATATGTAGTTGAGAGATATACAATTAAGTAGGTTCTACTGTACCAGCAATATTTTTAATTTTATTACCGTTGGACTTGTACAAATCGTAGATATGGAAGCACAGTGGATCAGAGGTTATACCATTAGACTTTAAACCAAAAGGTTTATGGTTTGAACCTGGTAACGTCATTGTGTCCTTAGGTAATCCTGACTGCCCATGTGGGGGCATCAGATATAGAGTATCAAGGCATATTGCACAACAATGGTGCACTTGCCTTCAACCACTGCTGACTCGACTTGTGCAGAGTTAGTAAGTTAGGGGTCCAACAGTCACTCGCCACTGTTTGTTGGGTCTCCCCAGGTACTCTGGCTTCCTCTACCTGTAAGACTGCCTGACATGATGTGACCCTGGCTGTTGGAAGTGTTGTTAAACAAACAGTCTATTAGAGATATAGAAGTTCTTTTATTTTATATGATATTTTGAAACCATATTCACTAAATTTGATCTGGATGGAGGTTTACTGGATCGATTTCTGCCAATGAGGTTCCAAAATTTCAAATCCAATCGTGATGGTTTGAGAGTCTCGTTATTATGTAATCTGTAGGGGCTTAGAGATTTTTACATATTTTTGCTACACTTTGACATACTACATCCTGTGACATTGCTGCTGTTTTTTTGGCAAGTCTTGGCTGCCAATATAGGCAGCCAAGACTTTCCTAAAAACAACTACCAAAGTGCTTAGTATGTAACTTGTGAGTTAACCCAAAGACTGCATGTAAGGGCACCTGTTCTGTTACAAAAAATGTGATTAAGTGGGAATTAGACCCTTAAGGGTTAACCCTTTACCTACTTAAAAAACAAGCCAACCCAATTTTATTATTTTTTGTATTGAATTTTTTAATCAAAAACATAGCTTATGACTCCTCATTAGAGTGAGCTCATTTCAGTTAGAGTTCATAAGCTATGTTTTTAGGGCCAAAAATTAATATCTTTTTTCATTATTCGAGAAATTATTTTGCAAATGTCATCTGCCAATCGTGTTAGCAAGGAGTTTATTATATGACCTCTCTGTTTTCTCAGCCTATTACCATTTACTTTTTTTCATAAATATTAATTAGTGATTCTTAACACTTTCAGTTCATTTGATTGGTCATTTTCAAAAGAACGCTTTCAGATTGGTTATCACCGAAAAGATCTGTGTCAAATTAATGCGTGTGTAAATAAAACTATTTCAAAACATCAACAAATCCATGATGCCTGATTTTATTTGTTATAAACATTCACTAAAATCCAAATGATAGGAAATGTATAAATACCTCAAAATTAGTAATTATAATTCTGAATAGTGGAACTATATTTTGTCATGGTTATGATGCATGGCTGCATGCATCTGTGATGGGTCACACTCAAATGCATGACATTGAAGGTAAAATTCCATTCTTTAACCATTCTTGTCTATCTAAAAGATGTGTTTTTGGTGACTGTGGTGTCATATGATAAACAGAATATGAAATTTGTGTTTTGGTCACACTCTTTTTATGAAACTTGTCTACAAATTATCCGTTTCGCCGAGCCTCTGGCAGAAATTTCTAGACTTATTTCATAAGTAGGGTATGGCCAAAACACTCATTCCTTATCCTCTATTTATGAAGTAACTTACTTCAAAAATAGAGATTATTTTAATTCTACTTTCGAAACCCACTCAGACAAGCCTGAAAATAAGCAGACTGTCATCTGCAAAATGAGGCCCCCAGAGGGTAAATTTGGTGATGCTGCACTGCACATAGTTGGTGATGTATTTCATCCTTTGAGTGCAAGAAGGCTTTGTTAAGCATTGCAAAGCCTTGTTGCACTCAAAGGAAAACTTATTAATTTTGAGGTAAACTATCAGACATGAAAAAATTTAATTTTTAATTTTTTTAAGTTTGTATTGGTTATAAAAAGAGAGGATGCATCAGCCAAAATGACAACGTGGGAGGGCCTGAGAAACAGATTTTTAACTTTTCTAGGCCTAATGTACTATTTAATGCTGATTGATTTTTGTGATAAAATGAATGTGAACTTTTGTTATTACAGAGAGACCGATCTGATGCTGTAAGTTTTGGTAGTTCAAGTATTAGTCCATCTGATTACAAAGAAAATGGAGCATCTATTGATCAACTAAAACAGGCACTGACCAGGCAAGAGATTGATGAAGCAAAAGGTAATCTGAAAAAATATAGTGGTGTAGTGGTTGAGTTATAAAGGTCATTTACTAACAGGCCTGGTTGGTCCTGATCTCTGTCTCATGGTAAATCGGTCATTTTGTGTACTAGTGGTCAACAGTTTGAGTCTCGGCTTCTGCTCTGCTCTCTTGATCTGTTAGATAAGTGCCATTGACGGCTCTCAACAGTTGGTAGCATTGTGTGTGTTGTGATGTAGAACTGTGGATGTTTCAACTGCACTGAGGTGGAATCTGTGATGTGATTCACCAGGGTTGAATTGCAAAAGAATGTGAGATTGATGTAGCGGTCAAAGTAAAAGGGCCATTTACCAACCTCCTGATTGGTCTGGATCTCTTAATCTCATGGTAAATCAGTTGCTTTGTGTAATAGTGTTCACCGGTTCAAGCCTCGGCTACCACACTTCTCTCTCGATCTGTTACAGTGGTGCTCTAAAATTGGAAATGGATGTACTCGCCAGTATTCATTCTGGTCTGAAACAGTCAGGTGCCAAATATCTAGCCCAAACAAAGTGTTTCGGTGCCAAAACACTAATGAGAGGGGAGGAGGTGTTTTTTTACTCTCTAATCCTAATAAATTGATTGTGTTTTGAAAAATTAACCCTCTGCACTCTGATGTCAAAATACCAAAGTTTTCAGCAGTAAATTTTTCCCACAATGCAACTCAGAATTTAAAAAATTATATCTTGTTTGACAGAGCTCATTGAGCTCTGTCAAACAAGATATAATTTGTTAAATTTTTCATGCTGCATGGGCAATATGGAGTCAACGGCAAAGACTTTGAAATACCACCAGAGTGCTAGGAGTTAAATGGCAATTATTTCAAGAGTGAACAGACAATTGGTCACAGAAAAAGTCTGCCAGAACTCAAAGGTTCTGATGAAATCCTCACTCGGCAAAAAGTATGGTACCTCAGTTATATCCATGCCACTGATTCGAATAACCCTTTACTTAACATGAAAAGCAGATGACACTTGCAAACAAAAATTTTTATACTGTACCAATGACCCAGACATAGCTGGTGCTAACTCTTAAAAATCTAGGGCCAAACACAAATTTTGCCCCCCAATCCCCAAAATTTGCATCTAAAACCAAAGAAAACATGTCCTGAATGGCCCTCCATACTTCGCCTCCACTGTGCATGCACAGTGTCAAGGACGTCTCGAAATTGGCGCCATTATTCATTCTTTGTTTGGCCCTTCATCAGTTAACATCTGACTGATCTTTGTGCTTGTAAATCTCAGTTGAAATGATGACAGACACATAAATATTAGAGAAATGGTGGTTCTAAGGTGGATATAGAAGGAGGAGAGGAAAAATGTGTGACAGAAAATAATCAGGGCTGTAACTTAAAATTTTTTAATGAAATTGTGTTAAGTTACCTATTTTCGAGGCAACGGCCTGTTGTGGTCATTCTTGCTATAAAGTTACACTGCTTGTTCAGTGTTTTCCTCTCTCCCTTTCCTTTAAGTCCCCCCTTGCTATTCTCCCATGCTTTTGGCATATTTTCTGTAATATTATTACTAAAATTTCTTGGGAGTTTTAGCTGGATAACAGAATGAATTCTGTTCTTTTCCCCATGTTTACGTCTTCACCCTTGGGTGTTTAGGCGTAGTGTTCTGCATCTACCATCTGATGTTCTGTAGTTTCTTCCCTGGAAGTCTCTGTTTTGCATCAGATAGTGTATTATTGGTAACTGATTTCGGGCCAGGGTTATCAGTGCCTGGAGTCATGTTTCTGGTGTTTTTACACTTCTTGTTTACATTGACAACAGCCTCTGTGTGAGGGGGATTTCTTGAAAATAATATCTTGATGTTAGTTTAATCATATCTAGATACATTATTATTATTCGTAAGTGTTGCATTAAATTTTTAAAATATTTTTAAAATTTTTGTCCACATTTAGGCTTGGGATCCATTGGGGCTCAACGTTACTTTTCAGAAACTTGGGCTTTTCTGAAAAAATATTTTTTCAAAAATTATTTTGATTTCAATTATTTTTTCTATGTTAATGGATCATGTTATTATGTATTTTGATTTGCAGGGGTTGGTGCGAGTACTAGGACTTTGTTTTCTTTTCACAATGAAAGGATATTGTTCAATTGGATTAAGAGGAAATCTTCCTCTGACTTTCATAATCATTGCATAAATGTAGTCAGTGTACTCGCACTAACTCCTGTTCAGTATGTGTTATTTTCGATGACAACATGGGAAGCGTGTGTCACGGTATGTTAACGGGGAAATGGCCATGCCGGTCCTTTCCCCGCAGGGTCACTCTAGTTTATCAATCTCTATTTCAGACGATCAAGAACAGGGTGATGTATCTGTGATGTCTTCCAAAAGTGTGCCTCCGTCGTCACAATTAATAAAGAGCTAGCGGAAAAGTGGTCATGGAAATACGTCAATTGCCTAAGAGGTCCCTAGTAGGATCGACGGCCTTTGACGTCCGCTAGCTCGCCCGGTGTAGCATCCATTCATCGAATGGTTCGGCAGCCGGGTTCGTCCGTTGCGGTCTAGAAAGGAGTTTTGGGTGATGCGAGCATTATAAAACAACCAAGTGCACACCCAGTGACGGTGGATTAGAGGAGAGAACGGAGGAAGCCTATTAGTCCGGTTCATAGCTCGTCCAGGCCCATCCGGGCTGCGAGCGAGAGAGGCCCCTCTCTCGTACAACAACATCTGGCCCCAGATGTTGTGGTACAAAATGTTTCGCATTCGGAGCATACGTCCACCGCTCGGGATGCTCCGTTATATAGACAGTCCGGAGAGACTGTCAATAAGGCTTCCTCATTCTCATGGCAGCGCACACGACCGCACCTTGGCTACGTGACCTCCAATATCCAGTCAACTTCGCCAATCAGAGAATACGCGGCGACCAGGTCACGCCATCCGGTAGCCAGGGACACGAGGCCTGTAGACTCCGGACGTTCGCATAGAAAAGTATGCAGGAGTCAACGTACACGGAGCTTCCAGCGGCAAAGCATCGTAAGACCGCTACTGCACAGGCCTCAGTGACAGACGTGCTATCCCGAATAGCACAACTTATCGCAGCATCCCAGCAACGACAGTATCTCTGTCGCATCATGTAATATCCGACGACGCTGGGTCGGGACGCTCCGCTGAAGCATCAGGTACGGACGTCCGAAAACTTCATAGGGTCCGACAGGATGGCGAAAGGGATTCGGAGGATTTCGAGCTTTCCCTTTTGGAACAACATAAGCTGCTGTATATGTCATCCGGCTTTATCTTCTAGAGGTTGTTTCGTCGGACCACAATGCTGCGATGCCGGATAAGAGACTGATAGCGTCAGTGGACACAAAAATTTTTGGATCGGTTCAGGGACATCGTCCCTCAGTTCCGACACAGTCCAATAATGTCACAGGAACTTTCGAATTATTGAACGACGCTATTTATATATATATGCTTGCTATTAACAAGCAAGTCTGGTTTCTTGTTCGCAAAAGTTACCGTGATGTCTTTCAAAAGTGTGCCTCTGTAGTCATAGTTAAATGAAGAGCTAGCGGCAATAAGTGCTCATGGAAATACGTCAATCGTCTAAGAGGTCCCTAGTAGGATCGACGGCGTTGACATTCGCTAGCTCACCCGGTGTAGCGTCCATTCATCGAACGGTTCGGCAGCCGGGTTCGTCCGTTGCGGTCCAGGAAGGAGATTTGGGTGATGCGAGCACTATAATAGACAATAGTACACACCCAGTGACGACGGATTAGAGGAGAGATAGGAGGAAGCCTGTTAGTCCGGTTCCTAGCTCATCCAGGTCCGTCCGGGCTGCGAGCTAGAGAGGTCCCTCTCTCGTACAACAACATCTGGGACCAGATGTTGTGGTACAAACGTTTCGCATTCGGAGCATATGTCCGCCGTCCGGGACGCTCCATTATATAGACAGTCCGAGAGACTGTCGATAATGCTTCCTCATCCTCACGGCAGCGCACACGACCGCAACTTGGCTACGTGACCTCGAGTATCCTGCCAGCTTCGTCATTCAGTGATTCCACGGCGAACAGGTCACGCCATCCGGTAGCCAAGGGACACAAGGCCTGTACACTCCGGTCGCTCGCATAATAGAAGTATACACGGGGAAACGAACACGGAGCTTCCAGCGGCAAAGCATCGTAAGACCGCTTCTCCACAGGCCTCAGTGACGGACGTGCTATCCAAAATAGCACAGCTTAACGCAGCATCCCAGCAAACGACAGAATCTCTGTCGGATGAGGAATAATCAGACGACGCTGGGTCAGTTCGCTCCGCTGATGCATCAGGTACGGACAACCGAACACTTCATAGGGTCTGACAGGATGGCGAAAGGGATTCGGACGATTTCGAGCTTTCCCTTTCGGAACAACAGAAGATGCCATACATTTCTTCCGGCATTATCTTCCAGAGGTTGTTCCGTCGGACTAGAATGCTGCGATGCTGGATAAGAAACTAATAGCGTCATTGGACACAGAATTTATTTTTGATCGGTTCAGGGACATTGTCCCTGAGTTGCCGACACAGTCCAATAATGTCACTAGAACTTTCGAATTATTGAACGATGCTATATATATATAAGCTTGCTACCAAAACACACTAGTCTAGTTTCTTGTCCGCAAATGCTCTAATCTGCCTTTCATCAAGTCTAGGAATAATTTGAAATGGCAGGACAGGGCATACTGAGAGTTCCTCTGCGTCTAGACGACGAGGCTGAAGACTGGGTATTGTCTTTTTCGCCGTCTATGTCAATTCCAACCACGACGTTGGAAACGACAATGATGTCTAATAGACTTAACTTAGACGCTTTATCATATGTAGACCACCTTACTGAGGCGTTATCATTACGTCTTCAAGAGAAAGAATTCCAGGATATGATTCTTAATGAGATTTCTTTCAAGGGCAGTAGTTTTCCACGTATAACTCCGCCCTTCAGTGGCAACCTGGAGTTGATTAGACGTGACACAACCCTAGCTACATCCACGCGCATGGATAGTAAGGTGAAGAACTCTCTCAGAGTCGCTTTGGTCTCGGAGAAGCTTCTCTTCGACGGCAACCTTTCAGCAATCTATGAATTGCTCGATATACACGTTCTCTTGTCAATCAAGTGTAACAAGAGATTCAGATTTGGGCAAACATTCGGTGGTTTACTTAGAGAGTTCCACTGTAGTTACCGGATCCGAGTTTCTCGATTATGACGGATGCCAGTCAAACAGATTGGGGCACAATATTGATCCCAACGGATTTGAAGTGCCAGGGTCTTTGGGTTCCGCAGTTTTTAGGCAAGCACTTAACTTCCAAGAAATGATATTATTTTGGCTTGCACTACGTCATTGGATGAACATTATTCAGAAACGCATGTCAAATCCTGTCCGATAATATGACAGTAGTTGCATATATCCGGAACCAGGGAGGCACTCATTCGGTTCCGTTATTGATTTTAACGGAAAGAATCCTTCTGTTTGTTATAGAACTCCAAGTTCTGTTTCGGTCCGTCATATTCTGGGTCGTCGGATTGTATTAGCAGACTCCCTTTCACGTAAGGGTCGATTGTTGCCGTCATAATGGGCTCTCAACAAACAGGTATTCAATCAGATTTGCTATCAATGGGAGCGCCCAGTGATAAACTTTTTGCGACACAACTCACCAATCAATTGCAGACGTATGTGTCGCCGTGTCCGGATCTCCGAGCATATGTAGTTAACGCTCTATCGATCTAGTACGACGGGATGATAGGATATGCGTATCCTCCAGCGCTGTTGATTCAGCAAGTATTGCTAGGATAATACATTCACAATACAATTCTGTTGGTAGCATCTCTGTCTCCACAGAGACCGTGGATAAATTTACTTAGGTGTCTGCTGTGGGACTTACCGCGAAAACTTCCTCCACGAGAGGATCTTTTTTCGCTGGGGAAATCGTGTCAACTTCATCACAACCCGCAAGGTCTCAACCTTCACGTATTCCGTTGTGCGGTCCTTCTTGCATGGCAAGCATTGTACAGGACGAGCAGTGGACGCGATTTCTAACTGTAGGAGGACCTCCTCTTCGCTATACTATGCGGCTAAAGTGGAGGGTCTTCCGTCGTTGGTGTAGGGATCTTTATGTTGATATTTTTTATCCCTCCATACCAGACATTGCAAACTTTCTAGTATACTTGTTTGACGAGATCAACTGCAGCCAGTTACTATTAAAGGTTATAGGTCTATGTTATCTGATACCTATGCACACCATGATAGTTTACAATTGAGCCTAATGTCTCTTTATCTAAGTTAGTTTGAAACTTTTCGATAAATAGACCTAGACTCCTTAGATTAATTCCTATACGGAATTTAGCTTGGGTTCTTATTAAACTAAAGCAACCATTTGAACCTCTTGAGACAGTAGTTTCAAATTCTGGCCTTTTAGGACAGCAATTCTCTTAGTCTTCTCTTCTGCTGAAGAGTCAGTGAGCTTCATGCACTATCGGTGGACGATTCTCACTTTCGTAGTATCGGAAACTCTATTCCTTTACTACTAAGGTTGGATTTTTGGTTAAGAATCAGGCTCCTAATAATATCCGGAACCTATTGTTTTTAAGGTCCTTCCGTCTTCGAACGGGCATAGGCCTTTACTCTGTCCGGCTAGACCTTTATGTATTATTAACAGATCTCAGTTTATCAGTAAGGACGTAAAGCTTCTTCTGGCTCTGATGTCTAATAGAAAGGTCATTACGGTCCATTCTATTGCTAAATGCATTCAATTAACTATCGGTACTGCTTAGGATAATCTATCCTTAACTCAGCAGTCTGTGCTTAAGATTTCGGCTCATGAAGTAAGAGCTCTTCTACATCTTGGGCTTACGTAAATAGTGTTGCTATTATAGATTTAAGAAGGCTGCATATTGGTCTCAGCCATCCACATTCACAAATTTTTATCTCAGAAATATCGAGTCCATTTCTGGAGGCCTGCATTGTTTAGGTCCATTATCGGCTGCTCAGAATGTCGATCACTTAACAATTGCAACTATAGCTATGTAGGCTTTATGTTCTGACAGTGACTCCTGCTGCCCTCTTCGCTCTGGGCTATTTGACCCAGGGCAAGAAAAAGGGGGGGGGGGTGTTCCCTTGGGTCACCTGTTTTATTATGAAAACAAGGGGATACCTCCTCCGGAGTCAGTAATTCTGAGCTGTTACTGGGATGGTTTTAAAGTGAAAAGTTATGTTTTAAAAATTCATTCATGTCATAGTTTTAAAGTATAGCATTTGAATATGTCACGTGTCAAACGGGCGTTATTATACTATCCTCGGACACTTTTAAAAGAATATAAAGAGTCTCAATTCTCTGGACTAACTTTATTTATTGGCTTACTTTAAAAGTAATTAGTATAAGAATTATACTGGATGTTAATAGAGAATATGGATGTTATGATGCTCAATTATAGAAGGTATTGTGTCTTTCTAATTTATCATAAATAAGAAAGATGCATGTAAAGCCTAATACTCTTTTTCTCCTCGAGGGGATGACTCTATTTTATATAGTTGAGCTTATTGGATTTTCCTCTATGTCCTGGGCCCTCCAGCCTTTTTACTATTCAGCTATGTCTGGGTCATTGGTACAGTATAAAAATGTTAAAAAATTTATAGTAATTTATATATTTTTTATACTTACCAATGACCCAGACGGGGATGGCCCTCCCAGGAGTTGGGAACTCATACCTCCCCGCTGAGGACATAGCGCTTACCAGGCACTGGTTGTAAGAATGATTAATGGCGCCAATTTCGGGACGTCCTTGACACTGCACATGCGCAGTGGAGGCGAAGTATGGAGGGCCATTCAGGACATGTTTTCTTTGGTTTTAGATGCAAATTTGGGGGATTGGGGGGCAAAATTTGTGTTTGGCCCTAGATTTTTAAGAGTTAGCACCAGCTATGTCTGGGTCATTGGTAAGTATAAAAAATATATAAATTACTGTAAATTTTTTAACTTCTTTGTTAACTCATTTTTTTTATTTTTTGTCTCAAAAACATAGGTTATGACCCCTCATTGAAACGAGCTCAATGAGCTCATTCCAAAGAGGGGTCATAACCCATGTTTTTGAGAACAAAAATATCGAGAATTAATTGGCGATTTTTGTGAATAGTGCTGGCTGGTTTTGGCTGTAACATTGGGTAAATGGTTAATGATCAGGCTGAATGTTGTCAATACACACACCTGTGTACTTAGATAATAACAGATTAATTGGCTAATTACCTTTAATCTACTTGTGTTAGCTGGGCCCGAGTCTTTACAAAAGGCAGCATTAAATTAGATAAATGCTTTTTTATATGAAGTATTTATCTAATTAATGAAATGCAGCCTTTTGTAAATGTTTTTTAAAGAAAAAAGAATGCCTCCTTACTACTCAGTAACAATTTACATTGAAAGTTTGTCCAAACACTATTATAACACTTTATTGACAAAATCACTGATGTGTTTCAAGAAAATTGGTTATTGATTCTACCTTTATTGCCAACTGACACTTTCCTTGTACTAGAAATAAAAATTTGAGTTTGTTATACCCCCAATCAAGAAGAGAATGTGGGAGTGGGGGGAGAGGGGGGATTATACTGTATTACATGATTCCATCCATCCATCCATCCATCCATCCATCCATCCATCCATCCATCCATCCATCCATCAGTCTGTCCATCCATTTGTCCATCCATCCATCCATCCATCTGCCTGCCCATCCATCTGCCCATCCACCTGTCCATCCATCTATCCATCCATCTGCCCATCCATACATCCATCCATTAATATGTCTATCCCTCTGTGCATCCATCTGTCCATGCATCCATCCATCTGCAGAAACATCTGCTTCTGCTTGGGTTATAAAAAGGTTGCCTGCATATTTTTCACCAAAGTTACAGTACTTACTTTGTCAAATTTTCATGATTTTTTGGTCCTTACTTTGTTTTTAATTCACTTATGCTTCATCGGTTCAGCAGTGGAGTGGGGATATAATTGCCTTCACCTTCACTTCACATTCACTTGTTTTATTTCATCATCTCATCAGTCAGGCTCATCACTGCTGCGATGGCTTTCCTTCACAAGTGAAAGGAATTTTTTGGTGCAGTGAAGATTTTTGGTGACTGGAAAAAATGGATGTATCTGTAAGATGCGAACTGCAGCAGAGACCCACATGAAGAGGTGATGTTTTCCCCCAACATTGCCAAGCCTTGGATAAATAAATGGCAACCAAAAAATAATCTTACCACCTACGTTTCCCAGATGGTCATTTTAGTTTTGGCCAATGACCAGAGATGAAGATAGGTGTGGTTACTGTACTAGGGATTATTTCAGGGGGATCAGCCCCCCCCCCCCTCCTCCTGTCCCCCCGGTGACCATCTCTTGTCTTACATTTTGACACTATATGGATAATCTGATAATTAAATCATGATATGTTTATTGTTTCCCATACTGCAAATTCCAAACCAATAAGTGTAAAGTATACTATATTTAAATATATAAACTCATGCTGTCAACATACCTTAGACAGAGCCCTGAATGTACACAACATGTTCTGGCAAATCCTAGGTACACCATGGCCACATCCTTGACGGTGGCAAACCTTGTGGAGATACCCCATCACACACCAGACATGTGCACATACCCTAAGCATACCTTACCGTACACAGAGATTGAATTGTTAGTAAAGTGCTCATGGGGTGGTGTCTCCACTCAGACAAAAATTCCTTGTCTGGGAAAAAGCATCAGAATGACGAGCAAATTTTCAGCTAAGGGATCTCCAGGTAGAACCCAAAGGTTCCTTGGCTAAAACTGTGCTTTTCTTTTTCATGCATTACCACAGGAATTGAATGTTATTACCTGGGTGGAGACAGCACTTCATGAGTGATTTTGTAACAATCCATTCTCAATGTACTGTAGGCATGCCCTAACCACACCCCTGACACACCTTCAGGTGGTACCCTAAGCACACCTCAGACATACCCTATGCACACCCTGGGATGACCCAATGGTGATACCCTAACCATACCCAAGGCACATCTTATGGTAGTATCCTATGCACACCTCAGGCATACCCCAATCATACCTCATATTAGGTACTCCAACCACATCTCTTAGCTCATTTACACATCTCTTAGCTCATTTACATTTTTGGAACCACACCCTAACCATACCTCAACCCTACCTTAAGCATATCCCAACTATCTGTTTGTAAACAATATGGATCCACACCTCAATTGTGGTGTCACACCTCAACCAATTTTGTAGCCCAGACCCCAGGAGTACCCTATCCACATGTCAACCACTCTGCAAAAATATAAGGGAGGACAGGGTCAAGCCACAACCAGCACCCAGCATCCCTGCTTGCATCTGTTCTGGGGGAGGGGGAGGGGTGTAAACGGAGTTTATGCTGCTTGTCACTCTTGCCTATATGTATCTACTTCAATAATTCAATGACAACTACATTGCCAAATTATATGCAATTTAGAGGACTTTTCTCTTACACAACATCACATTACTGTACTGTGACCACAAAAGTGGATGCCCAAGGGAACCTTGGGAAGTGTGGCAGTGTTTGTTCACTATGGTAAACAAACTCTGTTTTACTGGTAAAATAGGACCCTCACCAATGACTGGGAGGGAAGTCCTCTAAAATATGGGTGTAAACAACGACTGATGAAACTTGTTGTCATTCTCCATGTTTTAGTCACGATTAGCCATTGTGCAGGAACATGTGTTCTAAAGAACCTATAAGTAAATAATTAATCACAAAAGTGGTCTCTGTCATGATCTGATAATAATCCAATCATAACATACTTACACCCAGCGGACTTTCAGTTTTGAAAAATGCAGGTGCTCAATAAAGTATGAACCTGGTTTTGAATTCAGGTGTGCTGTTATGTTTTTGTGAACATACCAGTATTTGCTTGAACTCATATCTGTATGTATGAGTATGCGATAAGAATAAATCATGTCGGTTAGGGAATTGAGTTTTGCATTGCATAAATTGCATTACCAACTGTACTCAAGAATCCAGACTCCAAGGCTATGCTTTGCATCATGAGCACGACTTGGTCATGCTCACGGCAGAAAGCTTAACCTTGCTGACTGAATATCACATTAATTATAATCACCAAAACATTACGTGTACAGTCCATTAAAGACCCAGTTTTCATTACCCCTGATTTCTAGTGCTAAACTAGGGGTGACGAACCAGGTTTGCGTTACTATCTTTTGCACTGGGAAAATACCAAGTGTGACCAATTAACCACGCTATCAGTACAGCCTGACAAAAAAATCACACCTCACAAATTAAATGTCGAACAGGCAAGATTTGAATCAATCAAAAGAAAACTATTTTGTCTGAAAGTGCATAAACATAAGAAAGTTTCGACACACTGACACCAACCGATGAGGTGCCGGCACTAATATGTGTGACATCCCACCAATGCTCACTGCATACTGAAAACAAAAAGTTCATACAACATCTTAGCGCGGAACCATGGTGGTTTGCATTCGCAACAAAAATGTGTATCTTTAAAAAACATTAATTGTTTGTGTTTGTGTTCAATGCCATTCAGTTCAATTCATTCACACTTCTGTTTTTATTAAACGTGTGGGAAAATATGAACGTGCGAATGGTAAACTTTATTGAGGGGTCGGCAGCACTCATTACAATTTGAGCCCACCAGGTGAAAATTTGATAAACGTCGTAAATGACACATTCAAGCAAATCAATATGGGAATACTGGTACTCTAAGTTATAACGGCAAGCTAAAATTTAATAGAAATAACTTTTAAAAACAAAAGATGAGGCTTGTTACTGGTACACATTATGGCCTACATAAACCGGGGAAGGTCCAAGAATAAACAGGTTGGGCATATCTCTATTATTTATCAGCTGTTGGCAACATCCACCACCCCCCCCCCCCCCCCCTCCAAAAAAAAAAAAAAATTAGATCTCTCCCACCAACCTTTAATACCTAATACCACCATAAACACTACCTATTTCCCCCAATGCAAGCTATCACTTGCCAGAGAATCAACGAATTAAGGCGTGAATTTAATTGCTGAAGTTTTGGACCCCCTCATTATAATTTGTACAGATCTGTGCTTGTGATATATTGACATCCTGTTCACTTTCATTAACTGAAATCGAATAATTACATTTTCAAATGATAACCCCCCACACCACCCCATCCCCCAAAAAGAAAGATCACCAGCAATTTTAATTATTAATTCACCATAATATTGTTTTAACTTAATTTAAAGTCAAAACACAGCCTGCAAGATCAACATAGACCTCACGTATCAAAGTCATTGCTCACCACATGCATTTTAGTTTGATTACCACTAAATCACTGTGTGTGTGTAGGGGGAGGGGAGGGGAGGGGAGGGGTGAACAACAATTATTTATAAGTTTAATGGATTAGCAAAAGGGCTAGCCATCTTTCAATGGTTGTGTGTGGCTCCTAAGATTTTATCCAGAAATCTTAAGAATTAATCGCCACAACCAGTGATGTAGAAATCCACCCCTCCCCCCACAAAAAAAAGATAAGAAAGTACCACACTCCCGTGACTTTCATCGGCCCCTACCTACCTCCACGGTTAATTTTTTTCTGAAGTTTATCCCAAGATTATAAACTGAGAGAGAGGTCTAAAAATGTGAAATGAATGTAAGTTAGGTTATTCACATTGCCAAGTGATCCTGTTCGACAATTAATTTGAAGTTAACATGTACAAAATGATAGGCTGCTGAGAGCAGCTTCTTAAAACAAAAGAACCTTTAAACAACAGGTAGTAGTTAAATTATGTCACTGGTCGCTAATACCCCTGTCATGACTGTCTTATTAAAAGATTATTGCCACAGGTTTTAATTACTGAACAAACTATTGTAATCATCTTCATGTGTAAGTTCAATAGACTTTGTGAGGTGGACTTCTTTATCCACAGTCGATATTTTTATACTGTACCAATGACCCACACTTAGCTGGTGCTAACTCTAAAATATCTAGGGCCAAATGCAAATTTTACCCCCCAATCCCCAAAATTTGCATCTAAAACTGAAAATTACATGTCCTATATGGTCCTCCATACTTTTACTCCACTGCGCATGCGCAGTGTCAAGGAGGTCTCGAAATTGCCGCAAAAAGTCATTCTTTGTTTGGCCCTCAATACAGTTACACTTCACTGTTATTTGTGCTTGTAAATCTCAGATTTAAAATGCCAGATGCATAATTATGAGAGAATTGGTGGATATATGGTGGAAATAAAAGGTGGAGAGGAAAAAACAGTGGATACAAATGTTCAGGGCTGTAACTTATAATTTTTTTACGAAATTATTCATGTCACCTATTTTCGAGGCATGGCCTTGTTGTGGTCATTCTTGCTATGAATGTTCCATTGTTTAATCAGTGTTTCCTCTCTCCCCTTTCATTTATTCCCCCCAGCTATTCTCCCATGCTTTTGGCTTATTTTTGTAATGTTTATTACTAAAATTTCTTGGGAGTTTTGGCTTGGTAACAGAATTATTTTCTGTTTTTTCCCCATGTTACGTCCTCACCCTAGGGGTGTTTAGGCGTTTTGGTCTGCATCTACCATCTGATGTTCTACAGTTTCTTCTCTGGAAGCCTCTGTTTTGCATCAGATAGTGTTTTAATTCATAACTGATTTCGGGCCATGTTTGTTTCAGTGCCTGGAGTCATGTTTCCGGTTTGTTGACACTTTTGCTAATGTTGACAACTCTTACTTCTGACAGTGTTTACTTGTCGTCTACTTAATTTAGTTCATAGTAAGATACATTAATATTGTCCGTAAGTGTTATATTAACTTTTCAAAATGATTTTAAATTTTTGTCCACACTTAGGCTTTTTTGGGATCCATTTGGGCTCAGGGTTCCCATTGGGAACTTGGGCTCTTTGGAAAAAAAAAATTTTCAAAACTTTTTTTTTTCTTTTTGAATAATTTTTTTGCAATGTTATAATGGATTATTTTATTATGTATCTTTGTTTTCAAGGATTGGTGCGAGTACTATGTCTGTTTACTTTTTCACTTTGAAAAATTTATTGTTCAATTGTAATGGGAGGAAATCTTCCTCTGATTTCTGTATTAATTTTAGTCAACGTACTCGCACTAACCCTTGTTCAATGTGTATTAATTGGGCTGACAAACATCGGAGGCGTGTGTCACGGTAGGTTGTTAGTGGGGAGAGGACCATGCGGCCCTCTCTCTGCAGGGTCACTCTAGTTTTTCACTCTCTTTTTCAGAGGAACAAGAACAGGGTGATGTTTCCGTGATGTCGTCCAAGAGTGTGCTTCCGTCGTCACAATGAAGAGCTAGCAGCAAAAGTGCTCATGGATATACGGCAATTGCCTAAGAGGCCCCTAGTAGGGTCGACTGCGTTGACATCAATGTCTGCTAGCTCGCCTGGTGTCGCCCCCATTTACCGAATGGGTCAGCTCCCGGGTTCGTCCGTTGCTGTCCAGGAAGGAATTTCGGGTGTTGCGAGCACTGTAAATATACCATGTGCACACCCAGTGACGACGGAACAGAGGATAATACGGAGGAAGCCTGTTAGTCCGGTTCCTAGCTTGTCCAGGTCCATCCGGACCACGAGCAAGAGAGCCCCCCTCTCTCTTACATCAACATCTGCGCCGCGATGTTGTTGTATGTTCGTTTGATAGTCGGAGCATACGTCCACTCCTCCTGCACGGGATGCTCCGTCGCATAGACAGTCCAACGCGGCTGTTCTATTGGCTTCCTCATCCTCACGTCAGCACACACGACCGCACCTTGGCTTTGTGACCACAGATTCCGGAGGACATTCATATATGATATAAGGCAGGAAGGAACATTCCGGGATCTCCTGCTTCCTGCTCCGCCGTCCAGGGATTCCACGTCAACCAGGTCACTCCATCCGCTTGCCAAGGACACGAGGACAACAACATCTGGGTACAGAATGTTCCTCAGTCAGGGCATACGTCCACCGCTCGGGATGCTCCATGATATAGACAGTCCGGAGAGACTGCTTTATTGGCTTCCTCATCCTCACGGCAGTGCACACGACTGCACCTTGGCTATGTGACCAGTGATATCTAGCCAATCTCGTCGACCAGGAATTCACGGTGACCAGGTCACGTCATCCGGTAGCCAAGGATACGAGGCCTTTATACTTCGGACGTTCGTATTAAAAAGTATGCAGGAGTCAACGTCTTAGGAGCTTCCAGCAGCTAAATATTCTAAGACCGCAGCTCCACAGGCCTCCGTTACGGACATGCTACTGCAGTTAGCACAAATTGTCGCAGCATCCCAGCAACCGACAGAAACTCTGTCGGATCAGGAATTATCCGTAGAAGCTAGGTCGGTACATTCCACTGCAGGTGCAGACATGGACGACCAAGTATTATAAGTGGTCTGACTGGATGGTGAAAGGGATACGGAATAGTTGAATTTTTCCCTTTCGGAACAACATAATTGCCGTGGAGTTCATCTGGCTTTAATTTTCTGACGTTGTTCCTCCGGACCAAAATGCTGCGTTGCCAAATAAAAGACTGATAGCGCCACTGGACACAGATTTCTTTAATTGGTTCAGGGACATCGTCCCTCAGTTTCTGTCTCAGTCCAGAAATGTCTCAGAGACATTTGAATTTTTATATGACGCTATATATAACTTGCTATTAATAGAGCAAGTCCAGTCTCATATCAGCAAGTGCTCTTCATCTGCCTTTCATCAATTCATGGAATAATTTGAAACAGCAGGACAGGGCATTCCGAGAGTTCCTCTGCGTCTAGACGACCAGGTCTAAGTCCTAGAGTTGTCTATACTTCGTCTATGTCTATTCCAACCATGTTGGAAACATTAATATCGTCTAATACGGCTAGCTTAGACACATTATCATACACAGATCACCTTACCAGAGTGTTATCATTATGCCTCAAGGGAAAAGAATTCCAGGATGTATATCCTCCTTATAAATTCTTTCAAGGGCCTCGCGTAGAACTCCGCCCTTTAGTGGCAATATGGAGTTGGTTGGACGTGACGTGGCCCTGGTTACATTCACACGTGTGGATAGTAAGGTGAAAAACTCTCTCAGAGTCGCTCCGGTCTCCGGAGAGTTGCTTTCCGCAATATATTATCAGATAACTAAGAAAGCATAATCTCTCTGCTATTCAAATCCGCTTCCTATATTCGGATTCAGCTGAGAAAGTAGGACAGGCACTTCTGGGGCGAATACGCTCGAGGGAAGTTCCTATAGAGGTTTCTATGCGTCCTCTAGGTCTAGAGACCGTCAGGGTAGCAACTCAGGTAGGGGCAGTAATTCTGACCGAGACATCCGGTCAGAAGTCCCTAGGTCGACGGGGTGAGGTGCGGGCCGTGGAAGACATGTTTTTTCCTTCCACTAGCCTCGCAGGACCAGGAGGTATTGGTCTTATCCTCTATCGTGTACAGTGAGTGGAAGACTGTCGAGTTTCTCAAACTTTTGGGAGTAGTTTACGGACGTCCCTTGGTTTCAAAGGGTGATTTCGGTAGGACTATATTGTCCTTCAAACGTAACTTACGTTAATTCGAAGTCCAAGGTGGACTCATTTTCCGTCAAGTACGCAGGAAAGAGGCTCGCTTCCATTAGAAGTCCAGTCTCTTTTGGTGGGATCGCGATAGAGACTGTAGAAATCTAGGAATTTCCAGGTTTCTACAACCATCCTTTCTGGTTCCAAACCAGACAGCTCGTTCTGTCCACTCATAATCTGAGCTGGATAACAAGCTGATTGTGGCTCCAAGTATCTATATGGAGTCTATCCGATCGGTCAGAGCGAGTATTCGGGTGTACGACTGTGCTACATGCAAAGATTTCTAGTTGCATACTTTCATGTCATGGTACATCAGGCGTTTAGAAAGTATCTTTGCTTCTTGATCATAGGAATTTTGTATCAGCACCGAGCAATGTGTTTCGGTATGAATCTAGCCCCTGGGCTTTCACTTGAATATCGAACTCAGTAATGACTCATTTCCGAGCTCATTCGTCTGCGGTAACGTCGGCCTACCTGGACAACATTCTTCAGAGGTATGGCAATGAGTTAACGCTTCAGAACGATGTGCAGATTCTGCTTCTATTGATACGACATCTCGGTTTCTTAAGTAAACGAGGAGAAGTCGGATCTGGTTTCGTCCAAGTCATTTACCCACCGGGGGATGAGCTTCGAGATGCATTACATTCTTGTTGATCTGCCTTTAACCAGAGCGAAATTAATCAGTTGTTATGCTCACTATTGTCTTCAAAAGACAAGGTCTCAGCGAGAGATCTCATGAGACTGATACGCTTATTCCGATGGGGCGGTTACGCATTGGTCCTCTTCAATTTCTTTTAATTCAGAATTGGAGGGTGAGGATTCTTTCGCTCGATACGGACATCTTCTTGTCAAATCAAGTGAATAAGAGTTTCAGACTTGGGCAAGTTTTCAGTGCTTAACTCAGGTAGTTCCACTGCAATTGCCGGATCCGAGTTTTACAGTTTTGACGGATGCCACTCAAACACGTTGGGTCGTTTCTTTGAGCCCAACGGATTTGAAGTGCCAGAGTCTTTTAATTCTGTAGTTCCTTATCAGGCCACCAAACATCAAGGATGATGTCATTTTGGCTTGCGCTACGTTATTGGATAACGTTATTCAGAATGCTCATATGCTAATTCTGTCCGACAACTCGACGGTATTAGCATATTTTCGGAATTATAGAAGCACTAATTCCATCCTGTTATTCATGTTAACGGAGTGAATCTTTCGGTTGGTACCAGAACATCAAGTTCTCTTATTGGTCCGTCATTTTCCGGGTCGTCTGAACGTATTAGCGGACTCCCTTCACGGAGGTTCCGTTTGTTGCCGCCAGAATGGGCTTTCAACAAACGAGTTTTCAATCAGATTGCTACCAAGGAGAGCGGTCTATGATCAACTTATTCGCGACGCATCTCAACAATCAGTTGCAGACGTTTGTGTCAATGTTTGGATCTTCGAGTGTTTTAGATCTAGTGAGACGGAATAATAAGATATGCATATCTTCCAGCGATGTTGATTCAGCAGATATTGCTCTAGTGTAATTTTTTCAATGCAAATTCTGTTGCTAGCTTCTCTAGCTCCACAAAGACTGTGGACAATTTACTTAGGCTTCTGTTGTGGGACATGCCGTGGTAGCTTCCTCCACATTTTGGTCCATTCAGTGGCCAGATGGATTCAATTTACTATCAGTACTGCTTATGATAATATCTTCAATCAGCAGTCTGTGCTTTAGTTTTAAGCTCATGAAGTAAGAGTTCTTCTACATCATGGGCTTAAGCTAATAATGTTGCTATTACAGATCTACTGAGGTCTACATATTGGTCTTAGCCCTCCATTTTCACGATTTTGTATCTGAGAATATTGAGTCCTTTTCTGTAGATCTACATTGTTTAGGTCCGTTATTTTTTACTTGAAATGTCGTCTACTAAACAGTGGCAACTATGTGTGTATGAGCTTTCGCTTCCGGCAGTGACTCTGTCCTGCTGCCCTCTTTGCTCTGGAGTATTTGATCCAGGGCAACGGAAAGGCGGGGGGAATGATTTTTAGTGTAAAGCCTATGTTTACTCATCTGTGTAATTTTTAAGTATTGATTGGTGTGAAACATTTGTATATATCACGTGATTAATTGGATGTTAATATACAATCCTTGAATACTTTTAAATGAGTATATAGAGTCTCATTTATCTAGACTCCCGTATTTATTGGCTTTCCTTAAAAAATATTAGTATAAAGTGTTATACTGGATGTTTATAGAGATCATTGATGTTATTGTGCTCAATTACAGAATAGTGTTGTGTCTTTCTTTTTTGATACAAATAAGAAAGATACATGTAAGCCTATCTCTCCTTTTCTTCTTACGGGAATAGGTCTGTTATGGGTAATTGAGTCTATTGGATTTTCCTTATGTCCTAGGCCCTCCAGCCTTTTTACTATTCAGCTAAGTCTGGGTCATTGGTACAGTATAAAAATGTTAAAAAATGTATAGTAATTTATATATTTTTATACTTACCAATGACCCAGACGGGGATGGCCCTCCCATGAGTTGGGAACTCATACCTCCCCGCTGAATACATAATGCTTACCAGGCACTGGTTGTAAGAATGACTTATGGTGGCAGTTTCGAGACCTCCTTGACACTGCGCATGCACAGTGGAGTAAAAGTATGGAGGACCATATAGGACATGTAATTTTCGGTTTTAGATGCAAATTTTGGGGATTGGGGGGTAAAATTTGCGTTTGGTCCTAGATATTTTAGAGTTAGCACCAGCTAAGTCTGGGTCATTGGTAAGTATAAAAAATATATAAATTACTATAGATTTTTTAACTGCTATTGGGAATTTGTGACAAATTTGTTACATTCTTGGTTTGCAGGACTCTATTGTAAGGTTAATAATTTGTCTTCAGTACTTTGAATGAGATGGTGGACAGCATAGATTAATTATGATGCATACACTCAGAGTGGAGTTTCCTCTTGCACAGTTTCTTATTTTAGTTCAGAAGTCTCTTTAATAACTTTTCTTTTAAATATATTTTTTCCCCAGTTTCACACTGAACTTGATTTATTATTTGCATGGAATTTACACTTGGCGGGTGTTTTCAAATCTGTCCAATATGGCATTGTAGTCTACAGAGTTTGCACCAGGCTACTGGACAGCCACCGTCAAAAATAGGTTGTCCATGCATATAATATGACATTTGATTCGATTTAACAGAATGACAACCCCCCCCCCCCCCCATGACCTTGCATGGCTACATCCTTGCTGTCTTGTTTAGGCCGAAACACCCAGACAACAATGCAAAATGTCCAATTCATCAAGTGCATGGGAAAATATTTGCGAACTGTATTCATTTTTAGCATTACTGTTTCAGTGTTACAGGCCCAGCTCTTTTTTCAGTGGAGTAAATACATTGCCATCTGCGTTCGGAATTTTTATACTCGTAAGTTTCAGAATTAAACTTATGAGCCTTTGGTGAGTAAGTTTAAATCTGAAGCCTACTCGTAGAATAAAAGTTTTAGTTCCGACACAAGAAGTTCATTAATTTGCCACTCCCCACTACTGAGGAGGCCTTCACTCCCCCTGTCCCACACATGTCATCCCAGCCCCATTGTCCCTTCTAATCTCCCAGCACTCATTTTATATTTCTCACTGGCACTTTCTTAATCTCCCCAACTATAATATTAATATTAATGTCAACAAGTAAATGTCACGTAACGCGTCAGACCGTCATTGACTATAACAGCCAAGCAAGCCTATAATGGCCCAATACGTCAAAATATGAATGATGTCACATCTCTCGGCCGATCGATATTTTCCTCCAGATTTCTATTTTGATCGAAAATTAATTTCGGATTTAATCTGTAAATACATTTGTTTTCCTTTGTGTCTTGGATAGATAATGTATCAAACTGATAATGTATCAAGCAGAAAGTATGAAAATGACAACTTTGATGAATAAAATCTTACCAAGAGTTTGCATCTCGAAGATATATTTCATCACCCAACTTTCCAAATTTTGCCGTAGATTGATCAGACACTAGTAAAGTTACCAAGTTTGACAACAAATCAGACCATAGTACTGCAGTTTTTTTTAAATTTGAAAACTCGATTTATTCTACAAATTATTCTCATCTAGTTATAACTTATGCTGTTCAAGTTTATTTTTATTTTCCTTGAACTTGTATATAACTGTTATGCTTATAATGTCTATATTTGATAATGTACATAGTTGTTTTAATTACTGTAATAAAAGAAGATAAGGCCATAAAAAATAGAACCTCTGTTTCTCAGGCCCGCGCGCATGGTCATTTTTGGTGCGCATGCAACCTTTTTATGACACCAAAAAAATCTTCAAAAAAAATTTGAGATATTGCGCTCAATTCGGTAAATCGATATCGATGCGTTCGCAAATTTTAAATTAACACACTTCAAGCTTTTTCTACATCATACCTTAATAAAGTGGGTGGGTTTTAGCAATATTCACGACAGAAAGTGTTTTATTTTGTAAAAGGTAAGTCATAATGACAGCAAGAAGGAAGGTGTCTTTCAGTCTGACAACAAACAGTCACAAAGGGGAATGGTCAATTCGCACCACGTTTGATTCGCACCAACCCTCAGAAAGTCTGCAAAGTCAGGTGCTATGTTGAATGGAACACAGTCTCCTGGCATTTATTTTTAGTAACATTTGTATTGTAAATGGCCGTCATTGGGAATTTGTGTACTGTTATTTGAAACCGTTACGAGTTTCCCAGTTAATTTAAATAAATGCATTTGAGATGCAGGATAATTGGATAACTAACAGTAACCGTTGCTTGATATAAAAGTAACAGTCATAGTTGAAAATAAATCACATATAGGCAGGTATGTGTGGTCGAATTGGTTAATAAAAACATGCAAACATTCGTTTTGTATTTCATTTTCAGATTTCAAAAAAATATGATTTATGGATGAACTGCCCGTTCAAATGGGTTGTGATAATTTTGAATATAATGGGAAAAATTGCGATTCACGATTTTATTAGGCAGGTTGTGAAAGGATTTTTTTGGGGGGGTAAAATAAATCTCTGAGAGTTGGCACTTCGACATTTGATTTGTCCCAGAGACGTTTCAACCCGAGACATTTCACCCACGAAGCGTTTCGTGACTTTCGTCCTGTGTTATAATTTTCACGTTTCACTGAAAAAACAAACATTCAAACCCCACTTCATTTACGACCCAACACCCCTGTGGTGAATAACCAATATATTTGTGAAATTTTGCATGGTCCACCAGGCGTTTGGGTGGGGGTCAAATTACCACAAACAACCTCTCGGGGAGAAAATAAAAAAAAAACCCGCCCGCCTGCATGCTTTTTTGGAAAAAATGGCCTGAGAAACAGACAATCAACTTTGTATGGCCTAAATCAATGTAAATTGCTGGTTTGTGTTATGTTATAACACCCTCAACGATCCCAGTTTTCTCTCTGGTATAAATAATGAACATTTTCTTACTCATCTCAACACGCACAGCCAGCTTGTTTCTTACAATGAAGACTGAAATAGTTCCATTGCAGTCATTGATTGACAGAATCTACTTATAGGTTGACTGATCTTAATTACCCTTGATTAACAGGACTCAGATTTTTAATGCACTGTGCACGTAATGATTCAGGAAGATTCCTTCCAAATGGTTCGCTGTGAGTTGCACATGCATGATGAGTGATGATAATGCAATTTAATAACAAAGCTGGTTTCAATGACGTAGTATCTTTCATGTTGTCTGCAACCATACACTGCTCACTGACAAGTTGCTAGGTCGCTCAAAGTTCATTCTGATGTATTAGTATCCCAGCGGCTAGCTGTAAATACTGCCAGTGCCAAGTCATGTTTCAGTCTGACTCATTAAAAGTGAAATCCACATGGAAAATTGGCGAGCCACACACTTTTTTGTTCACTTCTTTTCGAATATAGGCACGCTATAGTGTACAAGCACAGTTGCATGCCTCCAAATATAAAGTCTGAAACAGTGGTTCAAGATTTTGTAAAGAAAAGACTGAGAAATCAAGATTGCATAAACAATATCCAAAAATAGCATCTGAGATTCAATGTCCTCGTATAATGTTTTCAACAGATGAGATTCTACTCTTTTACAGGAAAGAAAGTGGACAATGAATTTCACCCTGATTGCATGCTAGTCAAAATTTTCTGTCCTCTTTTGTGATCACTGCACTATAAGTGGTACACACTGAGTAGTGGTTGCGGTATAAGGGCCATATACCGGCCAGCCCGGTTTGTCAGAATCTCTTTGTCTTGTGGTAAATCGGTCTCTTTGTGTGCTAGAGGTTGATGGTTTGAGCCTCGGCTCCCACACTTCTCTCTCTATCTGTTATATTAGTGTGGTGCCGTGACCAGCCCTCGGCATTTGGTGGCATATTGGATACTGTGGTGAAGCATGGAGGATGTTTCAACCACTCTGAGGTGGAATCTGGGGTGAGATTCACCATGGGTGAATCTCAAAGAATGTGAGAGCAGTGTAGCGGGCGAGGTATAAGGGCCATTTACCAATCAGCCTGGTTAGACTGAATTTCTTGGTCTCGTGGTAAATCAGTTGCTTTATGTGCTAGAGGTTGATGGTTTGAGCTTGGCTCCTGCACTTCTCTCACGATCTGTTACAACTGTATCTTTATTAACTCCATTATATTACATCAGCTTATTGTTCATTTCAGAGATAGAAGCAGTTGGATTTGTTTCTTCTCTCCATAATTTCTCAACCAAGGTTCACAGTTCTTCAGTCAAAAGATCGGACCCAGAAGAAGACAGACCAACAACAGCTGAAGTAGATGAAAGTAATTATTGTATACATTGAATTTCTGCTCTGGCTTTTGTCCAGCCATCTAAATGCCTTCAAATTTGAACCCTTCAGCACATCGAAATTCAAATTTATTCAAAATCAACCTGATGATTCGGTTCAAGTTGCCTATTTGGAAGTTTTCAAATCATTGAGATATGTTCTCAAAATCCTACCAAGTGTCTCTTCTTAAACTCTTCTTCTTTCATCAGGTCTCCTGTAATGGCTGTAAAGGAGACCTGATGATATAAGAAGAGTTCAAGAAAGATCCACTTGAAAAATACTTCGATTCCATTCTGGAATATTCCAAGTTTTTTTAAAAATTCTTTTTTATTGATTTGCACAAACAAACAATTTAGGGCTGTCGTGATTATTCAATTAGTCGACTAACTGTTGACTGTTGTAGTAGTCAGCGGTTTATATTCAGGTCTGCTGTTTTCAAGATTTTGCGTAAACCTTTTATCCTTCACCTAATTTGAACTTTGGTAACTTATCATTTGTTCCCCTGTACTTAATTCAGGTAACTCATTAGGTCTGATATTTGAACTGTTGTATCATAGCCAAATTCGTGCCCTTATGGGCAACATCCTGACGAAAATAGATGAATCCTTAAGGATAATAATGATGATGTTTTACAGCAAGTCAGATACAAATTAGTTGCAATGATTGCCTAATCTTGACATTGGCTAGCATGCTGGAGAAGAGGATGGCATCTATAATCACCATTTGTGGCAGAGACACAAATTTTTGCCATTTCCTGATTTTATTCCTATATTACATCTTAAGATGATCAACAGTTTAACCCTTTACCCAACATAACGGCCAAAACCGGCCAGCGCTATTCTCAAAAATCGCCTATTAATATTTTTATACTGTACCAATGACCCAGACTTAGCTGGTGCTAACTCTAACAAAACCAGGGCCAAACACAAATTTTGCCCCCCAATCCACAAAATTTGCATCTAAAACCAAAAGAAATCATGTCCTATAGGACCTCCATACTTCGCCCCTACTGCGCATGCGCAGTGTCGAGGATGTTCTGAAATTGGCGCCAATTATCATTCTCTGTTTGGCCCATCATCAGTCAACATCTCACTGATCTTTGTGCTTGTAAATCTCAGTTTAAAGGATGCCAGACACGTAATTATTGGAGAAATGGTGATTCTAAGGAGGATATAGAAGGAGGAGAGGAAAAAGGAGTGACAAAAAATAATCAGGGCTGTACTTAAAATTTTTTATGAAATTATGTTAAGTTGCCTATTTTCGAGGCATGGGCCTCTTGTTGTCATTCTTGCTAAAAAGTTGCACTGCTTATTCAGTGTTTCCTCTCCCCTGGTCTTCTAAGTCCCCCCTTGCAATTCTCCCATGCTTTTGGCATATTTTTGAGAAAGATCATTTCTAAAATTCTCTTGGGAGAGTTGCTTGGTTACAGAATGTTTTCTGTTATTTTCCCCATAGTTACGTTTTCACCCATGGGTGTATAAACGTTGTGTTCTGCATCTTCCATCTGATGTTCTGCAGATTCTCCCCTGCGAGTCTCTGTCTTGCATCAGATAGAGTGTAATTTTGATGACTGATTTCGGGCCAGTTTTTTCAGTGCCTGGAGTCATGTTTTCTGGTGTTTTACACTGTTTGTTTACATTGGCAACAGTCTCTTTTGAGGGGGGCTGTTTGCCTTTGGTGTAGTTTATCTCACTATAAGATACATTTCTATTATCCGTAAGTGTTGCATTAATTATTTAATATAAATTTAAAATTTTTGACCACACTTAGCCATCGGATCCATCGGGGCTCAACGTTACTTTTCAGAAACTTGGGCTTCGCTGAAAAAATATTTTTAAAAAATTATTTTGATTTGCAATTGTTTTTTCATTATTAATGGATCATGTTATTATGTATCTTTATGTCAGGGGTTTGTGTGAGTAACTAGGACTTGTTGACTTTTCACAATGAAAGGATATTGTTCAAATTGTAATAGGAAGAAATCTTCCTCTGACTTTCATGATCATTGTATCAATTGTAGTCAGTGTTCTCGCACTAATCCCTGTTCTATATGTCAATATTGGGATGACAAACATTGGAAACGTGTGTCACGGTATGTTGTTACTGGAGAAAGGGCTATGCCGGCTCTTTCTCCGCAAGGTCACTCTACTCTCTCAGTTTCTATTTCAGAGGAACAAGAACAGGGTGATGTTTCCATGTTATCTTCCGCAAGTGCGCTTCTGTCGTCACAAATGAATACAGAGCTAGCGGCAAAAGTGCTCATGGAGATTAAACAAATGTCGTCCGCTAGCTCGTCCGGTGTAGCGTCCATTCACCGAATGGTTCGGCAGCCGGGTTCGTCCGATGCGGTCCAGGAGGAAATGTTGGGTGATGCGAGCACTATAAACATTCGACGTGCACACCCAGTGACGGCGGATTGCAGGCGAGATCAGAGGAAGCCTTTGAGTGCGGTTCCTAGCTCATCCAGGTCCAGCCAGGCCACGAGCGAGAGAGGCCCCTCTCTCAGACAACAACATCTGGGACCAGATGTTGTGGTACAAAATGTGTCGCAAGCGGAGCATACGTCCGTCGCTCGGGACGCTCCGTTGTATAGGCAGTCCGCGGAGACTGCTCAGGCTTCTTCCTCTCGTCAGCGCACACGACCGCACCTTGGCTGCGTGACCGCCGATATTTTACCAGCTTCGCCGATCAGGGATTCTTCGGCGACCAGGTCACACCATCCGGCAGCCAGGGACACGAGGCCGATGGACTCCGGACGTTCGCATAGAAAAAGTATGCGGGAGCCATCAGATGCGGAGCTGCCCTCGGTGAAGCAGCGAAAGACTGCGCCTCCGCAGGCCTCGATGCCGGACGTACTTGTGCAGATAGCACAGCTTATCACAGCATCCCAGCAGCCGACAGAAACGGTGTCGGATCGGGAATTATCCGACGGCGCTGGGTCGGTACGCTCCGCCGAAGCATTGGGGGCGGACGACCGGGAGCATCATGAGGTCCGACCGGATGGTGAAAGGGATACGGATGACTTGGAGTTATCCCTTTCGGAACAACATAAAGCTGCCGTGGACTTCATCCGGCACTTTCTCCCTCAAGTTGTTCCGTCGGGCCAGACTGCTGCGGTTCCGGACAAGAGGATTATAGCGTCATTGGACTCTGAATTTTTTGAGCGGTTCAGGGACATCGCTCCCGAGATTCCGTCTCAGTCCAATAATGTTGCAAGAACATTTGAATTATTGACTGACGCTATATTTAAACTTGCTTCCAAAACGGGGAAAGCAGGTTTCTTGTCCGCCAATACTCTCAACCTGCCTTTCATTAATGCAAGGAATAAATTCGACACGGCAGGACAGGGTATTCCGAGAGTTCCTCTGCGTATGGACGACGAGGCGGAAGACTTAGAGCTATCATTACCGTCGTCGGCGTCTATTCCAACCGCGGTGTTGGAAACAGCTATTTCGTCTAACAGAGCCAGTTTAGATGCCTTATCTTACGCAGATCACCTTACTAAGGCGTTATCACTGCGCCTTCAAGGGAAAGAATTTCAGGATATACAATCCTCTTTAAGACTTCTTTCAAGGGCAGTAGCTTATTCCACGTGTAACTCCGCCCTTTCAGTGGCAAACCTGGAGTTGGTTAGACGTGACGCAGCCCTAGCTACATTCACACTCGTGGATTCTAAGGTGAAGAACTCTCTCAGAGTCGCTTCGGTCTCCGGAGAACTTCTCTTTGACGGCAAGCTTTCTGCAATTTATGATAAAATTACAAAGAAAGCTTCGGATTCTCTGTTGTTCAAATCTGCTTCTAAGAAGTCGGATACGGCAGACAAGAATAAGACAGGCACTTCTGGGTCTAATGCGCCCAAGAGAGGTTCCTATAGAGGTTCCGGTGCGTCCTCTTGGTCTTATTCGAGAGACCGTCAAGGTAGCGACTCACGTTCGGGACATCCTTCGGGCCGGGACAACCGGTCGGATGCCCCGAGGTCGACGGGACGAGGTGCGGGTCATGGAGGACGTGGTTTCTCCTACCGCAGGCCTCGCAGGTCCAGGAGGTGATGGCTTAAACCTCTATCGCGTACCGGTTGGCGGAAGGTTGTCGAGCTTTTCACAAGAATGGGCGTCGATTACGGACGACCCTTGGGTGAGAGGAGTGACTTCGGAAGGTCTAAAGATATCCTTCAAACGAAAGCCTCCATTAACTCGAAGTCCAAAATGGACTCAACTTCCGTCAAATCCGCAGAAAAGGGACGCTCTGTTATCAGAGGTGCAGTCTCTTTTAATGAAGAACGCGGTAGAGGTCGTAGAAAACCAGGAGACTCCGGGATTCTACAGCTATCTGTTTCTGGTTCCGAAACCAGACGGCTCGTTCCGTCCAGTCATAGATTTGAGCTGGATAAACAAGCTGATCGTCGCTCCGAAGTTTTATATGGAGACGATTCGGTCGGTCAGAGCGAGTATTCGGGTGAACGATTATGCAACAAGCATAGATCTCAAAGATGCGTACTTTCACGTCATGGTACATCCGACATTCAGAAAGTATCTACGCTTCGCAGTCCTAGGAGTGGTGTATCAATTTCGGGCGATGTGCTTCAGATTGAATCTAGCACCCTGGGCTTTCACTCGGGTAATGAACTCGGTAATGATCTATTTCCGAGCTCATTCGTCTGCGGTAACGTCGGCCTACCTGGACGACATTCTTCAGAGGTACGGCAACGAGTTAACGCTTCAGAACGATGTTCAGAATCTACTTCTATTGCTCCGACGTCTCGGTTTTATAGTGAACGAGGAGAAGTCGGATCTGGTGCCGTCCAAGTCATTCACACATCTGGGAATGAGCTTCGAGACGCACAACAATCTCATTCGTCTGCCGTTAACCAGAGCGAAATTAGTCAGTTGTTACGCTCGCTATTGTCTGCACGCAGACAAAGTCACAGCGAGAGAATTTATGAGACTGATAGGTCTGTGCGAAGCCGCTGCGGATCTCATTCCGATGGGGCGGTTACGCACGCGTCCTCTCCAAATTTTCTTGACTCAGAATTGGAGTGTGAAAATTCATTCGCTCGACATAGACGTTCTCTTGTCAGATCAAGTGAAACAAGAGATTCAGACTTGGGCAAACATTCAGTGGTTAACTCAGGGAGTTCCACTGCAGTTGCCGGATCCGAGTTTTACCATTATGACGGATGCCAGTCAAACAGGTTGGGGTGCATCATTGATCCCAACGGATTCGAGATGCCAGGGTCTTTGGGATCTGCAATTCCTGGGCAAGCACATAAACATCAAGGAAATGATGTCAATTTGGCTTGCGTTACGTCATTGGATGGACATTATTCACAATGCTCATGTCCAAATCCTATCCGACAATACGACAGTAGTGGCGTATATACGGAATCAGGGAGGCACTCATTCAGTTCCGTTGTTCAATCTAACGGAAAGAATCCTTCTGTTTACGCTAGAACATCAGGTTCTTCTTTCGGTCCGTCACATACCGGGTCGTCTGAATGTACTAGCAGACTCCCTTTCACGAAAGGGTCGCTTGTTGCCGTCGGAGTGGACTCTCAACAAACAAGTATTCAATCAGATTTGCTACCAATGGGAACGGCCAATGATAGACTTATTTGCGACACATCTCAACAATCAGTTGCAGACGTATGTGTCTCCGTGTCCGGATCCAAGAGCATTTGCAGTAGACGCTCTGTCGATCCCTTGGGACGGAATGATAGGATATGCATATCCTCCAGCGCCGTTAATTCAGCAAGTATTGCTAAAGATAAATCAATCTCAATGCAAGATTCTGTTGGTAGCATCTCTGTCTCCACAGAGACCGTTGATAAATCTACTCAGGTGTCTGTTGTGGGACCTACCGCGAAAGCTTCCTCCACGGGAGGATCTTCTTTCGCAGGGGAAATCGCGTCAACTCCATCACAACCCGCAAGGTCTCAACCTTCACGTTTTTCCGTTGTGCGGTCCTTCTTGCATGGCAAGCACTTTACAGGACGAGCAGTGGATGCGATTTCTAACTGTAGGAGGACCTCCTCTTCGCTAAACTATGCGGCTAAGTGGAAGGTTTTTCGTCGTTGGTGTAGGGATCATTCTGTAGATATTTTCGATCCCTCTATACCAGACATTGCAAACTTTCTAGTATACTTGTTTGACGAAATCAAACTGCAGCCTGTTACTATTAAGGGTTATAGGTCTATGTTATCTGATACCTATGCACATCATGATAGTTTACAAATTGGATCTAATGTCTCTTTATCTAAGTTGGTTAGAAACTTCTCGATAAATAGACCCAGAACTCTTAGGTTAATTCCTAAATGGAATTTAGCTTGGGTTCTTCTTAAATTGAAGGAAAAGCCATTTGAACCTCTTGGGACAGTAGATTTCAAATTCTTATCTTATAAGACAGCTTTTCTCTTAGCTTTCTCTTCTGCTAGAAGAGTCAGTGAGCTTCATGCACTATCGGTGGATGATTCTCACTATCGTAGTGTTGGGAACACTATCACCTTCACTACTAATGTCGGTTTTTTAGCTAAGAATCAGGCTCCTAATAAATATCCGGAACCTATTGTCATTAAGGCTCTTCCATCTTCAGACAGGCGTAGGCCTTTACTCTGTCCTGTTAGAGCGTTACGTATCTATAAACAAAGATCTCAGTTTATCAGAAAGGGACGAAAACGTTTCTTTCTGTCTTTGATGCCTAATAGAAGGGACATTTCGGTCCATTCTATTGCTAGATGGATTCAATTAACTATCCGTACTGCTTATGAGAGTTTATCTTCTTCTCAGCAGTCTGTGCTTAAGATTTCCGCTCATGAAGTAAGAGCTCTTGCTACTTCTTGGGCTTACGCTAATAGTATTGCTATTACAGATTTAATGAAGGCTGCTTATTGGTCTCAGCCATCCACATTCACGAATTTTTATCTCAGAAATATTGAGTCCATTTCTGGAGACCTGCATTGTTTAGGTCCGTTATCTGTTGCTCAGAATGTCGTCCACTAAACAGTTGCAACTATAGTTATGCAGGCTTTCTGTTCCGGCAGTGACTCCGTCCGGCTGCCCTCTTTGCTCTGGGCTATTTGACCCAGGGCAAGGGGAAGGGGGGGGGGGAAGGGTGTTTCCTTAGGTCACCTGCTTTATAGTGAAAAGCAAGGGAATGCCTCCTCCAAAGTCAGTATTTCTGAGTCGCTTCCGGGATGGTTTTAAAGTGTAATATTAATGTTAAAATTCATTCATGTCATATTTTTAAAGTGTAGCTCGGTGTGAAGCATTTGTATATGTCAAGTGTCAAACGGGCGTTAATATACAATCCTCGGACACTTTTAAAAGAATATAAAGAGTCTCAATTCTCTGGACTAACTTTATTTATTGGCTTACTTTAAAAATAATTAGTATAAAGGGTTATACTGGATGTTAATAGAGAACATGAATGTTATTGTGCTCAATTATGAAGGGTATTGTATCTTTCTAATTTAACATTAAATAAGAAAGATACATGTAAAGCCTAATACTCCTTTTCTCCTTGAGGGGTTGCCTCTATATTATATAGTTGAGCTTATTGGATTTTCCTCTATGTCCTAGGCCCTCCAACCTTTTTACTATTCAGCTAAGTCTGGGTCATTGGTACAGTATAAAAATGTTAAAAAATTTATAGTAATTTATATATTTTTTATACTTACCAATGACCCAGACGGGGATGGCCCTCCCAGGAGTTGGGAACTCTTGCCTCCCCGCTGAGTACATAGCGCTGACCAGGCACTGCCAGTAAGAATGATAATTGGCGCCAATTTCGGAACGTCCTTGACACTGCGCATGAGCAGTAGGGGCGAAGTATGGAGGTCCTATAGGACATGATTTCTTTTGGTTTTAGATGCAAATTTTGGGGTTTGGGGGGCAAAATTTGTGTTTGGCCCTGGTTTTGTTAGAGTTAGCACCAGCTAAGTCTGGGTCATTGGTAAGTATAAAAAATATATAAATTACTATAAATTTTTTAACTTTCATTATTTTTTTCATTTTTTGTCTCAAAAACATAGGTTATGACCCCTCGTTGGAACGAGCTCGTCGAGCTCGTTCCAACGAGGGGTCATAACCTATGTTTTTGAGACAAAAAATGAAAAAAATTAGTTATTCAAGAATTATTTTTGCAAGTGTCGTCTGCTTTTCATATTAGGTAAAGGGTTAAAATAATGTTGAGCATCAACCAAACATCTGCATATAGTTGTTTGCATCTGCCTGAAGTAAAGCTGCTCTGTTGGCCAATAATTTGCCAACAGAGCAGCGATACTTCAAGCAGATGCAAACACCTGAGTAGTTGATGATTTTTGGTTGATGCTTAACATCATTCCACCATTCATTCGACTAAATCAGTCAATCCTTGGCAAAAATTTTGTGTGACTCGGCGACAGTTTGGTGCGACCCATTTTTCGTTTGTGTATTTTTCATTTGAAGTAACCTCCATGTGACATAAATGGCCATTCGCCTCAAATCGACAGGCCTGATATTTTTAGTCGATTGTCATTCATTTTGAAAATTGAACAAGTCATGTTTAAGTTGTGTGCATGGAGGTGAATGAACAGTTAGATTATTAACCTTTGAAATGTATAACTAAAGTTACTTGTAATATCCCATGGCCTTTGTTTTGGCATGATCGTGCAACAACATAATTTTGCACTGAGCCTTTCCATTTGATCAGTCACTGTTCTTTGTAGTATTAACCAGCACTTTTTGTTAATCAATATGAAAGAAAGCGAGTCATTCAAATAGTGTACCTTTGTAGCTTTGAATAATTCATTTTTAGCTTAACTTGACAAAGTCAAGATAAGCTATTGCCATCACGCGTGCGGAAGTCTGTTAGTCTGTGAGTCTGTTCACATTTTCCTTTAGCACGGGCTACATCCAGCAGTTCTTGTCTGATCCACAGTCTGCAGGTCCTGTTTAGTATGGAGGGATTTCAGTGTAACTTGGTAGGATGACTCCTTATGATGTCTAGATGAGAATTTCCCCATTTTGGCGTGATCTGCCAACTGTGACAACTGCTCGAGCCCAAAACCCGAAAACCTTTAGCACAGTCAACAGGTCATATTTATTGAGGAATTGCATTGTAACTTGGTGGGTTGACTTCATATAATGTCTAGATGAGAAAGTCCCTTTTGGACGTGATTGGGCAACTGTGATGCCTACAGGGGCCCGAAGCCCGAAAACCTTTAGAACAGTCTACAGGTCATAATTATGAAGAGATTTCATTGTAGCTTGGTAGGATGACTCCAAATAATGTCTAGATGAGAACATCCCCTTTTGGTCGCGATTATTCAGCCTTTATGGCTGCCTGAGCCCAAAGACATTTAGCATAGTCTATAGGACATATTTATGGAAGGATTTGATTGTAACCTGTTAGTTTGACTCCATATAATGCCTAGATGATGACATCCCCTTCTGGTCATGATTGGTCAACTGTGATGGCTAGAGGTGCCCGAAGCCCGAAAATCTTGAGCACAGTCTACAGGTCATATTTATGAAGGGATTTCATTGTAACTTCGTAGGATCACTCCAGATGATGTCCAGATGAGAATGTCCCCTTTTGGTTGCAATCATTCAACCATGATGGCTGCCCGAGCCCAAAGCCCAAAAACCTCTAGCACAGTCTTCAGTTCATATTTATGAAGGGATTTCATTGTAACTTGGTAGGTTTGACTTCATATAATGTCTAGATGAGAACAGCCCCTTTTGAACACCATTAGGCAACTGTGACAACTACAGGGGCCTGAAGCCCGAAAACCTTTAGCACAGTCTACAGGTGATATTTATGAAGGGATTTCATTGTACCTTGGTAAGATAACTCCAAATAATGTCTAGATGAGAACGTCCCCTTTTGGTCACGATCATTCAGCCTTGATGGCTGCCCGAGCCCAAAACCCCAAAACCTTTAGCATAGTCTATAGGTCATATTTATGGAAGGATTTCATTGTAACCTGTTAGTTTGACTCCATATAATGCCTAGATGATGACATCCCCTTTTGGTCGTGATTGGTCAACTGTGATGGATTCAGGGGCCCGAAGCTCGAAAACCTTGAGCACAGTCTACAGGTCATATTTATGAAGGGATTTCATTGTAACTTCGTAGGATCACTCCAGATGATGCCCAGATGAGAATGTCCCCTTTTGGTTGCAATCATTCAACCATGATGGCTGCCTGAGCCCAAAGCCCAAAAACCTTTATCATAGTCTACAGGTCATATTTATGAAGGGATTTCATTGTAACTTGGTAGGTTGACTTCATATAATGTCTAGATGAGAACATCCCCTTTGGACGCAATTGGTTAAATGATGCCTACAGTGGCCCGAAGCCCGAAAACCTTTAGCACAGTCTACAGGCCATATTTATGAAGGGATTTCAATGTAACTTGATAGGATGACTCATTTTGGAATAATTTCACTGTAACGTGGTAACTTTCGTTCATATACGTTAACTGTGAGGGCCGCATACATTAACTGTGAGGTCATATTAACCCACCCCTCAGCTCTTCATTACAGTGTACACCTCATATTATTTTTATCAAAGCCATAGCATACAGGGAGGGGGGGGTGTCGCGGTGGCATCACGGTAACCGGTTCTTGTGAGATCACCGAAGTTAAGCAGCGACGAGCACAGTTAGTAGTTGGATGGTGACCATTTCAGCGACTGATTCGCGTTCCTGCATTGTGTCCTTGGTCAAGGCACTTAACTCTGATTGCCTACATGGGGGCACGATGATGCTGTGTACTAAGGCATACTGCACGTCGAAGGTGCGCATGTCTTCAACCAATCTAACCCTGCCTGTGCTGCTGTGCAGAGTTCAGAGTTACGATGTTGGAGAGCTGGCAGCTGCTCGTCGTTGCTCAGTAGTTCTTTCCAGGTACTCCAGCTTCCTCCACCCATAAAATTGTCACCGACACGATTTGACCCTGGTGTTAATGTGTTGTTAAACCCTAATAAAAAAAAAAAAAATAGTCAACAGGGAACAGAAATGAACATATTCCCAATTATCACAATTCTTGTCTTATTTCATAATCCTTTCATAAACATTGAACATTATCCTTTTCATCAAACACAACCCACAAGTTAAGCTACAGTATCATTGACACTTTCATTGTTAGCTTAACTTGACAAAGTCAAGATAAGCTATTGCCATCACGCGTTCGGAAGTCTGTGAGTCTGTTCACATTTTCCTTTAGCACGGGCTACACCCCGCAGTTCTTGTCTGATCGTCACAAAATTTCATATGCAGGTTTGGGGTCATGTCTAGATGAGAACAGCCCCTTTTTGTCGCGATCAGTCAACCGGTATGGCTGCCCGAGCCCAAAACCTGAAAACCATGAACACAGTCTACAGGTCGTATTTATGAAGGAATTTCATTGTAACTTGGTAGGATGCCTCTGTATAATGCCTAGATGAGAAAGTCCCCTTTTGAGCATGATCTGTCAACCGTGATGGCTGCCCAAGCCCGAAACACAAAAACTTTTAGCATAGTCTGCAGGACATGTTTAAATGGAGGGATTTCAATGTAACTTGGTAGGATGACTCCTTATGATATCTAGATGAGAATTTCCCCATTTTGGCATGATCTGCCAACCGTGACGACTGCCCGATCCCAAAACCCGAAAACCTTTAGCACAGTCTACAGGTCATATTTATTGAGGAATTTCATTGTAACTTGGTGGGTTGACTTCATATAATGTCTAGATGAGAAAATCCTCCTTTGGACGTGATTGGGCAACTGTGACGGCTACAGGGGCCGGAAGCCCAAAAACCTTTAGCACAGTTTACAGGTAATATTTATGAAGGGATTTCATTGTAACTTGGTAGGATGACTCCAAATAATGTCTAGATGAGAACGTCCCATTTTGATCGTGATCATTCAGCCTTGATGGGTGCCCGAGCCCAAAAACCTTTAGCATAGGCAAAAGGTCATATTTATGGAAGGATTTCATTGTAACCTGTTAGGTTGACTTCATATAATGCCTAGATGATGACATCCCCTTTTGATCATGATTGGTCAACTGTGGTGGCTACAGGTGCCTGAAGCCCGAAAACCTTGAGCACAATCTACAGGTCATAATTATGAAGGGATTTCATTGTAACTTGGTAGGTTGACTTCATATAATGTCTAGATGAGAACGTCCCCTTTTGGACACGACTGGGCAACTGTGACGGCTACAGGGGCCGAAAGCCCAAAAACCTTTAGAACAGTCTACAGGTCATAATTATGAAGGGATTTCATTGGAGCTTGGTAGGATGACTCCAAATAATGTCTAGATGAGAACATCCCCTTTTGGTCACGATCATTCAGCCTTGATGGCTGCCCGAGCCCAAAACCTTTAGCATAGTCTGTAGGTCATATTTATGGAAGGATTTCATTGTAACCTGTTAGTTTGACTCCATATAATGCCTAGATGATGACATCCCCTTTTGGTTGTGATTGGTCAACTGTGACGGCTTCAGGGGCCCGAAGCCCCAAAAACCTTGAGCACACAGTCTACAGGTCATATTTATGAAGGGATTTCATTGTAACTTCGTAGGATCACTCCCGATGATGCCCAGATGAGAATGTCCCCTTTTGGTTGCGATCATTCAACCATGATGGCTGCCAGAGCCCAAAGCCCAAAAACCTTTAGCACAGTCTACAGGTCATATTTATGAAGGGATTTCATTGTAACTTGGTAGGTTGACTTCATATAATGTCTAGATGAGAACGTCCCCTTTGGACGCAATTGGGAAACTGACGGCTACAGGGGCCCGAAGCCCAAAAACCTTTAGAACAATCTACAGGCCATATTTATGAAGGGATTCCAATGTAACTTGATAGGATGACTCGTTTTGGAATAATTTCACTGTAACTTGGTAACTTTTGTTCACATACGTTAACTGTGAGGGCCACATACATTAACTGTGATGTCATATTAACCCACCCCTCAGCTCTTCAGTACAGTGTACACCTCATATTATTTTTATCAAAAACATAGCACACAGGGAACAGAAATGAACATATTCCCAATTATCACAGTTCCTGTCTTATTTCATAATCCTTTCATAAACATTGAACATTATCCTTTCCGTCAAACACAACACACAAGTTGAGCTACAATGTCATTGACACTTTCATTGGGAAGTCATTACAGACTTTCTGAGTAAATAGAATCTTCAGTCTTGTACACTTGAATGACCCCATTGGAACAATTCAAACTATGAAAGGAAAGTGAGAAAATTGTCACAACGGTCAGTTCACTTGTAGTACTAAGTTGTAACTTGTGTAAGAATGGAGGGAGTTTTATGTTTGAAATTTCTGGAAATTAGTAAAAGAAATGAAACATTTGCACAAATGTTCTTCTGTTTAAATTCTTCAGATGAATTGGTGATATTTTGGTATTTCCATTTTGTCTAAACACAGAAGTGTACACAGTCAAACATCATCAATTTTAAATTTGTTTTTTAAGTATATTCGAGATTGTTTGTTGACATAATGGGAAACTACTATTAATTGACTAACCTTTGATTAATGCTGGCAGTTAGTCGACTACCAAAACTGATAGTTGTGACAGCCTTACATACAATACTAGAGTGAAGATTGATGATATCTACAAGGGGAAGAACATTGAGATTCAGTTTGGGATTCAATTTGATTAGAAAAACTATGCTCAATTCAATTTGCAATTCGCTTCACCCTGAAATTTGAAATCTGCAAGGTCTCACTTCAAACACTGTATGCCCTGCAAGCATTGCATTGAAGTAATAATTAACAAATAATTTTTCTCAGTTTGGAATTTTTACAAGGTGTGAAACCTCAGATTTGAGGCTTGCTGTAAAACAAATGCAAATATTGACTAGATTGAAACCAATGTTTAAATGAATAAAATCAATCATTTTTGTTTTATATTATAGTGGGCTTTGCCAGTGTAAATTATTCAATTAACAGGAATTTCCAATTAACAGTGATCAAGTCACTTTCCTGTATTCTAGAGATAAATGGAACATTTACAGGGTCTGTACTCCACACTGGAAAATTGAAAAATACTGGAAAAATGGTATTGCATTTTCCAGTTCTGGACTGGAGAATGATCTGAAGTTGGTAAATACTGGAAATATACTTGAATTGTAATTTTTCCTACCCCTACACCAATTTACCACCCCAAACAAACATGCCAATATGATAACTTTAAGTTGTTCGGCATAGATAATGCTTGGTACTAGCCATCACACAGGTCCATTCAATTTCTCAGTGAATTTTGAAGGCCTGTTCATTACTTCTGCATGTTCTGAAATATGGTATATACCTTTTTCTTAACAAATTTAAGTGGTTGTTTATAGTCAAGAACTTCGAATACTGTACTGAAAAATACTGGAAAAGTACAAGGCTCTAAATAATAATTTTCCTAGTGCAGGTCAAAAGTCCTGCCCCAAGTAGTTGGTGCAGGTCATTTTAATTTGGTGCATGTCATTTTCAACATATTTCTTTATGTACTGTAAATTGACATATGGTGACTACTAAATGAGGTAATGACTTGATAAAGCTGTTAACTTATGTATACCTTGATTTTTTGGGTGATTTCTAAAACTTGAAACTTTTCATGAGTGCAGATGGACGTTTTGTGACATCAATTTATATTTTTATACTGTACCAGTGACCCAGACTTAGCTGGTGCTAACTCTAATATTCTAGGGCCAAACACAAATTTTGCCCCCCCCCCCCCCCCCCCCAATCCTTAAAATTTGCATCAAAATCCAAAAAAGTAGTCAAGGAAGTCCGAAATTGGAACCAAATTCTCATTCTTGTTTGGCCCCAAAATCAGAAACATCACACTGATATCTGCTTTAAATCTCAGTTTAAATGATGCCAGACACATAATTATGAGAGAAATGGTGGATCTAAGGATGAATTAAAAAGATGAGAGGAAGAAACAGTGGAAGGATGTGTGTTCAGGGCTGTAACTTATAATTTTTATGAAAAATTATTTCATGTTCCCTAATTTCAGGGCATGGGCCTGATATTTTCATTCTTGCTATGAAAATTCCATTGTTTGTTCAGTCTTTCCTCTCTCCCTCTCCTTAATACCCCCCTTGCTATTCTCCCATGTTTTTGGCATCATTTTTGTAATTATTTTACAATGAATTTTCTTGGGAGTTTTGGCTTGGTAACAGAATGATAATTCTGTTTTTCCACATGGTTACGTCCTCACCCTAGGGTAGTTAGGCGTTTCAGTCATGCATCTACCATCCGATGTACTGCAGTTTCTTCTGTTTTACATCGGATAGTGTTAAAATTGATTACTGATTTTGGGCCATATTTTCAGTGCCTGGAGTCTTGTTTCCAGTTTTATTCACTTTTGTTTACATTGACAACGGTTACTTCACACAGTGATTCCTTGTCATCTATTTAGTTCTGCTCATAGCCAGATACATAATATTGTCCGTAAGTGTAACATTAATTTTTAGACATGATTTAAAATTTTTGTCCACACTTAGGCTTTTTTGGGATCCATTTGGGCTCATCGTTCCCATTGGGAACTTGGGCTCAATTTGAAAATTTTTTCTTTCGAATTATTTTTCTAAATGTTTGTAATGGATTATATTATTATCATGTATCTTATTTTCAAGGGTTAGTTCGAATACGTTGACTGTTTAACTTTTTTCAATATGAAAGAAGTTTGTTCAAATTGTAATTCGAGGAAGTCTTCCTCTGATTCTCATGTTCAGTGTATTAATTGTAGTCAGTGTACTCGCACTAATCCTTGCTCTGTGTGTGCAAATTGGAATGACAACGTTGGAGACGTGCGTCACGGTATATTATTAGTGATGAGAGGTCCATGCCGGCCCTCTCACCACAGGGTCACTCTAGTTTTTCAGTCTCTTTTTCAGAGGAACAAGAACAGGGTGATGTTTCCGTGATGTCTTCATGAAGTGTGCCTCCGTCGTCGTAGATAAATGAAAAAGTGTTCAATGAAATTCGGCAAATGCCTAAGAGGTCCCACGTAGGATCAACGGCATTGTCTCCCACTAGCTTGCCCGGTGTAGCAACCATTCACGAAATGGTTGTGAAGCCGGGTTTGTCCATTGCAGTCCAGGAAAGAAAATCGGGTGTTGCGAGCACTTTATTATAAACATGGATCGTGCACACTCAGCGATGACAGATCCGAGGATAGTACGGAGGAAGCCAATCAGTCCAGTACCTAGCTCGTCCAGGTCTGCCCGGACCGCGAGCGAGAGTGTTCCCTCTCTCTTACAATAACATCTGGGACCAGATGTTGTTGTACGTAATGTTCGTCAGTCAGAGCATACGTCCACCCCTCGGGCACTCCGTCATATAGACAGTCCGGCGCGACTAGTCTATTGGCTTCCTCATCCTCACGGCAGCACACACGACTGCAACTTGGCTACGTGACTTCTGATATCCAGCCTGCATCACCGACCAAGAATTCCACGTCGATGAGGTCACGCCATCCGGTAGCCAAGGACACGAGGCCTCACCAGTCGGGACATTTGCATAAAAGAAGTATGCAGGAAGTAACGTCCCAGGAGCTCCCAGCGGCTAAATAACGTAAGACCGCGGCTTGTCAGGCCTCTATGACGGACTTGCTATCACAGATAGCTCAACTCATTGCAGCATCCCAGCAACCATCAGAAACTTTTTCAGAACAGGAATTGTCTGAGGAAGCTGGGTCGGTTTGCTCCCCTGCAGAGTCAGAAAGGGACGACCGAGAATCTCATATGGTCCAGTCGGATGGTGAAAGGGAATCGGCGAAACTGGAATTTTTCCTTTTGGAACAACATAAGGTGGCCGTAGATTTCATCCGGCAACACCTTCCAGATGTTGTTCCTCTGAACCAAAATGCTGCATTACCAGATAAGAGACTGATAGCGTCACTGAACACAGACTTTTTCAACCGGATTAGGGACACTGTCCCTGAGTTTCCGGACCCAGTCCAGTAATGTCACACAGACATTTGAACTTTTGAATGACGCTATATTCAAGCTAGCCTCTAAGACTGGCAAATCCGGTTTCTTATCACCTAGCGCTATACAGCTGCCTTTCATCAATGCGAGACATAGATTTGAAATGGCAGGACAAGGCGTGCAGAGAGTTCCTCTGCATTTGGACGACCAGGCTGAAGACCTGGAATTGTCATTGCCGGCGTCCATGTCTATTAACTCCAGTATACTAGAGATGCCAATCTCGTCTAATAGATTTAATTTAGATGCATTATCTTACACAGATCACCTTACCAGAGCGTTATCATTACGTCTCAAGGGGAAAGAATTCCAGGATGTTCAAACTTCCTTAAAAGTTCTTTCGAGGGCTATAGCATATTCTACGTATAACTCCGCCCTTTCAGTGGCAAATCTGGAGTTGGTCAGATGTGATGCTGCCTGGCTGCATCCACTAGAGTTGACAGTAAGGTGAAAAACTCTCTTCGAGTCACTCCGGTCTCCGGAGAGCTTCTCTTCGACGGAAAGCTTTCTATTATCTATGATCAGATTACTAAGAAAGCTTCGGACTCTCTGCTTTTTAAATCCGCTTCTAAAAAGTCGGACTCAGCAGAGAAGAGTAAGGCAGGTACTTCGGGGGCGAATACATCCAAGGGAAGTTCCTATAGAGGATCTAAGAAAGCCTCTACGTCTTACTCTAGAGACTGTCAGAGTAGTGACTCAGACAGGGGCCGTTATACTGGCCGAGATAACAGGTCAGACGCCCCTAGGTCGACGGGATGAGGTGTGGGTCGTGGAGGACGTGGATTCTCCTCCTGCATGCCTCGCAGGTCCAGAAGGTGATGGTATAAACCTCTATTGTGTTCCAGTCGGCAGAAGGGTGTCAAGATTCTTAACCAATTGGTTGTCAATTATGGACGACCCATGCGTGCAAGGAGTGATTTCCAAAGGTCTAAAACTGTCCTTCAAGGAAAAACCTCCCTTAACATCGAAGTCCACATTGGACTCAGCTTCTGTCAAATGTTCAGAAGAGAGAATCGATTCTATCAGAATTCAATCTCTTCCGGACAAGAACGCTGTAGATGTCGTAGAAAAACCAGGAATCTCCAGGTTTCTACAGTCACCTGTTTCTGGTTCCAAAACCAGACGGCTCGTTTCATCCAGTCATAGATCTGAGCTTGATAAACAAGCTGATCGTGGCTCCAAAATTTTATATGGAGACCATCCGATCGGTCAGAGTGAGCATTCGAGTGAAGACTATGCTGCGAGCATAGATCTCAAAGATGCGTACTTTCACGTCATGGTACATCCAGCGTTCAGAAAGTATCTTCGCTTCGCTGTCCTAGGAGTCGTTCATCAGTTCCGAGCGATGTGCTTTGGTCTGAATCTAGCACCCTGGGCATTCACTCGAATAATGAACTCGGTAAGATCTCATTTCCGAGCTCATTCGTCTGTAGTAAATTCGGCCTATGTGGACGACATTCTTCATAGGTATGGCAATGAGTTAACACTTCAGAACGATGTGGAGAGTCTGCTTCAACTGCTCCGACGTCTCGGTTTCATAGTAAACAAAAAGAAGTCGGATCTGGTGCCGTCCAAGTCATTTGCCCACCTGGGAATGAGCTTCTAGACATACAACAATCTCGTTTGTCTGCCGTTAACCAGAGCGAAATTAGTCAGTTGTTACGCTCGCTTTTGTCTTCACTCAGAAGTAGTTACAGCGAGAGAATTCATGAGACTGACAGGTTTGTGCGGAGCCGCTGCGGATCTTATTCCGATGGGGCGGCTACGCACTCGGCCACTCCAGATATTTTTTACTCAGAATTGGAGTGTGAAGACTCATTCGCTCTAAACGAACATCATCTTGTCGAATCAAGTGAAACAAGAGATTCAGACTCGGGCAGATATTCAGTGGTCAACTCAAGGAGTACCACTGCAATTGCCAGATCCGAGTTTTACGATAATGACGGATGTGAGTCAAACAGGTTGGGGCGCAACTCTTGAGCCCAACAGATTCCAAGTGCCAGGGTCTTTGGGATCCACAGTTCCTAAACAAGCACATAAACATCAAAGAGATGATGTCAATATGGCTTGCGCTACATCAGTTGATGAACATTCTTCAGAATTCGCATGTTCAAATTCTGTCCGACAAGTAGTAGCGTATATTCGGAACCAGGGAGGCACTCATTCCATTCTGTTATTCAATTTAATGGAAAGGATCCTTCTGTTTGTCCTTGAGCACCAAGTTCTCCTATCGGTCCATCATATACCGGGTCGTATGAACGTTCTAGCAGACTCCTTTTCTCGGAAAGGTCGCATGTTGCCGTCAGAATGGACTCTCAACAAACGAATATTCAATCAGATTTGCTACCAATGGGATCGTCCAATGATAGACTTATTTGTGACGCATCTCAACAATCAGTTGCAGACATATATGTCGCCATGCCCAGATCCTTGAACGTTTGCAGTATATGCTCTCTCGATCTCTTGGGACGGAATGATAGGATTCTGTAGGTAGCATCTCTGTCACCCCAGAGACCATGGATAAATCTACTCAGGTGTCTGTTGTGGGACATTCCATGGAAGCTTCCTTCACGGGAGGACCTTCTTTCGCAGGCGAAATCATGCACACTGCATCACAACCCGCAAGGTCTCAACCTTCACGTATTTCCGTTGTGCGGTCCTTCTTGCACGGCAAACATTTTACAGGACGAGCAGTGGACGCAATTTCTGACTGTAGGAGGACCTCCACTTTGCTAAATTATGCTGCTAGGTGGAAGGTTTTCTATAGGTGGTGTAGGGATCATTCCATTGATATTTATGATCCATCCATTCCAGATATTGCTAATTTTCTGGTCTATTTGTTTGACGAGATCAAACTGCAGCCAATAACCATTAAGGGTTATAGGTCTATGCTATTGGATACCTATGCTCATCATGATAGGTTACAGATTGGATCTAATGTCTCTTTATCTAAGTTAGTGAAAAACTTTTCGATAAATAGACCTAGAACCCTTAGGTTAATTCCTAAGTGGAATTTAGCTTGGGTTCTTCTGAAGCTAAAAGAAGCGCCATTTGAGCCACTTGAGGGGTATTTGACCCAGAGCAAGGGGAAGGGCAAGGGCAAGGGTAAAGCTAATGTCTATCTCATTTATGTAATATTTTTAAAGTGCAGCTCGGTGTGAAGCATCTGTATATGTCACGTGTCATATGAGCGCTAATATACAATCCTCAGACACTTTTAAATGAGTATAAAGAGTCTCATTCTCTGGACTATCTTTATTTATTGGCTTTCCTTAAAAGGATTAGTATAATGGGATGTTAATAGAGATCACTGATGTTATTGTGCTCAATTACGGAATGGTATTGTGTCTTTCTTTTTTGATACAAACAAGAAAGATCCATGTAAAACCTGTTCTCCTCTCCTCCTTGAGGGGATAATTCTGTTTACATGTAATTGAGCCTATTGGATTTTCCTTTATGTCCTGGGCCCTCCAGCCTTTTTTCTCTTCAGCTAAGTCTGGGTCGTTGGTACAGTATAAAAATGTTAAAAAATTTATAGTAATTTATATATTTTTTATACTTATCAATGACCCAGATGGGGATGACCCTCCCATGAATTGGGAACTCATACCTAGCCACTGATTACATAACACATACCAGGCACTGGTTGTAAGAATGAGGATTTGGCTCCAATCTCGGACTTCCTTGACTACTGCGCATGTGCAGTGGATAAAAGGATGGAGGACCACATAGGACATCTAATTTTTGGATTTTGATGCAAATTTTGGGGATTGGGGGGCAAAATTTGTGTTTGGCCCTAGAATATTAGAGTTAGCACCAGCTAAGTCTGGGTCATTGGTAAGTATAAAAAATATATAAATTACTATAAATTTTCCTTTTGGTTCATCCGTGTAAAATTGAATTAAATGACCTTTCTTCTCCATAAGGAATATAGGAAAGTATATAAAAATTATCACCACATAATTTTCATTCTTTCTATTTGGGCTTGATGCAAAGGCAGCATTTAGTATAATACACATCTGGATGGACGTGTGGCCATTTTGTTGGAAATTCACAATGGAATTTAAGTTTATACCAGATTACTGCTGATTTTTAACCACAGATTCTAAAAATTTGAGCAGAATTTTGCGTCGGTCAAAATGTCCGATGGATTTCAAAGTGTGTCGGTCAAAGTAAGTTTGGTGTTGATCATTGTCCTTGTCCAACCACTTATTTCGAGCCTTGGAAAAGTACTGGAATTTCAATCAGTTTGAGAGTGCGAACATTGCATTTATTCTGTAATATCTTGTTTGACAGAGCTCATGATGAGCTCTTTCAAACAAGATATAATAGATCAAATTCCTGTATTGCATATACTGAGACCAGATAGGGCCATAAACAAGGGGAATTTTTTACTGTCAAGGTAATTTCTCAGCATATTAAAATATATTTTATTCAATTAACAGGAATATATTCTATAACCTATATACAATTACAGTGTCAAACATTAGTATTAAAGGTATGGTCATTGTACTTTTGTTTAGGAGTTATGATAAGTTATCTCCATCAACATGTATGGTATATGGAGATTTAATATCTAGATGTCGGTTTTTAAATACCGAGCTGCAGGCGAGATGTTTAAATGAGACATCGAGGTATTAAATCTCCATACACCATACATGTTGGCAGAGATAACGTTTTTGTCCCATTTGAAACACAATACAAACAGGGTGGAAATAAATTTGTGGACGCATTTCTCAGCTTCACAATCACTTGGACCAAATTCGTGATAATTATTTTGTTTTTATAATTGCAGAAGACAACAGATAGAGTTACATCCCTTGGGTCATTAAGGAAACTAGTAAACAATATTTTGTTGACATATCATCCCCTGAGTTCCAATGTGTTCTATGTGCCTGCTGGCACATAGTACACATTGGCACTCAGGGGACGAATTATTTGCTCTTATTTTATTTTTATGATTGAATTGTCAGAAATCTGATGATATTTGTGACTATTTTCAGGTTTTTTGGTTCGATTTTTATTTCGAGGTGAGCAAAAGCGGAAAGCTTTCGTTTAAACCATATATCCCCGATGTTTCGCGTGTACTTATACCCTGGATGTTGCACACACCTTGGATGTTGAGTGCATCCTTTTCCAGGGCTATTTGTCCAAGGCATTCTGACCAATCAAAAGACCGAATTTATCGGGATATAGGGACAAATTCAATTAACAGGGCTATTCAATTAAGGTATATACATTTAAGTGGGCTTCTTTGTTACTAATAATTTCTAAACCACACATCCTCTACATGTGCATCAAGCCAAGATCATATTGTGGATATTTTATAAGCCAAGATGAGGCATAGTATTACAGACACTACAGTACAGTCATAGTGGACTGGCCCTAATTCTCGTGTGGGCACTGATGTCTATGCATGCATTTACCAGGTAATAAAAATCATCATCAGCAAAATTTCAATGAATGAAGCACCGGGTTGTGATCGGTTTTTCATTAATTCAATTTTTGATGATTATTCCTATAATTAGTGTTTGGAATCTAATATTATTGCGTTCGTGGAAATATGGCTCACCCATGGAAAGTGACCAGTCCACGGCAGCCATACTGTATTAGTAAAATAGATACAGTGATATAGCTGCCTTGGACTGGATGCAACATTCTCTTCCAGCAGTTAACTTGAACTTCCTGGCTCTGCCTACCTGTGCTCAGAATAGATAAAAAAAAATTTAGGGCACTTGAAATTTGTGCGGCATCATTTTTTATATTCATCCATTGAAAAAGAGTTACGGCCCTTTGTTTGTACAAAATTTGTTGGTTTCCATGCAAACTCTTTCGTATGATTTGACCTACAGCTTTCCAATTTGGTTTGTAGCATCAGCATTTGGGAATAGAGTTTCGTATTGAATTTCAGCTCTGCCGGCCCTTTTTTGTTACAGTTGGGGCCTTCTGTACAAAACGGGTCGTTTGTTGGTTTCTGTGCAATAACCTTAGTATGATTTGATATTGAGTTTTCAAATTTGGACTGTTGCATAAACATATGGGCACACAGATTGGTACTGAATTTCAGCTTGGCCTGCCAGTTTTCAGCAGGGTTATTGCCCTTTGCTAGAGTTTTCAAACTTGGTTTGTAGCTTCAACTTATGAGGATAAAATTGGTCCGTTTGTTGGTGTCTGTGCAATAACTTGCTTCATCATATGAGGATACTGGTCGGTATTCATTCAAACTGCTCACCTGGCATATTATGCAATGACTGGCATAGCTTTTGTTCCTATGATTATCACACCAGTCATTTATTTCCATCACTGTACATCTTACCTACTGACAAAGAAGCTAATCATTTGATTACTTCATATTACATGTATAAAATACATTTATTTAAATTTTCGATCTTGTTGTGAGCAACCGCACTGGTGTGTCATTGTGTGAGTGGGTTCAAAAATCAGCACACCAAAAAGTGCACTCCTCACGATTTTTTGTCATCGAAGCTTGCTTTGTTATTTAATTGCAACACCATCACTCATAATGCATGTGTGGCACACAGAAAATATGAGTTTTATCAGGGATTTGTGAAGATTCGGCCCCAGGAATATTCAGCCTTCATGTGAGCCAAATCTTCCTGAGTTTTAGCTTACCTGACTGCTTGTCAGTGTGAGGTATTGCCATCACTTGGCGCCTGTCATCCGTTAACTTTTGCAAACTTGGCTTCTTTTTCACAGCCATTCAGCCAAATTCAAACATATATTGCACATCATCCCAGGGGTATACCCTTTCTATTTTGTTCAAATGAAGCGTCTGCCTTCGGGCTCTGGTCAATGATGCCAAAGCCTAAAAATCTTTAAAAATCTTCTTCTGATGAACCACCAGAGAGATTGCCTTGATATATGGTATGTAACACTCTTTAGTGTTGAAGATTAAAGTTTGTTCAAGAGAAGTTGGTAGATCAATATTTGGGCTCTCTGTGGGCACATAACCATTTTGGGCTCCACCCAAAATTTCTATTTCAAGAACCGATAGGCCGATTTGAACCAAATTTGACATGTGGCATAAGTGGGTCCAAAGTACTTGATCGATGCCTGAAATTTTTTTTTTTTTTCGTAGCCCCGTGGGTACCCCGGGGGCTAACAATAGAAAAAAATTCAAATGCCCATATTTTCCAAACTACACGGAACAGAGAGCTGTTATTTGGCATGAAGCATCCTTTTGACTAGTAGAATGGATTAAAAAAGAAATTGGCCATCGGTTGTGTCAGGGTGTTCTGTAGGGTCGTTTGAAAAAATGCTGAATCAGCATATTTGCAAAAATTGAAGAAAAAATTTTCTTCAGAACTGCTGATCAGAATCTTTTGATATTTGGTATACAGCATCCATAGGATGCTCAAATACAAGTGTGTTCAAATCAACCCCCTCGGTTCATATTTGGGCTCAACAGAGGAGCCCAAATAATTAATTTAGGGCTCTAAGTGGAATTCTTCTTCAGATCAAACAGTCAGATTCTTTTGATACTTGGTATACAATATCTGTACAGGGGGCAGATTGAAGTTTGTTCAAATTAAGTCCCTGGGTTAATATTTGGGCTTTCTATGGAAGCCCAAATATTAACTTGGTGGAATATGGGGGACATTCTTTAAAAATCTTCTTCTTCAGATCCACCAGTCAGTTTCTTTTGATATTTGGTATGCAGCATCTCTGGGGGGTTGGGGGGGGGGATTAGATTCAATTTTGTTGAAATGGGATGCCTGGATGAATATTTGGGCTCTTTATTGGAGCCCAAATTTTAACTTAGTGCAGTATGAGAAAATTTCTTCAAAATTCTTCTTTTTCAGATCTACTGGTGAGAATCCTTTCACATTTAGTATGTGACATCTCTAGAGGTGTAATGTTCACATTTGTTCAAATTGAGTTCCTGGGTTAATATTTGGGTTCCCAAGGGAGCCCAAATATTTACTTAGTGCAATATGGAGAATTATCGTTTAAAATCATCTCCTTTAGACCCAGCAGTCAGATTCTTTTGATATTTGGTGTACAACACCTCTGGGAGGGTTAGATTGAAGGTTGTTCAAATCAGGTCTCTTGGTTAATATTTGGGCTTTTTATTGAAGCCCAAAGTTTAACTTAGTGTAATATGAGAAAATTTCTTGAAAATTCTTTTTCTTCAGGACCACCAGTGAGAATCCTTTCATATTTGGTATGTAACATCTCTAGGGGTATCAAATTCAAGTTTGTTCAACTTGTTTTTACTTGTTTTTTTTTGTTTTTTTTAAAATGGTGGAAGCTAAAGAGAACCACAACAGTTGAAAACAAAACAAAAGTTTTGTTTGGTTCTTGTTTTTTAATACTTCACAGAACAGAGTTTGCTAGGAAGCTTTCCTAGGACCAGCAGGAATGAATGGCCAAAAAAGTTGCCTTTGGTTATGTCATAGCAAATCAAAAAAATGCTCTTGCTGCTGATCACTTACTGATACACTCATCTCTTTTGACAATTTGAGCGTTTTAGGCTTGAGCCTCTGGTGTGATTAATATTGTGATATCCAGCCATCAAGACTATGCTTTCTATCATGAGCATGACTGATAGAAGCATTGCCTTGGTGGCTGGGAATAAATGGAAAACTTGTGAGCAGAAAAGTATTGTTTAAAGTTGAGAAACATGAGAAGATAAAAGTGTTAACTTATGTGAAACACATTTCCGTAAGCAACATGTTTTATTCTTATCACAAATAGTAACACACAGGTACGTGTGCAGTCAAATCCCAGCAGGTGCACAAAAACAAAATGGCATGCCTAGATTCAAAACAAGGCACACATATTATTATGCGACTGTATTTTTCAAAATCAAAAGTCTGTTCATATAATGAAAATAACTTATTCTTTCACTTGACTTGTGGTAATAATTTTAGCTCTGTTAATAATAGCACATCTTAAAGTTAGGAATACTATTTTTTACTTGTCTGTGTTGACAGAAAAAATGAAGCACTAATTGAATCAGTAATCAGCATCAACTCATTGTTGGCAATCAGTAAACAACGCAAGTTATTAAAATGAGAATTGGCTTCCGGCACTCAGTAAACAACAGACATCATTGAAATGAGAATAAGCTCAATCACTTGTTAACTGGTAGAGTGCTAAGTTATTTTTGGTCATCTAAATTTGTCCACATCTCTTTGCCTTGTTACAATTTATGGGAGAGTGCCTAGTGGCACTCTCCCATAAATTATAACAAGGCAAATCCCCACAGACTAAATACTTTCAATTCAAAAATAATATGAAGAACATCTACAGAATATGAAGCTATTAAGTTGTGGCACCTGCACTTCAGAATAAAGCCCAAATATAGCCTCCCAGCACTCTACCAGTTAACAAAGATTAAATATGACTAATTTGTTGGGAAGTTGTGAATTAAGTAGCACATATGATCATTAAGTAGAATTGTTCAAAATTATAGAAAAGTAACACTTCAGTAAGTTTTCCCAAAGTCAGATAACATGTGAGGCTCATCAAAGATTTGATTAATGAAGCCCCTGGTACAACCTGGTGCTTCATTAAATAAAATTTTGTGGATGAATTTTATTACATGGTAAACGCATGCGTGGACATCACTGCCCATGTGTGGATTCTGACCAGCCCACAGTGACTGTACTGTGGTATGAAGGCGACTTTTCTCATTATTTGATTTTAGATGGCATTGTATATCAATGCTTTTTCGGCCCAGATGAACTTGACCAAAATGTAAACAAAGATACAACGAAAACAAAGCCGAAAGTTTTGGAATTTACCCCCTCTGAAACTCTGTTTTGATTTCCTAACTTTGTTCTCGGATATATGAAACACATTTGGACACGAGTTGTTCTCTTGAAATATTATTTTCTTATCAGTTCTAGTTTGAATACAGTAGCTGACTTCCAGGAACCATTGGTGCCTGCTGTCAACTCTGTGAGTTGACTGCATATATTTTCTGTGTTCTTTTCATCACAACCTTCACTTTGCTGTATAATTTGTGAATATTTAAATTGTAATTATGGAACATTAGAAGTATGAATTTCAAAGTAAACAAATTTCTCTTACTTATATAGCACTTTAAACCATTTCACAATTCTGCAGTTGAAAAAATCTGTATGTTCTTTGCATCAGTTTGCTTTTCGGGAAGCATCTATTGGCTGTGCCAACTTTTTACTTTGTTTATTCTGGGAACACACAGCCAAAGTCTGTCTCCAATCTTGTAGGACTTCCCTTGAAACGTCTGATCATATCATATTTTTGTTTTCTGAATCATTGTCTCACATTACTCTTTAACCATCTGGAAATTCAAAGCCAAATGATTTTCCAGATCTCACGCATACTGTCCTGGACTCAATTCCAATCAGGAACATTTCCTGCAATGAGCTTCATTGGTACAGTTAAAACTAGTCCTGTCATGAAATGAGCACAAATAGCATGTCGATCTGCACTACTCTACGTGTTATCACCATAGGAAGGCTATCAAATTCTGTGCATATGGCCTGTGACCAAGACATGTTTCAGCCAATGGACCTCTGGGTAACCCGGAGGTCCATTGGCAAAAATATTGCCTGTGTTTGCTATGAGTAACCAGGAGAACCTGCCATACTTTGGATGCCATTCAATATGGCAATTGCGCACAATTCGTACACACAATTAAGCCTAGATAAGCACACAGTTCATGACAGGACTTCTAATTTTAACTGTAGTCTGATTTCTTTTCCTAGTTTTAACTGTAGTATGATTTGTTTTCCAAATGTATTATGACCATAGTAAGGTTATCAAATTCTGTACATATGGCCTGTGCACAAGCAATGTTTCAGCCAATGGACCTCCGGGTAGCTCGGAGGTCCATTGGCAGAAATATTGCCTGTGTTTGCTATGAGTAGCCAGGAGAATCTGCCGTGCTTTAGATGCCATTCGATATGGTAATTGCATGCAATTCCTACGCGCAATTAAGCCTAGATAAGCGTACAGTTCTTTACAGGACTTCTAGTTTTCTTTTCTTTTCCAAACATAACATTGTTTGGGATAGGACTAGTGGTTTCTTGGACCGCACTACAGTAGGCCATCATAACAAAAGGGAGGTAATAATCCCACTTGTTATGATTTTTTTCTACAAACAAGCTAACACAGCTGCTAGTGTTCAGTTGAACCATTAACCTGTCTTTCTGACTGAGGATGATAAGGCAAGGTCCTTACAGTTTTTCTTAATTTCAAAATAGACACCAATTTCTGACAGTAGTTCTGACTCGAAATTTGAACTCTGGCTCGAGTGGATGAATTTCGGAATGCCAAATCTGCTATCATTCTTTCACCAATATTTCCCCAACAGTACGATCCTGTTGATTTTGAATGGGATATGCTTCTGTCCATTTTTTAAAAATAATCTGAGATAACTAAAATATACAAATTGCCATTCATGATTTCTGGGAGTGGGCCTAATTAGTATCCAAGGCCCAGCCAGTCTGTCACCAAAGGAGCATGTAAAGCATATTGAACTGCAGAGGTATTGCTTTGTAAATCTTAGCAGCAGAAAGTGGGGTGCTGGCAAGTTGACTTTGTATCGACTTTTGGGTGTTGACTAATTGACTTCAGAATCCCAGAGTCATTTCAACATTAGGTCATGGGCTATATTTTGAAGACAAAAATTGAAAAAATAAAATTTAATGGCTTTTTTTTTTTTAGCTCATCTATCTGAAAGTAAGGATGAGCTATAGTGATCACCATCTGTCATCCATCGTCTGAACATGGTGTTTGCACCTGCCCCTCCTAAACTGCTGAACCAATTTTAGTTAAATTTGAGGTGATTGCTTGTTCTGATATCGCATTTTGTTTTATTTCAAATCAACTAGCCCAGCCCCATAGGGAGGGGGTGGGGAAAATCCTCCAAATTGTTTTTAAAATCTTCTTTTCATGAACCAGTGGATATGATGAATTGATATTTGGTATGTAGCTCCCTTTTGAGGTCTAGAATCAAGTTTGTTCAAACAGTGTTTGTGGAGTAATATTTGCCTTTGTAATGGGAGGGGCAAGATTTTTAGACTCGACAATATTTCTCTTTTCTGAATCGATGGTCTGATTTGAATTGGTATGTGGTATTATTCAGTCATAAGAACTTGAAACATACCAGAAAAAAATTTCCTGTGTCCCTGTGGGAACTCCAGGAGCTAAAAATAGAAATATTTTCAAATGCCCGTATTTCCCAAACCACATGGAACAGAGAGCTGTTATTTGGTATGAAGCATCCTTAGGACCAGTAGAATTGATTGGTAAAAAAGTTGCTATCAGTTGTGTCAGAGTGTTCTGTAAGGGGGGCAAGGGGCATTGAAAAAATGCTGAGTCAGCATATTTGCAATAAAAAAAAAAACAAAAAAACAAAAACAATTCTCCAGAACCACTGATCAGAGTCTTTTAGTATTTGGTATACAACATTCATAGAGGGTTAGATACAAGTTTGTTAAAATGAAGCCCCTTGGTTCATATTTGGGCTCAATACAGGAGCCCAAATTTTTAACTTAGAGCAATATGGGGAATAATCTTTAAAAATCTTCTTCTTCAGAATCTTTTAAAGTTTGGTATACATCATTGCTATGAGGGTCAGATTCAAGATTGTTCAAATCAAGTTCCTCGGTTAATCTCTGGGCTTCCTATAGATGCCCAAACTTTAACTTCGTGCAATATCCCGGAATTATCTTTAAATATCTTTTTCTTCAGATTCACAAGTCAGAATGCTTTCATATTTGGTATACAGCATCTCTACGGGGAGTCAGATTCAAGTTTGTTCAAATCGAGTGCCTGGGTTAATATTTGGACTCCTTATGGGAGCCTGAATTTTAACTTAGTGCAATATGAGGGAATTTCTTTAAAAAAATCTTCTTCAGATTCACCAGTCAGAATCCTTTCATATTTAGTATACAACATCTCTAGAGAGGGTAGATTCAGGTGTGTTCAAATCAAGTGCCTGCAGGGATCAGCCTGGCAGCTGATTTTAGGGAGAAGCGACTTCTCCCTCCAGAGACTTTAGGGAGAAGTCAGGATCCAGGAGGGAGAAGTCAGTGGACATGAAGGAGAAATCAGAAAAAAAACATAAAATGTATATGACATCGTGACAAAATAAATGAACATAGAGGACACAATTGTAGAGAAAAAAATAAATAAAAGTTATACAAACACACACACACACACACACACACACACACACACACACACACACACACACACACACACACACACACACACACACACACACACCCACAGTCTTGTTTTCCCTACATACCGAGGTACCCCATTGTCTGTCCTTTGTGTGGACTAACGGTTTCAACCTCGTTTTGCCGGTACAGTTCTGGGAAAACAACCGAGGTCAAGGGTTTCTTTTGTCTTTTGTACCTCGGTAAGGCGAAACACGCAAACTCTTTTGTCTAGTTACCTCGTCAAGTTGGTAAGACAAACCCACACACACACACACACACACACACACACACACACACACACACACACACACACACACACACACACACACACACACACACACACACACACAGTCTTGTTTTCCCTACATACCGAGGTACCCCATTGTTTGTCCTTTGTGTGGACTAACGGTTTCAACCTCGTTTTGCCGGTACAGTTCTGGGAAAACAACCGAGGTAAAGGGTTTCTTTTGTCTTTTGTACCTCGGTAAGGCAAAACACGCAAACTCTTTTGTCTAGTTACCTCGTCAAGTTGGTAAGACAAACCCACACACACACACACACACACAGTCTTGTCTTCCCTACATACCGAGGTATCCCATTGTTTGTCTTTTGTGTGGACTAACGGTTTCTACCTCGTTTTGCCGGTACAGTTCTGGGAAAACAACCGAGGTAAAGGGTTTCTTTTGTCTTTTGTTTCTCGGTAAGGCAAAACACGCAAACTCTTTTGTCTAGTTACCTCGTCAAGTTGGTAAGACAAACCCACACACACACACACACACACACACACACAGAGTCTTGTCTACCCTACATACCGAGGTACCCCATTGTTTGTCCTTTGTGTGGACTAACGGTTTCTACCTCGTTTTGCCGGTACAGTTCTGGGAAAACAACCGAGGTAAAGGGTTTCTTTTGTCTTTTGTACCTCGGTAAGGCGAAACACGCAAACTCTTTTGTCTAGTTACCTCGTCAAGTTGGTAAGACAAACCCACACACACACACACACACACACACACACACACACACATAAAAGCGGAGTTAATTTTGACAAAAGGAATTGGCGCCTCCCCGATGTTTGTAAAAACATCCTTATGATTGGAAGTTCAAATTTAGGACGCATTGATCGAAATCCCCATCCGGACATCCAGGTGGAGTGTTACCCCGGCGCCAAATTCAATCATCTGCGCTCTATGTTTAAAGGGCACAGGGGCCAGTCCAGTCCCCAAAAAATATTATTAAATATTGGCGTGAATTCTCGAAACGATAATTCTGATCTCGTAGTTAAGCAGTTGCGGAATATGCTTAGCGATATCAGGGTCAAGTTTAGATCAGCAAAAATTTATTTCGCTGAACTAAACTTTTCGCAAAAACTCCCTCAGGCTGAGAGGAGAACCCTGAGCATCATCAACGAAACCATTCGGAAAGTGAAGGACGTTAACGTGATACCAAAAATTGATGACGCAAAGTTTGATGTTGCTCAGGATTTAATCCATTGGACCACGAGAACCGCCAATATTATGTACGATCACTGGTTGAACCACCTAAATTTAAACTAAGTAAAGGCAAAGGTAACAGCCGCCTAACAGATGTGGGATTAGGAACTAATGTGGTTAACCTGTCTGGCACCAATGACCTAACAACCCAAGAGAAATCTGTTTTAGATCGCGGTTTAACTTTTGTACCAGCACCAAAGCCTAAAACTGATAACCAAACAAATTTACCATCATACAACTGTAATTTTCTTAGGCAAATGAAATTAGCCGACCGCTTTAGAAACTCCAGCGGTCGGAAACTTCCTTTTACAGAATCATCTGGTTGGTCACCTCCAGATAGTGAAGTAGATCCCGAAATTATTGAGGCTAGCAAACGAATCATCAAAAAGGTGTTCAGCATGAACATACTCTCCGATAAAGACAATTTAACAGCTGGTGAACGGAGAGCCCTCACGAAACTTCGAAAAAATAAGAAATTAGTAATTAAACCAGCCGACAAAGGTGGGTCGGTAGTTGTTCTATCTCGGGATAATTATATAAAGGAAGCCATGAGACAACTCAGCAATACTAAACATTATAAGAAAATAGATTCACTTATTTGGCCTAGTAATATCGAAAAATTCAATAAGATCTTAAAATTTCTCCTCGACGAAGGTCACATTACCAAAAAACAATTGAAATATTTAACAGCTAAGCTCAGTGCTCAAACAAGACAATTTTATATCCTACCAAAGATCCACAAGGACCGTTCTTCATGGACGGATGACTTAACTCCACCCGGGAGGCCAATTGTATCGGATTGTAATTCGGAATCTTATGCGATCTCGGAATTAATTGATTATCATCTTAAACCTATAGCAAATAGACATCCGAGCTATCTAAAAAACACACAGGATTTCCTGTCACAAATTTCGAAATTGAAAATATCAAAAAATGCAATTCTGGCTACTTTGGATATCGACAGTATGTATACGAACATTGATATTGATAAAGGTGTTAAATCAGTTAAAAATGCATTTGAAAAATATCCGGATGCGAAACGCCCGGATGAACAAATTTTGGATCTTTTAGAGCTGAGCTTAAAAGGTAATGACTTTCAATTCAATGGAGAATATTTTCTACAAATAATGGGTTGCCCTATGGGTAAAAGATTCAGTCCTAATTTTGCAAGCATTTATGTAGCGGAATGGGAGGAAAATGCCTTAAGCAAATGTGCAAAGCATCCTCTCGTATATCTCAGATATTTAGATGACATTTTTATTATTTGGGAACATTCAAAAGAAGATTTTGATGAATTTTTAGAAATTTTGAATAATCACGATCCAAATATTAAATTGAAAGCTACTATCAGTGAAAATTCTGTTGATTTTCTCGATGTAACCGTGTATAAAGGCAAGCAATTTCAGGCGTCCGGTCATTTAGATTATAAAGTATATTTTAAACCAACTGATTCACATCAATTGTTGCACACTAAATCATTTCATCCTCAACATACATTTAAAGGTATCATCAAATCACAGCTCATTCGTTTCCACCGCAATTCAAGTGATAAGGTAAATTTCAATGAGGCTTGTTCTACTCTATTTGGCGCCCTCAGATCGAGAGGGTACTCGCTGCGCCTTTTGCGTAGCCTGAAATCCCAAACCTTGAAAAAGCTCGAAAATCCAGCTGAAACTACCGATTTCGAACCACTGAAGATTGAACACAACAGACCGTTGCAAAATAGTAGTGGCGCGGTATTTAATTGCAAAAAGCCTCGTTGTAGACTGCATACTTTTATGCCTGATCAGAAAGAGGAATTTTCCTCCGAACAAACGAAAAATCATTATCAGATCCGTAACCCCCTCCATTGTGATTCACCAAACATTATTTACCTTATCGCTTGTAAGCGATGTCGGAAACAGTATGTTGGTCAAAGTCAAAATCCTTTTCGAGAACGTGCTACTAGACACAAACAGGATATAAAACATAATGCTGATGCCCCAGTAGCACAACATTTTAACCTTCCTGGCCATTCTTTGGACGATTTCGAAATCCACCCAATTGAACAACCACCAATTAAAGACACATTAGAAGAAACGGATGAATTTAGAAAAAAGCGTGAAGCTTTTTGGATCAATACGCTTCAAACCCTCTGGCCATTTGGTATGAACATATCAGAGGGCGAATGCGAAAGGAGGTCCATCATTCCTTTCACTTTAACGTACAACAGAATGAATATCGAAATAGCAAAAATGTTAAAAGATGAATTCAATTCTACCAATGCTAAATTAAATGAACCTTTGAATCTTCGACCTGTCATCGCCTATAAGAAAAACAAAAGCTTGCGTAACATCCTTGTAAGGACTAAATTAGAGCCCATCAATGAATAACATCAATTATTGCCAGTCAGTTTAACCAGTTCCTAAGCTCATCACTTAGTTTAAATCAAATTTGGTGTAATTTTTTGTCATGTTTGAAACCCATCTGGGTTCAGTAAATGAAAACAATTTTTCGGCGGCATATTAAAAGAAAAAAACGTTTCAGTATGAAATGTCTGTGCCAGTGCGATTTTTTAACCTCAAACACACACAGGCGAGTGCCAGAGTTCATATATGCCCAAAAACAAAATAGGTTCTAATTTCAATCATGTGTATGTATTTCCTAAATAAAATTATTATTTATTTATTTATATATTTATTTATTGATTATTTTTTATTTTTTATTTTTTATTAATTTTTATTTATTTATTTATTTATTTATTTATTTATTTATTTATTTATTTATTTATTTGATTCATTTATTTGATTCATTTATTTAAATTATTATTTTTATTTAATTTTTCATACCTTTCACACAATGTAGAGGTTCAGAAGGTAAAACACACAATTTCTACGTGATGTAAAATATTTTCCGTCATAAACCTCCGTCGGGGGATATTCATTCCAACTGATAACATTCGTGAGGCATCATGATCTTTGGCGTTATTTTTTCATTTATTTCTTTAGTCACAATATATTTTATCAAACCATTTTTTCATATTATTTTCACATACTTCTGAAGCCAGTAAAGCAAACCGCTCCCGATTGGTTTTACTTAAATCAAAGCCAACCAATAGGGCTTCATGGGGTCAGTAAAGTAAACCACTCACTGACTGATTAAAATTCAATGGAAGCCAATCAATAGGGCTTCATCTAACTTGTTTGGACGACACAAACTGAGTTGTGAAAAACAAACTTGGGACATCTCAGATTGAAAAGAATTAATTAGATGAGTGACATTTGTCAGCTTGTTACCGAGTTTAATTATGTACTGAGCTGTGAAAAACACCCCCAGCCCACATATGGATATATACCATGCATGCCCTCCCAAAGTTGGAATCATTTTCCTAAAAGTCTCTTTGAAAAAGCCAAACCAAGCGAAACGCGTCGAGACAGACGGATTATTTTCTACCTTTGCTGAAGAATACAACCAATCCAGGTATCTTCTCTAATAGGTAATATCTAGATTTCATTTTAATTTATTTCATTTCTTCATTTTAATTTCATTTTAAATTCATCTACTTATTCTTCAAATGGCTCAAAAAAGACAGAAGCATCAGGGAAAGAGAGTTGCCCAGTCTGGAAGGGGCCAGGAACAATCGTTCCAGGCCTATTCTAGATTGGTCAAGGCCCTTTTCCAGGTGATTCAGTGTATGCACCATATTGGGCTCCTAGAGCAGCATTTGGCCAACCGGGATTTCCCGAAGCAGTTGGAGAAGAAAGTAGATGAGTTAGGGGGCTTTCTAAAGCCGGCTCTTCCCACCCCACACATTTTTTCTGTTTTTCGACAGATTAGTGTGGGATGGGCCAACCAAACGTTAAATGCTTTAATTGAGCATTATAAGATAAATTTAAACCAGTTGAAGTCTAAGATAACTTTGGCTATGCGACCACCTCCTGGACTCGAAAAGATAGACTTCAACAGCGCTTCGGCGCGTGCCTTGATCTGGGCTCAAAAAAACTTTAAAAACAAGTTGACAGATAAGACGATTTCGGCCTATGAGTCTTACATTTCGGAACTTCGCCCAGCGTCTGGAGTAAGGAACAATACGGGAGGGAGCAAGCAAACTCCGGCCCGTGTTGTCCCTCTACCCCAACGCGAAAAGCAAAATAAGAAAAGATCAAGGCAAAGCACTTCTCCCTCTTCTTTTCCTTCTACTTCTTCTTTCTCTCAGAGTAAGCGCCTCAATTTGCAAACATCTCCGGTCCATATTGTGACTGAAGATGCTCGCAAATTGAGTAACGCTGTCTCGCCTCGTCTTGTTCCTCTACCTCCTACTCCTCCTCAGCCTTTCTTCTCTAGTTCTCCTAGTGCTCTCACTAGAACTCCTCCTCCTCCTTCTGTTTCTTCTCCTGTTTCTGTTTCCTCTCCTGCTTCTGTTTCTTCTCCCCCTTCCCCTGCATCTAGTGTGGTTCAACCAGGTATATCGTACTCAGAGAAAGTCAAATCACCGAGCCGCAACTCGGGCCGCTCATTTGATTCTAAATTCTCCCAGTTTCGGCATAAAAGCGGAGTTAATTTTGACAAAAGGAATTGGCGCCTCCCCGATGTTTGTAAAAACATCCTTATGATTGGAAGTTCAAATTTAGGACGCATTGATCGAAATCCCCATCCGGACATCCAGGTGGAGTGTTACCCCGGCGCCAAATTCAATCATCTGCGCTCTATGTTTAAAGGGCACAGGGGCCAGTCCAGTCCCCAAAAAATATTATTAAATATTGGCGTGAATTCTCGAAACGATAATTCTGATCTCGTAGTTAAGCAGTTGCGGAATATGCTTAGCGATATCAGGGTCAAGTTTAGATCAGCAAAAATTTATTTCGCTGAACTAAACTTTTCGCAAAAACTCCCTCAGGCTGAGAGGAGAACCCTGAGCATCATCAACGAAACCATTCGGAAAGTGAAGGACGTTAACGTGATACCAAAAATTGATGACGCAAAGTTTGATGTTGCTCAGGATTTAATCCATTGGACCACGAGAACCGCCAATATTATGTACGATCACTGGTTGAACCACCTAAATTTAAACTAAGTAAAGGCAAAGGTAACAGCCGCCTAACAGATGTGGGATTAGGAACTAATGTGGTTAACCTGTCTGGCACCAATGACCTAACAACCCAAGAGAAATCTCTTTTAGATCGCGGTTTAACTTTTGTACCAGCACCAAAGCCTAAAACTGATAACCAAACAAATTTACCATCATACAACTGTAATTTTCTTAGGCAAATGAAATTAGCCGACCGCTTTAGAAACTCCAGCGGTCGGAAACTTCCTTTTACAGAATCATCTGGTTGGTCACCTCCAGATAGTGAAGTAGATCCCGAAATTATTGAGGCTAGCAAACGAATCATCAAAAAGGTGTTCAGCATGAACATACTCTCCGATAAAGACAATTTAACAGCTGGTGAACGGAGAGCCCTCACGAAACTTCGAAAAAATAAGAAATTAGTAATTAAACCAGCCGACAAAGGTGGGTCGGTAGTTGTTCTATCTCGGGATAATTATATAAAGGAAGCCATGAGACAACTCAGCAATACTAAACATTATAAGAAAATAGATTCACTTATTTGGCCTAGTAATATCGAAAAATTCAATAAGATCTTAAAATTTCTCCTCGACGAAGGTCACATTACCAAAAAACAATTGAAATATTTAACAGCTAAGCTCAGTGCTCAAACAAGACAATTTTATATCCTACCAAAGATCCACAAGAACCGTTCTTCATGGACGGATGACTTAACTCCACCCGGGAGGCCAATTGTATCGGATTGTAATTCGGAATCTTATGCGATCTCGGAATTAATTGATTATCATCTTAAACCTATAGCAAATAGACATCCGAGCTATCTAAAAAACACACAGGATTTCCTGTCACAAATTTCGAAATTGAAAATATCAAAAAATGCAATTCTGGCTACTTTGGATATCGACAGTATGTATACGAACATTGATATTGATAAAGGTGTTAAATCAGTTAAAAATGCATTTGAAAAATATCCGGATGCGAAACGCCCGGATGAACAAATTTTGGATCTTTTAGAGCTGAGCTTAAAAGGTAATGACTTTCAATTCAATGGAGAATATTATCTACAAATAATGGGTTGCCCTATGGGTAAAAGATTCAGTCCTAATTTTGCAAGCATTTATGTAGCGGAATGGGAGGAAAATGCCTTAAGCAAATGTGCAAAGCATCCTCTCGTATATCTCAGATATTTAGATGACATTTTTATTATTTGGGAACATTCAAAAGAAGATTTTGATGAATTTTTAGAAATTTTGAATAATCACGATCCAAATATTAAATTGAAAGCTACTATCAGTGAAAATTCTGTTGATTTTCTCGATGTAACCGTGTATAAAGGCAAGCAATTTCAGGCGTCCGGTCATTTAGATTATAAAGTATATTTTAAACCAACTGATTCACATCAATTGTTGCACACTAAATCATTTCATCCTCAACATACATTTAAAGGTATCATCAAATCACAGCTCATTCGTTTCCACCGCAATTCAAGTGATAAGGTAAATTTCAATGAGGCTTGTTCTACTCTATTTGGCGCCCTCAGATCGAGAGGGTACTCGCTGCGCCTTTTGCGTAGCCTGAAATCCCAAACCTTGAAAAAGCTCGAAAATCCAGCTGAAACTACCGATTTCGAACCACTGAAGATTGAACACAACAGACCGTTGCAAAATAGTAGTGGCGCGGTATTTAATTGCAAAAAGCCTCGTTGTAGACTGCATACTTTTATGCCTGATCAGAAAGAGGAATTTTCCTCCGAACAAACGAAAAATCATTATCAGATCCGTAACCCCCTCCATTGTGATTCACCAAACATTATTTACCTTATCGCTTGTAAGCGATGTCGGAAACAGTATGTTGGTCAAAGTCAAAATCCTTTTCGAGAACGTGCTACTAGACACAAACAGGATATAAAACATAATGCTGATGCCCCAGTAGCACAACATTTTAACCTTCCTGGCCATTCTTTGGACGATTTCGAAATCCACCCAATTGAACAACCACCAATTAAAGACACATTAGAAGAAACGGATGAATTTAGAAAAAAGCGTGAAGCTTTTTGGATCAATACGCTTCAAACCCTCTGGCCATTTGGTATGAACATATCAGAGGGCGAATGCGAAAGGAGGTCCATCATTCCTTTCACTTTAACGTACAACAGAATGAATATCGAAATAGCAAAAATGTTAAAAGATGAATTCAATTTTACCAATGCTAAATTAAATGAACCTTTGAATCTTCGACCTGTCATCGCCTATAAGAAAAACAAAAGCTTGCGTAACATCCTTGTAAGGACTAAATTAGAGCCCATCAATGAATAACATCAATTATTGCCAGTCAGTTTAACCAGTTCCTAAGCTCATCACTTAGTTTAAATCAAATTTGGTGTAATTTTTTGTCATGTTTGAAACCCATCTGGGTTCAGTAAATGAAAACAATTTTTCGGCGGCATATTAAAAGAAAAAAACGTTTCAGTATGAAATGTCTGTGCCAGTGCGATTTTTTAACCTCAAACACACACACAGTCTTGTTTTCCCTACATACCGAGGTACCCCATTGTCTGTCCTTTGTGTGGATTAACGGTTTCAACCTCGTTTTGCCGGTACAGTTCTGGGAAAACAACCGAGGTAAAGGGTTTCTTTTGTCTTTTGTACCTCGGTAAGGCGAAACACGCAAACTCTTTTGTCTAGTTACCTCGTCAAGTTGGTAAGACAAACGCACACACACACACACACACACACACACACACACACACACACACACACACACACACACACACACACACACACACACACACACACACACACACACACACACACACACACACACACACACACAGAGTCTTGTTTTCCCTACATACCGAGGTACCCCATTGTTTGTCCTTTGTGTGGACTAACGATTTCAACCTCGTTTTGCCGGTACAGTTCTGGGAAAACAACCAAGGTAAAGGGTTTCTTTTGTCTTTTGTACCTCGGTAAGGCGAAACACGCAAACTCTTTTGTCTAGTTACCTCGTCAAGTTGGTAAGACAAACCCACACACACACACACACACACACACAAAACTAAGTCAGATGGTATATAAGAGAATGTAGTTTAAAATCCCACCTCCCCCCCCCCCCACCAAAATCCCACCTCCCCCCCCCCCCCCCCACCCCACAAAAAACTGTGTCGTTCATGGTTTCTGATTACCCCCTAATTCTTTGCCTAACAGTGATGACTAAGGTTACCATGCAGTTGATTTTGTATTTGCCTCAAATAAGTGGATTTGAAATTTAGTATGACCCATAGTGAGGGTGTTCTTCTCTGCAATAGAAGGTATATTCTTTTTAAAAAAATATTTAAAGTGTTTAAAATAAATTTCAAGTTCATATAAGAAGCTGGGTCATTCATGGTTTCTTAATGCCCTAACTGAGTTGAAAAGCGTAGTTAAAAAAGTTTTCGATATCCTTCGTAAATTAAGCGTTATTAACAATTTGAGTTAATTTATTTCTTAGGGAAATGACAAAATATTTCAGTTGTCTCCCTTTCCAGCTGCGCTGGGTAATAATACACTGTTCAGAAAACTGACAATTTCTGCCAACCATCTTACACTGACACGTGCGATTGGTGCTTTGAAGGTCTGCCATTCTTATCCATCCAAATACCTGTGATTTCTATTGTAGCCTTAATGCCTTATTACATTTAACCCCCTTCCAACACAACTTCACAAGTTTTCAAAAAAAAACATTCAATGCAAATTGCGGAGCGAATTTCAATGCAACCAATTTTTCAGTGGAACAGAGCGCAACCGCAAGCAATTTCGATATGGACGAACTGTCTCCAATACATTTTTTCGTTTTGAAACGGTGGTTAACTTTAATAAATTCTAATTAACTCGATGCGTGTCTTGTGTGATTCGTTGTTTTGGCTGGCACTTTGTTTTTAAATAGCCATTTTGTGCTGGTTGCTATCAGTTGGGGCGAATTGTTCGAACGACTACGCCATTACAATTCTTTTCAGAAATATAAAATTGGGCTAGTTTAGGCTATTTTCATAGCCGTGTGACGGACTTTAACAGCAGTCGTGTTTACTTTTTTTGCGAATGTGGAAGCGGGTGTTTTTAAAAAATAAAACATAAGAAAATACAGTAAACTGCCATGTCTCCCAAGGAAGTTTTGGAGGGCGACTTGAATTTCGCCCCCAATATAAGCCAAGGTGACTTGAGGAATGACAAGGCGACTTCTTTGCCCAAGTCGCCCACTCGGCTGACCCCTGTGTGCCTGGGTTAATATTTGGACTCCCTATGGTAGCCCGAATTCTAATTTAGTGCAATATGAGGGAATTTCTTTAAAAAAATCTTCTCCAGAGCGTTCTATTAGAATCTTTTGGGGCAGATTCAAGTTTGTCCAAATCGAGTGCCTGGGTTAATATTTGGACTCCTCATGGGAGCCTGAATTTTAACTTAGTGCAATATGAGGGAATTTCTTTAAAAATCTTCTTCAGATTCACCAGTCAGAATCCTTTCATATTTAGTATACAACATCTCTAGAGAGGGTAGATTCAAGTGTGTTCAAATCAAGTACCTGGGTTAATATTTGGACTCCCTATAGTAGCCCGAATTCTAATTTAGTGCAGTATGAGGGAATTTCTTTAAAAAAATCTTCTCCAGAGCGTTCTATTAGAATCTTTTGGGGAAGATTCAAGTTTGTTAAAATCTGGTCCCTGGGTTAATATTTAGGCTCCCTATAGTAACCCAAATTTTAACTTAGTGCAATATGAGGAAATTTCATTAAAAATCCTCTTCTTCAGATCCGCCAGTTAGAAAAGTCTCATATTTGGTATACAACATCTCGGGGGAGGAGAGGGGGGAAGGGGCAGATTCTGGTTTGTTCAAATTGAGTGCCTGCGTTAATATTTGGGCTCTCTAAGGGAGCCCAAATTTTAACTTAGTGCAAAATGAGGAATAATCTTTAAAAATCTTCATCAGATTCACTAGTCAGAATCGTTTATGTTTGTTATACAACATCCTTAGGGAGGTCACATCTAAGTTTGTTCAAATCAAGTCCCTGGGTTAATATTTGGGCTCCATATTGGAGCCTGAATTTTAATTTAGTCCAATATGAGGAATAATATTTAAAAATCTGCTTCTTGAGATACAGCCAGAATCTTTCAATATTTGTTATACAGCATCCTTTGAGGGTTCAGATTCAGTTTGTTCAAATTAACTCCTTGGGTTGATATTTGTGTTCCCTTTGTGGGGGGGGGGGGGGGCAAATTTAAACATAGTGCAAAATTGTTAATATTCTCAAAATATTTTTCTCCAGAACCACCAGTCAGAATCTTTTGATATTTGGTATACAGCATCCTTCAAGTTTGATCAAGTCAAGTCCCTAGGTTGATATTTTGTCTCCCTAGTTTTCCATTACTGAAAATGTGGTCATTATTTCTGTGGTGGCATCACAATACTAAAAAAATCATCTGGAATGGACAGCAAAGTTATAAATAAATAATTACATAATTTCATTCCATTGTTGTGTTAACTAGCCATAGATGGTAATTAAATCCTTCTGTAAACAACTTGGTCAGGTGACCACCTTAGGTCCCATGGGGCCTCTTGTTTGTGAATAACACTGGCTAGTCAAGGCCATTACAGTTGGTAAAGGGTTAATTTATTAGGCTTTTCCCTCTGGAAAAGACTATTGTTTTTCTACGGATTATTATTTTTTTTTTCTTTAGGCTTTTCCCTCTGGAAAAGACTATTGTTTTTCTACGGATTATTATTTTTTTTGGTTTTTTTTTTTTTTTTTTTTTTCCACACATTTTGTCCGTATGATTCAGAAGCCATTTTCGAACCGATTTTCACAAAATTTTGCACACACATAGAGGGGCACAAAATCTAAAAATGTACCGAAGCGGATTTTTCGATTTAACCCTTATTTTGTCAGAATTGGCAAAAAACTGTCAAAATTGGGGTTTATCGGCACTTTCTCGAAACACGTCTTGTAGATTTTTTTTAAGCATTCATCATTGCTAGACCTGCCTGTGATACGACCTTTGATACGCACGACATATCAGGCGATGCATATGGTAACCCTCCACAATGCTGTATTTGGACACCAACAGCACCCAAACGGTATACCACAGAGAAAGTGGCCTTCATTTATCGGACGCAAAATTGATCGGAAAATATTTTTGAAAGTGGTAAGGGTATTCAAAATTCGACGTCTTAACCCATTTTCGGCTGGTTAAAGAGAGATACCCATTAAAACCTTAAAATACCCTCTTTCTGTGGATTTCTCTAAAAACATCTCGTAGGTTTTCAAGAAAAAATCGGCTATTTGTAGGTCTTGGTGTGACATTACAAGTTGCATGGACAAAATATTCCGGTCAGCATTAGTTAACCCTCCCAGGGCTCCTCAACATCAAAATTGTGATAAAATTGGCAGTCTGTGGACACCAACAGCACCCAATGGGTACACCACAAAGAAAAGCGCCTTCTTTTATCGAGTGTACAATTTATACAGAAACATTTTTGTAAGTAGTAAGGGTATTCAAAAGTCGAAGTCTTAACTCATTTTGGGTAGGCTAAGAGAGATATCCCTCAAAAGCTTTAAATTCCCATTTTTTGTGAATTTTCCTAACAGTAACTTGTAGGGTTTCAAGAAAAATTAACTATTCGTAGGTCTTTATGTGACATTACAAGTTGTAGGGACAAAATACTCCGGTGAGCGTTTATTAACCATCTACAAGCTGCCAAGTATCATAATTTTGTTGACATGGGCTGTTTTCGGACACGTACAGCACCCAATGTATACACGAGAGATAAACATAATCACCTTTGTTGGAAGTGGAATTCACAGAGGACCATTTTTGTAAGTAATAAGGGTGTTCAAAAAACCAAGCGTTAACCCCTGTTGGGGAGGTTAACAGGGATACCCATCGAAAGCTTAAAAATCGTTTTTCCTGGATTTCTTTACAAACATCTTGTAGGGTTTTCAAGTGAAAATGGCCGTTGATAGGTCTTGGTATCACATTACCAGTTGCATAGATAACTTATTCTGGTAGGTATTTGTTAACCCTCCATGGGCTGCTAAATGTCAAACAATTTGAAGAAATAGTCTCTTTTTGGACACTTACAACATCAAATGGAAATGCCACAGAGAAACGTAACTTCTTTTACTGGACGCAAAACTGATAGAGAAACATTTTTGTAAGTAGTAAGGATATTCAAAAATCGAGGTCTTAACCCATTGTCGACTGGTTAAGGAGATATACCCCTCAAAAGCTTAAAATTCCCGTTTTCTGTGGATTTCTCCAAAAAATCTAGCACGTTTTCAAGAAAAATTGACCATTTGCAGGTCTTTGAGTGACATTACAAGTTGCATGGACAAAATATTCCAGTAAGCAATTATTAACCCTCCAGAGGCTGGAAAGTATAGACATTTTGAGAAAATGGGCTGTTTAGGGGCACCCATAACACCCAATGTGCTCCTGCGTGATAAACATAACCTTCCTCATTGGAAGTGAAATTCACTGAGGATCATTTTTGTAAGTAATGAAGGTATTCACAAAACCAAGCATTAATCCGTTTTGGGCTGGTTACAGAGCGAATCCCCTCAAAAGGTTAAAAATTCATATTTTCCGACGATTTCTCTAAAAGCCTCTCGTAGGTTTTCAAGACAAATATTGGCCATTCTCATTTGAGACTACTATACTCACCTTGTATGAACTCAAAAGTAAGTGTATATTTATTTATTATCAAGAATAACCACCCATAAGTTCCACTCTCACCGTGTCCCGCTTCATCGGTCGCCAGCGGTCGATTTATCCAAACAAAATTACCAAGGTTACCACCTCCCCCCTGCCTCTTTCTCCAACCAAACACACATTGAAAGGTACGCCTCACCTCGTATTCCACACTGCCCTGCATGATATCATTTATTTATTTATTGGTGTTTAAGGGCATATACTTATGCACAATGGCTAATCTACGGGTGGAGGAAGCCGCAGTACCTGGAGAGAACCATCGAGCAACAACGAGCAGCTGCCAGCTTCCCAACATCGTAACTCCGAACTGCAGCACAGGCAGGGCTAGATTGGCTGAAGACATGCGTACCGTCGACGTGCAGTACGCCTTAGTACATGGCGGCATCGTGCCCCCATATGGAGAATCAGAGTTAAGTGCCTTGCCCAAGGACACAGCATGGGAGTCCGAATTGATCGCTCAGACGGCCACCCATCCAATGATTAACCAGGCTCAACGTTGCTTAACTTCGGTGATCTGAGGAGAACCGGCTACCACAATGCCACCGCTCTGCCACTGCATGATAAGAAAGCAGTAAATAACGTTAGCTACAATGGGATCAGTTACTTATAATATCAAATTGTGTTGAAACTATAGCGTTTCCCCGACAGTGGGTCCAGGTATATAATAGTCTGTAAAACGGCTATACACTGCCCCTCCTCCGTCCCAGAGTGGCGACGTGGCAGTATATATCTATCTTACTGACGCTATGTTGTGCCTAAGGAAGCTTACAATAAAAGGTGGGGATCCCCAACATGGGAAGGGGGGGGGGGAGGCAGGTATATTTTCTACTCTGTAGGTTATCAAATGCAGTGGTGCATGGCGCCAACATTCCCCCGGCAGTGGGGCTAGATATATACTAGTTTGTAAGACGGTTATACTCCCCTTCTCCGTCCCAGGGTATATTTTATCTACACATATGTACAAACAACACTTCCTATTTTCATATGTAATTATTGTAGTTTATAACTTCATGTTTGTCGTTGTATGTATGGATATCTTCATTGTAATAAATAAAATTAATCCTACGGGGAAAAACCAATTGGAGAGAAATTTACTTCTGCTATTAACAGACAGGTGATAGGTGAGCTCTACAAGGTGTGAAAAAATGACATAATCATGCATAACAACTGTGGTCTAATAGGAGATAATTGATACAGGGACCATACATGACATGCTCAAGAATTTAAAGTTCACATTTTCTGTGGATATCTTCAACTGGTTCTTACAGATTTTTAAGAACAAATAAACCCTGGAGACGAAGTATTCTCGCAAGCCTTCATTAACCCTCCACAAACCGTCAACTATCGAAATTTTAGGTAATTTGAGATACAATGGGCTATTTACATTAGACGCTGATTCTCAGACGCTGATATTAATATTAACCCTCTCCACAAACAATGATGATTTAACCAAAACGTTCTTTTATCACACTGGGTCATTTGAGACTATTATACCCACTTTTCTCAAGACATCAATAAAAATACTTTAATGATACAATTAAAAACAATTCTTCAGACACTCCAGGGTCATAAAAAATCATGGATGTTTATTAACCCTCTGCAGACTGCCAAGCATCGTAATTTTGTTGAAATGGGCTGTTTTCAGACACGCGCAACACCCAACGTGTACCTGGGAATTACCCATAATCTCCTTTGTTGGAAGTGGAATTCACCGAGGACCATTTCTGTAAGTAATAAGGGTATTCAAAAAACCAAGCGTTAACCCCTTTTGTGGTTGTTAATAGTGATACCCATCAAAGGCTTCAAAATTTATGTTTTCCCTGGATTTCTTTACAAACATCTGGTAGCGTTTTCAAGAGAAAATGGCCATTGATAGGTCATGGTGTCACATTACCAGGTGATTGGATAAATTATTCCGGTAAGCATTTGTTAACCCTCCATGGGCTGCTAAATGTCAAAATTTTGAAAAAATAGCCTGTTTTTGAACAACAACAACATCAAAAGGGAATGCAACAGAGAAACGTAACTTCTTTTACCGGACGCAAAACTGACAGGGAAACATTTTTGTAAGTAGTAAATGGATTCAAAAATCGAGGTCTGAACCCATTTTTGACTGGTTAAGGAGATATAACCCTTAAAAGCTTAAAATTCCAGTTTTCTATGGATTTCTCAACAACAAAAAATTCAAGAACAATTGACCATTCGCAGGTCTTCGAGTGACATTACAAGCATGAACAAAATGTTTCGGTAAACATTTGTTAACCCTCCAGAGGCTGCCAAGCATAGACATTTGGAGAAAATGGGCTCTTCTTGGGCAACCATAGCACCAAATGTGTACCTGCGAGATAAACATAACCACCTTCATTGGAAGTGGAATTCACCGTCGATCATTTTTGTAAGTAATGAAGGTATTCACATAACCAAGCATTAACCCTTTAGAGCTGGTTACAGGGAGATACCCCTCAAAAGGTTAAATATTTGTGTTATCTGAGGATTTCTTTAAAAACATGCCGTAGATTTTCAAGAAAAAATGGCCAGTCTCTGATGTTAGTGTGACATTACAAGTTGCATGTACAAAATATTCCTGTAAGCATTTGTTAACCCTATGCAGGTTCTCAAACATCAAAATGTTGATAAAATGGGCTGTGTTTGCGTACCCACAGCACCCAAAGTTGGGAGGAGAGATCAAAATAAGTGGAAGTAGAATTCACTGAGAATTATTTTTGGAAGTAATAAGAGTATTCAAAAAACAACACTTAACCCGTTTTGGGCTGGATAAACAATGATAGCCATCAAAAGCTTAAAATTCATGTTCTCCCTGGATTTCTCTGAAAACATCTTGTAGATTTTAAAGAAAAAAATGGACATTCACAGTTCTTGATGTGACATTGCAAGTTGCATGAATAAATATTCCTGTTACCACTTGTTAACCCTCTACAAGCTGCCAGACATCAATATTTGGGATACATTTGAGATAAAATGAACCATTTTTAAATTGACACAGCACTCAGTGGGTATGTGTCAAACAAACATAACTCCTTTTGTCGGTCATTGACTTGTTGGAAGACGATATTGACATTAAACCAGTCCACCGTTAATGATGGTTTTTACCTAAACAATTTTTTATCAAACTCTCTCATTTGAGATTACTATCTTCACCTTTTTCATAACATCGATGAAGGGACTTCAGTGAGAAAGTTAAAAACAACAAGACACTGTGGGGTCATGAAAAATCATGGAATCTCATCGGGAAAAGCCATGATTCTCCAGAATCATAAAGTCTAGTTTTTTTTTTGTTTTTTGGGTTTTTTTTTTTTTTTTTTTTTTTTTTTTTTCTCCACACATTTTGTCCGTACGATTCAGAAGCCATTTTCGAACCGATTTTCACGAAATTTTGCACACGCATAGAGGAGCACAAAATCTAAAAATGTACTGAAGCAAAATTTTCGATTTAACCCTTATTTCGTCAGAATTGGCAAAAAGCTGCCGAAATTGGGGTTTATCGGCACTTACTCGAAACACGTCTTGTAGATTTTTTTTATACATTCGCCATTGCTAGACCTGTCTGTGACACACCCTTTGATACACACGACATATCAGGCGATGCATATGGTAACCCTCCACAGGCTGCCAAACATCGAAATTTTGATGAAATAGGCCAGATTCAGGCCCCCACTGCACCCAAACAATACACGAGAGATAAACATAACTTCCTTTATTGGGAGTGGAATTCACCGAGGATCATTTTTGTCGGTAATAAGGGTGTTCAGAAAACCAAGCGTTAACCCATTTTGAGCTGGTTAAACAGCAATACCCCCATAAAGCTAAAAAATTCGTGTTTTCCGTGGATTTCTCTAAATGAGTCTTGTAGATTTTCAAGAAAAATTTGTCATTCCCAGGCCTTGGTGTGACAATAGATGTTGCATGGACAAAATACTGCGGTGAGCATTTGTTAACCCTCCACGGGCTGCTAAATGTCAAAATTGTGATAAAATGGGCTGTTTTTGGACGCCAACAGCACCCAATGGGTACGCCACAAAGAAAAGTGCCTTCTTTTATCGAGCGCACAATCTATATGGAAACTTTTTTGTAAGTAGTAAGGGTATTCAAAAGTCGAAGTCTTAACCCATTTTGGGGAGGCTAAAGAGAGAGACCCCTTAAAACCTTAAAATTCCCATTTTCTGTGGATTTCTCTAAATACATCCTGTAGGTTCTCAAGAAAAATTGACTACTCGCAGGTCTTTGTGTGACATTGTAAGTTGCATGGACAAAATATTCCGGTGAGCGTTTATTAACCCTCTACAGACTGCCAAGCATCGTAATTTTGTTGAAATGGGCTGTTTTCAGACACACACAGCAACCAACGTGTACCTGAGAAATACACATAATCTCCTTTGTTGGAAGTGGAATTCACCGAGGACCATTTTTGTAAGTAATAAGGGTATTCAAAAAACCAATCGTTAACCCCTTTTGTGGTTGTTAATAGTGATACCCATCAAAGGCTTCAAAATTTATGTTTTCCCTGGATTTCTTCACAAACATCTGGTAGCGTTTTCAAGAGAAAATGGCCATTGATAGGTCATAGTGTCACATTACCAGTTGATTGGATAAATTATTCCGGTAAGCATTTGTTAACCCTCCATGGGCTGCTAAATGTCAAAATTTTGAAAAAAATAGTCTGTTTTTGAACAACATCAAAAGGGAATGCAACAGAGAAACGTAACTTCTTTTACCGGACTCAAAACTGATAGGGAAACATTTTTGTAAGTAGTAAATGTATTCACAAATCGAGGTCTTAACCCATTTTTGACTGGTTAAGGAGATATACCCCTTAAAAGCTTAAAATTCCAGTTTTCTGTGGATTTCTCAAAAAAATTTCAAGAACAATTGACCATTCGCAGGTCTTCGAGTGACATTAAAAGCATGAACAAAATGTTTCGGTAAACATTTGTTAACCTCCCAGAGGCTGCCAGGCATAGACATTTCGAGAAAATGGGCTGTTCTTGGGCAACCATAACACCAAATGTGTACCTACGAGATAAACATAACCTCCTTCATTGGAAGTGGAATTCACAGTCGATCATTTTTGTAAGTAATGAAGGTATCAACAAAACCAACCATTAACCCTTTAGAGCTGGTTACAGAGAGATACCCCTCAAAAGGTTAAAAATTTGTGTTATCTGAGAATTTCTTTTAAAAATATCCAGTAGATTTTCAAGAAAAAATGGCCAGTCTCTGATGTTAGTGTGACATTACAAGTTGCATGTACAAAATATTCCTGTAAGCATTTGTTAACCCTATGCAGGTTCTCAAACATCAAAATGTTGATAAAATGGGCTGTGTTTGCGTACCCACAGCACCCAAAGTTGGGAGGAGAGATCAAAATAAGTGGAAGTAGAATTCACTGAGAATTATTTTTGGAAGTAATAAGAGTATTCAAAAAACAACACTTAACCCGTTTTGGGCTGGATAAACAATGATAGCCATCAAAAGCTTAAAATTCATGTTCTCCCTGGATTTCTCTGAAAACATCTTGTAGATTTTAAAGAAAAAAATGGACATTCACAGTTCTTGATGTGACATTGCAAGTTGCATGAATAAATATTCCTGTTACCACTTGTTAACCCTCTACAAGCTGCCAGACATCAATATTTGGGATACATTTGAGATAAAATGAACCATTTTTAAATTGACACAGCACTCAGTGGGTATGTGTCAAACAAACATAACTCCTTTTGTCGGTCATTGACTTGTTGGAAGACGATATTGACATTAAACCAGTCCACCGTTAATGATGGTTTTTACCTAAACAATTTTTTATCAAACTCTCTCATTTGAGATTACTATCTTCACCTTTTTCATAACATCGATGAAGGGACTTCAGTGAGAAAGTTAAAAACAACAAGACACTGTGGGGTCATGAAAAATCATGGAATCTCATCGGGAAAAGCCATGATTCTCCAGAATCATAAAGTCTAGTTTTTTTTTTGTTTTTTGGGTTTTTTTTTTTTTTTTTTTTTTTTTTTTTCTCCACACATTTTGTCCGTACGATTCAGAAGCCATTTTCGAACCGATTTTCACGAAATTTTGCACACGCATAGAGGAGCACAAAATCTAAAAATGTACTGAAGCAAAATTTTCGATTTAACCCTTATTTCGTCAGAATTGGCAAAAAGCTGCCGAAATTGGGGTTTATCGGCACTTACTCGAAACACGTCTTGTAGATTTTTTTTATACATTCGCCATTGCTAGACCTGTCTGTGACACACCCTTTGATACACACGACATATCAGGCGATGCATATGGTAACCCTCCACAGGCTGCCAAACATCGAAATTTTGATGAAATAGGCCAGATTCAGGCCCCCACTGCACCCAAACAATACACGAGAGATAAACATAACTTCCTTTATTGGGAGTGGAATTCACCGAGGATCATTTTTGTCGGTAATAAGGGTGTTCAGAAAACCAAGCGTTAACCCATTTTGAGCTGGTTAAACAGCAATACCCCCATAAAGCTAAAAAATTCGTGTTTTCCGTGGATTTCTCTAAATGAGTCTTGTAGATTTTCAAGAAAAATTTGTCATTCCCAGGCCTTGGTGTGACAATAGATGTTGCATGGACAAAATACTGCGGTGAGCATTTGTTAACCCTCCACGGGCTGCTAAATGTCAAAATTGTGATAAAATGGGCTGTTTTTGGACGCCAACAGCACCCAATGGGTACGCCACAAAGAAAAGTGCCTTCTTTTATCGAGCGCACAATCTATATGGAAACTTTTTTGTAAGTAGTAAGGGTATTCAAAAGTCGAAGTCTTAACCCATTTTGGGGAGGCTAAAGAGAGAGACCCCTTAAAACCTTAAAATTCCCATTTTCTGTGGATTTCTCTAAATACATCCTGTAGGTTCTCAAGAAAAATTGACTACTCGCAGGTCTTTGTGTGACATTGTAAGTTGCATGGACAAAATATTCCGGTGAGCGTTTATTAACCCTCTACAGACTGCCAAGCATCGTAATTTTGTTGAAATGGGCTGTTTTCAGACACACACAGCAACCAACGTGTACCTGAGAAATACACATAATCTCCTTTGTTGGAAGTGGAATTCACCGAGGACCATTTTTGTAAGTAATAAGGGTATTCAAAAAACCAATCGTTAACCCCTTTTGTGGTTGTTAATAGTGATACCCATCAAAGGCTTCAAAATTTATGTTTTCCCTGGATTTCTTTACAAACATCTGGTAGCGTTTTCAAGAGAAAATGGCCATTGATAGGTCATAGTGTCACATTACCAGTTGATTGGATAAATTATTCCGGTAAGCATTTGTTAACCCTCCATGGGCTGCTAAATGTCAAAATTTTGAAAAAAATAGTCTGTTTTTGAACAACATCAAAAGGGAATGCAACAGAGAAACGTAACTTCTTTTACCGGACTCAAAACTGATAGGGAAACATTTTTGTAAGTAGTAAATGTATTCACAAATCGAGGTCTTAACCCATTTTTGACTGGTTAAGGAGATATACCCCTTAAAAGCTTAAAATTCCAGTTTTCTGTGGATTTCTCAAAAAAATTTCAAGAACAATTGACCATTCGCAGGTCTTCGAGTGACATTAAAAGCATGAACAAAATGTTTCGGTAAACATTTGTTAACCTCCCAGAGGCTGCCAGGCATAGACATTTCGAGAAAATGGGCTGTGCTTGGGCAACCATAACACCAAATGTGTACCTACGAGATAAACATAACCTCCTTCATTGGAAATGGAATTCACAGTCGATCATTTTTGTAAGTAATGAAGGTATCAACAAAACCAACCATTAACCCTTTAGAGCTGGTTACAGAGAGATACCCCTCAAAAGGTTAAAAATTTGTGTTATCTGAGAATTTCTTTTAAAAATATCCAGTAGATTTTCAAGAAAAAATGGCCATTCTCAGATCTTAGTGTGACATTACAAGTTGCATGTACAACATATTCCTGTAAGCATTTGTTAACCCTATGCAGGTTCTCAAACATCAAAATGTTGATAAAATGGGCTGTGTTTGCATTCCCACAGCACCCAAAGTTGGGAGGAGAGATCAAAATAAGTGGAAGTAGAATTCACTGAGAATTATTTTTGGAAGTAATAAGAGTATTCAAAAAACAACACTTAACCCGTTTTTGGCTGGATAAACAATGATAGCTATCAAAAGCATAAAATTCATGTTCTCCCTGGATTTCTCTGAAAACATCTTGTAGATTTTAAAGAAAAAAATGGCCATTCACAGTTCTTGGAGTGACATTACAAGTTGCATGAATAAATATTCCTGTTAGAACTTGTTAACAACCCTCTACAAGCTGCCAGACATCAATATTTGGGAAACATTTGAGATAAAATGAACCATTTTTAAATTGACACAGCACTCAGTGGGTATGTGTCAAAGAAACATAACTCCTTTTGTTGGTCATTGACTTGTTGGACGACGATATTGACATTAACCCACTCCACCATTAATGATGGTTTTTACCTAAACAATTTTTTATCAAACCCTGTCATTTGAGATTACTATCTTCACCTTTCTCATAACATCAATGAAGGAACTTCAGTGAGACAGTTAAAAACAATTCATCAGACACTGTGGGGTCATGAAAAATCATGGAATCTCATCGGGAAAAGCCATGATTCTCCAGAATCATAAAGTCTAGTATTAGCTCTAAAACTGTATTTTACACTTTCAGATTTGACAAGGCTTGGTCCATGCTACAACTCTTCCCACATACTGTATCAACGAGAAAGCTCTGCATCCAGCACAGATGGAGAAGACAGCCTGAAATCAATAGATGAATGGAAAGATGTCACCTCAGATACTGATAACCCACGCTCTCCTAATGTGGCAGCAAACTGTCCTTTTCAGTGTATGGAAAGGGATGTATCAGTTTCTGAATTGGATGCTGATGTAATTTCTGCTGCTGATGAGTTGTTAGATGTTGTTCATTATGACAGGTAATAAACTATTCAGCTTCAGTTTTGTCAATACAAAAACAAACAATTTTGACTGTGTTGTGATCTGGTCAAAATTCTTCAGCGGCAGTCCTCTCACCCATTAAACTAAAAAGTGTAATTCTGCTGAATCACTTGCTCACCCCTGGAAGACAAAAAGCACAGGAACTCATATTATGTAGATCAACCCTTCATATATAGAGTGGAACCAACTAAATTGGATATCTCTTATCTGAATATCCCTGTTATTTGAATATAATTTCCTAACACAAAACCGTTTACCATACCTCCAGTACAAATTTGACCTGTTAATTGAATATAGGTTATAGAGTAAACTCCTGTTAATTAAATAAAAAAACTTGTAACCTGTCGAGAAATTACCCTGACTCTCCCCAGTTTTCCTTTGTTTATAGACCTATTTGACCTCAATACATCCAATACAGGCATTTAATCTATTATATCTTGTTTGACAGAGCTCATGGAGCTCTGTCAAACAAGATAAAAGAATAAATGGTAAGTTTATCTCTAGAATATAGGAAAGTGACACAGTCCCTGTTAATTGAATACTCCTGTTAATTGAATAATTTTCATTGGCAAAGTGGCTATTCAATTAACAGGGTTCCACTGTACCATACTGTAACCAAAAATATTGGAATAATAAAAACAGAAGTTTTTCTGACCACACACTTCATTGGCAGTCAAAATGCAGTAATAAGTTAAAACTGACTTGGTCCCCGCAAAGCCTCGAGATTCTATTCACTTGGCATCTGTCATCGTCCGCCGTCCTCATTTAATGTTGATTGGATTACAAACATGGCTGCAATTGCAGCTCATAGTTACCATGGAAACCCTATGGGAAATCACATTTTCATCTTCTTATCAGACACTACTTAGCCAGTGTGAACCAAACTTGGCACAAATAATGTATTGAAAGTTCTCTGAAAACAATCATCATTATGTTTCGCCCAGATGAAGGAGCATGCAGCTAGCTGCATTCTTTGACTTTGATTAGAATAACTGAGGGATATGTAGTTCAGGTGAGCAATTACAGGCTCTTTAGAGCCTCTTGTTTTGTTTTAGGACTCATAATCTACAGAATAACATGGGTGGTGGTGTATTTCATCCCTTCAGTGCAAAAAAGGATTTGCAATGCTACAGCATTGCAAAGCCTTGTTGCACTCAGAGGACAAATTTATCATTATTATTTTTTGGTTTGCATTGGTTATAAAAAGAGAGCATGTGGCAGCCAAAAGGACCAAGTGGGAAGGCCTGAGGGAAACAGATTTTTAACTTTTTGTGTTTTTTTTATGTATTTTAAGGCAGCCGATTTGCAACGATAATCCAATTTCTATCCCATCTGGTAAAGTTTCAGTTGAGTTAGAAGGAGGCAATCTTACTGGTATATACATCTCAAAATCTGAAGGTGTACAAGGCCTGACTTCTGGAAGCCAGTTAATCAAGGTAAAGTGTTGATTAGCCTATCACCTATTGTACCTTTATTAACACTGAATGTATCTTCTGATTGGCTAAAAAGGCCAAACCAAATATCAATGATGCCAGCAATTCTAAAACATGCAAGTAATAAGAGCTTGTGCTGTTGTTACCCATTTGTTGAATGAGAAACATCCAGGTGCTAAAAATAACCTTTGACCCCAACTAGCTTGCTTCGACTGGGAAATCCCCTTTTTAGAATTGTTAAGCTATCACTAACTAATATTTGTATTGCAACTAATTATACAAATAAAAACTTACAAACATCTGTAAGTGCTAGCAAATTGCTAGCACAGAAAATACACAGAACGACACACGTGCATGAATGGGTTAATCAATATGGCACAAGTGCCAGCGCGGAAGGATAGAACGAGAGGCCATAGGCCTCAAGTTTTATCCTTCATCGATGGCACAAGTGCAATATCGATTAAACCATTCACACACACGTGTCATTCTGTGTTTATTACATGCCTTCACAGCTATAAAAACAGTTATTAGAAGAACACTCAGAAATTCATTTGACAAGGGTTACTATCAACAAAAAGAATAGATTTTATCGCCAACCAAATTTGCGAAGGGAACGTGTGTTACTATTTCGTTCCCTGAGTTCCAATGTGTTCTATGTGGCTACTGGCACATAGAACACATTGGAACTCAGGGGATGATTTTTAGCTATCACTATCAACTCTGATTGTAATTGCAGTGCACGATTTGTAGAAAAGTGGATTTCATAGAACAGGCATGTAGTAATTATATGAATATGCTATTCCATAATTTCCGTGCAGTTCCACCCAAACAGCCAGTTCCAGGGCCACAGACATTGTCTGAATCTCTGATTTTTGTCAGCATAACAGGGCTTAAAAAGTTATCATCAGTGACCAAGCCTGGAAATCAGCAATCTGTCATTTGCAGAATGAGGTTCCCAGGGGGTGAATTTGCTGAGGCGATCCCATACAGTGGGCTAAAATCCCCCAATTTATCCTCTGTGTACCACTATCTGTTCAGACCTGAGACCTTGATTCAGATTGAGGTTCACAGAAGGTAAATTTCGTAATGCTACCCTGCAGTGCAGGGAAGCCTCACCAAATTCACCCTCGGGGACCTTATTCTGCAGATGACATGTGCAGAAGGCTTATTTCCAGGCTTTTCAGTGAATGATAACTTTTAGTTTTCTTATGGTTAACACTTATAATGTTCATTTTATGTGCCCATCCCTTCTAAATTCTAGAAGTGCAGGTCAAATCTCCGGCTTCAAATCAGAATGGAGAGTGCAAAATTACTTGATTGATATACAAATTGCCACAGTGTCACCTCCGGCTTCATCCTCCATTACAGGTCTTGAATTTGATGCCATAAGTTTAAATAACAATATTTCTCCTGTAGACAGCTGTAGACATGAATATTACACACAACATACAATACAACATGTCCAACATGCTGCAAAGTTTATTCCATGGGGATAAGAATTATACAATAGAAATTGGAATGCTGAATGTACACGGATTCAGATTCCTGTAAAGTAACAAACTTCTCGAGCTCGAGGCATGTGGCCTACTTTCATGAAAAGACGCTGTCTATTTTTAGTCTAGTTATATCATTTGTTTTTGTTCATCTTTTCATGGAATCATTTTGATGTGTGTTGAATTAATTTGGTTTCATGGAGGGTCAATATGAATTCTGGAGAAAAAAGAAATCATTCCCCAATTTTTTTCATTGAAGGATGAGAAAATTGAAAATAGTCTTGGTTCACAGAGTAAAAATGTGTGAATGGGTTAATCGATATGGCACGAGTGCCAGCTCAGAAGGATAAAATGAGAGGCCACAGGCCTCCGCAATGTCAAAAGTGACATATCGATTAACCCATTCACATGTGTGTGTCGTTCTGTCTTTATTACATGCCTAAACAAATTTTTAGGAGGACACTCAGCAATTCATTTGACAACTCGTCCTCTGAGTTCCAATGTGTTCTATGTGCCTACTGGAATTGGAACTCAGGGGATGAACTATTAACAAAAAGAACACATTTTATCGCCAACCAAACTTGTGAGGAGAACCTGTGTTACTATTTTTAGCTATCGCTAGTGATTCAAATTGTAATTGCGGTGCACGATTTGTCAAACATTTCAGTGAAATTTTGCATCTATTTAAAAATAGTCTGTCAACAATTTCCGTACGGCACATGTGTGCAGAAGGGATTTTCATTTTCGGCATGCTTTAGTGTTGCTGTAGATGGTGATTTCAGAGAACAAGCGTGTAATAAAAAATAAATTCCGAGAGAATGTTTTCATTTCCTGTTTTCATTGACTTTTTAGCTCACCTGACTAAAAGTCAGGGTGAGCTTTAGTGATCACCTTCTGTCCATCATATGCCATCTGGCGTCCGGTGTCGTCCAATGTAAAGGTGGTGTTTGCGACTTCTCCTCCAAAACTGCTGGACCGATTTCAGTTAAATTTGAGATGATTGTTCTGACACCGCATTTTGATTGTGAGTTAGCATATTTGCAGATATTAAAAAACATTTCATCTCCAGAATCACTGATGATCAGAATCTTCTGATATTTGGTATACACCATCTGGGTGGGGTGGGGGAGGTCAGATACAACTTTGTTAAAAGTAAATCCCTTGGTTCTTATTTGAGCTCAATACAGGAGCCCAAATTTTAACTTAGGGCAATATCTGGAATACTCTTTAAATATCTTCTTCTTCAGAACCGCCAGTCAGATTCTTTTAATATCTGATAAACAGTATTCTTCCATGGTTCAGATTCAGGTATCCATGGAAAACCCAAATTTTAACTTAATCCAATTTTGGAATTATTCTTTAAAAATCTTTTTCTCCAGAACTACCAGACAGAATGTTTTGATATTTGTTATACACCATCCTTAAAGTGGTCAGATGTAAGTATGTTCAAACCAAGTCCTTGGGTTAATATTTGGGCTCCCTATTGGAACCCAAATTATAACTTAGTCCAATATGAGGAATAATTTTTAAAACTCTTCTTCTCTAGAACCACTAGCCATAATACTTTGATAAATATTATGCAGGATCCTTACAGGTGTTGGATTCAAATTTGTTCCAACTCAAGTCCATTGTGCTCTCTATGGGAGCCCAAATTTTAACATCGTGCAATATCTTGAATAATTTTTAAAAATCTTCTTCAGTTCCACCAGTCAGAATCTAGCCCAAGAACATTAGGTTTCACTAGGGAAAAAAATCGGAGAAAGCTGATTTTTTCAGGGAATGTCGAGTACATGTCACTGAACGATTAGACAAAAGTCCCCTAAAATCCCAGTTGAGCTTTTTTTTCTACAGCCTTTTTTCGAAAATGCGTTTGAAAAAATTTTTAAAAAATCGCACGAACTTTGTAACCTCGAATTGATCCAACTGTATTTTTTGTTTACGCGTATTTCGAGCTACATAATGTCTAATATACATTTACCTAGAGGAAAATGTGCATTCTGTGACAATTTCTGCAAAAAATTATTGAAAATTCACAAAAAAGTATCGGATTTACGCAAAAAATGACGATTTTCCTAACGGATTTGCCCAAAGGGTCGTAGTACAGAACGGGATGTTAGTTGGACAGACGATAAAAAATCCACCACCATTTGAAGACTTTTATCATTGCTTACAAAATAGACATTATGGAAGACCCCCTCTGCTTCTGGCCGAGTTCCCCTTTTGGCATAAAATTCGTCAGCATGAGAACTCAACTATTTTCGGGCTTGGGACCGAACAGACACGTCTGTGTCTGGCAGCATTAGATCAATAAATAATATTTACAGAATGTACAAAAATCAATAAATAATATTTACAGAATGTACAAATCAATCAACATGGATTAAGTTACATTGACTATTATCAACGCTATATACAGAAATGACATGACCTATATACATATTATTCATCGAACTCAGAAATTTCCGACAGGACAGTGTTTCTGTGGTTGTTACAAGAATCCGAACTGCAATTACACAAACCTGAGCAAGAGAGTCCTGCCTTCTTACACCCACACCTTTTTGTACAAGCACTCTTGCAACCACAACTGATCAGATTCAGTAGGTTATCGGGGGCACATTGCTTTGTGGCTGCAGTCGGTACAAGAAGTCCATTGTCTAGCGACGACCCCCAATCCGTCGGAGGAAGCGAAGTGCCCAGCCATTGTTGGACCTGGAGATAACATCTGTAGACATGTTGTTGTGCAGCATCGCTGCTTGGTGGGAGTGAGGCTAGGTCGATGGGTTTATTCAGTTTAGATTTTGCTACATAACGCTTGTAAGTGACATATCTATATTGGTCGAGAGAGGAAACAGTTTTACTCCCGTATAAGATCAGGAGAAGTTGTTCCCCGGCAGCGGCTACTGCACTTGGTGTACTGTCATCCGCCAAAATTGTGTTGACATACTGTTGTGAGTCGCTAGTAACATCGGAGACAATTGTACTGAATACTTTCTTCTTACCAACTCGAAAGAGTGCAGAAGTAGTGTCACAACCACTTATAGAATGTGCTACAAGGAGGTTGCTTCTATGGTCACCCATTTTGGTTGCTATTTCACTAACTGAAACTAGTAAGTTTGGGGTATTGGAATACATCATGTGAATATTACATCCCGGTTGAACTCGAGAGGTAAGAATGACTAACAAGTCTGTGTCTGTTCCCACAACGACAACATTGTTGTCATCTTGAGCGATGTCAAGTGCAGTTTTGCCTATCAGTACATCAGCATCAGCCTCAGCCTGCTTGGACTGAATATTGATAGCAGATAGCTCCTGCATTAGAAGATCGATCAGTTGGGTTTTGTTCTTGGCATTTGCAAGGAAATCGGATTGGGGTGTGGTGGCTGGTAACTCGGGTGAGATATTGATATCAATGGAATACCTGTCTTTAGATCTATGAGCTTGTTCCATGCCCTTTGTCGACATTGTACAAGCATAACCATCAAAAACAACCACGACGTTCGCCCCAAAATGTCTCACTAGATAATTGGAATATGATGTACATATGTCCTTATATGACGACTGTTTAGGCCATACAACTGCCCTCAATAAAAATCCACCATCTACAACAAACAGAGAATGTTCTGGGATTTTAGTTTGCTCGGAACCGTATGTTTTGAGGATCTTACCGAGCGTGCTTTTCTGTGTCTTCCTCATTCCAGCAGAATCAAACAATGCTGGTGGTTTCGGGGCGAGTTCATATTTGAGATACTCTTCCATCTCTGCTTGTGACTGAATAACACATGTGATGCGGTTGAACAGAATTGTGGGGTCAATCACTACCTTACTTCCACGGACTTTGATGCTATTTGCCATCGATGCGAAAGACTTCACAGTGTCAACACGTCGTAGTTTGATGCTGTTGAACGTTTTGCTTACAACATTCGATATGCAACATTCACCAATTTTGCGAACTTGGTCACAGTTCACAGTTTCGTCGGCCACAAGCCCGGTCGCTATAGAGACTAATTGTAGTGGATCTCTATTCTGAAAGGGGGAATGCACTCTGAGCCAGTTCAATAATTTGGTGATATCATTGGCATCAGTCAATTGTGAACTTTGACGGAGATCCCGATGTTGTTCGCCATGACCAGTGTGAACATGAACAAAATTTTCGAGAGCATTACATATCGGAAGGCAAAGAGGTAGTCCATGTACCCATTTCGCAACAGTGCTATCGGTTATTCCCCTGCCATGTGTGAGACCACCAGGGAGCTTGAACATTCTCATTAAACACTGCTCTATGGTCTGATCAGAATATATCCCGTCCCAGAATTTATCTGAGCGCCTTATGGTAAAGTAACCTTTCTCAGTGAACAACTTCAAATCATCCTGTTGCATTATTTCTGTTAGCTCATTCATCTGCTGCAAATAGAGATGAGAACTTTTTGTGTATGCAAAATGACCACCTGCGTGAAATACTGGAATCATATTGCGAACACAATATGTGTGGAGTTCCCAGTCGCCTGTGCGCTCTGCTCTCAAGAACAACTGGAGAAGACCTATTTGCTCGTAGTATTGTACCCAAAGCTTTCCTGTGTGTCCTACGGACGTATTCTGGAGCAGTTCGTGTAATTTTGACAGTAGATGGTTGACACTTTCTTGATTGACAGCGTCAGCTGTTGTACAGTCACCTCTGGCAAGTCCACAGAATATTTCATTGACTTCTGTGCCGTCTATGTTATCTAGTGTTCGGCTTTCTTCAAACACAAGTTTTGTAATGGCAATTTGTGTTAGCAAATGGGCACGAACTGCTCTTGAATATGCATGACCACTGATCAAATGATGGATTGACCCACCAGCATAAACAGTCCCCCAAAGTTCATCCAAGCCGCTACCAGCCATGATCGAACCAATTGCCCCTAAATATGACATAATCATATGGAAGCCGCCGAGTCTAACGAAAACTTTTGTCAACTTATCTGACGAAGACACAATCTCCACTGCTTTGATATAAAGTGGTTGGTCAAACGTCACTGGACAAACGTATAATACGGTATTTGAATGAGAAAAGTCGATGCCGTTTGAATTTGAGTTTAGGGGGTATGGTTAATATTTCACACGTTTCACCAGTTCATTATGGAATAAATGACTATTGTTATATATCATTATAAAGCCACTGCTTTTCTGCAATTTTTGATATATAATTTAACTCCCAAAGTAGTCGAAGATTTGATTTAATGGACGTTGTGTACCGTTGTGTGTATGAAAACAATAAATTTTTTTTGGTAATTTTGTACATTTTCGTGAATATTTCACCATTGAGTTTGAGGATTGGTACAAAGTTGGCATTTTCTGTTGGGGATATGTATTCTCAATATAATTCAGCACGATATTTATGATTCTCACCCTACCAAGGCGAATAAGAATGAGAAATATGGAGCTGGGTCAAATTTTTTTTTTAATTTTTTTTTTCATCAAAAAAACGCTATAACTAAAAAAGCTCAACTCGGATTCGCGGGGACTTTTCACACTTTATCCGCAATGTGTGTCCCGGAAACATATAAAAAAAATCAGCTTTCTCCGATTTTTTTCCTTACTTTCTCATTTTTATGTCTAATGTGCCTGGACTAATCCTTTGATACATGGTATACAACTTCCTTACAGGGGTCAGATTGAAGTTTGTTCAGATAAAGTCCTTTGAATATAATATTTGAGCTCCATAGTTGTGCCTGAATTTTTACTTGGTGCAATATGTTGAATATTCTTCTGAAATATTCTTCTCATGACAACCCAATCACAATCTTTTGATATATAGAATATATCCATAGTAGCTTTGTGTACCAAATGTTCACCACGGAGGCTCGCAGTTAACACCACTTCACCACATTTGGTACACCAAGCAGCTATGGGTATATTTTATTTATACCATTATTGTCAAATTATTAAGAGTTGCTATTATTTTTTCTCGATTTTACTGAGCAGCAGCCGTACATATGTGCAAATATTTTTCCACTATACCAATGGCCCAGACTAGCTGGTGCAACCCAATTTATTACAAGGGCCAAACACACATTTTGAATCCCCAAACCCCCCAAATTTGCCAAAAAACTTCCAAAAAGAGAAGACCAGTATGGTCCTCCATACTTTTGCATAACTTGTTGTCAAGGACAACAATAGGCTACCGCCATCTTGTCATTCTGTTGTTTGGCCCATGTCAGGTCAACACGTATCCTGACTTCTGTGCTATAAAATCCTAAAGTATAATGAAGCCAGACATGATTATGGAGTGGAATGGTGGAACATTTGCAGCAGAAACTAGCTGAATAAAGACATTGATTGTTTGAACATTCAGGGCTATAACTTTATTGAAATTAAATAATATTTCTTGTACTTCCCGTTTTCGGGATATGCACCTGATTCGTTCATTCTCTGTTAATCATTATGTGTTTGTTCAATGTTCACCTTTTTCCTCTTGAATCCCTTCATTAGATTTTTAAGAACTATTTGCTGTTTGCAAATTTATTATTAATTAAAATTCTTCTTCTATAAAAATCTTAGATAATTTATGGAATGTGGATTATTCGTACCCCCTTTGTCGCGTACCGGTTATTCTCGACATAGTCGGGCGTGTCTGTTTGCCATTACCCTTCTCTATGGGGAATCTTCTGGGGAAATTTCTCTATTGTTAAGGGTATTCTTTGGATACCGGTTATCTGACCTGGGCCTTCGTTGTGCCTGTTTTTGGACTTGGTTACCAGCTCCTATTCAGTTTAATTTTTTTGCCTCGGGCATGTGTATTATGAAGTCCTCATGTTTGAAATGTAAGAGGAAGAAGTCCTCTCTTCATTCTCATTCATCATGTTTGGCTTGCATTCATTGCTCAAAAGATGTTACCTGTTCAACTTGCTGTTCTTGGGATTCCAAGCGATGGAATTCCCTCTCAACTTATGTATGTGTCGGTGCTTTTACCTAAGGTAACTAATCAGAATTCAGTTTCCATTTCAGAGGAACCAGAACATGGTATTGGTCATGGTATAACATTAAGTTCTGTGCTGCCGTCGTCTTCAGATACAGAGCATGTTGACTTACGAGGTATCGCAGAATACTAGGTACCTCGGGCAAGCAGACGGTCAACTAACTCGACCAGTGTAACGGAGCCTTTCATTAGTGCTTCCGTACCGGGAAAATCCGTAGCGGTCCAGGATAAAGAGGATGGAAGACAGTCCTCTGTTCAGACGACGGCACGTAAGGGGAAGAGGCCAGTCAAGCTAAAAGGTGCATCAGTAGCGAAGCATTCTTCTGTTTTGGGGTCAAAACAGAATGATTCAACTTTTATTGCCAGTTCCGCTGGTAGTCATCGATCTCCGCTTCGGATGATTCGGACGGTGCTGGATCGGCAGAAAGGAGGGTTTTCTCAAATTATCAGTATGCCGATAATAGACCAGACCAGGAACCTCTAGCTGGTAGTGTTAGGGAGCTTGATGAAGACGAGACTGATACTACATCTTTGGCTGAGCAACATATGGAAACTATGAGGTTCCTGCAGGATTTTTTATCTGAATTAATTCCTTGTGGTCAGAGTTCTGTGCCTTCTAGAGCCAGGTGTCTGTCTTCTTTAGACAGGGAGGTCATTAAGTCGAAGGAAAGTATCCTTCTGTATCCATCTCAATCAGTCCAAGCGTTAGATGCGTTTGATTGTGTTGACGAAGCTATTGCAGACCTGGCTCAGGCTAGAAAAATTTCTTTCCTTTCGGAAAGGAAGCTTGACCTACCATTTAGAGGTAATACCTTGTTAAATACGGTAGGCGAGAATAAGATTCAAAGAGCTCCTCTGCGATTGGATGATGGTGCAGGGGGCTTAGGTATGTCTCTTCTGTCATCGTGTAGCATCAGTTCTTTTGTTATAGATACTTGCATTAAATCTAGCGGAAGTATTTTGGATGTTATGTCATATGCAGATCACATTTGCAGGGCGTTGGCCGGCAATTTGGAATCTGAGAGCCTAAAGGAGTTGTTATCTCCTTTGAGAGTGCTCTCTCGCACCGTCATGTATACAACATCCCACTCTGCTCTTTCCGTAGTGAATTTATAGTCGGTCAGGCGCGATGCTTCCCTTAAATCTACAGCATTTATTGATGACAGTGTTAAGAGCTCTCTAATTGCCGCTCCAGTTTTGGGCTCTTCATTCTTCAATGATCAGTTAAAAGCTGTATTTGAAGATGCTTCTAAGAAAGCCACAAGTCAGCTTTTGTTGCGCTCAGCTTCGCAACCTCAGCCTTCCACAAGTGGTACTTCTCAGAGAGGTAAATTTTTCTCCAAGAGAGGCTCAGCCCGTGCTGCTTCTAGAGCTAATCGTGGGTGTGGTGGCTCGAAACAGGGAAGCGATTTCAAAACGGGGACGACGCAGTCGGTAAATAACGAAACGTGTAACCCCACACCGATGCCACAGAGGGGTGTGAGAGCTTCACGAGGTTTCTCCTCATATAAGCCTTGTAAATCCTACAAATGAAGAGTTCGACCTCTACTGTTCTCCGGTTGGCGGAAGGCTTTCAGAATCTGCAAGCAACTGGAACAAAATAACACAGGATCTTTGGGTTCAAGACGTTGTAAAAATGGTCTACGTCTTTCGTTCTGGAGAAAACCTCCATTAACATGGATTCCACGTTTTGTGAGCCTTCCACAAAATGTAACAAAGAGAGAGGTTTTGATGTCAGGGGTAGACTCTTTTCTACAAAAGGAAGCAGTAGAGGTCATAGAGAATCCCAATTCAAAGGGAATCTACAGTCATCTTTTTCTTGTACCGAAGCCAGACGGCTCGTTCCGGCCGGTCATCAATCTCAGTTGGATAAACAAGCTAATAACTGCTCCAAAATTTTATATGGAGACAATTCGGTCAGTGAGAAGCAGCATCCAAGTGAACGATTAAGCCGCAAGCATAGACTTGAAGGACGTGTATTTTCACATCTTGATTCATCCGGCTTTTTGGAAATACCTCCGTTTCGCGGTTCACGGAAAAGTATACCAGTTCAGAGCAGTGTGTTTTGGCTTGAACCTTGCTTCGTGGGCATTCACTCGGGTGATGAATGTGGTGATGAGTCATTTCAGGGCACACTCGTCTTTGATGACGTCGGCATATCTGGACGATATTCTTTAAAGATACAGAAATTTTCATGCTCTTCAAAGCGATGTTCAGAGTCTGCTATTGCTGCTACAATGCCTAGGTTTTATAATCAATGTCGACAAGTCGGATTTAATGCCGACGACATCGTTTGTTCACCTGGAAATGAGTTTCGATACTCTCAACAATCGAGTCTGTTTGCCAGTAGCAAGAGCAAAATTAGTTTCTCTTTACGCAAAATACTGCATAAACGCACAAGTCATTACTACAAGAGAGTTTATGCGGCTGTTAGGACTTTGCAGTGCTGCCGCAGAATTAATTCCACTAGGTTGTTTGCGCACTCGTCCACTTCAGATTTTTCTAATTCAAAATTGGAGTGTAAAGCGTCAGTCGTTGGACAGTCTTATTGCTTTAACACAGTCAGTAAATCATCATCTTCAAATTTGGGCGGATATCCAGTGGTTATCCCAGGGAATACTGCTTCAGATTCAGGAGCCGTCGTTCATAATCATGACGGACACCAGTCAGGAGGGTTGGGGTGCTTCTTTGATTCCGGGCAATCAAGTGTGTCATGGTTTATGGGAGAGTCAGTTTCTTGTGTCCCATATAAACTACAAAGAAATGAGGGCAAATTGGTTAGCCCTAAATCATTGGCTCAGCCAGGTAATAAACTCACATGTTCAAATTCTGTCTGACAATTCAACAGTAGTAGCCTATTTTTTGAATCCTGGAGGTACTCATTCCGTCCAGTTGTTGAATCTCACCGAAAAGATTATTCTTTTCTCTCAAGAGAATCAGATTCAAATATCGATTCGTCATATTCCAGGTCGTCTCAATGTAATAGCAGACTCTCTATCGAGAAAGGATCGCCTGCTGCCTTCAGAATGGATGATGAAAAAATCTGTCTTCAATCAGATTTGTGTCCAGTGGGAACATCCAATGATCAATCTTTTTGCCATGAGTCTGAACAATCAGTTACAGACTTTTGTGTCTCCATGTCCGGACCCTCAGGCTTATGCAGTAGAGGCTCTGTCAATTGGAATGGGATAATAGGGTATGCTTACCCTCCAGCTCCCCTCATTCAACAGATCTTGCTAAAGATAAAACAGTCTTCTTGCAAGATTCTACTGGTAGCATGTCGGTCGGCTCACAGACCATGGATAAATCTTCTCCGGGAACTTTTTTGGGACGTTCCTCGGAAGTTACCGCCTCTCAAGGATCTTCTTACGCAGGGGAAGCTCCGTCGGCTTCATCACAATCCGGAAAGCCTCAACCTTCACGTTTTTCAGTTGTGCATTCCTTCCTGCACAGAAAACAATTTTCCAGACGAGCAATGGATGCAATTTCTAACTCTAGGAGGACCTCCTCTTCATTAAATTATGAAGCGAAGTGGAAGGTTTTTGTTCATTGGTGTGAATCACAATTGATTGATTTTTTAAACCCAACTATTCCTCAATTAGCTAATGTTTTTATTTATCTTTTTGATGAAGTTAAGCTACAGCCAGTCACTATTAAGGGCTATAGGTCTATGCTTTCTGACACCAATGCACATCAAGGGAAATTAAACACTGGGTCAGATGTATCTTTAAATAAGTTAATGAAGAATTTCTCTGTGAACAGACCTCGTACCTTGAGACTAGTCCCTAAGTGGAATTTAGCTTGGGTTCGTCTGAAACTTCAGGAAGCACCTTTTGAGCCATTAAATACTGTTGAGTTTAAATTTCTTACTTATAAAATAAAACGGCTTTTCTTCTAGAGTTTGCCTCAGCTAGAAGAGTTAGTGAGCTTCATGCTTTATCTGTTGAAGATTCTCATTATTGTAGTGTTGGTAATTCTATTACTCTCACTACGAAAGTGGGATTCTTAGCTAAGAATCAGGTCCCGAACAAATGGCCTAACCCAATTCTTATTAAAGCACTACCGTCTTCAGATGGTCAAAGACCTTTGTTGTGTTCAGTAAGAGCACTTAGGATTTATAAGCAGCGTTCTAGTTTTATTAGAAGAGGTAGAAAGAGGTTATTTCTTTCTCTTCTTCCTAACTGAAATGATATTTCTGTTCATTCCATATCTAGATGGATTCAGTTAGCTATTCGGACAGCTTATAATGCTTTGTCTGTGAATCAGAGAATAGCTTATAAGATTTCAGCTCATGAAGTTAGAGCTTTAGCTTCTTCTTGGGCTTATGCTAGTAGTACTTCTTTGCAGGATTTGATGCAAGCAGCTTACGGGACTCAACAGATGACTTTTACCAACTTTCATCTTCGAGATTTAGAATCAATTTCGGATGGTCTCAGATCTTTAGGACCGTTGTCGGTAGCTCAGAATGTCGTCCATTCTAATTAGGAATTTCATTCGACCTTCTGTTTGGTCTGCTCCAGCACTATCACCAGTCTGCTACCCTCTTCATTTTGATGTGTAGTTACTTTCAAAACAAGAGGAAGGGGGGGGGGATGGTATTTCCAATGGTCATCTGGCTTTATAGTGAAAAGCATGGACATACCTCCTTCAGTGATAGTAACCTGGGGTCGGTGCAACGGTAGTTTTAATGTGTAGCTCGATGTGAAGCAGTTTTCAATGTACTATATGCTTTTAATGTGTAGCTCGATGTGAAGAATTATTGTATATGTCATGTGTCAAGATGAGCTTTACTGTACAATACTCGGACACTTTTAATGATTTATAAAGAGTCTCATTTCTCTGGACTTCTTTATATTGGCTTCCTTTATCAAATTGGCATAATGGGTTATGCTAGGCATTAAATAGAGTTACACCTATATTTTCATTGTTTTTCTGAAATAGGAGCAATGAATATCAAGTACTAGGCCTGCCTGCCTGTTTACTATTCTCAGCTAGTCTGGGCCATTGGTATAGTGGAAAAATATGAAAAATTTATACCAATTTTAATATTTTTAATACTTACCAATGGCCCATTAAAAATGGCATTAAAAATATTAAAATTGGTATAAATTTTTCATTTTTTTTTGTTTACGTGAGCATCAGTGAGCGGTACTTCTGCTGTCAATGTTATAATAAAATTCAATAAAAGAAACAGGTCCTTTTTATACCCCCCTGCAAACAAAGTTTGGGGGGGGGGGGGTATATAGGAATCATCCTGTCCGTCTGTCCATCCTTATAAGCACAACTCCTCATAAACCGTTTGAAGAATTTTCATGAAACTTTACACAATGAAAGAACTCCATATGAAGATGTGCATGAAGCAATATAATTCCGTTCTGACAGGCGCGGGGGGTATCACTTTGTGAGTTTGCTCACAGTACCTCTAGTTCATTTTAATAACACACTATTTCGAGTTATGGATGCTTTATTAACATGAGACAATGCATGTTTGTTCATTTTTGGTGTTTTATGGGGTAAACTCATTTAAAAACGTAATAAATAATTGCCACTTTCATTTCACTCTTTGCAAGGCAACGTGCGATAAATTTAGACAAGTTCGCATTCAGGTTGACGTCACCAAAGTACAAGGATGTAGTTCCACTGTAGGTGTAAATTTTAACTACTGAAGTCCCATTGCTGGCGTGTTCACTACATTGTGTATAAAGCTAAAATTTATGTCATAGGCTTTTCATATATAGTAGAATAGGTAACCATGGTATAAATATGGTATACACGTTCCTTGGGGGAGTCAGATTCGTGTTTGGAAAAATCAAGTCCCTGGGTTAATATTTGGGCTCCCTATTGGAACCCAAATTTATAATCTTTAAAAATCTTTACTTCTCCAGAACCTCTAGTCAGAATCATGTGATATATGGTATGCGGCATCGTTATGGGGGTCTGATTCAGGTTTTTTCAATTTAGTACTGAAATGGTTAACCTGATAACCGGTTTGAAACCGGTTACCTACCAAACCGATTAGAAAAATCATCAACCGATTATCATGAAAAATATTGGTATTGATTGTCATTCCATGGTTAAAACTTAGTAAAGCTACCCCTTCTCCTTTGCGATAGATTACACCTTGAAGATATGTTGTTTTTATTGAGAAATAATCGACTTTGGCATTCAAGACTTTGTTAATGATCAGCAATTTCTGTGAGTACTGACTGATCGCAGAAACTATTCTGTAGTATATATACAAATGAACATTGTAGACACACTGCGGAATAGTTTCTGTGAATACTGCTTTCCAATGTATAATTTTGATCCCATATTCGGTGAATAATGGCCACATATAACTGGATATTGTCTGGTTAAAGCTATCGGTTAGTCGGTTGTGGAAATGAGCCAACCATTTCAGCCCTAATTCAAATTAAGTTCTTTGATTAATATTTGGGCTCCCTGTTGGAGCCTGAATTTTTACTGCATGTAATCTGAGGAATATTATTTAAAACTTTTCTTTTCATGAACCCCAGTTAGAATCTTTTGATACATGGTATACTCCTCCCTTGTGGAAGTCAGCTTCAAGTTTGTTAAAACCAAGTCCTTGAGTTAATATTTGGGCACCCTTTGAGAGCCTGAATTTTGACTTAGTTCAGTATTAGGAATAATCATAAAAAATCTGCTTTGTGAGATACAGTCAGAATCTTATTGTATTTAGTTGGTATACAGCATCCTTGGAGGGTTCATATTCAATTTGTTCAAATAAAGTGCCCGAGTTGATATTTGTGTTCCCTATAGGGGGATGCAAATTTTAACATAGTGCTCTATTGGTCTTCTTCTCTAGAACCATCAATCAGAATCTTTTGATATTTGGTATACAACATCCTTGAGGAGGGGGGGGGGGGGGGGGGGGGGGTGAGGGTAAATTTAGAGTTTTTTTCAAATAAAGTCCTTGAGTTAATATTTGGACTCCCGAGCCCTAATTTGGGGCAAAAGAGAAGTATTCATTGAAATCTTCTTGAGAACCACCATCCAGAATGTTTGATGTTTGGTATACAACACCCTAGCCAGGCCCAGATTCAAATATAAGTCCCTGGATTCATATTTGGGCTTCCTATGGGGGCCTAAATTTTAACTTAGTGTAATATGACAAATGATCTTTAAACAATATCCTTCAGACCCACCATCAGAATCTATTGATATTTGGAATATGGCATCCTGGGGCTGGGGAGAGGGCTCAGATTCAAATTTGTCCAAGTTATGTCCCTAGGTTGATACTTGGACTCCCTTCTTTTGCATTACTGGAAATCTGAGAATTGTTTCTGTGGTAGCATCCCAATACTAGAAAAAACTTAGATGTGAGTCTTCCATGGAAGACGTGTGTCGCCTGCACTATATTTTAATATTTCAGACAGAATTCTAAGTGAAAAAGGGGCATAACTCTGGAAAAAATACAGCAGATCAAAAAATAAAATAGGAGGTGCACAATGCCATTATGTGATAAAGAATCACTGAAAGTTTCATCAAAATCCATTCATAGGTTAAAGAGGAGTGGCGGATAAGAGAAAGTGTGACATGGACGACGACACAGACGACGCGGACGACGCAAGATGACAAACGTAATCCCAATATGTCGCTCCCCACTTTGTGGGGCGGCGACACAATCATCTGGCATGAACAACACAGTTATAAATAATTAAGTAACTTCATTCCTCTGTAGTGTTAACAAGTCATAGATGCTAATTAAATCCTTCTTTAAACAACTTTGGTCAGGTGGACACCTCAGACCCCATGAGGCCTCTTATTATAATTTCTTCTTAAGATTTTCTTCAAACATTTTTAACTTATTTGAACTTGATTCTCTAATACATTTTCAGATTAGGTACTTTTTAAAGTAAGTTTCAGAAATACCTATACTCTCTTAATAGTTCCAATACATGGTAGATTGGGGTTGTTCATTAATCTTGGAAAGATATGCAGAGAGGCGGGCAAGATATTGTTTTTAAAAAAGACCATTTTAAAAATATAAACATGAAAGAGACATCAGGCTGTGAAAAAGTCAAATTCAAATACATTATCACTTTAACTCACCAGTAATAAAATAGACTAGATTATTTTATGTCATTTTTATATAGGCCTACCATGCATTAAACATGAAAAATTAGACAAAGAGACACACAGTTGGAACACTACTATAAACTTCAGCAGTACGGTAAAAGTAGAACAATGAATGGAGATTATGTCAGCACAAGATTGCACTTCCATGACATCATGATCTTCATTCATAAAAATGAATTCATAGATGCTGAATATCTGATTGTCAAAACAGACGCTGTTAAAAACTTTCCCCAAGCCTGTCATTATGTGAACAAGTCAAGAATGGGAGGAATATTGTAAGTTAAATTGGTCATTACCACCATGTGGATTTATGAGATGGTGTATTAAAGTCTCGACCTCGCCCTTTGGGCATAAATTGTTTTATCCTAATGGACTTGTCAATATATGCCCAGAATGAGGTCTCAACTTCAGTACACCATTTCAGAAACCCACATGGTGGCAATACCCTATATGTAACCTGCACACAAGTGCAGATTTTTTTTTTTTTTTTTTTATTGGGGTTTAACGTTTAACGACACATTAACAGCCAGGGTCATATCATGTCGGTGACTGTTTTACGGGTGGCGGAAGTCGGAGTACCTGGAGAAAACCACCTAGCAATGACGAGCAGCTGTCAGCTCTCCAACATCATAACTCTGAACTCTGCGCCATAGCACAGGCAGGGTTAGATTGGTTGAAGACATGCGCACCTTCGACGTGCAGTACGCCTTAGAACACAGCATCATCATGCCCCCATGAAGGCAATCGGGGTTAAGTGCCTTGCCCAAGGACACAACGCAGGAGTGCGAAACAGTCGCTGAATGGTCACCCATCCAACTACTAACCGTGCTCAACGTTGCTTAACTTCGGTGATCTGACAAGAACTGGTTACCGCGATGCCTCCACGACCCCCACAAGTGCAGATGGTGCCTCATCAAGAAGGTAAATCATTGGGCAGTGTTAGCTGATTCTCTCCAGGTAGTCTGCTTTCTATATACGCATTTCTCACTGGCCTCAAGTGAGAATAATATTATGCAATTATGGACTTTTGTGGTGGTGAGTATGATGTGATATCAACCTAAAAAACTTATATTGACCGAGGCGTTAGCTGAAGTCAGTATAAGTTTTTTAGGTTCATATCACATCATATTTACCACCACAAAAGTCCATAACTGCTTTATTTACACACAACATCCTAAAAAAAATACAATCTTCTGTTTGTCAATTAAAAGTTCAGTTATATCAACCAGAAAAACGACAAAAGTTAAGTTGACTGTGCATGCACGTCGATTGAAATAGAACTAGAGAGGGGATTTCCAAAAGCTATATTTGGAAAGTTGATATTCACTGGAAAACCAGTGCAATTGGATTTTTGAGCACCACTCACGTGTATAAGATCCACCCAATAGAAATGTGGTTATTTATAAAGTATATAATAAAATCCATTATGACCTGATGTGTGAGGTGGAAAAATCTGGACCCAAAGGTGAGATTTTTCCATCTCACACTTCAGATCATGATGGATTATTTTTCTCTCACTTCCAGAGTCTTGTTTTCACCCTCCAGTAAAACAAGGCTATATCTGACAATTTTTATCTTCTAAACCATTGTTCTGACCTGAAAAATAAAACACTAATCCATTTTTTTTTTTTCGCTGATGTTTCAGTATATACTGTAAGTGTATACCACAAAAACCCAAACCATGGCCTGCACCATAAGGGTTAAAGTGTTTATCACAGTCGAAAAGGTGGACATCTTTCATCAATAGTGCAAGTGTCCTAGAATGAGTGATTGTAGCTACGGCAACATGTACCATTACTGGGTCACTTCTATTTTTTTCAGATGACCTCATGTTTTTCTCCGTGTGTTTTTATTTTCATTTGCTTTGATGAATTCAGCCATATGTAAAGATGGGAAATGAGAAGTGGTAGCCATTGTTTTTATTTACAATTGCAGATGAAGTTAAATAGTTCCACAATCAAGTATGCAAATTTGTCATGTGGGGTATATGAGATAGAATATATGCGATGGGAAAATCTTCCATGACTTTCTTACAAAGGCTGTGTGTACAAAATGGAGTTGGGGTGGGAGAAAAACCAATCTAAACATTAGCTAGCAACCCCCCCCCCCCCCCCCCCCCCCCCCCAATCAGTGGTAAATGCACAGTAGATTCAGAGAAGGGGTTCAAAAGCAAGGTAATTAATACACAGAACGACACTCGCATGTGAATGGGTTAATCGATATGGCAGGAGTGCCAGTTTGGAAGGATAAAATGAGAGGCCACCTTCATGTCTATAAAAACAATTACCAGAAGGACACTCAGCAATTCATTTGACACCGATCAACACAAAGAACATTTTATCGCCAACCAAATTTGTGAGGGGAACCTGTGTTACTATTTCGACCCCTGAATTCCAATGTATTCTATGAGCCTACTGGCACATAGAACACATTGGAACTCAGGGAATGATTTTTATGTGTACCCATACTATGTATGGTACACATAATGCCGGCATCGGGTGGCCATCCGTCGTTCGTCCATCCTTTGTCTGTCTGTCTGTCTGTCTGTCTGTCCGTCCGTCCGTCCGTCCGTCCGTCCGTCCGTCCGTCCGTCCGTCCGTCCGTCCGTCCGTCCGTCCGTCTGTCTGCCCATCCGTCCATCTGTCCATCTGTCTGTCCGTCTGTCCATCCTTCTGTCCATCTGGCATCCGTATCCATTTCTTTGGCATTCGATAACTTGAAAAATATTGCTTGGATTGTCAAGTTACTTTATATTGTATAGTTTTTGGTGTAAATCTGATAATTTGATCCTGAGATATTAACGCTTTATCCTTCAAATTAGGAATTCTTCCAATCACTTTGGCATGAGATAACTCAAAAAATATCAATCCAATTGTCATGTTACTTTATATATATCTTCAGGTTACTGATGTTCCGAGCTGTATAGTTTTTGATGTAAATCTGTTATTTTGATCCTGAGATATTAACCCTTTATCCTTCAAATTGAAAATTCCTCCCATCCCTTTGGCATTCGATAACTTGAAAAAGATTGCTTGGATTGTCAGGTTACTTTATATTTGTGTTCGGGTTACTGATGTGCCGAGCTGTATAGTTTTTGGTGTAAATCTGATCATTTGATCCTGAGATATTAACCCTTTATCTGTTCAAATTGAAAATTCCTCCAATCCCTTTGGCATTCGATAACTTGAAAAATATTGCTTGGATTGTCTAGTTACTTTACATTTGTGTTCAGGATACTAATTTGCCGAGCTGTATAGTTTTTGGTGTAAATCTGATGATTTGATCCTGAGATATTAACCCTTTATCCGTTCAAATTGAAAAATTCCTCCAATCCCTTTGGCATTCGATAACTTGAAAAATATTGCTTGGATTGTCTAGTTAGCCGAGCTGTATAGTTTTTGGTGTAAATCTGATGACTTGATCCTGAGATACTACCCCCCCCCACCCCCCCCCCCCCCCCCCCTGTAATACAGCTTTCTACTAGTTGTGCATATGGGTACACATCTGACGATTTCATCGGCCTTTTTTAGCTATCGCTAACGATTCAAATTTTAATTGCAGAGTATGATTTGTTGAAAATTCCAGTGAAAGTTAATAATAGCCCATCAACGATTTCTGTTCCGCACATATGTGCGGATCGGATTTTCATTGTCCGAATTGTTTAGTGTTGCGGTAGATGGGGATTTCTTAGAACAGGCATGCAATAAATTACTTTATTCAGCACATGCTGTGGAAGCATGCATACCTCTCGTCAATGTTTGGCACCAGAACATTTTGTTTGGCACAATTCTGGACAGACATGAACACTGTACCTAACTTAATGACCGTTACTGGTCAGTGCAAGTCACAAAAAATTCATAAAAATCACCGTTCAGATTTATTATTACACACCCCTGTTCTATGTAATCCCCATCTACAGCAACACTAAACCATGCGGAAAATGAAAATCTGTTCTGCACATATGTTCGAAACGGAAATCATTGATGGACTATTTTTAAATAGAAGCGAAATTTCACTGGAATTTTCTACAAATCGTGCAACATGATTACAATTTTGAATCGCTAGCGATAGCTGAAAATCGTCCCCTGAGCTCCAATTTGTTCTATGTGCCAGTAGGCACATAGAACACATTGGAACTCAGGAGACGACATAGTAACACAGGTTCCCCTCGCAAATATGATTGGGAATAAAATGTTTTGTTTTTGTTGATGGTTGTCAATGAATTGTTGATTGTCTTTCTAATAATTGTTTTTATAGACATGAAGGTGCATAATAAACCCAGAATGACACATGCGTGTGAATGGGTTAATCAATATGGCACTTGTACCATCGCAGAAGGATAAACCTCGAGGCCTGTGGCCTCTCAATTTATCCTTCTGCATTGGCACTCGTGCCATATCGATTAACCCACTCACATGAGTGTGTCGTTCATTGTATTTATTTTTTTCAATATTTGCCTTGAAAATATACCTTATGATCCCACAGTGGAACATTGAGCTTGTTCCATTGCAGGGTCATAAGCAATGTTTTGGAGACAAAAAATATAAATTTTTAGTTATTCAAGAAATTATATGCTAATGTCACCTTCTTGTAATGTTAAGTATATGATTATAGCCACTCCCAGCATCCATGGCTATATCATGGTGGCAACATATGGATATAAAAATCAAATACAGCCAATAATTTACACCTATGATGTCTGCATTGGAGGACTTCAACCTCAGGCACTAAGCTGCCTGCATTAGAAGACTTTGACCTCAGGCATTGGTCCTATTTCACCTGAAAAGCCACACTTGTTTACCACAATAAACAAGCTCTACTCCATGTCCAGGGATCTGATCAAGAAGAAATCAAACACCAACGCAGTTAAATCATAAAAGATTCTCCGTCAATATTTCAGGCAACATATACTCTAGGAGGTAAATCAAATGAGGTGAGCTTTTTGTGCTAGACATTAGAAGAGGCAGGGTCATAGGCAATGTTTTGGAGACAAAAAATACAAATTTTTAGTTATTCAAGAAGTTATATGCTAATGTCACCTTCTTGTAATGTTAAGTATATGATTATAGCCACTCCCAGCATCCATGGCTATGTCATGGTGGCAACATATGGATATAAAAATCAAATACAGCCAATAATTTACACCTATGGTGTCTGCATTAGAGGACTTCAACCTCAGGCACTATGCTGCCTCCATTAGAAGACTTCGACCTCAGGCCTTATGCTACCTGCATTAGAGGACTTCAACCATATGCCTTATGCTACCTGCATTAGAGGACTTCAACCTCAGGCCTTATGCTGCCTGCATTAGAGGACTTCCACCTCAGGCATTGGTCCTATTTCACCTGAAAAGCAACACTTGTTTACCACAATAAACAAGCTCTACTCCATGTCCAGGGATCTGATCAAGAAGAGATCAAACACCAACACAGTTAAATCATAAAAGATTCTCCTTCAATATTTCAGGCAACATATACTCTAGGAAGTAAACCAAATGAGGTGAGCTTTTTGTGCAAGACATTAGAAGAGGCAAATGTTTTATGGGATTGTTGTCGGCAAAAAGTGTCAGATCTGAAGTTGTACATTATGAAACCACCAGGTATGCAGATTATATTCAGTGATATGGCTAGAGGGTGTTGGTTTGGTGGATGTGCAATATGGGTGGAGGCCCTTCCTGAATTTCCATCAGTACCACCAACTGCTGCCCCCCCTCCCACCCCTCAACGCTACCGGACATCCAACATTTGTGAAAAATATTTTTAATCCCCCGTTGAGTGAGAATTTTCGAACTGCTACCTGTGAATTTCTTTTCAACTGCTTAAGAAATCTGAATGACCTCTCTCCCCTTGTGTTTGAAATATATGACTATGACTTTGACTTCTAGAGTTTGAAATCGTCTCCTGAGTGCAACAAGGCACCATCTGCCTTATTGCACTCAAGGGCCAAATATTGATTCTACTTAGAAAATCACATGAAAATATCACAAAATCTATCACCAGAGGGCATGAAATTTCCAAAAAGTTGGTTAATTGAGGCTTAACTCCTTGCATGCTGCTGACGGATATTCCTGCCCAGGATAGGATTTCTCTTGCCACTGAATTAAGTATACTTTTGGCACATTTAATAAGTTTTACTCATGTAAACTGAATGGATTTTTTCACAAACAAGTTCTTTAGTTAAATTTAGATTAATTTTTTATCAAATCTAGTCATGACTGCTACGAAGATAAAAAATATCTTTAAAATACTCAGCGGGTTGAGAGTTAAAATTTCTAACTATTGAAAATTTTGGCTTGGATTGATGGGAGGGAGGAAGACACGTTCACTCACAGGCACTCAATGTGATGTTATGGCTAATGTGGGATGCATTGTTGGAGGAGGGCTGAGAGTGGGTGTCCCCTTGTGGTATAGGGAATTTATCTCTGGGAAAATTTTGAAATTTAGTACCCAAAAGTTTTAAAAAAGTGGGCGTTGTTGTCTGGGAGGGCTGCATGAGTTACAAGCAACTAAAATAGGTTTAGTGTGGCTAGCAAGATGAGTGAGTGCTTGCTGTGTTGGACAGATGAGAAGATTAAGCCATTCCAGGTATTGAAATTGTACGGGAGCAGCATCCCCACCCAGACAAAGGTAGGAGAATGGTGTTTCCTCATGTTCCCCCCAGGGAGGCACCACTGCTAGTGCCCCATCTTGGATGAACTGAATTTATAGGTCATTTCTTATCAACCTACCTTACAATTGTTTACTACAGGCTTGCACTACAGTGGAAGTCCCTAACTCAGAAAATATGCTCTCTATTTTGATCTTTCCCAAGGGATTTGGGAAAGAAAAGTGGTGCAAAAGCACCAAAAAAAAATAAGCCAAAACTGGGTCGAGTGCTACCAGTGCACACCCAGTAGGGGACGCTCTTTTCCTAATACAAATCCATGGGTTCTGGTATCAGTGCACAGTCAGTAACTAATGAAGCATTCTTTTTTCGTCCGCCCGTGTGGCGAGACATCCATATTTGCATTAAGAAACAGTGATATTTCAAATCGTTGATAATGGTTACCTGTGACTGGAATTATGGATCTGAGGATAGTATAATAACAGGACTGTGTTTTATATATTCTCCTTATTATATTCAACCACTTTTTCATTGTATTTTATATATTCCCTGTGTTCACGCGTGACTTTCGCATACCGTGCAGTTCGGACATAAAAATTTTCGGTTGATAAATTTGTGTTATCTTTTTGGATATTATTATTATTATTGGAGTTAGGTGTCAGTGAGGGGGGTGTATGGACAGGATTTCTCCTCTCTGTTGAGGGCAGAATTTCTGTTTTTTGGGTCCCTGTCGGCCATCTTGGTTCAGTTGTGTTACCGCCGGTCCTTTACTTTCTGCCACCTTTCTCTCGTAGTTGGGGGTGTTCTTCTACTTTCTACATCTGTTGAGTTCACCTTTTTCTTCGACTGCCCTCACCTCTGTTATACCCAGGACGATTCCTTGAGGGCAATGCCTTTTGCCCAAGCATGTGGTGCGTTCTCATGGCCATTCTTCCCGCACCCACGGGGAGGGAGAATGCTGTCGTTCGGGGCCTCCCGACATGACCACATCTGGTGAGAATTATACCCCCTCCATGGGGGATGTGCAGTCTTTTTCTGTATTGGATGCTGCGGGAGCTGTTGACTTGTCTGGTCAAGAGATGCCTGGTTCCAGGACTGTGGCCCTTCTCCAGTCGACATCTGAGGCTGTCACTAGGGTTGTGACTCTTCCTTTGGAGCCGATTCTCGGTTGGTCTCTCCACTTTTCCACCGGTTTCAACAGCTCGCGTCATATCTCCTGCTACTGCTGTTCCGTCTGCTACGTAATCGTCACCATTTCAGCCAGCCTCGGCTTAACCCTGCAGGGGTCTGCAGGGATGTCTGGTAGTGTGGACGTGGGGTATCGGCCTTCCCTGACTTCAACTCGGCAAAGTTGGAAGGGGCTGCCGATTGAATCCTCTGCTGTCGTCTCTCAGCCATCGAGCCCAGCTGTTTTCTCATTGGATTCAGATGTTCATGGCGGGATCATGGCTAGTTTTGCAGGACTGACGCTTTTTGTGCAGCCTGGACCTTCTGTCCCTTAGAGGTCCGTGGCGACTCTCCTGAGTTCCCGCAATGTAGATCCTCGGGGTATGTCATACCCCTATACGCATCTGCCTTCAGATGTTTTTGCTGCCACCCGTCGCCCTGCATCGGGTGTTTTTGAGGATCGTGGCCCTTCGCTGGTTAAAAGGGTCAGGAGTGAAGCCACTTTGCTGGTTCATTCCCACGTCGAACCAGCCAACACAGGCCGTGAGCTTAGGGAGGCCCTTTCCTTGCTCACTCAGGTTCTTTCCAAGAGCCTTCCCGTTGCCTCCAGTGAGGCTACGAGTGGTTTCCATGCGAAACCCCACCCACACCAACCCACCTCACCCGTGCAGCATCTCCTCCTGGGATTGGAAGAAGACTGCTTTCTGATCCCTCAGGTGTGCCTACACCATGGGAGGCATCGGCTGGTTTGCCCATGATGAGCTGTGTGTCTTGGTTCAGACATACCTGACGTCGAGAGCTAACAGTCTTCTGACTTGGGGGCAGCTCTTGACCTTGTGTTTGAGTTCCTTCCAGATCTCAAACCGTCAGACCAGTCGGTGGTGTGAGCCGGGCCACGATCATTGGTCGTGCACCTACAGCCTGTGGAGCAACCTGCTTCTGGACGCCTTTGACCATGCCAGTCGGCACAGGTGGTTGAAGTACTTACAGCTTTGGACTCTAAGCTGCATTCCAAGGCTATGGGGACTTCATTCTTCACCAGGGCTGGCACAATTTTTTTGCCTCCAGTGCATTATCATTCCTACGATTCCGCCAATCCATCAGTCTGCCAGATTTTGACGGTCTTGGATTAGGACTCCACCTCCCACAGGCTTTCCAAGCCCAAGTCGGCCGTTATTCCTATGGCGACTCTGGAGTTCCTGTTGGGCTTATCGAGAGAGATGCTGGGCATGCTTTCTCTCTCAGATCATGTCGTCTCTGTTTTAGCTGCTTATCTGCCTCCAGATAAGTTTGACGACGTACAGGCTCCTTTGCGAGTGCTTTCCAAGGTGCTCATGCATCTTACTCACACCCATGCCTGTAACACGGCTAACATCGAATTAATTTGCCAGGGCGCTGTGTTGGACACAAGCCATTTCCTTTCCTGCGGGGCAGCGAGCTGCTCTTCGATCTGCTTCTTTGGTGGGTCCGCGACTATTCCATGGTTCCTGTTGGGCTTATCGAGAGAGATGCTGGGCATGCTTTCTCTCTCAGATCATGTCGTCTCTGTTTTAGCTGCTTATCTGCCTCCAGATAAGTTTGACGACGTACAGGCTCCTTTGCGAGTGCTTTCCAAGGTGCTCATGCATCTTACTCACACCCATGCCTGTAACACGGCTAACATCGAATTAATTTGCCAGGGCGCTGTGTTGGACACAAGCCATTTCCTTTCCTGCGGGGCAGCGAGCTGCTCTTCGATCTGCTTCTTTGGTGGGTCCGCGACTATTCCATGGTTCCGTGGCGATGGTCCTGGATGACGTCCTAAGTCATTCTAAAGATCAGCTGCTGCTTCGTCAGCTTCATCAGCCTTCTGTTGGAGGCAGGGGCCATCCAAAGCCTAACACACACCCTTCTGCTTCCTCTGCGAAGCCAAGGGCTGATCCTTCTGCCGCCGCTTCTATTTCTTACAGGGTAAGGGTAAGCGTTGGCAGGCTAGAGGGAGGACTCAGGATTTTTCATATAATAGAGGAGGTGGTCCTCACCTCAATTCATATCAGGTTGGAGGAAGGATATCAGAGTTCGCAAACCATTGGGCCACAATCACACCCGATCCTTGGGTGTTAGATGTTGTTCGGTCTGGGCTGCGGATATCCTTCTGGAGGCATCCCACTCTGTCGAGAGTGCCTCTTCCAACACTAGTTCCTTTAGACGTTACACGTTGGAAACTTTTGATCACGGAGATAGACAGTCTCCTGTCAAAAGGGGCGATCGAGGTCGTCAAGAACATTCATTCAGTGGGATTTTATTCCCGCCTGTTCTTGGTGCCGAAGAAGGTCGGCCGACCCCGACCAGTTATCGATCTGAGTATCCTGAACCAGTTTATCATTGCTCCAAAGTTCAGCATGGAGACTTTCAGGTCGGTTCGCCACTCCATTCACCAGAGAGATTTCGCTTCCAGCATCGACCCGCGAAATGCATACTTTCACGTTCCGATTCATTGAACATCTCGAAACTATCTCAGGTTCACTTTTCTGGGGCGAGTTTTTCAGTTCAAGGCCATGCCCTTCGGCCTCAACCTGGCTCCTTGGGTCTTCACCCGACTGATGTCGCATGTGATAGCCTTCCATCACACACAGTCCAGGGTGACTACTTTGGCATATCTAGATGATATCCTCCAGAGGCATTCCAGTGCTGCCTTTCTGGAGTCAAATGTCGACAGACTGTTAAGCCGGCTCACGTCGCTAGGGTTCAGAGTCAATGAGGAGAAGTCCAACCTGGTCCCTTCTCAGTCGTTTTGTCATCTGGGGATGGACTTCCGTACTCCGCTGAATACGGTGGCGGTTCCCCGGGCAAGGGCTGTGATTCTCTCAGCTTTTGCCCTGACTCTGTCCGAGGCCCTGTCCGCGACAGCTCGGAGTATTCTCTGGCTGCTCGGTCTCTGCTTTTCGGTGACGGATCTCAGTTGTTGGAGGCCAAATGTCAATCCTCTGGATCTGGTACTTCAGTTACCGTTGTCTCTTCATCGTCACCTTCTCCCCTGGATGGATGTTCAGTGGATTATGCAGGGTGTTCCGTTGGACTTACACACGTCCGATCATGTTCTGACGGCAGACGCCAGCGATCTCAGATGGGGTGCGATGTTGGATCCTCGAGGTCTTTCCCTTCAGTTGCTTTGCGATCTCTGTGGTCGTCCCCACATCGATCTCTTTGCGACTCAGTGGAACCATCAGGTGGACACTTTTGTTTCCCTGTGTCCAGATCCTCTGGCTTTCGCCGTGAACGTTCTGTCACTTGATTGGAATGGTCTTGTCGGCTATGCCTTCCCGCCAGTTCCGATTCTGCCTCAGGTTCTAGCCAAGATACGAACCTGCAGTTGTCGATTCATTCTGATCACTCCCCTGTCACCTCAATGGGTGTGGATCAATTAGCTCCGCTCTCTGTTGGCGGTGGTTCCGGCATGTCTCCTTCTATGCCATGACCTTCTTTGCCAAGGTCACCCAAGGAGGTTTCACATCGACCCGACTTCATTGTGCCTTCATGCATATCTTTTGTCAGGTCCTGTCTCCTCCTTAGAGGTTTTTTTTCATGACGAGCAGTGGAGTGCATTTCTTCTTCGAGGAGGCATTCCACTGGTTTAGCCTCTGCGGCTAAGAGGAAGGTCTTCTGTCGATGGTGTGCCGATCACTCTGTTGATTATGCCAATCCTTCAATATCACAGATTGCGGAGTTTCTGGTATACCTATTTGATTCTCAGGGTCTCCAGCCTGTTACCATTAAAGGGTACAGGTCCATGCTTTTGGAGACCTTTTCGTATGTGGGACAGCGTCAGGAGCTCTCCCAACAGTTTAAGTTTACCACTGATTGCTCCTTTCTGGCCAAGAATCAGATACCAGAAATGACTCCACCTCCTATCTGCATCAGTGCTCTTCCTTCTGCTGAGGGTAATCAACCTTTGCTCTGTCTGGTTTGTGCACTTCGCATTTATCTCAATCGGATGCAGTTCATTAGGAAAGGCAGGAAACAATTTTTTCTGTCTCTTATTCCTGGTCGACAGAAGATCTCTCCTCAGTCCATTTCTCGATAGATTTGTCTTGCTATTCGCGCAGCTTACGCTTGTCTAGCGACTGACGATTGTATTACCAATCGTATTTCTGCCCATGAGGTGCGTGCATTGTCTACCTCTTGGGCTTATGCTAACACCCCAAGTTGTCGGATGTTATGCAGGCAGCCTACTGGAGAAATGCTTCTACTTTCTCCACCTTCTGTCTGCATCAGTTACAGGAGCAGTCAGAGGACCTTTTTGCTTTGGGCACTCTTTCTTCTGCTCAGGCTGTTGTCTACCCTAGCCATTAGGCTTCTTACAAGGTCAGTTCCAGCTCTGTGCTGTTATTGTCCTTTCTGTCTGTGCATTGCACAGAACCACACTAATGATAATTACTAATGATTGTGATGCTATAGTTTGATAGGCCTAGGGACCTCTTCCTCTGTCCACGGTTCCAGGGCAGTTGGGTTATGTGGGGGTTGGTTATGTTATTCCCTCCATCATATTGTCTATTCAGCCTGTAGTAAACAATTGTAAGGTACGTTGATAAGAAATTTAAATTTTATAGTAAATTTCCTTTCTTATTATACCTACCAAAATTGTTTACATTGAGGCCCTCCCATATTCTTATTCGGGTAAGAAATCTTCCTCCCCGCTGATCACATAACTCCAATGTTGGCGTATTCAAAAGAATGATTCATTAGTTACTGACTGCACACTGGTACCGGAACCCGTGGATTTGTATTAGAAGAGCATCCCCTACTGGGTGTGCGCCGGTAGCACTCACCACCCAGTTTTGGCTTATTTTTTCTTGGTGCTTTTGCACCACTTTTCTTTCCCAAATCCCTTGGGAAAGATCAAAATAGAGAATATATTTTCCGAGTTAGGGACTTCCACTTTAGTGCAAGCCTGCAGTAAACAATTGTGGTAGGTATAATAAGAAAGGAAATTTACTATAAAATTTAAATGTTCATTACACCAGTGATCTGTGGTATTATGATGTACTGGCAATAGACAGTATGCAATTCAAACGAAATGTTGTTAACAAACCTATTGAATTGGAAAAGTAAAAATACTTTTCCAATTTAATTTCTAACAATGAAAATTCTTCACTTATTCTGTCCACTATCAGTGAGAAGCTGTTGTATCAACCAAAGACACTATACTGACTGAGCATTTGCCATCTGAGGAACTTGCAAATCGATTTTCTAGTTTCTACAATGAAAAAATCAAGTTATCAGATTTCTCTCTGACTAGCAATATAGCACACACCTGCCCAAAGGCTGTCACACAGCTTGCACATTTCAAGGTTTTAGAACTCAAAGACATCCATTAGCTAATACCCATAACACCATCTAAATAGAGTGTGTTAGATGCCATTCAAACATGGTTGCTAAAAGCATGTCTTTCAGAATTTGGTACACCAATTTTAAAACTAGTAAATGCCTCACTACAGTCTGGTTACTTTTCCTATGAACATGAAGCATGCCCCTCACTACAGTCTGGTGTCTTTCCTTTGAACAGGAAGCATGCCTCTCACTAAAGTCTGGTGTCTTTCCTTTGAACATGAAGCATGCCCTCACTGCAGTCTGGTGTCTTTCCTATGAACATGAAGCATGCCCCTTCTCAAAAAATCATCACTAGACCCAGAGGTTTTGAAAAACTAATCTCATATTCCTACCTTAGAATACTGAATATTGGAGGGGGGGGCATGTTGGCTCAGTGGTAGACTATTGGACTTCTATGCTAGTGGTCCAAGTTCGATCCCCATCCGGGACGACCTGCATTGTGTCCTTCGGCAAGGCACTTTATCTCGGTTGCCTACATGGGGGCACGATGATGCCGTGTACTAAGGCATACTGCATGTCGATGGTGCATATGTCTTCATAGGCTGTAACCCTGTTTGAGTGGAGCTTGAACAGAGTTAGAATGTTGAGGAGCTGACAGTTGCTCGGTGGTTCTCTCTGGGTACTCCAGCTTCCTCCACCCATAAAACTGTCCCGTCACGATTAGCCATCGTGCATAAGTATGTGACCTTAAACACCAATAAATAAATAATAATAATATCGAGGGGGGTGGTTGCTTCACCATTAACTTCCTATATGACCACCAATGGCTTATCTGAAGTCTTCCACTCCACATACAGGCCAAACTGTAGCACTGAAGCAGCACTTCTAAGAGTGCAAAATGACATACTCTTGTGTATAAACATAAGACTTCCTGCCTTGTTTTGTTAGACGTAAGCACTGCCTTCGACACCATAGACTATAAAATTCTAATTGAAAGATTGGAACAAAGAATAGTCTCACAGGTCACATGCTTGACTGGTTTGCATTGTATCTCTCAGGTTGTACACAAAGCATAGTCACTGATGGCAAATAATCAGAACAAGTCACACTTTAGTTTGGTTTCCCCCAAGAGTCAGTGTTATGCCCATTACTCTATACTATTTATGTTTTCCCTGTTGCTGAAATTATCCGGAGCCAAAGCCTTGAGTTTCATTTTTATGCTGATGAAATGCAGCTGTACATTAGTTTCTCTCATGACATAGAACAAAATGCTCACTCTATAATTCAATGCTGCGTTTCAGACATCAAGACATGGATGACAGAAAATTTACTCAAGTGACAGACAGGCATTTAACCCTTTACCCAACTCAGATGATATCAACATTTATTATTTGTAATATTTTTTCCAATTTTTCAAGAAACTTCAACAAAACCATATCGTATGACCACTCATTGGAACAAGCTCAATGATCAAGCCAATGAAGGGTCACATGGTATGGTTTTGTTTAAATTTGTTGAAAAATATTTTTCTTTTAACTCTGAATTTATATATTATGTGGGAGGATGAGGCTGGTTCATTAGTTAAAGGGTTAAAAAATATTTATAGGCTAGAATGAATGAATCATGCAAAACCTACCTTCTATGAAGTGTACTGCCTGATAGAATAATGCTGCTTCATACAAACACATACCCAGAAATATTTAACATTTGTCTGACACAGTAGTGGGACACCACACTATTGGGTCATAATCCCTGTGACAAATACCATGTTTGGGAGAACAGACACAAAACTTTTGGTACCTGTCATAATGACAGGCACCAAAAAAGAAATTATTTGCAGGCTTGTGGATTATGGTTGTAGTATGATGAAAATTCCACCACACTGTTGTTCCAAAGTGTGGATTTTTGGTCAAGTTGTTTTAACAACCAAGAGCTGTGGTTTGGCTACGGTTGTTGTGCATCTGGGCAGGCATCCAGGCATACTCACACTGTTAGAGCAATCACTTGAATAAATATTCTCTGATTTGACTAATATTTACTATACAGGTCTTTTGCAATAATATCTCAAGCGAGTTCGAAAATTGTCCCGGCCCAATATTTTGTTACAAAGTTATGGGCCTTAAATAGTCAATTTTATGAATTTTGAGCTCGTTAGCACAATAACTTGAACAAACGTTATCCGACTTGACTAATATTTGCCATACAGGTCTTTTGCAATAATATCTCTAGCGAGTTAAAAAACTGGGGCGGCCTGATTTTTAGCTTAACTTGACGAAGTCAAGATAAGCTTTTGCCATCATGCGTGTGCAAGTCTGTGAGTCTGTTGGTCTGTCAGTCTGTTCACATTTTCTTTGGCGCAGGCTACACCCCATAGATCTTGGACAGTCATCACAAAATTTCATATGCAGGTTCGAGGTCATGTATAGATGAGAATGTGATGGCTGTGACCAGGGGTCAGCCTGGCAGCTGATTTTAGGGAGAAGTGACTCCTCCCTCCAGAGCCTTTAGGGAGAAGTCAGGGGCCAGGAGGGAGAAGTCAGTGGACATGAGGGAGAAGTCAGAAAAAACAAAACGTATATGACATCGTGACAAAATAAATGTACATAGAGGAGTCAGGACACAATTGTGGTAAACAAAATAAATAAAAGTTATACAAACATACATACACATACAAAACTAAGTCATGTAGGTTAAAATTCTCCCCCTCCCCTACAAAAAATTGTGTCGTCCATGGTTTCTGAATACCCTAACTTTTTCCCTAACAGTGATGACTAGGCCTGGGGTGACCATGCAGTTGATTTTGTATTTGCCTCAATACAGTGGATTTGAAATTTAGCATTACCCATGGTGAGAGTGTTCTTCTCTGTAATAGAAGGTATATTATTTTTAAAAAAATATTTAAAGTATTTAAAATAAATTTCAAGTTCACATAAGAAGCTGGGTCATTCATGGTTTCTGAATGTCCTAATTGAATTGAAAAGCGCAGTTAAAAAGTTTTCGACATCCTTCGTAAATTAAGCGTCATTAGCAATTTGAGTTAATTTATTTCTAAGGTAAAAGACAAAATATTTCCGTTGTCTCCCTTACCTGCTGTGATGGGTGATAATATTCTGTTCAGAAAAATGACAATTTCTGCCATCCATCTTACATTGACACTTGCGACTGGTGCTTTTAGGCCTGCCATTCTTATCCATCCTTATCTGTGTGATTTCTATCGTAGCCTTATTACATTTAACCCCCTTTCTTCACAAGTTTTCAAAGAAAAACTTTCAATGCAAATTGCGGGGCGAATTTCAATGCAACCAATTTTTCAGTGGAACAGAGCGTAACCGTAAGCAATTTCGACGTTTTTATGGATGAACTGTCCCCTGCACATTTTTTTTGGTTTTGAAACGGTGGTTAACTTTAATATATTCTAATTAACTCAATGCGTGTCTTGTGTGATTCGTGGTTTTTGCTGACACTTTTGTTTTTAAATAACATTTTGTGCTGATTGCTATCAGTTGGGGCGTATTGTTCAAACAACTACGACATTACAACTCTTTTCAGAAATATAAAATTGGGCTAGTTTAGGCTATTTTCAGAGCCGTATGATGGATTTTAACAGCAGCCGTGTTTACTTTTTTATATGCCCGTTTTGAAAAAAACGGGTCGTATTATGGTATACCGCTGTCCGTCTGTCTGTCCGGTCATATGTCATACGATAACTCAAGAACGCTTTGAGAGATTTTCGTGATTTTTTGGTAGGCGTTGTATATCGATGGAAGGAAGCTCCCTTTCGTTTAGTGTCGCCGTTCGATTAGTCATTCCAGAGTTATGGGACTTTATTACTTAGAAAATTGTTGATTTTTTACACGTCGTACGATAACTCGAGAACGCTTTGAGAGATTTTCGTGATTTTTGGGTAGGTGGTGTATATCGATGGAGGGAAGCTCCCTTTCGTTTAGTGTCGCCGTTCGATTAGTCATTCCAGAGTTATGGAACTTTATTACTTAGAAAATTGTTGATTTTTTACACCTTGTACGATAACTCGAGAATGCTTTGAGAGATTTTTGGGATTTTTGGGTAGGTGGTGTATATCAATGGAGGAAAGCTCCCTTTCGTTTAGTGTCGCCGTTCGATTAGTCATTCCAGAGTTATGGGACTTTATTACTTAGAAAATTGTCGATTTTTTACACGTCGTCCGATAACTCGAGAACGCTTTGAGAGATTTTCACGATTTTTTGGTAGGTGGTTTATGTTGATGGAAGGAAGCTCCCTTTCGGTTGGTGTCGCCGCTCGATTAGTCATTCCAGAGTTATGGGACTTTATTTTTCACATGTCGAACAATAACTTGAAAATGCTTAGAGCAATTTTCATGATTTTTTGGTTGCAAGTATATGTTGATAGAAGGAATCTCCCTTCCGATTTGTGTCGCTGTCCGATTTGTCATTCCAGAGTAATGGGACTTTATTCATCAAAATATAGGCAATTTTCCACATGTTGGACTTTGAGAAATTTTCTTGATTTTTTGGTGGCAAGTATATGTAACCTGACAAGTACACATGTATACTCATATTGTGTGGTTCCCTCTTGTAATTAATAACGGGCATATCATGTGCTCGTGGCGAAGCTGTTTATTGTGAATGCAGAAGCGTTGTTTTTTTGGAAATAAAACATAAGAAAATGCAGTAAACTGCCATGTCTCCCAAGGAAGTTTTGGAGGGCAACTTGAATTTCGCCCCAATGTAAGCCAAGGTGACCTGGGGAATGACAAGGCGACTTCTTCGCCCTAGTCGCCCACTCGGCTGACCCCTGGCTGTGACAGCCCAAAACCCGAGAACCTTTAGCACAATCTACAGGTCATATTTATGAAGGGATTTCATTGTAACTTGGTAGGATGACTCTGTATAATGTCAACATGAGAACATCCCCTTTTGGTCACGGTCGATCAACTGTGACAGCTGTGAGAGCCCAAAACCCCAAAACATGTAGCACAGTCTACAGGTCGCATTTATGAAGGGATTTCATTGTAATATGATAGGATGACTCCTAAAAATGCCTGGGTGGTAAAATCCTCTTTTGGTTGTGATTGGTCAACCATGATAGCTATGCAGACCTGAAGCCTAAAAACCTTTAGCACAGTCTACAGGTCATATTTATGAAGGGATTTTATTGTAACTTTGTAGGATGACTGTATAATGTCTGATGAGAACGTCCTATTTTGGCCATGATCGGTCACCTGTGACATCTGCACAGCCATGGTACCTAGATTTGTTTAGCACTTTCTACAGTCCATTGTAACTTAAAAGGATAACTTGGTATGATGTCTAGATAAAACTGTCGTATTTTAGTCATGATCGGTCAGCTGTTATGCCGCCTGGTCACTTGACCTAGATTCCTTTCAGATTGCTTACAGGTTTAGCTCACCGAAGGGAGCTTAACTTATCACTTGCTGTCCATCGTCACCCGGCGTCCCTCGTAAACTTTACATTATCGACTACTCCTCACAAACTACTGGATCAAATTGAACCAAATTTGGTGTGCATGTTCCCTATCATATAACAATTCAAACTTGTACAAATAAACTTGCTGCACCCACAGGGGACACCACAAGGGGCATAACTCTGATAGCACCCATGAATTTCTTTACAAAATTCCAAAAAATCTTCTTCTTCAGATCCACCAGGCAGAATTCTTTCCTATTTGGCATACATTATCTCTGGGAGGGGGGGGGGGGGAGGAGGGGGGGGGCTCACTTTTGAAGCCCGAATTCGAACTTAGTACATTTCAGGCAAATTTATTAAAAAATCTTGTTCTCCAGATCCAGCAGGCAGAATATTTTGATATTTGGTATGCAACATTGTGGGGTGGATCTGATTCAAGTTTGTTCAAATCGCCCCCTGGATTCACATTTGGGCTCAGTATAGAAGCCCGAATTCGAACTTAGTGCATTTCAGGCAAATTTCTTAACAAATCTTCTTCTCCAGATCCAGCAAGCAGAATCTTTTGATATTTGGTATGCAACATTGTGAGGTGGATCTGATTCAAGTTTGTTCAAATCGGCCCCCCTGGATTCCTATTTGGGCTCACTATAGAAGCTCGAATTCGAACTTAGTGCATTTCGGGCAAAGTTCTTAAAAAAATCTTCTTCTCCAGATCCAGCAGGCAGAATCTTTTGATATTTGGTATGCAACATTGTGGGGTGGATTTGATTCAAGTTTGTTCAAATTGGCCCCCTGGGTTCATATTTGGGCTCAGTATAGGAGCCCAAATTTGAACTTAGTGCATTTCAGGCAAATTTCTTTAAAAATCTTCTTCTCAAGATCCAGCAGGCAGAATCTTTTGATATTGGGTATGCTGCATGCTTAGGGGGCTAAGATTCAAGTTTGTTTAAGCAAAGTCCCTGGATTCATATTTGGGCTCACTGTGGTAGCCCGAATTATAACTTAGTTCAAAATGAGGAATTTTCTTTAAAAATCTTCTTCTTCAGATTCAGCAGTCGGAATGTTTTGATATTTGGTATGCAGCATCCTTAGGGGGGTGAGATTCAAGTTTGATCAAGCCATGTCCCTAGGTCCATTTTTGGGCTCACTGTGGAAGCTTGAATTGTAACTTAGTTCAAAATGAGGAATTGTCTTAAAAAATCTTCTTCTTCAGATCCAGCAGTCGGAATGTTTTGATATGTGGTGTGTAGCATCCTTAGGTGGGTGAGATTCAAGTTTGTTAAAGCCAAGTCGCTGGGTTTGTATTTGGGCTCACTGTGGGAGCCTGAATGATAACTTAGTTCAAAATGAGGAATTTTCTTTAAAAATCTTCTTCTTCAGATCCAGCAGATGAATGCTTTTGATATTTGGTATGCAGCATCCTTAGGGGGTAAGATTTAAGTTTGTTTAAACCATGTCCCTAGTTCCATAAAATTTGTCTCTCATGACTTCATTCCTTTGTAGTGTTGATGAACCATGTCTAACTGAATGTGACCCCAAATACTTTTTTGAACCACTTTGGCCGGTGAGCGATTAAGGCTCCTTGGGGCCTCTTGTTATGAAGGAATTTCATTGTAACTTGGTAGGATAACTTGATATGATATCTAGTTGAGACTCTCCTATTTTGGTCATGATCAGTCAGCTGTGACCACCGAACCATCGCGTGAACTAGATTTCTTTAGCAAAGTCTATGAGTTATATTTATGCAGGGATTTCATTGTAACTTTGTAGGATGACTCGTTTTGGAATGATTTTACTGTAATTTGGTAACTTTGGTTGGCATACATTACTGTTAGGGCCACATCAAGCCACGCCTTAATTCTTTTGTACAGTCTACTCTCAAATTATTATCCCCCCCCCCTGCAAGGGAGGGATATATCATAGAGCTCCTTACGTCTGTCCTTCCATCCATCTTTCTGTCTGTCCATCCATTTGTCCATCTGTCCATCCATCCAAACTTTGTTTATGGCATAACTTGAACAATAGTTAATGGATTTTTAGTATGTGTCTCTATAGCAACAATGTCTATGGCAAGTTCGATGACCACCGATATCTCTTGAAAATTATGGGAGTTATTGCCCTTTGTTATAAAAATATTCTGTAAATCTTGTGTACGGCATAACTTGAACAATAGTTAATGGATTTCAATTCTTTCTGGTATATGCCTCTATAGCAACAATGTCTATGTCAAGTTCGATGACCAGCAATATCCAATGAAAATTATTGGAGTTATTGCCCTTTGTTTAATAAAAAATATCGCATAATGCTTGTTTATGGTATAATTTAAACAATAGTTAACAAATTTTAATTCTTTTTGGTAAATGTCTCTATAGCTACAATGTCTATGATAGTTTTGATGACCAGCGATATCTGATGAAAATTATTGGAGTTATTGCCCTTTGTTTAATAAAAAATATAGTGTAATGCTTGTTTATGGCATAACTTTAACAATAAGAACCAAATTTCATTTCTTTTCAGTATATGTCTCTATAGCAACAAGGTCTACGTCAAGTTTGATGATCAGTGATATCTGATGAAAATTGTTAGAGTTATTGCCCTTTGTTAAAAAATATCGTGTAATGCTTGTTTATGGAATAACTTAAACTTTAGCAACCAAATATCAAATATCAATTTTTTGGGGTATATAATTCTTTGGGAACAATGTCTACCTCAAGTTTGACCACCATTGTCCACACTCCTACCCCCCCCCCCCCCCCCCCCCCCCCCTCCAGTGCCAATTAGGCAATTTTTTTTCTTTGGCCCAAAATGCATTTTGAAGGATTTAGAGTGACTACATGCAGAAAAAAATTTGCCTCCTATAAAATCATCCAACCCCCCCTCCACCATTCTCTCCCTCTGCCTGTCAGGCCTCAAAATGAATTATTTTTTTTTGCTCCAAGATGGGTTTGGCCAGATTTAGAGTGATTTTATGTGGGGGAAAACCCACCTGAGCTCCTCCTGCCAAATTGGGGCATGCAGGGGATTAGCAGCACTTAGCATTGCAGGCCTCTTGTTCTTATTTAAAACATACTCTACAGGGAATAGAAATTAACATATTCTCAGTTATCACAATTTGTGTCTTATTTCATAATCCTTTCATAAACATTTGAACATTATCCTTTTCATCAAACACTACACACAGTCAAGTTAAGCTTCAGTGTCATTGACACTTTCATTTTTGTTTCATAGTTGTGGGTCTTAATTAGTCAATTTTTTACGAACTTTGAGCTTTGTTAACGCAATAACTTGAACAAACTTTCTCTGATTTGACTAATATTTACTACACAGGTCTTTTGCAATAATATCTCAGACGAGTTCGAAAATTGACTCAGCTCGATGTATTGTTACAGAGCTATAAGCCTTAATTAAATAATTTTTACAAATTGTGAACTTACTAGCATTATTACTTAAACAAAAGGTTCCCGATTTGACAACTGGCATATGATTGATAACTGGGTTAGGGACATGCAGCACTCTCTGTTTGCCACGGCAACTTGACACTTGCATCTCCGATGCACACCTCTTGTTAAAAGTTGGTATACTACTAGTATGGAATTATTTATTTATTGGTGCTTACGGTCACATATTTCTGCACAATGGCTAATCATGACCATTACAATTTTACAGGTGGAGGAAGCTGGACCACCTGGAGAGTACCACCAAGCAATGGCGAGCAACTGTCAGCTCCCCAACATACCAACTCCACACAAGCAGGATTAGTATTGGTTGAAGACAGGTGCACCATCGACATGTAGTACGCCTTAGTACACAATGCCACTGTGCCCACATGTGGGCAATGGGAGTGAAATGTCTTTCCCAAGGACACAACATGGTTCCGCAGGTCAGATTCGAACTGAGGAACTCTCGACATGCTGCCTGCACCTCTGCCTACTGTTCCACCATACCCCCTACTAGTATGGAATATATTGTTGTCGAATGATGACATAACCTTAACCCTTAACTGGTAGAGTGCTAAGTTATTTTTGATCATCAAAATTTCTTCATGTGTCTTTGCCTTGTTACAATTTATGGGAGAGTGCCAAGCGGCACTCTCCCATAAATTGTAACAAGGCAAACCCATATAGACTAAGTAATTTCGCTTCTAAGATAATGTGAAGCACATCCACAGAATATGACACCTTCAGGCTGGGGTACCTGCTCATCATATTAAAGCCCTGATAGTGGCTTCTAGCACTCTACCAGTTAAGGGCCTGGACAATCATTTACACCTGACCACAGCCAATACATGTCCAGTGGCTTAACAATTATTTCTAGTCATGTCTTGGCTGCCTTAACAGGTATCCAAGACTTGACTAAAAACAACTGCCTTTGTATTTTGTTTATTGGCAGCAGGACCTACTCATGATGGCATGTTAAGGGCATCTGTTCTGAGGCTGTAAAAGTCGGAAATAGGCCTTAAAGGGTTAAAGGTTGATCATATGGTATCATATTGTGCAATAATCCCTGTGACAAGCACCATGTTTGAGGTGGTAGCCAGATAACTTTTGGTATCTTCCATAGTGAAAAAAGAATATTTGCAGGCGCTCTTCACAAAAATCGCCAATTAATTTTCAGTATTTTTTCATTGAGCTTGTTCCAATAAGGGGTCATAGCCTTTGTTTTTGAGACAAAAATGAAAAAAATGAGTTATTCAAGAATTTTGTTTGCAAATGTCATCTGTTTTTCATGTTAGCTAAAGGATTAAAGGTTGATAATACATTACCATTCTCTATGTAAAACTGACAGCAACTATAGCACAGCCACCATGGAATGATCAAAAGCCACACATGGGCAGTATTGCCCATGGGTACTTTTCTCAATCAATAATCAGTAGTTTTCAACAGATATTCAATGAAAGAAGCAGCGGGTCACACCTGGTGCTTCATTCATTGAAAATTTGATGGAGACTCAATTGTTTTATGTTGGAGATTCACTATTAATGCATGCATGGACATATTGCCCACATGTGGATTTTAACCTTTCCATGATGTAATGTGTTATGGTTATATGTGATGGTTAACTGATTGGGGGTATAAATTGGATTTGTCCTGACTGTGGTGGATCAAATCCAGGTTGACTATTATTCCAACTATATTATTATTAAAGACATTCCCTGATGATGTATTGGAATATTAGTCAGAGGGGATTATAGTTAAAAACTTGACTTTGAAATTTATTAGTGATTCAGACACACATCGCATTCTGTCTATGTATTCAATGGTGACCAACTGTGTGGACAAGTCAGTCAAACAAATGGAATATTCCAAAATGGAATCAAAGTAGTGTTGAAAGTGAAATCTTCTTGAACTCTTCTATCATTCTGTGATATATGATAATAGAAGAAGAGTTCAAAAGAAGATCCTGATTGTCCACATGGGAGCACAGTGGCGCCATGTACTAAAGTGTACTGCACGTCGATGGTGTGCATGTCTTCAACTAGTCCAATCCTGCCTGTGCTGCAGTGTGGAGTTACGATGTTGGGGAGCTAGCAGCTGCTCCTCATTGCTCAGTGAATCTCTCCAGGTACTTTGACTTCCTCCACCTGTAAAACTGTCACTGACACGATATGCCCTTGGCTGTTAAAATGTCATTAAACCTTAGTAAATATAAATAAACTAGTGAATAAATAAAATATCTAAATTGGTCATGCAGGGCCAACAGCATAAATTGGGTACAACAGCCCTCTAATTGTATGACTAACTGTGTGTGACACAAGCAGGACCTTATCCCGGGATAATTTGGGGACACCTGTTCATATATGCCGCAGACATAATCAAAGGCTATAGGTGGTAGATACGGAAACTGAAAGTAGGATTACCACACTGAACACAATGTTCTTAAAAGACACAAAAGTTGAAATTACTGTAATGCCTCCAAGTGCTTTCCACTTACGGGTTCCATGCATTTTTTTTTATTATCAGAGTGCAATTGGCTCTGGCATATTTTTAGTCAGCTAAAGTATCCTCGTTCAGGATTCAAGGGATTAGCTTCATGTTGGTTTTAGTCATGTATAATTTTTGCTGAATTTTGACCATTTTAGCGGACTATGGGATGGAATTTATACACAAATACAATGAGTTTGGGTACCTGGAGTTTGGGTGTCCAAACCGGTATACCGATACCAACGACGTCCTGGATATGGTCTTGACAAGTCCAAGTATCAAATCTAGATTTTAACTCCTTGCGTGCTGCTGGTGGATATTCCTGCCCAGGAAAAAAATCTCTTTCCTCTGAGACAACTACAATTTGGCACATTAAACCAAATTTCTCCCCTGTAAATGGAATGGACTTTTTGGCCAATGATTTCTTGAGTTAAATTTTGATGAATTTTTCATCAAATCTAGTCAAGGCTGCTTCAAAGTAGCCATGACTACATTTGATGAAAAATATTTTGAAATAGGTAGAGATGCAGGCTGCAGGCCGAGAGGTCCTTGGTTTGAATCCCACCTGCAGCAACTGCGTAGTGTCCTTGGGCAATACACTTAATTCCAATTGCCCATGTTGGGGCATGGTGGCATTGTGTACTACGGCGTACTGCATGTCAATGATGTACTTGTCTTCAATCAATGTTAACTCTGCTTGTGTGGTGTTAGTATGTTGGGGATTCTGACAGTTGCTCGACATTGCTTGGTGGTTCTCTCCATGTATTCCGGCTTCCACTACCCATAAAACTGTTCGCCATGAGGTGACCCTGGCTGTTGAAATTGTTGTTAAACCCCAATAAATAAATAAAATACTCAGCAGGTTAAGAGTTAAAGGAAGTGCATAATTACTGGCATGAGAAAATTGATATTTTGAACTCCAATTCTGATGAAAATGGCCCAAATGGAAGAATTATTGGGGGGTGTCACATCTCCCCTCTTAGCGATGCCCCTGTCAGTATGACCGAAATTCCACAACACTATTGTTCCTAAGTCTGTTACAAAAGACAATATGCAAACAACAAAATTATCTATCTTAAAATTTTCAATTTTTCATCTCAAAAACAACTTTTGGCTAGGACTGTCATGAATATTTAAATAATCGACTATCAATTGTTCTGGGAATAATCAATTAGTAGTTTCCTAAGTCGAATAATGGGTACATTTTTTCTCTCTTCAAATGTTTAGAAATATTGTACCAACATTTGATGCCAAAAAAAATTATTTTCCAAGATAAATATGTAGATTATTAATTTATCAGATGTGCTGCAGACCTGAAAATTTCAGTTTTCAGATAACCGATTTGTCATTCATTCATTTTGTTCATGACAAATGATTTCATAATTGACAATGTATTCCTAAATCACTTGCCTTAAAAATGCACAGAATTTGTATAATTCAGATAAAAGATTTTGTTAAAGTTTGACTTGTTTACCAGTAACAAATCACCCTACTTTCCTTTGTTTTATAACAGATACACTGAATATCTTCAAAAATACATTGAACATGCTTCATTTGCAAAAGAGTGTTGCCAAGAGGTCCAACTCCTTCCTCCCCCACCCTCCAATTTATTAGTTGGTAAGTACATGTATTCTTGTACAGGTCCAGATAGTTTTTCTTACAAAAAATGCTGAGATAAGCTTTTGTGCAGGAATTGTTTCATTTGTAGTTGAATCAGATGATGAGGCAGCCTATGTAGATTATGAGGAAGAAATTACGGGACATTTTGTGAATTTTAGTCCCACCAGTTCACTCCAGGATGCACATAGATTTGATTTATCAAGTTGAGTGTCCTCTCTCTTTACTCCTTTCTTGAACCATTATGAGGGAAAGAAGTCACAGGAAACAGTCAGAAATGCAGCACATATGGTACAAGGAGTCATTTCAATAATCAAAGAGATGGGTGGTTTTCAAATTCATGTCTGTTCCAGTTTTGGTTTCATTCAAAGAGTCAGGTTTTCGGCTTCGGTTTTCATTGTACAAACATAACAATACATTGCATTTGCATGTAAGAAGATATATTTGGCACCAGTCAGTGTCACTGGGACTCCCTTTCCAGGGCAACACTCCTGTGTAATAGGAGGGGCTGGGGGTAAATGCTCCCACATTTAAAAAAAAATCTTCTCATAAATCGATTGGTACAATATTTCGTACTGAGCTTCCTTTTGGGGTGTAAAATAAAAATGAAGTTGCAGGGTAATATTTGCCGTTGTCAAGGGAGGATAAAGGTTTTAGACCCCACAGGAAATTTCTATTTTCTGAATTGATGAGCTGATTCGAACCACATTGAGTCATAAACACTTGATTCATGCAAAAAAATGTTCCTGCAACACTAAAGCAAGCCCAGGAACTAAAATTATAAATATTTTCAAAATGCCCATATTTCCCAAAGCTCCTGGAACAGAGAATTGTTATTTGTTTTGAAGCATCCTTTGGACAATTTGAATTGAATGTTAAAAAAAAATTGCCATCAGTTATGTCATAGTGTACGTAGGGTGGGTGTGGGGGGGGAATAAAAAAATGCTGAGTCAGTATATCTTGACAAATTAAAAAAAACTCTTCTCCAGAACCGCCAATCAGCATCTTTTCATATGTGGTGTATCACATCCATAGGAGAGTCAAATACAAATTTGTTCTCATTAAGCCCCTCATTTATATTTAGGCCCCATGCAGGAGCCCATATTTCAACTTGGTGCATTTCTTTATCTAAATTTCAACAGTATTTTGACATATTATTGGTGATAGTCAGGATAACACCATTGTATCTCTGGAAAGTACACTTCTAACACCTTGCAGCTAATTATTTTTATTCTCCCACTCGGGAGATATCATATTTTACAGCTCCATTTTCAAAATAATTTAAACTTAAGTATATAATAAATGTGGTATGCTTATGCATAACCAAATATCTGAACTCAAACTCACAAATAATTTTGGGAGGTTAAGTTTCTGTATTCTATTTTTTTTTAATTTTGTTTAACCTTTCTTAACTGGTAAAGTGCTGGAAACATATATTTGGGCTTTAATCTGAAGTGTACCTACCGTAACTTAAAGTCTTCATATTCAGTGGATGTACTTCAAATTATCCTTGAAGTGAAATGATTTAGTATTTAAGGACTTGCCTTGTTACAATTTATGGGAGAGTGCCTGTGCACTCTCCCAAAAATTTTAAAAAGGCAAAAACATAGTTGACAAATGTTGATGACCAAAAATAATTTAGCAACTACCAGTTAAGGTCCTAGAGATTTTTACGTATTTTTGCTACACTTTGGCAGTCTGCACCCTGTGACTTTGCTGCTGTTTTGGGGGGCAAGACTTGCCAAAAAACAACTACCAAGGTGCTTGGAATGTAACTTGTGAGTTGAGCCAAAGACTGCATCTAGGGACACCTGTTCTGTTGCAAAAAATGTGATCAAAGTCGGAATTAGGCCCTTAAGCGTTAACCATGATAAAAGAACGTTTATAAAGACTTATATATTTTCCAGAGACTGGAGAGAAGCGAAAGCATCACCCTGGAGATTATATTTTCATCAAGTGAGTACTTAACTTATAAAATTCATACTTCATGGTTCAGTATTGTGTAGATAATGGAGTACATGTGTACATGACTTGTAAAAGCCTATACTTTATTGTTCTTTAGTGTTGGTTTTATAATGAACATAAATTAACGATCAAGAGATTTCCCTGCTCTCATAATAAGAGTACATTTATATAAAACAAGGTAATGTTTGAATATGAAGAATATTTTGTCTCATGAGAGGTCAATTTATTTATTGGGGATTAATGACACTTTCAACAGCAGCACTCAAGTTAATTAAAATTTTTACATAGAATTTTATTAGAGACATGGAAAAAATGCATAGCACTTTTCAAATTAAATTATTAAACCCTTTGCTACTACGCAATTTTGTAATATCCTGTGTTGTGCCATATATTGGGAACAGTGCTAGAAAATGATAAAAAATTGATAAATCAAATGTAAAATAACTTGTAATTTTAAACCTGCCAGAATATAATTGAACACTTTTGAAGTCTAATGTTTAGTTCCAGTACCTAATTTTTGGTGTGATATAACCTGAAACACGGTAATAACACAGTCATTGGCCACTTGGACAGGTTGTGCAGTAATATCTGGATTTGCTAAACTCTCTTGAATTATCTAAATTGCCTTCATCACTATCATTGGTTGTACATTTTTTTTAGACATGTTTACATTTCAAAAACATCAGACATCAGGACACGTAACTGTAACTGGAAAATTGACTTGCGGTCGACTCAGGTATTTCCAGAAAAATGAAGGAATATACTGGGAAAATTTTTGATATCACATTGTCAGTCTCTTACATTTGTTTCAATGTGCATTGTATTGAGAATAATGCTGTGCGGTATGTCCATTCTATGTATGTAATAACTCTGTACTCAGTATGGACGTATAGCACACAGCATCAAAATTTGGGTCCGTATTCAGTACGGACTTACTGCAGCAAAAAGATTAACTCCTTTCATGCTGCTGGCAGATATTCCTGTCCAGGAAAGGAAATCTCTTCCCAATAAATGCTCCCGCAATGTATCGAACATGCAGTGCTTCCCTTTGATTTGAATTTCCGTATTCACAATTGTCAAAAGCAACCCAAATGCAGTGTTTTCAATTGAAGTACTGTCGTCACACTGACTTATCAATGATATGGTATAAACCCTTCAAGGTATGTGTTACATTTTCTTAATTATAATTAGAATGTCAAACTCGAAGCTAAGTTCAGTGGATGGCACCTAATCTTTGCCAGTAAGATTTTACCCAGTTTGGCAGCGACTCTAAATGTCCGACAGGAGTCAGTTTGTACCTGTCATTTTGTCTAGCACCCCCTCCCCCCCCCCCCCCCCCCAAAAAAAAAAAAAAACAAAAAAAATTTATATCCAGGCTGGAGTGGAATATGGCAGATTATCTCCCGAGGAATCATTGTATGCCGTGGGATACAATGATTCCAAGGGGAGATAATCTGCCATATTCTACTCCAGACAGGTCATTCTTTTTATTATTCCCCTACCGGCTTTCTGTCCATCCGTCAGTCCATCAGTCTGTCAGTCTGTCACTCACACTTTAGTTTTCCGGACTTTTTTTTGGAAATGCTTCAACCGAATGATTTCATTTTTGGTAACCTACTATAGAACGATGACTTACAGATGAAGTTTGTGTTTCATGCTGATTGCATTATTCTTGCATGAGTTATGGCCCTTGGAAATGTGGAAAAGCGCCAAAATATCAGTTTTCCGGACTCTTTTTGGAAACGCTTCAACAGAATTCATGCTGATCACATCTAGGTTATAACATTTGTATAATTATTAATGCTCATTAGTCTGGTAGGGGACATTGTATTGCTTCAGCGATACGTGAGCTCTTGTTATACCGAATATCCTTTCGTTCGTTTTTTGCATTATATAGTCAGACCACTAGTTATTGATAATTACAGTGGAATAATTTAAATAGTGTCCAACGGTTTAATTCATATCAGTACGTAGTCCATTCAACTTAAAAAATTCCGCGAGAATATTTTTACCATGTTCCACACATTTCCTTGTGCTTTTACTGACTGTGTCATCCAATAATTTTTCAATGTCAGAACTACGAACGTCTGCAAATCTACCCGTTGCCATTGTAAACAAGGAAGAAAATGTGTAATACATCACTTTTGACCTTTGATACCGGCTTTCGGCAAAGTATGGAAGGTGGTTCGGGAATGTTCGTCTGAAATGGTCCATAAAGTCAAAATGATTGACCAGATTTATGGACCGGTAAATGAAACAATGTAAAGTACTTGATAAAAGCGAATGGGCTTATTACTATAGGGTATTAATATGAGGTATGATAATTTGGATTATTAAATATTACAAACTGAAAAATATTATTGCAGGCCAGAATATTTCATAGTAACAATAGTTTCGTTTGTATGTAGTTATTTATTTATTTATTTATTTATGATGGTTTAACGACACTTTAACAGCCAGAGTCATATCATGTCGGTGACAGTTTGATGGGTGGGAGCAGTTGGAGTACCTGGAGCGAACCACCGAGCAATGAAGAGCAGCTGTCAGCTCTCCAACATCTGAACTCTGCACCATGGCACAGACAGGGTTAGATTGAGCACCTTCATACACAGTGTCATCGTGCCCCCATGCAGGCAATTGAGGTTCAGTGCCTTGCCCAAGGACACAATGCGGGAGCGCGAATCAGTCGCTGAAATGGTGACCCATCCAACTACTAACCATGCTCTGCATTGCTTAATTTCGGTGATCTGACGAGAACCAGTTACCGCGATGCCATCATGCCCCCGTTTGTATGTAGTTGCCGTCAGAGCAAAAAGATTATACCAATTTATCATTTCCCACCCTTTTGTCACCAACTACTAACCATGCTCTGCATTGCTTAATTTCGGTGATCTGACGAGAACCAGTTACCGCGATGCCATCATGCCCCCGTTTGTATGTAGTTGCCATCAGAGCAAAAAAATTATACCAATTTATCATTTCCCACACTTTTGTCACCAAAGACACATGTTTATGAATGTCTGAAATCCAACAATGAAAATTTCAATCTGAAAATATTATACTCAACACTCAATTGGTTAAATCAATCAACATTACTTCTGCATATAGCAATGTGTGTTTAGAAATTAAATGTGTGTGTTATCAATGATGTGCATATGCAACTTCAAAGAATTTCACAACAGTAATGGTCGACACGTACTGATCAATGCCCACAGTCGAAACACTGTGTAATGTCAGTTGTTGCATTGGATTTTATAAAGAAAACACCCCTCCCCCACTCCCACACACACACTTGTCTTCAAGAAATAATTCATGGATAATTTCCACGTTTCCTACGTTGTCAGCAAGACATCACTGTTAGGTAGTGGGGTACCAACCCTAACTTGCTTTTTAATTTTTACGGCATTCAGTTGGTCAAAATCAATTGACACCGATCAGTTTCATGGTCACGATGATCGAACTTCAAATATTGACTAAACTGCGGGAAATAGCACAACAAAAAGTTTCTAAAATAGCTAATAAGTTTAGCACACTCCATAACTATATGACCAGTTGTGGAAAGTATTTGTCAAGGAACAAGCAGTAAGAATGTTATTTTTATTTTGTAAATTTTTCTCTCGAATCTGATTGTTTAAATATCCTGGATAAACAAATCTAAATGAGGAGCTTGGAATTTCCAAGCGATCTCGACTCCGGTGCATTCGACCAATGATTACATGAATTATTTAGACAGGTACCTTCTCTGTTTACATTGGAAACGAAATCAAACGTGTTTTGTATCACCACATGTTCGATACAATTTTATTTCTATCGTACAGGCAGAACAGTATTTTACATTAATAGGTGTGTGATGAAATTATTTATGGATTATTGTCTCAGATTCATTAGCTCAACTTTGACATAGTCAAATTTGATAGCTCAACTTTGACGTAGAAAAATTTGAGGTTATGCCATGGCTCGTCAGTCAGTTGAATACAGCTTGAGCTAGAGGCCGTATTTATGAACCAATCTTTACAAAACTTCTTGGGTACCTTTGTTATCACCGTGGGATGAGAACTAGTGTTTTTGGGTGTGGTCCAAAATTCAAGATGGCCACCAGTAGCCATTTTGTACCTAAGTTAGTGCAATCAGTTTTTTGTACAGAACTTCTGTATGAAAGTTCTGATTCGAATAAATTTTTGTCTGAATGTTTAGTAATATGGAATACATCACATACAATACAGGTTTTTTTCTCGTGCAGAAATTATGCAAATTAGATGAACTTTGATTTATTCAGTGCTACTTATACACTGTAAGTGCACATGTCAATACGGCTAGGGCTGGAGGCTGTATTTATGAACTGATCTTCATGAAACTTCTTGGGTACCTTTGTTATCACCTTGGAACGAGAACGAGTGTTTTTGGGTGTGGTCAAAAATTCAAGATGGCTGCCACTGACCATTTTGTACCGAAATTAGGTCCAATCAGTTTTTTTACACAACTTCTATATGGCTCAGGCTAGAGGCCGTATTTATGAACCGACCTTTACGAAACTTCTTGGGTACCTTTGTTATCACCGTGGGACGAGAACGAGTGTTTTTGGGTGTGGTCCAAAATTCAGGATGGCCACCAGCAGCCATTTTGTACCAAAATTAGTGCAATCAGTTTTTTGTACAGAACTTCTGTATGAAAGTTCTGATTTGAATAAATTTTTGTAGGAATGTTTAGTAACATGGAATACATCACATATAATGCAGGTTTTTTTACTCGTGCAGAAATTATGCCAATTAGATGAACTTTGATTTGTTCAGTGCTACTTATACACAGTAAGTGCACATGTCAATATGGCTCGGGCTAAAGTCTGTATTTATGAACCGATCTTCACGAAACTTCTTGGGGTACCTTTGTTATCACCTTGTGACAGGAACAAGTGTTTTTGGGTGCCTTTGTTATCACTGTGCTATAAGAACAAATATTTTTGGGTTCAGTCAGACCCACTCTGGGACTCAAAGATTTCTTTTCTAGTTTAGCATCTAACTGTCACCCCACCTTTACAATACTTTTCCTGTATATTTGTTACAGGCTACAGTCAGCATTTATGTACAGACTGTTACAATACTTTGTATGTACCTGTGTTATCAGGTCATTACCTAGATGTTTGTCATTGCTGTGTCACATACTTTACATGTACATGTCTTAAACAAGTTGAGCTACAGTGTCATTGACACTTTCATTTTTATTCCTCTAGAATTTTAAGTCGTGATTCGATAGGTAGTGTGTGGTTTGAAATTGCAGTTTGCTACTGGATATGGCGATGGTAGATGATAATTTTTGTGAATTTGCTTGCTAAAATGTTTTTTTTGTATTCTTTGTGGGTGAGTCTATGCCTTAGAGTCCAATGGACACATTTTTCAAGTTTTTATCTGTTTTATCAAGTGATGGGGGCGCAGTGGCATTGCAGTAACCGGTTCTCATCAGATCACCGAAGTTAAGCAACGTTGCGCCTGGTTAGTCCTCGGATGAGTGACCACCTGAGCTATCGATTCAGACTCCTGCGTTGTGTTGTTGGGCAAAGCACTTAACCCCGATTGTTCACATTGGGACACAATGACGCTGTGTACTAAGGCGTACTGCACATCGATGGTGCACATGTCTTCAACCAGTCTAACAATGCCTGTGCTGCAGTGCGGAGTTACGATGTTGGGGAGCTGGCAGCTGCTCGTCGTTGCTCGGTGGTTCTCTCCGGGTACTCCAGCATCCACCACCCGTAAAACTGTCACGGTCATGCTTAGCCATTGTGCATAAGTATGTGACTTTAAACACCAATAAATAATAATAATAATAATAATTTATCAAGTGATAATGGACCAGTCATCAGACGTGAACATGAATAGCAGAGCACACTTGCAAAAAGATTTTTTGAACAACTCAACATAAGATAGGTTTTTGAAGCAAAAATTTAAAATAATCAATGTGAATTTTGAGTTTTGTGAATGGCTCTCATGGGATATGACTATTATGATAGGGAAAGAGTTAAAATTGGCTTCTTCATCTTCATTTGGGGAGGTTGAGGTCTCAAAATGTTTTATCATTGTGGGGTGCAAGAGAAATTTTTTTCGCATAGTGTTTTCAAGTAGTTGACCATCAGGACACACTTGAAGTGTTGCTCAATATACTTCTTTAACTGGCACATGGCTGGAAGCCCATATTTGGGATTTAATATGAAGAGCCGGTACCCAAGCCTGATGGTGTCATATTCTGTGGATGTGCTTCATTTTATCTTGGAAGAAGTGAAATTACTTAGTCTATAAGGGTTTGCCTTGTTACAACTTTTAGGAGAGTGCCTCTTGGCACTTTCCCATAAATTGTAACAAGACAAAGATACATGAACAAATTTTGATGACCAAAAATAACTTAACACTCTACCAGTAAAACAATAATTAATGGAACAGGCTGGAAACATTCATTTATTATTATTTTAACAAATTACTTTTATTTAACAAAAGTAATTACCTAAATTAATAGCACACTATTATTTGTATACAACAACCAATGGCCCAGACTAGCTGGTGCTAACTCAAAAATTAATCCAGGGCCAAACACAAATTTTGCCCCCCAATCCCCAAAATTTGCATGCAAAACCGAAAAATTGATGTCCTATCTGGTCCTCCATACTTTTCAGATCTGTGCATGCGCAGTATCCAGGAAGACACCAGAATTGGCGCAAACCATTATTCTTTGTTTGGCCCTAAAGTCAGCAACAATGAACTGACATCTGTGCTTTTAAATCTCATTTTGGAGGATGCCAGACACAAATCAATGGTGAAATTGGTGGATCCAAGGACATAAATGGATGATGGAAGTGAACAACGGTGGTTAGGAACATTCAGGGCTGTAACGTAATAATTTTTATAAAAATTATTTCATGTTTCCCAATTTTGAGACATGTGCCTGACATCATCATTCTTGCTAATGGTTTATCCACTGTTTGTTATGTGTTCCTTCCCCATCCTTCCTTGAAGCCCTCCTGTTAAACTCCCAAGCTTTTTTATTGAAATTTTTTATAAAATTTCTTGGGAGTTTAACGTGTATTACAGAATGTGTATTCTGTTTATCCTCATGGTTACGTCCTCACCCTTGGGGCGTTGGGTCGATTGGGTCATGCATCTTCTATCCGATGTATCATTTTTTCTTCATCTGAAGATCTTGCTTTACATCTGGTAGCTTTAAAATCTGTCACTGACTTTGGTCCTTTTTTATTCAGTGCCTGAGGTCTTGTTTCCGTTTTTTTCCTCAACGTTGTTTACATTGGCAAAGTCCTTAAAATATATGTAGGTTCTACTTTTTATATGCCCATTTAAAAAACGGTCATATTATGTTATCAGTCTGTTTGTCTGTCCGTCTGTCCATCTGTCTGTCTGTCTGTCCATCCGTCTGTCCGTCTGTCTGTTCGTAAACAATTTGGTTTCCGTTCATTTAAAGTCAAACGCCTTGACGGATCGACATCAAACTTTCAGAAGTTATTTTTAGCATTAAAATATGGGTCATGTTCGATATTGGTGTTTCTCAGTCCATCTGCTGCAGAGATATGGCCCTTTGAAAACACAATTTTTCTAAAAAAATTGGTTTCCGTTCATTTAAAGCTGAACGCCTTGACGGATTGACATTAAACTTTCAGATGTTGTTTTTAGCAATGAAATACAGGTCAAGTTCGATATTGGTGCTTCTCAGTCCATCCACGGCAGAGTTATGGCTCTTTGAAAACACAGTCTTTCGAAAAAAATTGGTTTCCCTTCATTTAAAGTCGAACGCCTTGACGGATCGACATCAAACTTTCAGATGTTGTTTGTAGCAATAAAATACAGGTCAAGTTCGATATTGGTGTTTCTCAGTCCATCTGCTGCAGAGTCATGGCCCTTTGAAAACAATTTTTGAAAAAAAGTGGTTTCCGTTCATTTAAAGCCGAACGCCTTGACACCAAATTTTTCAGATGTTGATTTTATACACCCGTTTGAAAAACGGGATGTATTATGTGAATGGTCTCTCCACCCGTCTGTCTATCCGTCCATGGACACATTTCGTTTCCGGACGATAACTTTAGTTGTAATGGTTTGAGCTGAGTAAAATTTGGCATGTGGATTTAGTATGACAAAATAGAGGATGGGTCCGATTTCTGTTTCTAGCGGCCCATTTGCAGTAGAGTTATGGCCCTTTATTTATGGGAATTAACCCAACTTTTTGTTTCCGGACGATAACTTTAGTTTGCCTTGACCAATTTATTTCAAATTTTCAGTTTTTTGTTTTTGACCACAAAATACAGCTCAAGTTCACTTTTGACCACAATCGCATATACCTTTCCAGAGTTATTCCCCTTAAATGATTGCAAATTTGTGGATTTTGTGGTTTCCAGATGATAACTTTAGTTTGCCTTGACCAATTTTTTTCATATTCTCAGATTTTGTTTTTGACCACAAAGCACAGCTCGAGTTCACCTTTGGCCATAATCGCATGTACCGTTCCATAGTTATTCCCCTTGAATGATTACAAATTTGTGAATTATGTGGTTTCCGGATGATAACTTTAGTTTGCCTTGACTAATTTGTTTCAAATTCTCAGATTTTGTTTATGACCACAAAGCACAGCTCAAGTTCACTTTCGGCCAAAATCGCATGTACCTTTCCAGAGTTATTCCTCTTGAATTTGTGCATTTTGTGTTTTCCGGATTATAACTTTAGTATGGCCTAACTGATTTTTTATTATACGCCTGTTGAAAAACCGTTGAATTATGGAATCAGTCTGTCTGTCTGTCCATTTGTCCATCCATTTGTCCATCCACCGGTCTGTCCGTTCGTCAACATTTGGTTTCCAGATGATAACTTTAGTATTTTTTTTTCGATTGACTCCTAAACTTGGTATGTGGTTTAATCAAAACAAAAGACAGGTCAAGTTCGAATATGGGGTCAGTTCGAACTTCGAAGTTCCCCTGAATTATGGACCTTGTTGGACATAGAATGCATCAAATATTTGGTTTCCGGATGATAACTTTTATTATTTGTTTTCCGATTGGTTCCAAACTTGGTATGTTGTTTAATCACAACAAAATACAGGTCAAGTTCGAATATGGGGTTGGTCCAAACAATTTTAACCCTCTCCCCCATCCTTACCCCAACCCTTCAAAAATACAAAACGGGCGTATATTGTCCCGCTACGCGGTGCTCTTGTTATTACTGTAGGATTGTTGTAAGATACATGTTTTAACATTCTGGTAGTGTAGCAATAATTTTTGGATTTTTGTCCACACTTAGGCTCTATCAGGATACCCTTGGGCTCTTCATGTTCCTTTTGGGAACTTAGGCTTTTGTCAAAATGTTTTCGAAGAATTTTTTTAAATTAATTTTTTGATTTGTATTTTGATTATTGATTATTAAGTATCTTTATCATATATTTATTGTGGAGTTGGTGGGAGTTCAATTGCTTAGTTTGATTAATTATGAAAGCTTATTGCACAAAAGGCAAGGCGAGGAAGTCTTCCTGAGATTTACATGCTTGTTACCTTGCTTGTAGTCAATGTACTCCCGCAAATTCTTGTCCTACATGTGTTGACTGTGATGACAAACGTTGGATGCGCGTGTCATGATATATTGTTAGCAGTGAGAGGCCAATGCCGATTCTCTCGCCGCAGAGTTATTCAAGTTTCTCAGTTTCTTTTTCAGAGAAACAAGAACATGGTGATGGTTATGTGACGCTTACCAAAAGTGTGCTACTGTCGTCGCACTCTGATGAGCAAACAGAGCTAGCTGCTAAGGTGCTCATGAATATTAGGCAAGGGATAAAGCCACTGGCCGGTGGTTTTAATCCTTTGCCAGCAGGTAGCTCTACTGGTGAAGCAGTTTCTCCGTCCGTGGGAGCCGTGATGCCGGGTATGTCCGTTGCGGTCGAAGGAAATGTAGTGGGTAGAGCGAGTACCTTAAAATCTAAACATGCTCACCCAGCGACGACGGAACTAGGGAGGAAGCCAGCAAGTGTTTTGGGAAGCTCGGCGAGGTCTGATGGGGCCATGAGCGGGAGAGGTCCCTCTCTATCCCAACAACATCTGGGGCCAGATGTTGTGGTGAAGAACTTGCGCGGACCAGAGAGCATACGTCCACACCTGCCGTTCGGGATGCTCTGTCTAGATTGCAGCCAGCCTCAGCAACAGTCACGGCTTCTTCCACTTCAAATAAAAAGCACACACGACTGTATCCTAGCTACCCGACTTAGGATATCCAGCCTGCTGCGTGAAGAAGGGGCCACTCTTCGTCCGTGAAGTCAGACCATCCGGTAGCTAGGGAGACGAGGCCACAATCATCAGGATGTTCAGAGAAGAGATACATCTCTGCCATGCCGTCCCATGAGCAGCAAGCGGCTAAGAAACAGAAGACCGCTGCTCCTCAGGCCTCGATGACGGACTTGCTGTCGTAGATTGCGCAGCTGATTGCAGCATCCCAGCAAGTGTAGGAGCAGCCTCCCTCAGACTTGGAACCTGAGCTGTCGGACGGTGCTGGGTTGGTCCAGTCGTCTGTTCATGCAGATGCAATGGACTGAAATTCGCAACTGATTCTCTCGGATGGTGAAAGGGATAAGGAAGAGGATTACCCCTCCCCTTCGGAACAGCACATGGTTGCGATGGATTTCATCCATCAATACTACCCTGAATTTGTTCTGCCGAATCAAAATGCTGCGACAACAAAAGAGAAACCTCTGGCGTCGTTGGATGCAGACTTTATACAGAGAAAGGAAGAATTTCTTTCTTTTCCGGTTCAGTCTAGGCAGGTGTTGCAGGCCTTTAGCCATGTAGACGAAGCCGTATTCAACCTCTCGAGTGCGAGGAAAAAAGGTGGTTTCTTATCTTCATCTTCCATAAACATACCGTTTCTTTTAAAACGGTTGGAGGAGATGTTCAGAGAGCTCCAATGCATTTGGATGAGCAGGCCGGGGATCTAGATGTATCCTTACCTGCATCATTCACTATTCGCTCAGACGTAATAGAAATGGCAATTTGATCAAATAGAGCGAATTTGGATGCAATGTCCTATGCAGATCACCTTACCAGAGCTATGGTGCAACGTCTCAACGGGAAGGAATTTGATGATGTTCGTACCTCTCTTAGAGTTCTTTCCAGGGCAATTATGAAAACCGTGTATAACTCAACCCTAACAGTGGCTAATCTGGAGTTAATCAGACGTGATGCTGCCCTTGCGTCGTCATCACTTATAGATGACAAGGTAAAAAGCTCTCTCTGGGTCGCTCCGGTCTCCGGACATACTATTTTTGATGACAAGCTTTCATTTGTCTATGAACAGGCTACTAAGAAAGCGTCAAGTGCTCTGCTGTTGAAGTCGGCGTCTCAACAACCCGCTTCAGCAGACAAGAGAGTAAAGGAGGATGTTCCAGGTCTAAAACGTCAAAAGGGAACTCCTCACAAGGGTACAAGAAACCCTCTTACACTTACTCTGGAGGTCGTCAATATAGTGACTCGGGAACGGGGCGTAAGTCTAATCGGGACTATGGGTCATATGCCCCTAGGCCGACGGGACAAAGTTATTCATGGGGAGGACGTAGTTTCTCTTCCCGTAAGCCTCATAGGTCCTACAGGTGATGGTCAAGACCTCTATTGCTGGCCAGTTGGTGGAAGGTTATCAAACTTTGCGAGAAACTGGATAGCAGTCACAGAAGATTAGTGAGTGAGAAGTGTAGTCTTGGATGGCCTATGGCTATCATTACGAAGGAAACCCACATTAACAAGATGTCTGCGTTGGACGAATCTTCCGTCAGATCCTTTCAAAAGAGAGTCTCTCCTAGTGGAGGTACAGGCTCTCTTATTAAAGGAAGCAATAGAGGGCGTCGAGAATCAAGATTCTCAGGGTTTTTACTGTCACCTGTTCCTCGTACTGAAGCCGAACGGCTTGTTCCGACCGATAATAGACTTGAGCTGGACAAACAAGCTTATCATGGCTCCAAAATTCTATATGGAGACCATTCGGTCGGTAAGAGTGAGCATTCGAGTGAACGACTATGCGGCAAGCATAGATCTAAAGGATGCGTACCTTCATGTCCTGGTACATCCAGCATTCAGAAAGTACCTGCTGTTCACCGTACAAGGGAAGGTTTATCAGTTCAGAGCAATGTGCTTTGGGATAAACCTGGCTCCCTGGGCATTCACTTGAATAATGAACTCGGTAATGTCCTACATCCGATCTCATTCGTCTGCGGTAACGTCGGCTTACTTGGACGACATTCTTCAGAGATACAGCAACAGAATTATTCTTCAGAACGATGTTCAGAGTCTGCTTCTATTACTCCGATGTCTCGATTTCATCATAAACGAGAAAAAGTCGGATCTAGCTCCATCCAAGTCGTTCACTCACTTGGGGATGAGCTTTGAGACTCACAACAATCTGGTTAATCTGCTGTTACCCAGAGCGAAATTAGTCAGTTGTTATACTCGCTTTTGTCTACCCTCAGATGCATTAATAGCGAGGGAATTCATGTGACTGATGGGGTTGTGCGGAGGGCTGCGGATCTTATTCCGATGGGCCGTCTGCACATGCATCCCCTCCAGATATTCTTTACTCAGAACTGGAGTGTGAAGATACATTCGCTCGAAACCAGTATTGTTTTAATGGACCTAGTAAAACAAAAGATTCAGATTTGGGCAGATATTCAGTGGTTAACTCAGGGAGTTCCGCTGCAACTGCTGGATCCAGCTTTCACGATTATGACGGATGCGAGTCAGACGGGTTGGGGTGCGACCCTAATCCCGCAGACTTGAAGTGTCAGGGTCTTTGGGACCCTTGGTTCCTACAGAAGCACATAAACATCAAAGAGATGATGTCAATATGGCTAGATCTTCAACAATGGATTCACATAATAGCGAACGTCCATGTTCAAATTTTGTCGGACAATTCGACAGTAGTAGCTTACATCAGGAACCAAGGTGGCACTCATTCAATTCCATTATGCGAATTCCCCGGAAGCTTCCTCCACTGGCGGACCTTCTTTATCAGGGGAAGTCACGCGCACTGCATCACAATCCGGAAGGTCTCAACCTTCACGTATTTCCGTTGTGCGGTCCTTCTTGCACGGAAATCAGTTTTACAGGATGCGCAGTGGACGCAATTTCTAACTGCAGGAGGTCCTCCTCTACGTTGAACTACACAGCGAAGTGGAGGGTTTTCTTCCGTTGGTGTCAGGATCAGTCAGTAGACGTTTATGATCCATCCATACCAAATATTGCCAATTTCTTGGTCTACTTGTTTGATGTTCTCAAACTGCAGCCCGTCACTATTAAGGACTATAGGTCTATGTTATCAGATACTTATGCTGATCATGATAACTTGGCTATTGGATCAAATACTTCATTGTCCAAGCTGGTCAGAAATTTCTCTATTAATAGACCTAGAACCCTCAGATTAATTCCTAAGTGGAATTTGGCTTGGGTTCTGTTGAAGCTCAAAGAAGCTTCATTTGAGCCATTGGACGTTGTAGAGTTCAAATTCTTGGCCTACAAAACGGCACTTCTCTTAGCCTTTGCATCTGCTTGAAGAGTCAGCGAACTTCATGCTTTATCTGTTGATGAATCTCACTACCGTAATGTGGGTAATACCATTACCCTCACTACGGAAGTGGGGTTTCTGGCTAAGAATCAGAATCCAGACAAGCAGCCTGAGCCTATTATCATTAAGGCACTGCCATCCTTGGATAACCGTAGACCTTTGCTGTGTCCAGTCAGGGCTATGCGCATTTATAAACGTCGATCAGATTTTATTAGAAAAGAAAGAAAACGCTTCTTTCTTTCATTGATTCCTAACAGAAAGGATATTTCTGTTCATTCAGTTGCTAGATGGATTCAGTTAGCAGTACTCATTGCCTATATGAAAACCTATCTTCGGATCTACGTTCGGTTAATAAGATATCAGCGCACGAGGTTAGAGCACTGTCCACTTCTTGAGCATATTCCAACAGTATAGCCATTACTAATCTTATGAAGGCTGCGTACTGGACACATCCCTCTTCATTTACCAAGTTTTACCTGAGAAATTTAGAGTCCATCTCCGGGGACCTTAGATCTTTAGGTACTCTTTCTGTTGCTCAGAATGTCGTCCATTAATGGTTACATCTGTAGTTATTTAGGCAGTCCGTTCCAGCATTGACGCTGTTCCACTGCCCTCTTCGTTCTGAGGACATGTACTTCAGAACATGTACTTCAGAACAAGGGGAAGGGGAGGGGGTCCCTTATGATCATCTGGCTTTATAGTGAAAAGCAAGGGAAGACCTCCTCCAGTGTCAGTAGTCCTGAGTCGGTGCTGGGATGGTTTTAATGTGTAGCTCGGAGTGAAGCAATAACTATGTCTCATTCATGTGCTGTTTTTAAAGTGTAGCTCACTGTGAATCACTGTGAATCATTTGTATATGTCGCGTGTCAAACGGGCGTTAATATACAATCCTCAGACACTTTTAAATGAGTATAAAGAGTCTCATTCTCTGGACTATCTTTATGTATTGGTTTTCTTCACCAAATTAGCATAACAGGTTATGCTGGCATTAAATGGAGAATTATATATTATGTAATACTCAATTACATTGTTGATGTTATGCCTTTCTCTTTTCTCATAAAGGAGAAAGACATATATAATTCCTATCTTCTCCTATTCTCCGGTAGGAGCTATCCTTTACTGAAGTAATTGAGAGATTGGATTTCCCTTTATGTCCTAGGCCCTCCAGCCTTTTTATGCTTCAGCTAGTCTGGGCCATTGGTTGTATAAAAATATTATACATTTTAAGTAATTTGTATATTTTTTATACTTACCAATGGCCCAGTCGGGTATGGCCCTCCCTTGAGTGGGCACTCATACCTCCCTGCTGTTTATACCATTTAACAGGCAATCTGTAGAAAGAATGATGGTTGGCACCAATTTTGGTGTCTTCCTGGATACTGTGCATGCGCAGATCTGAAAAGTATGGAGGACCAGATAGGACATCAATTTTTTGGTTTTGCATGCAAATTTTGGAGATTGAGGGGCAAAATTTGTGTTTGGCTCGGATTAATATTTGAGTTAGCACCAGCTAGTCTGGGCCATTGGTAAATATAAAAAATATACAAATTACTTAAAATTTATAATATTTTTATACTGTACCAATGACCCAGACTTAGCTGGTGCTAACTCCACAAAAACCAGGGCCAAACACAAATTTTGCCCCCCAATCCCCAAAATTTGCATCCAAAACAAAAAGAAATAATGTCCTAAAGGACCTCCATAATACGACTCTACTGCGCATGCGCAGTGACGCAGTCGTCCCGAAATTGGCGCCAAATATCATTCTCTGTTTGGCCCTTCATCAGTCAACATCTCACTGATCTTTGTGCTTGTAAATCTCAGTTTAAAGGATGCCAGACACGTAATTCTTGGAGAAAATGTGATTCTAAGGAGGATAGAAGGAGGAGAGGAAAAAAGAAGTGGCAAAAAATAATCAGGGCTGTACTTAAAATTTTTTGTTAAAATTATGTTAAGTTGCCTATTTTCGAGGCAAACGCCTCTTGTTGTCATTCTTGCTAATTGTTGCACTGCTTATTCAGTGTTTCCTCTCCCCTAACCTTCTAAAGTCCCCCCTTGCAATTCTCCCATGCTTTTGGCATATTTTTGAGAAGTTTCATTTCTAAAATTTCCCTGGGAGAGTTGCTTGGTTACAGAATGTTTTCTGTTATTTTCCCCATAGTTACGTTTTCACCCATGGGTGTATAACGTTTGTGTTCTGCATCTTCCATCTGATGTTCTGCAGATTCTCCCCTGGGAGTCTCTGTTTTGCATCAGATAGAGTGTAATTGAGGACTGATTCCGGGCCAGTTTTTTCAGTGCCTGGAGTCATGTTTTCTTCTGTGTTTACACTGTTTGTTTTCATTGGCAACAGCCTTTTTTGAGGGGGGCTGTTTGTCTTTGAGGTAGTTTATCTCATTATAAGATACATTTATATTATCCGAAAGTGTCTCATTAATTATTTTATATAATTTTAAAATTTTTGACCACACTTTGCCATCGGATCCATCGGGGCTCAACGTTACTTTTCAGCAACTTGGGCTTCTCTGAAAAAATATTTTTTCAAAATTATTTTGTTTTGCAATTGTTTTTTCATTTATTAATGGATCATGTTATTATGTATCTTTGTGTCAGGGGTTTTTGCGAGTAACTAGGACTTATTGTTGTTCCTTCACAATGAAAGGAACTTGTTCAAATTGTAATAGGAAGAAATCTTCCTCTGACTTTCATGATTATTGCATAAATTGTAGTCAGTGTTCTCGCATTAATCCCTGTCCTGTATGTGAACATTGGGATGAGAAACATTGGAAACGTGTGTCACGATATGTTGTTTCTGGAGAAAGAGCGATGCCGGCTCTTTCTCCACAAGGTCACTCTACTCTCTCAGTTTCTATTTCAGAGGAACCAGAACAGGGTGATGTTTCCATGTTATCCTCTTCAAGTGTGCGTCCGTCGTCACAATTAAATACAGAGCTAGCGGCAAAAGTGCTCATGGAGATTAGACAAATGTCGTCCGCTAGCTCGCCCGGTGTAGCGTCCATTCACCGAATGGTTCGGCAGCCGGGTTCGTCCGATGCGGTCCAAGAGGAAATTTTGGGTGATGCGAGCACTATAAAAATAATAGATGCACACCCAGTGACGGCGGATAGTGAACGAGAACGGAGGAAGCCTTTTAGTCCGGTTCCTAGCTCGTCCAGGTCCAGCCGGGCCGCGAGCGAGAGAGGCCCCTCTCTCGTACAACAACATCTGGGACCAGATGTTGTTGTACAAAATGTGTCTTTAGCGGAGCATACGTCCGTCGCTCGGGACGCTCCGTTGTATAAGCAGTCCGCAGAGACTGTTAAGGCTTCCTCTTCTCGCCGGCGCACACGACCGCACCTTGGCTGCGTGACCTCCGATATCTTGCCAGCTTCGCCGAGGAAGGATTATTCGGCGACCAGGTCACACCATCCGGCAGCCAGGGACTCGAGACCGATGGACTCCGGACGTTCGCATAGGAAAAGTATGCGGGAGCCATCCGATGCGGAGCTGCCCTCGGCAAAGCAGCGAAAGACCGCTCCTCCGCAGGTCTCGACGTCGGACATTCTAGTGCAGATAGCACAGCTTATCGCAGCATCCCAGCAGCCGACAGAAACGGTGTCGGATCGAGAATTATCCGACGGCGCTGGGTCGGTACGCTCCGCCGAAGCATCGGGGGCGGACGACCGGGAACATCGGGAGGTCCGACCGGATGGTGAAAGGGATACGGATGAATTGGAGCTATCCCTTTCGGAACAACACAAAGCTGCCGTAGACTTCATCCGGCACTTTCTTCCTCAAGTTGTTCCGTCGGGCCAGACTGCTGCGCTTCCGGACAGGAGAATTATAGCGTCATTGGACTCTGATTTTTTCGAGCGGTTCAGGGACATCGCTCCCGAGTTTCCGTCGCAGTCCAATAATGTTGCAAGAACATTTGAATTATTGAACGACGCTATTTTTAAACTTGCTTCCAGGACAGGGAAAGCAGGCTTCTTGTCCGCAAATACTCTCAACCTGCCTTTCATTAATGCAAGGAATAAATTCGACACGGCAGGTCAGGGTATACCGAGAGTTCCTCTGCGTATGGACGACGAGGCGGAAGACTTAGAGCTATCATTACCGTCGTCAGCTTCTATTCCAACCGCAGTGTTGGAAACAGCTATTGCGTCTAACAGAGCCAATTTAGATGCCTTATCTTACGCAGATCACCTTACGAAGGCGTTATCACTGCGTCTTCAAGGGGAAGAGTTTCAGGATATACAATCCTCCTTAAGACTTCTTTCAAGGGCAGTAGCTTATTCCACGTGTAACTCCGCCCTTTCAGTGGCTAATCTGGAGTTGGTTAGACGTGACGCAGCCCTGTCTACATCCACACTAGTGGATTCTAAGGTGAAGAACTCTCTTAGAGTCGCTTCGGTCTCAGGAGATCTTCTCTTTGACGGCAAGCTTTCCGCTATTTATGATAATATTAAAAAGAAAGCTAGTGATTCTCTGTTGTTTAGATCCGCTCCTAAAAGGTCGGATTCAGCAGACACGAATAAGGCGGGCACTTCTGGGTCTTATCCGCCCAAGAGAGGTTCCTATAGAGGTTCCGGTGCGTCCTCTAGCTCTTATTCGAGAGACCGTCAGGATAGCGACTCTCGTTCGGGACGTCCTTCAGGCCGGGACAATCGGTCGGACGCCCCGAGGTCGACGAGGCGAGGTGCGGGTCGTGGAAGACGTGGTTTCTCCTACCGCAGGCCTCGCAGATCCAGGAGGTGATGGCTCAAACCTCTATCGCGTTCCGGTTGGCGGAAGGTTGTCGAGTTTTTCTCAAGAGTGGGCGTCGATTACGGACGACCCTTGGGTGAGAGGAGTGACTTCGGAGGGTCTAAAGATATCCTTCAAACGAAAGCCTCCATTAACTCGAAGTCCAAAGTGGACTCATCTTCCGTCAAACCCTCAGAAAAGAGACGCTCTGCTATCAGAGGTGCAGTCTCTTTTAATGAAGAACGCGGTAGAGGTCGTAGAAAACCAGGAATCGCTGGGATTCTACAGCCATCTGTTTCTGGTTCCGAAACCAGACGGCTCGTTCCGTCCAGTCATAGATTTGAGCTGGATAAACAAGCTGATCATCGCTCCGAAGTTTTATATGGAGACGATTCGATCGGTCAGAGCGAGTATTCGGGTGAACGATTATGCAACGAGCATAGATCTCAAAGATGCGTACTTTCACGTCATGGTACATCCGACATTCCGAAAGTATCTACGCTTCGCAGTCCTAGGAGTGGTGTATCAGTTCCGGGCCATGTGCTTCGGATTGAATCTAGCACCCTGGGCTTTCACTCGAGTAATGAACTCGGTAATGATTTACTTCCGAGCTCATTCGTCTGCGGTAACGTCGGCCTACCTGGACGACATTCTTCAGAGGTACGGCAACGAGTTAACGCTTCAGAACGATGTTCAGAATCTTCTTCTATTGCTCCGACGTCTCGGTTTCATAGTAAACGAGGAGAAGTCGGATCTGGTGCCGTCCAAGTCATTCACTCATCTGGGAATGAGCTTCGAGACGCACAACAATCTCGTTCGTCTGCCGTTAACCAGAGCGAAATTAGTCAGTTGTTACGCTCGCTATTGTCTAAATACAGACAAAGTCACAGCGAGAGAATTTATGAGACTGATAGGTCTGTGCGGAGCCGCTGCGGATCTCATTCCGATGGGACGGCTACGCACACGGCCTCTTCAAATTTTCTTGACTCAGAATTGGAGTGTGAAAATTCATTCGCTCGATGTAGACGTTCTCTTGTCAGATCAAGTGAAACAAGAGATTCAGACTTGGGCAAACATTCAGTGGTTAACTCAAGGAGTTCCGCTGCAGTTGCCGGATCCGAGTTTTACCATTATGACGGATGCCAGTCAAACAGGTTGGGGTGCATCATTAATCCCAACGGATTCGAGATGCCAGGGTCTTTGGGATCCGCAATTCCTGTGCAAGCACATAAACATCAAGGAAATGATGTCAATTTGGCTTGCGTTACGTCACTGGATGGACATTATTCACGATGCTCATGTCCAAATCCTATCCGACAATACGACAGTAGTGGCGTATATACGGAATCAGGGAGGCACTCATTCAGTTCCGTTGTTCAATCTAACGGAAAGAATCCTTCTGTTTGCGTTGGAACATCACGTTCTTCTTTCGGTCCGTCACATACCGGGTCGTCTGAATGTGCTAGCAGACTCCCTTTCTCGAAAGGGTCGCTTGTTGCCGTCGGAGTGGACTCTCAACAAACAAGTATTCAATCAGATTTGCTACCAATGGGAACGGCCAATGATAGACTTATTTGCGACACATCTCAACAATCAGTTGCAAACGTATGTGTCCCCGTGTCCGGATCCAAGAGCATTTGCTGTAGACGCTCTATCGATCCCTTGGGACGGAATGATAGGATATGCGTATCCTCCAGCGCCGTTAATTCAACAAGTATTGCTAAAGATAAAACAATCTCAATGCAAGATTCTGTTGGTAGCATCTCTGTCGCCACAGAGACCGTGGATAAATCTACTCAGGTGTCTGTTGTGGGACCTACCGCGGAAGCTCCCTCCACGAGAGGATCTTCTTTGGCAGGGGAAATCGCGCCAACTGCATCACAACCCGCAAGGTCTCAACCTTCACGTTTTTCCGTTGTGCGGTCCTTCTTGCATGGCAAGCACTTTACAGGACGAGCAGTGGACGCGATTTCTAACTGTAGGAGGACCTCCTCTTCGCTAAACTATGCGGCTAAGTGGAAGGTTTTCCGTCGTTGGTGTAGGGATCATTCTGTTGATATATTTGATCCCTCTATACCAGACATTGCTAACTTTCTAGTATACTTGTTTGACGAAATCAAACTGCAACCGGTTACTATAAAGGGTTATAGATCTATGTTATCTGATACCTATGCACATCATGATAGTTTACAAATTGGATCTAATGTCTCTTTATCGAAATTGGTTAGAAACTTTTCGATAAATAGACCCAGAACTCTTAGATTAATTCCTAAGTGGAATTTAGCTTGGGTTCTCCTTAAATTGAAGGAAAAGCCATTTGAACCTCTTGGGACAGTAGATTTCAAATTCTTATCTTATAAGACAGCTTTTCTCTTAGCTTTCTCTTCTGCCAGAAGAGTCAGTGAGCTTCATGCACTATCGGTGGATGATTCTCATTATCGTAGTGTTGGGAACACTATCACCTTCACTACTAACGTCGGTTTTTTAGCTAAGAATCAGGCTCCTAATAAATATCCGGAACCTATTGTTATTAAGGCTCTTCCGTCTTCAGACGGGCGTAGGCCTTTACTCTGTCCTGTTAGAGCACTACGTATCTATAAACAGAGATCTCAGTTCATCAGAAAGGGACGGAAACGTTTCTTTCTGTCTTTGATGCCTAATAGAAAGGACATTTCAGTCCATTCTATTGCTAGATGGATTCAGTTAACTATCCGTACTGCGTATGAAGATTTATCTTCTTCTCAGCAGTCTGTGCTTAAGATTTCTGCTCATGAAGTAAGAGCTCTTTCTACTTCCTGGGCTTATGCTAATAGTGTTGCTATTACAGATTTAATGAAGGCTGCTTATTGGTCTCAGCCATCCACATTTACTAATTTTTATCTCAGAAATATTGAGTCCATTTCTGGAGACCTGCATTGTTTAGGTCCGTTATCTGTTGCTCAGAATGTCGTCCACTAAACAGTTGCAACTATAGTTATGCAGGCTTTCTGTTCCGGCAGTGACTCCGTCCGGCTGCCCTCTTCGCTCTGGGCTATTTGACCCAGGGCAAGGGGAAGGGGGGGGGCGGGTGTTCCCTTAGGTCACCTGCTTTATAGTGAAAAGCAAGGGAATGCCTCCTCCAAGACAGTATTTCTGAGTCGCTTCCGGGATGGTTTTAAAGTGTAATATTAATGTTTAATTTCATTCATGTCTTATTTTTAAAGTGTAGCTCGGTGTGAAGCATTTGTATATGTCAAGTGTCAAACGGGCTTTAATATACAATACTCGGACACTTTTAAATGATTATAAAGAGTCTCAATTCTCTGGACTACTTTATTTATTGGCTTGTTTTAATAATAATTAGTATAAAGGTTATACTGGATATTAATAGAGAACATGAATGTTATTGTGCTCAATTATTAAGGGTAGTGTATCTTTCTAATTTAAATATTAAATAAGAAAGATACATGTAAAGCCTAATACTCCTTTTCTCCTTAAGGGGTTATCTCTTTATTTTATAATTGAGCTTATTGGATTTTCCTCTATGTCCTAGGCCCTCCAGCCTGTTTACTATTCAGCTAAGTCTGGGTCATTGGTACAGTATAAAAATGTTAAAAAATTTATAGTAATTTATATATTTTTTATACTTACCAATGACCCAGACGGGGATGGCCCTCCCTGAGTTGGGAACTCTTGCCTCCCCGCTGAGTACATAGCGCTGACCAGGCACTGCCAGTAAGAATGATATTTGGCGCCAATTTCGGGACGACTGCGTCACTGCGCATGCGCAGTAGAGTCGTATTATGGAGGTCCTTTAGGACATTATTTCTTTTTGTTTTGGATGCAAATTTTGGGGATTGGGGGGCAAAATTTGTGTTTGGCCCTGGTTTTTGTGGAGTTAGCACCAGCTAAGTCTGGGTCATTGGTAAGTATAAAAAATATATAAATTACTATAAATTTTTTAACTTTTTTCACATACATGACTACTTGATTGTCATATACATGTTGTACTTTCATACAAAAGATATTTGAAACATAAGGGTATTTTTACATAATGAAAATTGTTATTTTGCCAATTCGTCACCTTTGTTTTCCAATTATAGCAGCTTTTACTGTTAGTATTCAAATGCCCAACAGTTTTTTCCCGATGAACAACAAATATTTGCGACAGACATGCACAGATGTGTGTGTGTGTGTGTGTGGGAGGGGGGGGGGGCAGTTTGTCCCAGCCCCTACCCTTCTCCTCCACACATATGATAGAGACTCAATATCAATTTATCATGTGGGGAAGATAAACAGTTGAAGTCATAACTTTGATTATCTGAAGCAACAAGCAATAAATCTGAAGTACCAAATGCTAGGCAGCCCATCTTAGTTTAAACAGTATTTATTCAATGTTGAAATAGAAGAAAAGTACAGAAAATAAAACAAGGAACACATTTGTCATAAAGAATATGCATGAAGGTGGATCCAGCAGCAAGTATAAGGCCTATGTGGGCCGTTTCCTCTTAGCATATTGCTCTAATTATAAATACATGGCGAAATATGTCTATATATATTGATGTTATCTGTACTGCCTTTCATGGACTGGACCAAGTATTCTGTGAGGTAACAGACTGCTACTGATGTTTAAGTGGTGAGAGAGAGTTCATTAAAAGGTATTAGACTGAAAGGTGAGAGGGTAATAGTGGAAGAGAAGAGATGTATATCAGCTGAATGGGTGAGCTACATAAGCAAGGTTAGAGCTACATAGGCGAGGCCCATCTTGGAGGGATAAAAAAACTCCCAGGTAGAACAGAGAAGTTACTGGTATTCTCAACAAGACAGAATGCCACTACCATTATTCTTCAGTGGTGAATCAAAAAAAGCTTGTGAATATGTACTACTCACATTTTCCTGAGGATCACTCCTACCCATCTGTATATTTGATGCATGAAAGGTCGAAGGTGTATAGTTTTAAGTATGTTTGTTTGTTCATTAGTATTTAATGGAACTTCCAACAGCTTGGATCATATCATGTCAGGCAATTTCGCGGGTGGAGAGAGTCGGAGTACCTGGAGAGAATCACTGAGCAATGGTGAGTAACTTTCTGGCTTTCTAATTTACCACCCCGACACAAGCTGTTAGAACTGGTTGAAAGTAAGTGTTACTTTGACATGTTGTACATCTATGGTTGACGTGCTGTATGTCCACGGTTCACTTGCCTTCAACAATTCTAACCCTGTTTGTGCCAGAATGATAAATTGGAGAGTGTGACAGTTATTCAGCATTGCTGAGTGCTTCACTTTGGGTACTCTGGCTTCCTCTACCCATACATTTGTAAAACTTGATATGACCCTGACTGTTATAAGTGTTATTTCTCTCCAATAAATAAACAAACAAATAATGTACACATTTTTCTTTCATGTACAAATTATGTCGATGAATAAGGCGTGATCCTTAGCAAAATGTGAGTAGTATATAATGAAATTGGGAAGGGTAGAGCATATATTACGATGACTGGGTATCTGTAAATATCATGGCTCAGTCTGCAGTTAAATTTTGTATGGCATAGTAACTGAATCATTTAATCATGAAGCAGGTTAGTCCTGGTTTGCTTTTGTATCTGCTTGACATCCACCCATGGTAGCTTTAGCCATGGTATAAGCTTACAAATAAAGTTTTACCTTTTATCAGAGTTGATGTATACAGTTCAGCTGCCATGGACTGGTTGTTATCCATGTGTGGGCAGTGATGTCCATGCATGTGTTTACCAGGTAAAAAAAATCATCAACAGCAAAATTTTAATTAATGAAGCACTGGGTTGTACCCGGCACTTCATTAATTAAAGTTTTAATGATTATTCCTATAATTATTGTTTGGAATCTAATATTAATGCATCCATGGAAATATTATCCACCCGTGGAAAATGACCAGTCCACAGCGGTCGTACAGTAATTAAACCAGGATAATCTCTCAATACCTTGTTTGTAAAATCCCCAAAATATATGTCAAATCATGTTGGGTGAAATGTGAAATGCAAGTTGTATAAAATGTTACTACTGAATTTAGTCACTGAACATACTACAGGGAATCAGCATTGTGTAATAATTTTTAACACAAAATATATAACAGAATTGACTACTGGTAATATGAGATGTGTCATATTACCTGCATTGTGTTTTCTCTTAACTTAAGAACATTCTACCCTTCATGGTACCTTTGTTGCTTGCATTGCCAAATAATTTTATTACTTTCTCCCAGTCCATCCTGTATCACATATCCAGTTTTCTCATTTCACCAGATGAACTAGGGTCTTGTGAGTTTCGAACTCTCAAACACCGAATCAAATCAGCCAGAGGATTTTGAAATCGAATCAAATATGCATTACGCGTACGCTCCCTTTAAAACACTGCCAATCGACTCCCCACTGACTGCTCTATGAGGTGGGGTATCAAAACCCAACTACGTGACAAAAATAAGACGTACTATCAGTTATAATTAGCACAAAGTGTTTCCCAATGTTGTGACAAGGTTATGCTTCCGACCCAAAATAGGACCTTCAAACATCATTTCTCTGCCAAACAGCCATTGATAATTAGGGTAAAAGGCACATCGCTCCCAAACTACACAAATAAAAATAAAATCGTTAAAATTTATTTTGAAATTTTGTACAAAATGACTTTTGAGGGCAGTTTCGATCTTGCATGAATATTTGTAAAGACCTTCTCGTTAGGTTTTGTCGATGTCGGTGTTTCTTTCATACCAATTAGCACATTTTTCCAACCAGTCGGGCAAATACTATTTTTAATATCATAGGGAAATTTTAAAAACGCATTTTGTTTTGAATATATTCAGTAAACATCAGTCCGATTTCGTCCTTGCATTTTTACAATCCGACTATTATTAGCGAAGTTACGCCAAAAATGGAAATAATAAAAAAATCTCATTTGTAACAGGTTGAAGAACCTTTCGAAAAGAGTCATTCAAATACACCCCTTTTTTATTCTGCAGTGGTAGACATATTCCCGGCAATGAAAAATAACTTTACACATTTTGGTTGTGTTTCCAGGTATTCAGGTATTCGCATGAAGGACAGCTGACGTCGACATAACAGGTTGAGAACAACGTAGTTTCGTTACCCACTAAACGGGCCACACATCTGGAAACCTGATCTAAATCATCCCTACCTCAAAACACCTCATTCTTATATGCACCCTCCTCCCCCGAAATATATAATACACGGATCTGTGTGTTATTTATTTTGGAAGTGTGTGTATATGTGTGGGGGGGGGGGGGCATATATAAGGTGGAGGTGTGACGTTGGGGGCGATGTGATATTAATCAGGACTCCAGATGTCTGTGGTTTGACTAGGCAGTGGACCTGAGGTGGGATGCACAGCAACTCCGAATGACGACATCCCCTTTAATCCGAGGATGATATACAACATTTCTCAATAAAATAAAATAAGCGTTCAACGGGTAATGTTGGATTTCAAGGTGTGCAGAGAACGAGCCGGTCCATTGCGAACTCACTCCAGTGACTCGGCAAAGCATTCATGTTTTACAAGGCGAAGTTCCCACTCAATGTGGCAGGGCAAAAATACAAAGAGAATACCCAAAAGACGGTTGCAGAATGTTAATCTGCACCCCCCCCCCCCCACCCCCTCCCCCCCCCCCCCCAAAAAAAAATGTTCTTGGTAAAAAAATGCAGTGGAAGACCAGTCGGGTATAGATATCATCTGACTGGTTGGTTGGTTGGTTGGTTGGTTGGTTGGTTGGTTGGTTGGTTGGTTGGTTGGTTGGTTGGGTGGGTGGGGGGCTAAGTGTGAATTCAATGGAGTCAGAGAGCTATGAGAACGTGAAAATTACAAACTAGCGGGATGGTAGATCTGGATCGTTGAAATAGAAGTCGAAGACAAGTTCTTGGGGAATTAGCGTTTATTTACAGTGACAGTACTGGAACTCCAGATACAGAAGTAACAAAGGTTCACTAACAATCAGGAACCTCCGACTGGAAAGTGAAGAATGAACCTTCTGAGGCGTCTCCCTTACAGAATAGTTATCAAAAAAATACAAGAACTGCGTTTATATACATATAAATTACACAATAGATTAACAAATGATCGCTGCTACGACAAAATACTACGAACAATTAGCTTAGATTAAACAATGGCTGATTGAGGGATGCTTGGTGAAAAGCTACCGTGAGTTGTTCAGACTTGTCATAAATAAGGTTCTTATGAAATTAACTTAACTCTTTGTAATGTGACATTTGATAGAATTAGAACATAATGGAATACAGATATGGAGGAAATAGTCTTTGAAATGAATCTAATAACATTTAATAAATCATCGAAATTGAAATTGAACTCATCAGAAAATCATTGCTACAATATTACCCCCTTGTTATTGAAAGATGACTATGGCATCTTTTGAGGAAAAAAAGAAATGATATAACTGTGACAGAAAATTAGAATTTCCATAGCAAGATATTTTTAAAATCAAATTTTACAATATGCGCAGGTCGAATAATTTTTAAATAGAGCAATTGTTATAGTCAGTGAATGTGAAAGAAATCGTTCTAAAACAGAAGCAAATGAATAAGCACTAATTACATACCAAAATAAAAATTCCAATATGAAACAATTTGAAACAGTCAAGAAGTGAGAATTTTGCAAAGGCGCATCTCTGGATGCCATTTTGAAAAATGTTTATGTTCCACTAGAAGAGTACTGATGAGGCGAGAGACATCGTCCATCTTGTCAGGTGATACCTCAAAGGCTATGGGTTTTGGATAATCCATTGTGTGTTCTTCGATGAAAAGTTTTTCACTTTTGGTGTCCAGATAAATTTCACACATGCCATTAAGTTCCTTGATTGAACGTGGATACTGCTTCACAACATTAATTGTCTCTGGTGGTTCCATCGGTGGTAATCTTTGTGCCACAACTGTATATTGCTCGTTTTCAACACTTTCCGATATACTTTTAACGGAAACTGTGTTGACGTTCCCGCAAATGTTCTTCTATTCAGAGATGAATTGTCGAGCTTGGGAGCTGAGGTCAGCTTCGTCAACCCACGTATTTCGTGTAGCGGGTCGCCCAACCCATTTGATCAAGTATTGTGGTTTGCCTGAGCGACCCATACGTTGTCGTATGATTTTCTCTGCAAGTGGAGGATTCACGCAAACATCTCTTGCAGGTCTTTCTTGTGCATGGGTGGTAGAAATCTTTTCTGTTTCCTTGAATTTCGAATACACTGGCATGGCGTCCATCACTTGCACGGATTGGTCCTGTGTAGTTTTGGAAACAGGAGTCTCCTGAATAGATGGATGAGTGGTTGAGGGTGTTGCTGTAATGCCAGCGTCAATGGAAAATGGCGAGCGAGTTGAGACTTGTACAGCGGTACTCACAGTTTCTACATGTAACTCCTCTGGTTTTGTGGACAGTGGCGATACAAATTTCTTTGCCTGCTCCTTCCTCTCGAAGAACTCTCATTTTCAAATCTCGTCTCTGAGGCGATGAGAAAAAGATTTTTTTTTCGTTGTTTTTGCCATTTCAGCGTTAAACTGACATCTCCATCCTCTATTTTGATGTTCCAGTTCAAATGATGATGGCCGACGTTGATAGTGGAGAGGAGAGCCTGGATATTCTCTGGTATAGTGATGGCCATTGTTTCTTTTCTCCACCAGGATCGTTGCCTCGGATTCTAACACCAGTATGAGAATGTGAAAATTACAAACTGGCGGGATGGTAGATCTGGATTGTTGAAATAGAAGTCGAAGACAAGTTCTTGGGGAATTAGCGTTTATTTTCAGCAACAGTACTGGAACTCCAGATACAGAAGTAACAAAGGTTCACTAACAATCGGGAACCTCCGACTGGAAAGTGAAGAATGAACCTTCTGAGGCGTCTCCCTTACAGAATAGTTACCAAAAAATACAAGAACTGCGTTTATATACATATAAATTACACAATAGATTAACAAATGATCGCTGCTATGACAAAATACTACGAACAATTAGCTTATATTAAACAATGGCTGATTGAGGGACGCTTGGCGAAAAGCTACCGTGAGTTATTCAGACTTGTCATAAATAAGGTTCTCTCTGAAATTAACTTAACTCTTTGTAATGTGACATTTGATAGAATTAGAACATAATGGAATACAGATATGGAGGAAATAGTCTTTGAATGAATCTAATAACATTTAATAAATCATCGAAACTGAAATTGAACTCATCAGAAAATCATCGCTACAATAGAGCCAACTGTTATATATAGGCCTGCCATCTTGCCATCAGAGGGTGCATATGCGTAGGCCAACCCCACAAACATTTAATGTCTGTGTTTCCGTCTCCTAATGTTCAGTGTTGCTGTAAGCTTACTATTTGTGGGCCTAGGCCTGTTAAAAAAAATTCCGGTGAACTTGAGTGGGGTAGGAATCTTACGCAGCATCAAGTGGGGTATTCAAGTGTCTCAACCCATGTGAAAAAAGCACTTCATTGAGCTGAGGGTCCTTTGAACGACAACCTACGGTCCATCTGCAGAAATATGTTGTGTTCGCTGTCCCTTTTCCACTGAAGCTGAGAGCATATTTTGTAAGTGGAATCCTCACTCCTCGAGTGTTTTTGCAGAGACCCTGATGTGGCGAGATGGGACGCAATGTGTCTGAATGTATCCGAGATCAGTTACAAATTATAAATTGGCAGAATTTGGGAGAATTTTCAGTTTCCTGTCAGAACTCAGCAAAATTAGAAGAAACATATACATATATTTTATATTTCGTTCAAAAACGATGCGTATAGCTTGAGGTTTGTTGCTTTGGACCACTGAGAAAAGTAGACCCAGGCTGTTGTAATATAACTGAATATAACACAACACTTAACACGATCAATTATTGAGTTCTCGTGGCAGCAATAAAATTTGGTAGCAATAACATTTTCTAATCCGAACTAATCCTTTAATTACCCTTCAAAAGATGTAAAACAAGAGCCGACAATAGCTACTGACTGTTTCTGAAACAGCCTCTGGTCGCAATGAAAACATTGACTGATGACAATAGATAAAGGATAAATTACTCCTATGAAGTTTATTCTTTTGAGATTTCCAACATCTGAAACTGGTTAAATTGAATTACAATTATGTACTTCTATATACTTTTATATTTGCACTGCAACTTGTAATGAAAATTTTGTTTCTAACATTCGACCTACCATTTAACAATTTTATTAGCACTACAACAAATATTGAAATTATTTTGAATCTATTTATAGGAAAAGACAGCACCCGTGTGGTGTTTTCCAACAAATAGTTGCAACACAAAGAGAAAAAATTCAATTTCTAACACTCAGCCTGTCACTTAAGTTAACTGTGCACATGTTAATTACCACTACGAAAAAGCCCTGGGCCGATTTAATCCGTGGACCGACTTAGGGGCATACCTCAGTTGCTGACTTTATTTTTGGCCGACTTCTCCTATGGACGACTTCATTTGGGGCAACTTCCCACCATTTACGCGCCCGTTTCAATATGATATGTCTTGGAAGCAAAAAATTAAGTTAAAAACCTAAAAAAATGGGAATGACGAATTTCGTGTATAGCGCTGGCCGATTTTTACAGTTATGTCACGTAAGTGTTAAATGCAAAAATGAATATTGCACAGTAATTAGACTTGAATATTTCTCCATTTGAACTTTATATGCCAAGATTATTTTAATGTGATTTTGTTACAAATTACAATTAATTGAATGTATTGATATATATGCATTCTCAATAAAATATAACAAAATACAGAATAAATTTAAAAAAGATATTTAATAACATTTGATAAATAAAAGTTGTCAGAAAGGTTTTGAACAACATCTCAAAAGTGTCATGCTTTATCAGACCAGTGCTGAAAAACCCCATCAATTAGCTCCGCCCACTCATAAAAAGTTCCTCTATAAATAGACACAGAGATCTTAATTGAACTGGATTAACAGTGACTGCATTATGTAATCATATGTAACAACTGGGGTAATTTGGAAGACAACTTTTACAGGGACTGTACACATAATGGGAATCAAATTTAACTGTTCTTCAGGTTACAGATATTGCATCTTCTATAGCTGAAACTAGAAGTTCTGTGACTGTATTGTGCACTATTTTAAAGTAATAGCATGCTGAGAAAGTGCACTTTTGTCCCTGTCAAACTGCATTATTAGCATAACTCAGTTCCTGTGGAAAAACAGCTTCCCCAACTCTGTATAATTCTATAGTAGTAAACAGAGTTCATTAACCGTTTACAGAACATGAAAAGCAGACGACACCTGCAAACAAAATTCTTGAATAACTAATTTTTAGTCGAGTTGTGACAAAGTCAAACTTGACTTATAGTTTGATGAATGGCGGGCAGGTGGGTGGTTAAGCAGGCATAAACAATTGGTTTCTGGACGATAACTTGATAATGGTTTGACCCACGTTTATGAAACTTCATAGGTAGGTTGGCATCGGTGAAAGGAAGAATCTATTTGTGTTGGACTCGCTAGGTCAAAGATTAAGGTCACAGTGCCCTTGAACCTAGTAAATCATAAACAATTGGTTTCTGGATGATAACTTGACTACAGTTCAACCCACATTCATGAAACTTCATATGTAGGTTGGCCTTGATGAAAGGAAGAACGCTATTTATTTTGCATTCACTAGGTCAAAGGTCAAGGTCACAGTGACCCTGATCATTATAAATCAAAACAATTGGTTCTGGATGATAACTTGATAATGGTTCAACCCACGTTCATGAAACTTCATAGGTTGGTTGGCATTATTGAGAGGAAGAACCCTATTTATTTTGGACTCACTAGGTGAAAGGTCAAGGTCACAGTGACCTTCAACATAGTAAATCGTAAACAATCGGTTTCTGGGTGGCAACTTGATAGTGGTTTGATCCACATTCATGAAACTTCATAGGTATGTTGACCTAGGTGAGTGGAAGATCCTTATTTATTTTGGGCTCGCTAGGTCAAAGGTCAAGGTCACAGTGACCTTGAACATAATAAATTGTAAACAATTGGTTTCCAGGTTATAATTTTACAACGTCATATGTAGGTTGGCCTTCATGAGAGGAAGAACACTATTTATTTTGGACTCACTAGGTCAAAGGTCAAGGTCACAGTGACCCTGAACATTGTAAATCAAAACAGTTGGTTCCGGATAACTTGATAATGGTTCGACCCACGTCCATGAAACTTCATAGGTAGGTTAGCATTAGTGAGAGGAAGAACCCTATTTATTTTGGACTCACTAGGTGAAAGGTCAAGGTCACAGTGACCTTCAACATGGTAAATCATAAACAATCGGTTTCTGGGTGGCTACTTGATAGTGGTTTGATCCACATTCATGAAACTTCATAGGTATGTTGACCTACGTGAGTGGAAGACCCTTATTTATTTTGGGCTTGCTAGGTCAAAGGACCTTGAACATAAATTGTAAACAATTGGTTTCCGGATAATAATTTGGCAACTTCATATGTAGGTTGGCCTTTATGAGAGGAAGAACACTATTTATTTTGGACTCACTAGGTCAAAGGTCAAGGTCACAGTGACCCTGAACATTGTAAATCAAAACAATTGGTTGACTTGATAAAGGTTTGACCCACGTTCATGAAAATTCATAGGTAGGTTGGCATCAGTGAGAGGAAGGACCCTATTTATTTTGGATTCATTAGGTGAAAGGTCAAGGTCACAGTGACCTTAAACATAGTAAATTGTAAACAATTGGTTTCCAGGTGGTACTTCACAATGGTTTGACCCACATTCATGAAACTTCATAGGCAGGTTGACCTAGGTGAGTGGAAGACCCCTATTTATTTTGGGCCTGCTACGTCAAAGGTCAAGGTCACAGTGACCTTAAACATAATAAATCGTAAACAATTTGTTTCCAGATGATAATTTGACAATGGTTCCACCCACATTCATGAAACTTCATTGGTAGGTTGGCATTATTTTGGAATCACTAGGTCAAAGGTCAAGGTCACAGTGTAAATAGTAAATTGTAAACAATTGGTGTCCAGATGATAAGTTGGTAATGATTAAACCCTCTTTTGTGCTGTCACAACTCGACTTTGGATCGGAGATCTTATCGGCATTTTTTTCATTTTTTGTCTCAAAAACATAGGTTATGACTCCTCATTGGAACGAGTTCAACAAGCTCATTCCAATGAGGGGGGCATAACCTATGTTTTTGAGACAAAAAATGAAAAAATAATTAAAATTTATTGGTGATTTTTGAGAATAGCGCTGGCTGGTTTTGGCCATTGCATTGGGTAAAGGGTTAACATCATTCCTAATCTTCACTGGGATACATGTACATGTAATGACATAAATAGATATTAAAATTCAACCGCATATACAGAATGAAGAGAGTGGATTACTACCAAATCGGAGCACCAAAGAATCTCTTTTTCTACTTGTTCATAACAGCACAAGAAACACTTGCAAACTTTCATCACATTGACCACTGGGTGCCAGGGACCAGACGTGAGGGCGACTAGGGCGATTATGTCGCCCTTCTAAGCCCAAAGTCGCCTAGAAAAATAGTCTGGGCAATTACAAGTCGCCCCCTAAAAATTGGCCAAAATGAGGAAAGGCTGAACTGAGTGATCCAAGGTTTACATAAAAACAATTATTTTCAAGAATCGAATGTGGTTGAGTGTGATAAATGGGCATTTTCATTCATCAAATAAGCAACCATTTATTTGAAATCACAGGAGAATCAATTGAACATTGTCGCTTTTTGCGGATTTTTTTATTTCTATTTTTTTCCATTTTAGTCGGAGCTTCAAGTGTCGAAACGAAAATAGGTGACTTACGTGACTCAACAAGATAACCCAGTTTGAAAGTAGGTTACGTCGCTTAGGATGCCGAAAATTCTCTGCTGAAAATGTACACACAATGGATGTATTTTCTAACACTGTATTTTTAATTTGTTTTGTCTAATTGAAACATGTGAAAAAAAGCTTTAGTGGTGTCAAAAAAAGCTTTGTACAGGGCACAAGTGTGCATATGAAGGATCTTGAAAAAGTACCTTCCAAGCAACCTTCCTACATCTGGTCCTGTTCACACTTTCAGACTTTGGAAATTATTAGCTTAGTAGACTTTGGAGAAAGGCAACCACAGGAGGGTGCTGGGGGATTGGCACAAAGAAGAGGGTAGGGGTCTTGAAGGAGAGGGTAGCAGTGGGAGATTTTCAATCAATAATTACTTTGTTTTTTAACTTGGCATAGATGCATCATAGACAACTGGACCTGGATTAATCGGGCGTTAATAGAGGACCACAAGCTGAAAATATGAAGGGGTGGCAGGGGGCGGTACATAAATATTCTTAATTTTCCCCACTTGCCTATGAAGTCTCCCTACTTGACTCTGCAGTCTCCCTATTTTTTCTGGAGGGAGACTTGAAGTCTCCCTAAATTTACCCCCTAGGCTGGTCCCTGCCGGGTGCAACCCGGTTGTCCTTGTGATGACAGTTTGCAAGTGCCTCTTGTGTTTTGTCCTAGGAAGTAGTAAGTAATTACTAAGTGAAAAATCTGTCCCACAGCGATTTAGTAATAATCCACCCTCCACATACGGTAGTCTCAATATTTTCTTTCTGTTTGACTGGTTCAGTTTGTGATTTCACTGCTGAAATTGCTAATAACGCTTTACATTTTGTATTTCCCAGCAAAAATGCTCTTGTGTATTTCAAACTACTTCATTCTTCTTCAGTAAAGAGCATGCCAACTAATTTGCATTTTCTGTGCTAATTGTGACAGGACTTGTAGTTTCAACTATAACAACCATAAAGTTCGCCAATCTCCATATTGTATTCAATGGTGATCGTCTGTGTGGGCAAGTCAATCAAACAAGTGGAATATTCCAAAATGGAATCAAGGTAGTGTTGGAAGTGAAATCTTCTTGAACTCTTCTATCATCCTGTGATATATGATAACAGAAGAAGAGCTCAAAAGAAGATGTTTAGGCCACACAAAGTAGATCTGTTTCTCAGGCCATTATTTGTAAAATTGCATGCAGGTGGGCGAGCGGTTTTTTATTTTATTTTTTATTTCTGTAATTATTTCAATGCCATCAAAAGGTCATGTTCTTGGTTTATGTTTTAGGCCTCATAATGTATGGAAAAGCATGGGGGTGGTGTATTTCGTCCCTTGAGAGCAAGAAGGTTTTGCAATGCTTTAGCATTGAAAAGCCTTCTTGCACTCAAGGGACAAATTTATCAATTTTTTTAACTTGGGTAAAATATCAGACATAAACCATTTAATTTTTATTTTTTTAAAGTTTACATTGGTTATAAAAAGAGAGCATGTGGCAGTCAAAAGGACGGGAGGGCCTGAAAAACAGATTTTTAATTTTTTTTAACCTTAGTAGGAATTTTAAAACATCTTGAGAATTCCTACAAATTTCTAAATCAATATGACTCACATCAACTCATCAGGATGATTTTGAGTTTAATCAAATTTCCTATGCTTCTCAGAGCCCAAAAATGAGTCCAATACAGCATCTTCGTGTGGTTCATTACCAGTGCTAACTTTTTTTAGGTTTAGCGATTAACCCTTTCCCCCATGGAAATCCTGGAAAGTTAGTAACGTAAAGGAAGGTGGTAAACAGGCACCGTTTTACTGGTAAAATAGGACCAGTCACTAATGCTTGGAGTGCAAGTCCTCTAAAATGGGCAACATGGGGCATAACAATTGACTGACTTTGACTTTTTCTTCATGTTGAGGTCACGATTAGCCATTGTGCAGAAGTATGTGACCTTAAACACCAATAAATAAATAAATATAAATAGATATTTACCCTTTACCTAACACTTGCAAACAAAATTCTTGAAACTATTTTTTAATCATTTTTTGCATCATAAGCATAGCATATGACCCCTATGAGGGGCCATAAGCTATATTTTTGTGACAAAAAATGAAAAAATAATGAAAATTGAATGGTGATTTTTGTGGAAAATGCTGGACGGTCTTGACTGTTACATTGGGTAAAAGGTGACTGCTGTATGAATCACAATGCATTTGTCATGTAAAGAATCATTATAATTTTTCAGGTGTAACATTAAGCGGCAGGGAAAAGCAGGAAACAAAGCATGTCATAGCTTAGAACCTTGGAGGATTTTCCTTGTCCAGAACACTAGATTGGATAATTTTCGATGGGAGGCCAAACAGACTGACAGACAGACAGGACGGAGTACAGAAGTAAATCAGATCCCATCGATGAATTAGTAAGTGTTTACTGTTTCTAAACAAATCATTTTTTCCAGAGGCAGCAGAAGCTTACTTAACCTTCTGCACACTGATGTCAAAATACAAATATTTTAAGCAGCAAAATTTTCCCATGCCGTAACTAGAAATTTAACCAATTCAATCAAAATGGATTGAATTGGTTAACTTCCCAGTTTCATTATGGCCAAAATTTTCATGTTGAAATTTTGATATTTTTATACTAGAACTAATGGCCCAGATTTAGCTGGTGCAACCACAATAATAGGAAGGGCCAATCACAAATTTTGAACCCTCAGAATCACCCAAATTTGCATTCGAAGCTGAAATTTGAAAGTTCTATCGGGCCCTCCATACTTTTAGCACTGCGCATGCACAGTAACCAGGAAGAGACCGGAATTGGTGCCAAGCATCATTCTTTTGTTTGGCCCTAGTCAGTAAACATCTCAACTGACATCTGTGCAATAAATTCTCATTTTTAGCTTAACTTGCCAAAGTCAAGATAAGCTATTGCCATCACGCATGCGTAAGTCTGTTAGTCTGTGAGTCTGTTAGTCTATGTGTCTGTTCACATTTTCCTTTAGCACAGGCTACACCCCATAGTCCTTGTCCGATCATCATTAAATTTCATATGCAGGTTTGAGGTCATGTCTAGATGAGAAAGCCCCCTTTGATCGTGATCAGTCAACTGTGATGGCTGCCCGAGCTCAGAACCCGAAAACCTTTAGCACAGTCTACAGGTCGTATTTATGAAGGGATTTCATGGTAACTTGGTAGGATGACTCTGTATAATATCTAGATGAGAACATCCCCTTTTGGTCATGATATGTCAACCATGACAGCTTTTAGCACAGTCTACAGGCCATATTTAATATGGAGGGATTTCATTGTAACTTAGTAGGATGACTCTGTATGATGTCTAGATGAGAACTTTCCCATTTGGTGGCGATCTGTCAACTTTGATGACTGCCCAAGCCCAAAGCCCGAAAACCTTTAGCACAGTCTATGCACCACATTTATGGAAGGATTTCATTGTAACTTGGTAAGTTGACTCCATATAATGTCTAGATGAGAACGGCCCCTTTTCGTTGCGATTGGTCAACTGTGATGGCTACAGGGGCTCAAAGCCCAAAAACCTTTAGCAAAGTCTACAGATCATATTTATGAAGGGATTTCATTGTAACATAGTAGAATGACTCCAGATAATGTCTCGATGAGAACATCCCATTTTGGTCATGATCATTCAACCAAGATGGCTGCCTAAGCCTAAAACCTGAAAAACTTTAGTACAGACTGCAGGTTGTATTTATGAAGGGATTTCATTGTAAATTGGTAGGATGACTCAGTATAATGTCTAGATGAGGACGTTCCCTTTTGCGATCGGTCAACCGTGATGGCTACACAGGCCCGAAAACCTTTAGCACAGTCTACAGGTTGTATTTATGAAGGGATTTTATTGATAACTTGATAGGATGACTCGTTTTGGAATAATTTCTCTGTAACTTGGTAACTTTGGTTGACATACATTAACTGTGAGGGCCACATACATTAACTGTGAGGCCACATTAACCCACCCCTCAATTCTTCAGTACATTCTACACCTCAAATTATATTTTTATACTGTAGCCAATGACCCAGACTTAGCTGGTGCTAACTCTTAAAATTCAGGGCCAAACACAAATTTTACACCCCCCCCCCCCCATCCCCAAAATTTGAATCCAAATCAAAAAAACTTAAGTCCTATGTGGTCCTCCATACTTTTGCCCACTGTGCATGCGCAGCGTCAAGGAAGTACCGAAATTGGCGCAAATCCTCATTCTTTGTTTGACCCTTCTGTCAGTAACTTTCTCACTGACTTCTGTGCTGATAAATCTCAGTTAAAATGATGCCAGACACAATATCATGATGGAAATGATGGATCCAAGGATGCAATAAGAGGATGAGAGGAAGAAACAGTGGTTGGATGTGTTCAGGGCTGTAACTTATAATTTTTATTGAAAATTATTTCATGTTCTCTAATTTCAGGGCTGCTATGAAATCTCCACTGTTTGTTAAGTGTTTCCTCTCTCCCTTTCCTTAACACCCCCTCCCCCCCCCCCCCCCCCCCCCCCCCCCTAGTTAATCTCCCATTCTTTTGGAATATTTTTTTTAAATTTTTTCTTGAAAATTTCTTGGGAGTTACAGAATGTTTATTTTGTTATCCCCATGGTTACGTCCTCACCCTTTGGGTGTTTTGGCGCTGTTGGTCATGCATCTACCATCTGATGTATTCCAGTTTCTTCGGATGAAGATTCTGTTTTACATCTGATAGTTTTAAGAATCTGTTACTGACCTCGGGCTGGGTTTTTCAGTGCCTGGAGTCTTGTTTCCGGTTTTTATAATTCTTTGTTTACGTTGACAACGGTTACTTTCCTTTGTAATTTCTTGTCATCTGTTACATATATGTAGTAGAGATGGGCAATATACCGAAAAACCGAACCGATACCGATATCATGGGGACACCGAAAAACCGAACCGACCTATTCTTTGAATACCGAAACCAACGGTATTTTCAATTTTCCCTGTGCATTCGCTATTTATAAGGCCTTGATGAGGATTGATAGCAGTTGAAGTGTTCATTTTCTTGAAAGAAGTGACTGATTTTATTTTTCAGTTTTGTTAAGCCTTAACTGGTTGAGTGCTGGAAGCCCTATTTTGGGCTTTACTAAAAGTGACAGACAATAACTGTCTGTAGCTACGTTCTACCTGAGGAATCCTTTATTGTCCCTGATATGAATCAGATTTTTTATACAATACCTTGCTCTCTGACATTTAATTGGATAGTGCCTATAAGGCACTATCCAATTAAATGTAATAGAGCAGTATATGATGAGCTTTGATTTGTTGTCAGAAAAAACTCAGCACTTTACCAGTTAAGGACCAGGGCAGTTGTAGTAAATTATCAATAGTCTACGACCTGTACATGTCAGGTTGCTTAGCAGTGATTTCTAGCCAAGTCTTGGCTGCCTTAACAGGCAGCCAAGACTTGGCTAGAAATCACTGACCAGACAATTTTATTACTGTCATCAGGCCCACCTAAAGATGACATCTTCAGGACACACATTCTATGATTACAGACACCTTAAGTAGAGCTTGAAAAGTTAAGGCGTATTTAGAACAAGTCACCAAATTACTGTAGATATGATCTGTGTTGACAAAAGAATGACAATGTTGAGCCCATCAACAATGGCATGTGTAGCACTGTGATAGAATGATACAAGAACAACTTATTCTGTATTTTTCTGACATGGATTCAGTGAATCTGAAGTCACATACCGAATACCGAACCGATACCGCGGTATGCCCACACAAAAATACCGAAACCGATACCGAACTCAAAATTCTAATACCGCCCATCTCTAATATGTAGTCAGATACATTAATATACTCCGTAAGTGTTACGTTAATTTTTTAGATGGTTTAAAAAATTTTGTCCACACTTAGGCTTTTTTAGGATCCATTTGGGCTCATCGTTCCCATTGGGAACTTGGGCTCATGTCAAAATTTTCTCGAAAATTTTTTTTTTTTTAATTATTTTTCGAAATTTTGTTATGGATTGTATTATTATCATGTATCTTTGTATTATGAGGGTTGGTGCGAGTACTACGGCTTAATAAAATTTTATAATTATGAAAGAATTTTGTTCAAATTCTTCCTCGGATTCTCATACTCATTGTGTTTGCTGTAGTCATTGTACTCGCACTAACTCTTGTTCTGTTTGGCCAATTGGGATGACCAATATTGGAGACGTGTGTTACAGTACATTGTTAGTGGTGAGAGATCGATGCCTGTTCTCTCACCACAAGGTCACTCAAGTTTTTCAGTTTCTTTTACAGAGGAACAAGAACATGGTGATGTTTTCTGGAAGTGTGCTGTCGTCGTCGCAAATTAATGAAGAGCTAGCGGCAAAAGTGCTCAGTGAAATTAGACAAGTGTCTAGGTCCCAAAAGGGATTTACGGCCTTGTCGCCAGCTAGCTCGACCGGTGGTTGCATCACCCCTCAAATGGGTGGTATGACGCTGGGTAAGTCCGTTGCAGTCCAGGAGAGGAATACGGGTGTTGCAAGCACTATAATCTTGGATCACGCACACCCTGCGACGATGGAAAGGAGGAAGCCACTCACTTCGGTAGTAAGCTTGTTCAGGTCACCCCAGACCGCGAGTGAGAGAGGCCCCTCTCTTGTACAACATCTGGGGCCAGATGTTGTTGTTCATAATGTTTGTCAGTCGGAGCATACGTCCACACCTCCTGTTCGGGACGCTCCATCTTATTGACAGCCAGCCTCGGCTAGTCTATCGGCTTCTTCTTCGACATATCAGTACACACGACTGTACCTTGGCTTCGTGACCTCAGATATTCAGCCTGCTTCGCCAACAAAGGATTCCATGTCGTCTAGGTCACGCCATCCAGTAGCCAGGGATACGAGGCCTCATCAGTTGGGACGTTCACATAAAAGAATTATGTCGGACACACCGTCCCAGGTGCTTCCAGCGGCTAAGCAACAGAGGTCTGCTGCTCCACAGGCCTTTGTGACGGACTTGCTATCACAGATAGCACAGCTCATCGCAGCATCCCAGCAGCCTACGGAACATCCTACAACAGTTTCTGATCAGGAACTATCGGATGAAGCTGGGTCGGTTCCTTCCTATGCTAGGTCAGACAGGGACGACTGAGATTCTCATCTGGTCCACTTGGATGGAGAAAGGGAAATAACGGAGCTGGATTTTTCCCTTCGGGAACAACATAAGGTGGCGATGGAGTTTATCCGTCAAAACCTTCCTGATGTTGTTCCATCGGACCAGGCTGCTGCGACAGAGGATAAGAGACTGATAGCGTCATTGGATACTGACTTCTTTGGCCGGGTTAGGGAAGATGTTCCTGAATATCCGGTCCAGTCCAGCATTGTCTCACGGATGTTTGAATTGCTGAATGACGCTATTTTTAATTTAGCCTCTAAGACAGGCAAGAACAGATTCTTATCACAAACTGCTCTGCATCTGCCGTTCATCAATAGTAATTATAGATTTGCAACGGCAGGACAGGGCATACCGAGAGTTCCTCTGCGTTTGGATAGTCAGGCTGAGGACTTGGATTTATCTCTGCCTTCGTCTTTTTCGATCCTCCTTAGTACTATGGAGACGGCGATTTCGTCTAATAGGGCCAATTTAGACGCATTATCATACACAGATCACCTTACCAGAGCATTAGCGCAATGTCTCGATGGTAAGTAATTTGAGGACGTTCTCTCCTCATTAAGAGTTCTTTTGAGGGTTATTGCATTCTCCACGTACAACTCTGCCCTATCAGTGGCTAATTTGGAGTTGGTTAGACATGATGCGGCCCTGGCTTCATCCACTATAGTGTGGATTCAAAGGTGAAAAACTCTCTTCGAGTCTCTCCGGTTTCCGGGGATTTTCTATTCGATGGGAAGCTTTCTGTTATCTATGATCAGATTACCAAGGAAGCTTCAGATTCTCTGCTTTTTAAGTTGGTTTCTAAAAAACCTGATGTAGCAGAAAAGAGTAAGGCAGGAGCTTCTGGTGTGAGTACATCTAAAGGAAGCTCCTATAAAGGGTATAAAAAATCCTCAAGCTCTTACTCTAGAGACCGTCAGTGTAGCGACTCAGGTAGGGGACGTGGTTCTGGCCGAGACAACCGGTCAGATGCCCCTAGGTCGACAGGACAAGGCACTGGATGGGAAGGACGTGGTTTCTCTTCCCATAAGCCTCGTAGGTCCAGGAGGTGATGGTCAGGACCTCTATTGCAGTCCAGTGGGCAGAAGACTGACAAAGTTTTTGAACAATTGGTTGTCAATTACAGATGACCATTGGGTAAAAGAGGTTATCTCGGATGGCCTAAAGTTATCTTTCCGAGAAAAACCTCCGTTAACACGAAGTCCGCACTGGACTCAGCTTCCGTCAAATCTTCAAAAAAGAGATTCACTTCTAGCAGAGGTGCAATCTCTTTTGGAGAAGAATGCAATAGAGGTCGTGGAAATCCAGGAATCCCTGGGTTTTTACAGTCACCTGTTCTTGGTACCGAAGCCAGACGGCTCGTTCCATCCAGCTATAGATCTGAGCTGGATAAACAAGCTGATCATGGCTCCAAAGTTCTATATGGAGACCATTCAAGCAGTGATGGCGAGCATTCGAATGAACGATTATGCATCAAGCATAGATTTCAAGGATGCGTACTTTCATGTCATGGTACATCCGTCATTCAGAAAGTATCTTCTCTTCATCGTACTAGGAGTCGTTTATCAGTTCCGGGCGATGTGCTTCGGACTCAATCTAGCACCCTGGGCTTTTACTCGAATAATGAACTCTGTAATGGCTTACTTGGACAACATTCTTCAGAGGTACGGCAACAAAACAGTTCTTCAGAACGATGTTCAGAGTCTGCTTCAAGTGCTCTGACGTCTTGGTTTCATAGTAAACGAAAAGAAGTCGGATCTAGCTCCGTCCAAGTCGTTCATTCACTTGGGAATGAGTTTCAAGACTCCCAACAATCTAGTTCATCTTCCGTTACCCAGAGCGAAGTTAGTCAGTTGTTATGCTCGCTTTTGTCTACACTCAGATGTAGTAACAGCGAGAGAATTCATGCGACTGATGGGATTGTGCGGAGTGGCAGTGAATCTCATTCTGATGGCCTGCTTGCGCGCACATCCACTCCAGATATTTTTCAAGTTTGGAGTGTGAAGGTTCATTTGCTCGAAACAAACATCGTTTTATCGGACCAAGTAAAAAGGATTCAGACTTGGGCAGATATTTAGTGGTTAACTCAGGGAGTTCCACTGCAACTGCCGGATCCGTTTTTACGATTATGACGGATGCGAGTCAAACAGGTTGGGGTGCGACATTGAACCCAACAGACTCCAAGTGCCAGGACCTTTGGGATCCGGAGTTCCTAAACAAGCACATAAACATCAAAGAGATGATGTCAATTTGGCTTGCGCTACGCCATTGGATGAACAGAATTCACATGTTCAAATACTGTTGGACAATTCGACGGCAGTAGCGTACATCAGGAACCAAGGAGGCACTCATTCGATTCCGTTATTCGATCTAACAGAAAAAATTGTTCTGTTTGTTCATCATGTTCTTCTGTCGGTCTGTCATATTCCAGGTCGTCTGAACGTTCTAGCAGACTCGCTCTCGCAGAAAGGTCGCATGTTACCATCAGAATGGACTCTCAACAAGCGAGTGTTCAATCAGATTTGCTACCAATTGGATCGACCAATGATAGACTTGTTTGCGGCACACCTCAACAATCAGTTGCAGACGTATGTGTCGCCATTTCCAGATCCTTGAGTGTTCGCAGTAGACGCTCTCTCAATCTGTTGGGACGGAATGATAGGATATGCATATCCTCCAACTCCATTGAATCAACAGATCTTGCTAAACATCAAGCAATCGCACTGCAAGATACTGTTGGTAGCATCTCTGTCCTCTCAGAAACCATTGATAAATCTACTCAGGTGTCTGTTATGGGATGTTCCTCGGAAGCTTCCTCTACAGGAGGACCTTCTCTTTCAGGGGAATCTCGCACACTGCATCACAATCCGCAAGGTCTCAACCTTCACGTATTTCCGTTGTGCGGTCCTTCTTGCATGGGAAGTGCTTTACAGGACGAGCAGTGGATGCAGTTTCTAACAGTAGGAGGACCTCCTCTTTGCTAAATTATGCGGCAGAGTGGAAGGTTTTTTCTCGTTGGTGTAAGGATCATTCTATTGATATTTTTGATCCTTCCATTCCAGACATTGCTAATTTTTTGGTCTACTTGTTTGACGAAATCAAATTGCAGCCAGTAACCATTAAGGGTTATAGGTCTATGCTATCGAACACATATGCTTATCATGATAGCATACAGATTGGATCTAATATTTCTTTATCTAAGTTAGTAAAGAACTTTTCGATAAATAGACCTAGAACTCTTAGGTTAATTCCTAAATGGAATTTAGCTTGGGTTCTAATGAAGCTTAAGGAAGCTCCTTTTGAACCTCTAAATACTGTGGACTTCAAATTCTTGTCATATAAGACAGCTTTTCTTTTAGCCTTTGCTTCCGCAAGAAGAGTAAGTGAGCAGCATGCTCTGTCTATTGACAGGGTTTCCGCTATACCGGCAGCGGGTCCGTCGACCAGACCCATTTCCCCCGCCGATCATACTATGATCAGTCAGAAAAGCTGGTGGTTAAAATGTCGAGTACAATGCTGTATCATAATGACACTCGGGATCCTTTGTTTCCACGTAATATAGGTACAATTATGTTGTATACTATGCCTACTATTACTGGCGACAACCTGATACCTTATAACCCCCAGACGAGAGGGGGAAACAAAGTTCAAATCCTAAACGTCGCCTATAAAATTTCGGACTCAAATTGTCGTGTTTGGTCCGAAATCACTGGCTTTTATTTTGAGTGACAAATGATGTTCTCGTTTTGGAAGCTGTCACTTGTTTCAAATGAGTGTGCAGGCTGCTGTCAGGAGTTGTCTGAAACATGCCCACAACATATAGTTTTCACAGTTTCCACAGTGGTTGAATATCATCAGAAAGATACTGATTGAACACTGCCACTTTCGAGCGGTGCACAACTCATTGTGAAAGAACACTGCCACTTTCGAGCGTGCACAACTCATTGTGAAAAACGGGTGTTCAGAAAGTGGTAATTAAAAATAAAAAATAATTACAACTCTGGTATTTGAGAATTATATAACAATATAACCAGGGATATGATTTATGACTTATTGGTTCAATAAAACATGCTCATTTATCATTTCATCATGCCCTGCAACATGTGAAGTTATGACTTTCAGTGTAAAATCAATTTTTCGAATGGTGCCAAGGGAGGCAACTATTTTGTTATTCATATTGCGCTGTGTAAATTTTATCTGGTCTTCATATTATGATTCTTTTATTGAGTTTGTGTGAAGCTATATTTTGTTTTATTCGTAAATTTTTTTTAAAATGTACATATTTAAAAAAAAACACTATTTTTAAACAGACAATGTTTGTCTGTTTTCAAGGGGGTGGTTTGCAGTGCTGATTGACATACTTAACCTCCATTTCTGGCTTCGACTTTCAGGAGTAGCCTGTACAAAAAAAAAATGAAAACAACACCGCCTGGTTTTCTGTTTGTTTTATTCATTAAATTGAGGATTAAAACCCGAAATCTGAAAATGAAACGTATGTACAAGATAATTATGAGAATTTTTAAAGCAAATTCTATAAAATTGGTAGGCGGTTTCCAAAGAAACGTAACATACCCAGTGGATATTTACTTGCCTTATAACGCCAATTTCAGACGCATCCCAACGCGTCTTGCAAGCACTATTACTTGTCCCGAAGCCCCCCTCCCCCACACACACACTTTGCAATTTATCCACTACAAGCACCCCCCTGGGCTTTTACACGAGTCAGTATGGTAATTGCACGTGCATGACGTCACACGTCCGCATCATGGTTCTTTTCGAATATTACAGCAAGCGGTTGTAAACAAAGCTCAGTCAGTTAGGATTCGTGGATTTTGTGTTGTTTTGGGTTTGTATTTTTATGAAACCTCTGACCAGATGTAGTATTGTGTGTCCCGTGGGAATTTAGAGAATTGTAGGAGGAAAAAATACATATTTTCCACATCAATTATTCAGCATTTTAGCGACCAGAATGTCCCCAGAGGCCACCAGAGAGCACCTAAAAATCAAAATTTTCCTGTGGGGAGAACCCCCCGAGACCCCCCTCTATACACACGTGCAGTCGGCACGTGCGGCACATGCCTTTGGCGTGTGAGCTTCAATTTGTTTAAACTACCGGACCCACAAATTTTCCCCCTAGCGGAAACCCTGCTATTGATGATTCTCATTATCGTAGTGTTGGAAATACTATTACTTTAACTACTAATGTGGGATTTTTGGCTAAGAATCAGGCTCCTAATAAGTATCCTGAGCCTATTGTCTTCAAGGCTCTTCTGTCCTCAGATGGCCGTAGGCCTTTGCTATGTCCAATTAGAGCTATGTGTATTTATAAACACAGATCAGAATTTATCAGAAAGGGGAGAAAATGCTTCTTTGTGTCTGTAATTCCCAATAGAAAGGACATATCTGTTCATTCTATTTCTAGATGGATTCAGTTAGTTATTCGTACTGCTTATCTACTTTATCTTCCAATCAGCAGTCCGTGCTTAAGATTTCAGCACATGAAGTTAGGGCGCTGTCAACATCTTGGGCATATTCTAACAGTATTGCTATTACAGATCTTATGAAGACTGCTTACTGGTCACAGCCTTCTACCTTCAATAATTTTTATTCCCCCGAAAAAAATTCGGGGGAATCTAGCCGTGACGTCGTCCGTCTGTCCATCTGTCTGTCTGTCCATCTGTCTGTCTGTTCATCTGTCCGTCAGGGCGTAGACGGAATTCGTGTCCGCTCCATAACTTCTTACAGCCTTCAAGGATATTAATGATACTTGGTATTATTATTGCCCACAATCAGAGGGTGTGTCGCGAATAAGGTTGGAATGGCTATCAAGGCTTTTTTCGGGGGAATCAGCCACCCTTTGGTGGCCATCCTCTAGTTACCTTAGAAAAATAAAGTATATTTCTGGCGACCTTAGGTGTTTAGGTCCGTTATCTGTAGTTCAGAATGTTGTCCACTAAACGATTACAGCTATAGTTATGTCGGTTTTCTATCCCAGCTGTGGTGCTGTCCTGCTGCCCTCTTCATTCTGTGGTGATTTGACCCAGAGCAAAGGGAAGGTGTGGGGGGGAGGGGGATGATGTTCCTTTATATCACCGGCTTTATAGTGAAAAGCAAGGGAATATCTCCTCCTAAGTCAGTAATTCCGAGTCGGTGCTGGGCTGGTTTTAAAGTGTAAAGCTAATGTTTATCTCATTTATGTAATATTTTTAAAGTGTAGCTCGGTGTGAATCATTTGTATATGTCACGTGTCATACGAGTGTTAATATACAATCCCCGGACACTTTTAAATGAGTATAAAGAGTCTCATTCTCTGGACTATCTTTATTTATTGGCTTTCCTTTAAGGAATTAGTATAATGGGTTATACTGGATGTTAATAGAGATCATAGATGTTATTCGGCTCAATTATTGATTGGTGATGTGTCTTTCTTATTTTTAATAAACAAGAAAGACATATGTAAATCCTTTCTCTCCTTTTCTCCTTGAGGGGATTATTCTTTATACATAATTGAGCCTATTTGATTTTCCTTTATGTCCTAGGCCCTCCAGCCTTTTTTCTATTCAGCTAAGTTTGGGTCATTGGTTACAGTATGAAAATATGAAAAAATTTAAAGTAATTTATATATTTTTTATACTTACCAATGACCCAGACGGGGATGGCCCTCCCATGAGTTGGGAACTCATACCTCCCCGCTGATTATTAACATTTAGCAGGCACTGGTTGGAAGAATGAGACTTGGCTCCAATTTCGGTACCTCCTTGACACTGCACATGTGCAGTGGGCAAAAGTATGGAGGACCATATAGGACATAAGTTTTTTTGATTTGGATGCAAATTTTGGGGATTGGGGGGGGGGGGGGGGCAAAATTTGTGTTTGGCCCTGAATTTTAAGAGTTAGCACTAGCTAAGTCTGAGTCATTAGTAAGTATAAAAATATATAAATTACTTTAAATTTTTTCATTTTTTATTGAAAACGTAGCATGCAGGGAACAGAAATTAACATATTCCCAATTATCACAATTCTTCTCTTATTTCATAATCCTTTCATAAACATTGAACATTATCCTTTTCATCAAACACAACACACAGTCAAGTTAAGCTACAGTGTCATTGACACTTTCATTGAAGATGCCAGACACAAATCAATGATGGTTTTCATGGAATCAACAGTGTAGCAGGATGTTGGAAGTGAATAATGGTGGCTTTGGATGTTCAGGGCCGTAACTTTATAATTTTTATAAAAAATTATTCATGTTTCCCATTTTCGTGATATGCGTCTGAATGTCGTCACTTTTACTATGACGCCACTGTTGTTTTGTTAGTGTTACTTCCCTTTCCTCTCCTCTCCTGAACCCTCATGTTATACTCCCAAGCTCTTTCACCTTTTTATTGAGAATTTTTTTTTATTAAAATTCTTGGGAGTTTAACTTGTTTTACGGAATGGGTGTTCCGTTTATTCCCTGTGTTTACGCCCTGTTCGTTTACCGTTCAGGACATTTTGTATTCTTGCATCTTCTATCAGATCCATTGTTTTTTCTTCCTATGAAGATCTAGCTTTGCATCAGGTGGTTGTTGATCGGTTACTGACTTTGGGCCTCTGTTGTGCCTGTTTGTTTGGTTAGTTTCCGGTTTTTCATCTTGACGCTGTTGTCTGTTCCATAAAGTTTTGGGTACGTAATAATTCAGTGTTTAGTTTAAAACAGTTATTGTTTTTTTCTATTAGTATACATATTATATCTTATTCCGGTAGTTCAGCTTCAATTATGTAGTGCTTGTCCACACTTAGGCTCTATTGGGATGCTCTTGGGCTCATGAGGTTCCTTTGGGGTACTTAGCCTTACTTTTAAAATTTTTCGAAATTTTTTTTTTTAAATTATGTTTCAAAATTTTTTTTTTTAAAGTATGTGTGGAAAATTTTTGTGATTGTCTATGTTATGTATCCTTGCTATGTTCTTTCTGTATTATTATTGGGAGTGTAGCAGACTTATGATTTGGGCTTCAATATTATTGTATCTATTATGTATAATATGGTACCTAGCAAAAGTCCAGGAAGTCTGTCTTGGATTTACATGCTTGTTGTCTGCCTGTAGTTGCTGCACTCATTCAATACTTGTACTATTGGGATGCGAACGTTGGAAATGGGTGTCGGCCTATATGATGGGCGGTGAAGTTCTGATGTCAGAACTTTCACCGCAGGCTAATACTAGTCTTTCAGTTTCATGGTGATGCTACTTTGACACCTGTCCATTACGTGCTGCCATTGTCGCACTCTGATGAGCCCCACTCTGATGAGTAAACAGAGCTGGCTGCTAAGGTGCTAATGATTATTAGCAGGGGATTGAGGTCTCTAGTTAGTTCTCTTAATCCTCTGCATGCAGCTAGCTCGACTGGTGAAGCAGTTTCCCTACTGTGGGAGCCAGGATGCCGGGTAAATCTGTTGCAGTCGAGAAGTGTAGACGTGGGCAGAGCGAGCACCTCAAAAACAAAAGCTCACCCAGTGATGATGGTAAAAAGGGAGGAAGCCTGACAGTTTCTCTACAGGATGCTCAGCGAGATCTGGGGTCAGATCACAAGTGGGAGAATCCTGTCTGTCTCATCAGCAGTCAGGGTCGACTGTTTCCGTCACGAGAAACTTCAGTGAGTCGGAGCACCCGTCCTCGCGGTTCGGGATGCTCCGTCCACTGCAGCTGGGGTCAGCTGCTGTTATGGCTTCCTCTTCTTACATGGAAGAGCATGCAAAAGTGGATTAGCCTACAAGTTTCTTAATGGGAAACTCGCTGAGATCTGGGGTCAGATCGCGAGTTGGAGAACACTCTCCGTCCTGTCAGTAGTCAGGGTCGACTGTTTCCATCGTGAGAAACTTCATTGAGTCAGAGCCCTGTCCTCGCTTGCGGTTCGGGATGCTCCTACCACACTGCAGCCAGGGTCGGCTGCTGTTATGGCTTCCTCTTCTTGCATGGAAGAGCACGCAAAAGAGGATTAGCCTATAAGTTTCTCAACGGGAAACTCAGCAAGATCTGGGGTCAGATCGCGAGTTGGAGAACACTCTCCATCCTGTCAGCACTCAGGGTCAACTGTTTCCGTCGTGAGAAACTTCATTGATTTGGAGCCCCCATCCTCACTTGCGGTTTGGAATGCTTCTTCCACACATCAGCAGTGGTGGCGCCAGACTTACAGAAGTGAGGGTGTACAGTTGGGTATTGCCCGCCGCACAGCAGTGGCCTCGGCATGCAGCACCAAGCCTGGGTGACACCCCTCCCGAAGTTGAGAAAATTTTTAAAACTTACGTTGTAAATGGTGTTCTCTGGAGCATTCTCAGACGATTAAATTAAAATAGTTTTATCCTTTTGAAACTTATTGCTTAGGTCTTTCAGTTATAGAAAACGTCGTACATGGTGACATTTTAATGGAAGAACACTGTTGTAAAGTGCGAGTACAAAGCACCAAACGACACTCAAATCGAAAATGAAAGTAGGCTGCATTCCAAACGGATGTGTTGCACGCTCTCGATTCTAGCATTCCTCGAATACTCTTAAGTGGTATGTTTGAGAGCGTTTGAACGCGGCATGCCTTGTTGCAATTTGGGCCCCCTCGAATCTTGTTTGTTGTTTGCAGCTAATGTGTGTGTGTGTGTGTGTGTGTGTGTTTGTGGAAGGGGGGGGGGGGGGAGGGGGGGGGGGGCAGACACAAACATAATTTAAAAACTTCTCTGATTTAGTGCACTTGGGAATATGGAATTAAGCATACCCACCATAACACCGCAATATTCAATACAAAAATTAAAATTATAGTAGTTTTTTACTACGCTTGGCGAAAAAAGTGGAGGAGTAAGTACCCCCCATACCCCCTCCCCCATGGCGCCACCACTGCACATCAGCCAGGGTCAGTTGCTGTTACGGTTTACTCTTCTTCCATGCTAAGGGGTAGAAGCCTGTAAGTTTCTCAACGGAATGATCTGGAGTAAGATCGCGAGTTGGAGAACCCTCTCCGTTCTGTCAGCAGTCAGGGTCGACTGTTTCCGCTTTGAGAAACTTTAGTGAGTTGGGGTGTCCGTTCACACTTGCAGTCCAGGACACTCCTTCCACGCTGCAGACGGAGCCAATTGCAGCTATGGATTCTTCCTCTGCTTCATTGATAAAGCATGTTAGACCACAGACTAGCTGTTCGACTTCGGATGTTGAAGCTATTCTACGAAGGTGTTCCCAGTCTTCACCACCAAAGTCAGATCAACCTGCAGCTGGGATCAGATCTCCGTCCCATGAGCAGCATATGGTGAAGAAGCAGATAACCGCTGCTCCGCAAGCCTCGTTCACAGACCTGCTGTCGCAGATTGCGCAGCTTATCGCAGCATCCCAGTAGTCGCAGGTTCAGCTGTCAACAGTCTCCGGTAGTGAGTTGTCGTGAGTTGTCGGATGGTGCTAGGTCGGTCCAGTCATCTGTTCATTCATATGCTGTTGGCCATGATTATGAGATGGAACACTTAGAGGGTGAGAGGGCTATGGAGGACGATTCTCCATCCCTCGTGGAACAGCACATGAAGACTATGAACTTTATTCATCAGTTCTTCCGGATCTTGTTCCAACCGAACAAAGTCTGCATTTGCTAGGTGAAAAACAGCTTTCGTCCCTCGATAAGGGTACCATGCAAAGGAAAGACGAGGTTCTTTCCTTCCCGGGTCATTCTGCTCAGGTGTTGAACGCCTTTAGTCTGCTTAATGATGCCACCCTTGGCCTAGCAAATAGTATAAGAAAGGCTAAAGATCTGTTCTTCATGAATAGAAAATTGCTAGCTCATAGCTAGGCTGAGACAGTTGTCTTGTTTGGAATAGGGCCATTAGAAGGAAAAAGTACATTTTTTCCTTCTCGGTGTTGTATTCCTAGGCGTCAGAGGCATTTAGTTTTATTGTTGATGCCATAGTAGCCTTATGTAAATTTAGAGCGGTCTTTTTTTCTATACATTAGCAGCTAACGTCATAATTCTCCATTTAGTGAGCTTTCGAAGGATGCAGGGTACACAGAGATATCTGTCTTCACGGATATGAAGACTTTTAGGCTACGTTAGCTATGCTGAGACCAGTATCTTTTTGGAATAAGGCCATTAGAGTATGTTCTTTCCTTCTCGGTGTTGTATTCCTAGGTGTCACAGGTATTTAGTCCTATTGTTGTCACCTTAATAGTCTTATGTGAATTAAGAGCGGTCTATTTCAGTAACATTAGTGGCTAACTCCATAGTAGCCCTATGTAAATTAAGAGCAGTCTTTCTTATACATTAGCGGGTACCTAACGTCACAAGTCTCCATTTAGAGAGCTTTCCAAGGCCGCAGGTAACACACAGATATCTGTCTTCATGGAGATGAAGACTTCTAAGCTGCGTTAGCTAAGCTGAGACCTCTATCTTGGAATTAGGGCCATTAGAAGGAAACAGTATGTTGTTTCTTTCTCGGTGTTGTATTCTTAGATGTCTGAGGCTTTTAGTCTTTTTGTTGACGCCATATTAGTATCACGAGTGGCCTTTTTTCCTTAACTTGAGCGACTAACGTCGTAAGTCTCCGTTTAGTGAGCTTTCAAAGGTTGCAAATTACACCGAGATATCTGTCTTCACGGAGATGAAGACTTCTAAGCTGCGTTAGCTAGGCTGAGACTGAGTCTTTTTGGGAATAGGACCACTAGAAGGAAAGAGACATTAGTCTTATTGTTCACACCATAATAGCCTAGCTAGAATTATAAGCGGTGTTTTTTCTCTATCATTAGCAGCTAGCATTGTAAGTCTCCATTTAGTGAGCTTCCGTGTCTGCAGTTTACAGCCATATAATTGTCTTCACGGATAGGAAGATCTTTAGCTGGATCAGCTAGGCTGAGACCACTGTCCTCTCGGACAAGGTACCATTATAAGGGAAGAGATTGTTCTCTCCTTAATGTTTTTTTTGTGTTAGTAGTTATCTCAGGCACTTAGCCCTATTGATGATGCCATATTAGCCTAGTGAGAAATTATGACCGTTTTTTCTGGTGCTTGTCATTTGTTCCTTTTTTCAGGAATATGTTTCCTGCAATGATCGGAACAAGGCACAAGGAGTTCATCTAGGTTTTTTTTCGGGTGCCAGAACTTAGTTTTTCATCACCAGCTTCATTTTATGTCCATTCTATCATTTTGAATTATGATTCCACTTGGAGAATTATGGATATTATGTCTATATGGTGTAGTCTTAATTTCAAGGGATATGACAATGCTATATCGTCGGTTGTATTCCTTGCAATAGTGCCATGTTCATCACGTTCCTCTCCGTCCTTTAGTGGCAATATAGAGTTGGTCAGACATGATGGAGCCCTACAGTTTTATACTATTCTAGATGACTGGCATGAGAGCTTTAGGAGTTGCGCCAGGTAAAAAAAAGTGGTCATGCTTGGTTTTTGACCAGTTATGATAAACTTCTATTCGCTATTATTGCTCTTTTATTGAGAACAGCAGCAGGAGCATAGCTTCGGGAATGTAGTGTGAGGTTTCCTTTTTTCTATAGTTTGAAATTTTTCGCAGTTCTAAGCTTTAGTGTTACTGCACCAGCCATACTTATCTAGTGATTCAAGTAATGCAGGTAAGGCAGGGCGGGGGGTGGGGGGAGGGGGTTGGGTTTTCAATATTTGATCATGTTCATCAATATGTTAAGAGGCAATTACAGAGCAGGACATAGTTCTCTTCCCTCAACCTCATATTCATTCAATTATATTCAAGTCTTTCATTGCTCTTCAATTGGGGGAAGTTTTTGTTCTAACTTCAGGGTCACATCCACTCATTAGTTGGTTTGCTTCCTGCGGTTGTTCGTTCGTTGTTCGTATACAAGCATATGATTTCTGGACAGTAACTGTTTTTGGATTCCAAATTTTTTCATGAATACATTCGGTTGATATTGCTAGCCTCCGTGTAACCTGTGTGGCAGGCATATTGACTTATCTGGGTGACATTCTCCAAATATGGCAATTAGTCAACTCTTGAAAAGTTTGTTAAAGAGTTGTGTGCTTTTGTTATGACGTATGAGTTTATTCCTCATATTATAAATCACATTAACGTTGTTTTATTCCTTCAGTTTCCTGGTTATATTTTGTTTCTCTCTGGTTACGCAGATGATACAGGCTGTAATCAGGCGAGAGTACATGTGGGGTTCTATTGGTTGCATGCTTGATATGTATTAATCATTAGGCAGATGTATTTCTTGAATAGATTCTCTTAGATTCTTGCTCAGTGATAGTATAAGAGCTTATGAGAATTTGAGGCTATTTGGATCAGTAATGGATATTCCTACAGGCCATCTTTGCATACGTTCTCTATTTTTGTCTTCATTATTTGAAGTTGTATATTCATTCTCGGAACAGTCATTGGTTTTAACAGACCAAGGGAACAATGATTTAATTGGGGATGGTCCTTGACGGGTTTTTTAATCATATCCTGTTCCCAGGTTCTGAATCCAGTGTTCCACCAGAAGCTGTACACAAAGGGGAATCCTACTGGTTAAGAAAGCCTCAAAAAATTCCATTGACTACAGTGCTAAGCTTTCACTCTTTGTACAGCTAACCCAGTTGTTAACTGCAATAAAATATATGTTGCCATATCTCAATTCAGTTTAAATTTCGAATTTTCACTACTACCATATGGTCTTGTACTGAATGACCTTGACACTTTTTTTTTTTCGATACCTCATATTTTTTAGTGATTCTCACACATTCCGGCACACAATTACAAACAAACTTTTTAATCTTTCCTAAAGTAGACAAAACAAATGTTCTGATATTGAACCAATCAGCCAATTTGCCCTATTTAATCCTACTCACAACTTTGGGTGTCAAGTGCACTGAATCACGTGTACTCTTATTTAGGCTCTCATAACCTAAACTCTCATTCTAGTAGATTGAATGGTTTATTGGGATTTACTTGTACACTGGAATGTGTTCACCTGTTGGTTGGCACTGAAGCATATGAGTTCTCTCATAACTTTCCATTGGGATTCGATTGGACAAGTTTAAGGTGATACATATTAATATCACCGGTTCTCATCTGATCTCCATATTCCGGATGTGGTATACATTTAGAAGCTTTTGATTTTAATAACCGGGAACCTTTTAGGTGAATATATATACTTCAGTCTGCCTCTTATTGCTCAGAGGAGATTCCTATCAGACCTGTTAACTCTCCCACTTTCGCATGGAGACTCCCGTTTTGGTACCCAATCTCCCACACTCACGGCAACATCCTATTTTCTCCCGCTTTGATACTTTTCAAAATTAGTTATTCAGTACCAGTTATCCATCACGGCATCACTGAATCCACCAGCTTTTGTTTACAAATGCAAAAGCATGTGCTCTACTCTCATTGGCAAGGTCATTAAGTTTGTGTGAAACGTCACCACTTACGTCAGAACTGATTACCAATTCTGATTTTTGACAATGGCCGGCTATTGTGTTCTGTGATTATTGCAACACGTTTCACATTCGAAATAAATGAAATTGAGATGCAGGATAATTGCTGAAATTGATTGTATATTAAACACACACCTTTGCTTGATATAAGAGTAGAAGTCACATCAAAAAATAAATCACATACTATTAATTATGTACACTCAAAATTGGGCAAAAATACGCACAAATTTATTGTGCATTTCAGATTTCAGATAATTATATTTTGTAGACGAATGGCTCATTCAAATGAGTTGCGGTAATTTTCAGTATCATGTTGGTGAAAAAATTCCGATTCGCAGGTTTCTAAGACAGGCTGTGAAAGAAATTTTGTTTTTGGCGAAAAAAAATCTCTAAAAAGTTAGTAATTTACGGCACTTGGTCGTTTTTTTATCAGCAAATTGGTAGTGATAAATGGACAACAACAACAAATCCCCGAGATGTTTTGTCCTGTGGCTGTGGCAACGTTTCACTGAAAAATGATCACCGCCATTCCAAATCCAATTCATAAATGACCAACTACTTCAAGTGAATAACCGGCATGGTTAGGGGTGGGGGAGTGGGGGTGTTGGGCTTTGGAAGGTTGAATTACCACAAACAACCGACAAGTACAAAACCATTGAAATATGGATGTCATTGGAACAAGCTCAGATATTGGCACATGGCCATATCCATATTTCTGTTTTGCCCTATATGTCTATGTTTTGGCTTTTGAAAAGACAAATTGTTCAAATAAAACACATTAGGGTGGAGTGTCTCCTGGGGAGGGGAGTAACATGGAAATTATTGATGTGCTGCCTGCGCGCAAAAATCTTCTCACTGACAAACATCCAGATATCACTGAGAGCTCATCAGAATCTCACTGACGGTCACCTCCAGAGGTTAACAGGTCTGATTCCTATATTAGGTTTCTTTTCTGATATTCTTCAGTACCGCTTTATCACTGATTCCAGGCCACTTTCTTCTTTGTTTTGAAGGTTAATTTCCTTCAAAAAAGAGGGTGTGGGGGGGTGGTGATTTCTCATTACCTCTTCTGGCCTTATAGTAAGTGTGTAACTATGGATGAAGCTGTTTTTGTCTATAGATAAGACAGATCTTTTATGTACAACTTGTTGCATTGTATATAGTGTGTGTCTGTGGACGTTAGTCTCCAACTCTCAGACATGCATTTCCTAATTTTAAGCATCTTATTCCAGATTAGCCTTAAAATTGGGGGGCTCGTAACACCCAATTAGCGTAATCATTTATGCTTAGTAATAAGGATTCACTTGGATATTGCTCCTTTTATTTTGGTGGTATGCCCTTCCATTTATTGTGTAGAGAGGGATATATGTAATTCCTCATATTTTAATCTCTTATTCACCTTTGGGAGTCCTCCTGGTGGCTTAGGAGCTGAAATTTAGTCTGCTATTCCTTTAAGTCCTAGGCCCTCCAGCCTTTTTACCATTCAGCTAAGTCTGGGCCATTGGTTCTAGCATAAAAATATGAAAAATTTAAAGTAATTTGTATATTTTTTTATACTTATGAATGGCCCAGATGGGGATGGCCCTCCCATGAGTGGGCACTCATACCTCCCCGCTGATTTATACATTAGTAGGCACAACTAGGAAGAATGATGCTTGGCGCCAATTCCATTCTCTTCCTGGTTACTGTGCATGCACAGTACTAAAGTATGGAGAAGCAGATAGGACTTTCAAATTTCGGTTTTGTATGCAAATTTTAGGGATTGGAGTGTTAAAAATTTGGGTTTGGCCCTTGATATTATTGAGGTTGCACCAGCTAATTCTAGGCCATTGGTAAGTACAAAAAATATATAAATTACCTTAAATTTTTCATATTTCGACATCAGTATGCAGATGGTTAAATGTTCAAGAAACAAATGTGCTCACACCCAACAAAGTTTCTGCATGTTGTGAGAAAATTTGAAAAGGTGATCCACAGAAAAGCCATTTCCTTCATTATTATGTCCAATAGAGTACAGTGGAACTCTGTTAATTGAATAGCAACTTTGCCAATGCAAATTATTTAGTTAACAGGAGTATTCAATTAACAGGGACTGTGTCACTTTCTTGTATTCTAGAGATAAACTTAGCATTTATTCTATTATATCTTGTTTGACAGAGCTCCATGAGGTTGAGATATAATAGATTAAATGTCTGTATTGGTATTGAATGTACTGAGGGCAAATAGATTATTCAGATAAGAGATATCCAATTAAGTGGGCTCAACTGTATCACTGAAGGTAGAAACACATGTATATGTATTGAAGTGGGAAGAAGAATGAGGGCACTGACAAATGCAATATACCTTGGAAAAAGCCGAGACTTCCCTTCTGTGCAGACATGTTAACCTCAGAAAATTATTTTTTTGGGAACTGGAGAATGATTTTCAGGGAAATTTGGTGAATTTCAGGGAAAAGTACACGTACGGACAATGCACAGAAAGAACTACAACTTTTCAGCTCTTGGACCACCACTGGCACCAGGTTTCATCCGGTGGATAATGGGTTAAAAATTTACTGATGACTTTTACGTCCTGTTAAAAAATCATTGTTTTGAATATCCTCATATCCCTCTTGGATAGACCAAATGAGGGAGTTAATAGAGAACAATTCAATGGCAATCTTGGACTTAGAAGTGGTCACAAACTAGGGTAAAAAAATCATCAGAGAAAGAGTCATGACAGATTGTGACCTGAATTTGTAAGAGGGGGTCAAAGCAAAGAGGTCCTTGGTGGCCTACAGGATAAAGAGAAACCAGACTTTGAAGAGTACTTTGATGGCACCTTTGATGGGTCACTGTTCAAGATGAGGTCGCGATCGCTGGAGCTTGGGGAAAAAACAGAAAAGGAGTGTAATGTGTAATTTAGGCATAGTGGAGACCCTGGAACACTTTCTGTTAAAAAGTCCAAAATACCTGCCTAACAGAATAAAGGACATGTGGTTAGTGGGTGACACAAAGGAGAGGGTTGGTATGCTTAATGGAGAGATTGGAAAGAATGAGGTACGAGATATCATCAGGTAGTATGTCTCAGAGTTTTGGGAGGAGAGAAGAGGCATCGGGATTAGGAGGCATTTAGGAGAACAGGGCTAATCAAGGCCTTCTCATTCGAGAACTGCGACAAAGCAGTGGCTGGTGTCATTATTATATTGGGGAAGTTTAATCACTTCTCAGAATTTCTTGGTATTTTTCAAATTTCCCTTTTTTTCAAATTACTGCTGCAGCTGCTTTATACAGAAGCCTGCAGCCATGAGTTGATTGTATATAATTTTGTTTTAGATCAGGGGGAGCGTTACTAATCACTTTCTGCCCATCATCCGTCTGTCCGGCCATCGTCTGGCGTTAACTTTACATTATCAACTTCTCAGAAACCACTGGGCTGAATTGAACCAAATTTGATGTGCATGGTCCTTATCATATGTTAATTCAAGTTTGTTGGGGAGGAGAGAAAATTCTCCAAAATTTAAAAAAAAAAACTTCTTTTGAACCATTGGGTATAATGACTTGATTTTTGGTTTGGAGCTTCCTTTTGAGGTGGAGAATCAAGTTTGTTCAAACGAAGTTCGTTGAGCAATATTTGTCTTCATAATGGGAGGGGCAAGAGTTTTGGCTCTGCCCCAAATTTCTATTTTCTGAATCGATGGTCCAATTTGCACCAAATTTGGTATGTGGTATTATTGAGTCATAACTATTTGAATCATGCAAAAAGATCCCTGTGTCCCCCATGGGAACTAAAAATAGAAATATTTTCAAATGCCCATATTTCCCAAATCGCATGGAACAGAGAACTGTTATTTGGTATGAAACATTCTTAGGACCAGTAGAATGAAATAGTAAAAAGAAATTGCCATTGGTTATGTCAGGGTGTTCTGGAGGGGGGTGGGGGTGGGAGCATCAAAATATGCATATTTGCAAACATTTTTAAAAACTTTCTTCTCCAGAACACTGCTCAGAATCTTTTGCTATTTGGTATACAGCATCCAGGGGGGGGGGGGGGGGCACTTACAAGTGTGTCCAAATTAGGCCCCTGGGTTCATATTTGGGCTCAATACAGGAGTCCAAATCTTAACATAGGGCAATATGAGAAATAACCTTTAAAAATCTTCTTCTTCAGAACCAGTAGTTAGAATCTTTTAATATTTGGTATACATCATTGTTATCTGAATCTGAGGGTCATATTCAAGTTTGTTCAAATCAAGTCCCTCAGTTAATATTTGGGCTTCCTATGTGGGCCAAATTTCAACTTAGTGCAATGTGGGGAATAATCTTTAAAAATCTTCTTCTTCAGATCCACCTGTCAGAATCTTTTGGTATACAACATCTCTAGGAAGAAGTGGGGGGGAGGGTCAGATTCAAGTTTGTTCAAAGCGAGTCCCTGATCTGACTCGCTTTGAACAAACTTGAAATTTTAACTTAGTTCAATATGAGGAAATTTCTTTAAAAAATCTTCTTCAGATCCACCAGTCAAAATGCTTTCATATTTGATATACTACCTCTTTAGGGCGCTCAGATTCAAGACTGTTCAAATCGGGTTCCTGGGTTAATATTTGGGCTCTCTATTGGAGCCCAAAGTTTAACTTAGTGCAATATGAGGGAATTTTTTTAAAAATCTTTTTCTCCAAAACCATCAATTAGAATTTTTTGATATTTGGTTTTCAACATCTCTGAGGAGGGGGAGGGGGGGGGGGGGGGGGGCAGGGGCAGATTCAAGTTTGTTCCAATCGAGTCCCTGGGTTAATATTTTCCCGAATTTTAACTTCGTGCAATTTGAGGAAATTTCTTTAAACCCTGGGTTAATATTTGGGCTTCCTAATGGGAGCCCAGATTTTACCTTAGTATAATATGAGGAAATTTCTTTAAAAATCTTCTTCTTCAGATCCACCAGTCAGAATGCTTTCACATTTGGTATACAACATCTTTAGGGGGATCAGATTCAAGTTTGTTCAATGGCTTAATATTTGGGCTCTCCTTGGGGAAGTGGGGGCAGGTTGAAGTTGAAGTTTGTTCAAATCCATTCCTTAGTGTTTTTCCATAAAATTTGCCTGTCAAACTGTAGTGATATAGCAACAACCCTTGGAAGTTTGGCAGTGCTTATCTGCAGCTGATAGAATTGGAAGCAGTCAAGAAGACCTTTGATAATAATCATCTGACATGGACACCAGAGTTATGATTAATTTCATGACTTCATTCCTCTGTAGTGTTGATGAACCATGACTAACTGAATGTGACCCAAATTACTTCTTTGAACCACTTTGTCTTGTTTATTTATTTATTTATTTTTTTTTTTTTTTTTGGGGGGGGGGGGGGTGGGGGGGAGATTCCGAGAAACTTTAGTACACTTGTCATTCCATGGAAAAATTTACATATTTTGAGAAATATATTTGTTTGGTATTAATCTGTTTGCAATATGAACAGTTTTGCGGTATGTTCTGTGGTGATAAGATTTCCATTTGAGGAGGGCTGTAACAATTTTTTAATTTCGGAATCGATTAATCATCGCAAATAATAATTGATAATAATCGATTAGTCATACCTAGATGACCCCCCACTACCTCTCTTTGATGTTAAAAATGAAGTTCAAATCAGTTCAACTACCTCAAATAAACAACAAAGACGATCCGCTTTTAGGTACATTCAAAGCTTTGATGTTCTGAACTTTTGGACCGTCAGTGTAATAATCAAGACCGGTTGTCAGTTGTGAGCTTCGATGCTTCTGATGGCTTCTTGAGGTTTAACATTCTTGACTTTTTACCTTTAGAAACAATAGTTTTTCATCAAATTTTTTTTAATTATTAAACATCTAAAATGGGGAAAAATTTACCAATTCTTCAACAACAAAAAATACTAATTCATTTTGGCATGACCGATTATAGTCGATATTAATCAATTTATCATGACAGCCTTACATTTTATTGGTGTTTAAGGTCACATATTTCTGCACAATGGCTAATCATGACCATGACAGTTTTACGGGTGGAGGAAGCCGGAGTACCCGGAGAGAACCACTGAGCAACGGCAAGAAACTGTCAGCTCCCCAACATACTAACTCCACACAAGCAGGGTTAGCATTGGTTGAAGACAAGTCCACCATCGACGTGCAGTACGTCTTAGCACACAACGCCACCGTGCCCCCAAGTGGGTAATGGGAGTGAAGTGTCTTGACCAAGGACACAACGTGGTTGCCGCAGGTGGGATTCGAACCGAGGACCTCTTGGCTTGCAGCCTGCACCTCTACCTACTGAGTCACCGTGCCCCCTACCCTGGCTGTTGAGAATGTCGTTAAAGCTCAGTGCAATAAATGAATGTATAAACTCTTTTTCACAATACATGTATTTTAATTGAAACTGCAATATTTTTCAGCAGCACATTTGTGTGGTGAAACGGCTCTCAAATTCATTGCTGCTCTACACAAAATTTTGAGTCTAATCCACTAAATCTGATTCAAGCATTGGTAACTGAGGTAACCAAGGCTCAAATTGGAATTTAGTGGATGAGGTCCTTAGGGTGCTATATAAGTAAGGAATATTAGTTTACTTTGAAGTTCCCGCCTCTGATATCTCATAAATTCAAATTAACTGGCAGAGTGCTATATTATTGTTGTTCAAAGGTGATTTGCAACATGAGTATTTTTTTCAAAGATTCCATTGCTACCAACAAGAGGAGCACTAGTTTACCAATAGTTTGTTCATAAATAATTGATTTTTTACAACTTTCAGGAGAGTGCCTGTTGGCACTCGCCAATAAATTGTAACAAAACAATTTTATGTAAACATTTTTAGCTCAAAATTAGTAATTTAGTACCAAAATTAGTGCAATCAGTTTATTGTACAAAACTTCTGTATGAAAGTTCAGATTTGAATAAGTTTTTGTATGAATGTTTAATAACATGGAATACATCACATATAATATAATATTGGTATTTTTCTCGTGCAGAAATTATGCAAATTAGATGAACTTTGATTTATTCAGTGCTACTTACACACTGTAAGTGCACATGTCAATATGGCTAGGGCTGGAGGCTGTATTTATGAACCGATCTTCACGAAACTTCTTGGGTACCTTTGTTATCACCTTGGGACGAGAACGAGTGTTTTTGGGTGCGGTCAAAAATTCAAGATGGCTGCCAGCGGCCATTTTGTACCAAAATTAGTGCAATCAGTTTTTAGCTTAACTTGACATAGTCAAGATAAGCTATTGCCATCACGCGTGTGGAAGTCTGTTAGTCTGTGAGTCTGTGACGTCTGTTCACATTTTCCTTTAGCACGGGCTACACCCCGCAGTTCTTGTCTGATCGTCACGAAATTTCATATGCAGGTTTGGGGTCATGTCTAGATGAGAACGTCCCCTTTTGGTCACGATCGGGCAACCGGTATGGCTGCCCGAGCCCAAAACCCGAAAACCATTAGCACAGTCTACAGGTCGTATTTATGAAGGGATTTCATTGTAACTTGGTAGGATGCCTCTGTATAATGCTTAGATGAGAACGTCGCCTTTTGGGCATGATCTATCAACCGTGATGGCTGCCCAAGCCCGAAACCCAAAAACTTTTAGCACAGTCTGCAGGTCATGTTTAATGTGGAGGGATTTCATTGTAACTTCGTAGGATGACTCCTTATGATGTCTAGATGAGAATTTCCCCATTTGGGCATGATCTGCCAACCGTGACGACTGCCCGAGCCCAAAACCCAAAAACCTTTACCACAGTCTACAGGTCATATTTATTGAGGAATTTCATTGTAACTTGGTGGGTTGACTTCATACATTGATCATACTAGATGAGAAAGTCACCTTTTGGGCATGATTGGGCAACTGTGATGGCTACAGGGGCCCAAAGCCCAAAAACCTTTAGCACAGTCTAGAGGTCATATTTATGAAGGGATTTCATTGTAACTTGGTAGGATGACTCCAAATAATGTCTAGATGAGAACGTCCCATTTTGATCGTGATCATGCAGCCTTGATGGGTGCCCGAGCCCAAAAACCTTTAGCATAGGCAAAAGGTCATATTTATGGAAGGATTTCATTGTAACCTGTTAGGTTGACTCCATGTAATGCCTAGATGATGACATCCCCTTTTGTTCGTGATTGGTCAGTTGTAATGGCTACTAGTGCCCGAAGCCCGAAAACCTTGAGCACAGTCTACAGGTCATATTTATGAAGGGATTTCATTGTAACTTCTTAGGATCACTCCAGATGATGCCCAGATGAGATTGTCCCCTATGGTTGCGATCATTCAGCCATGATGGCTGCCCGAGCCCGAAGCCCGAAAACCTTTAGCACAGTCTACAGGTCATATTTATGAAGGGATTTCATTGTAAGTTGGTAGGTTAACTTCATATAATGTCTAGATGAGAACGTCCCATTTTGGACATGATTGGGCTACTGTGACGGCTAAAGGTGCCCAAAGCCCGAAAACCTTTAGCACAGTCTACAGGTCATATTTATGAGGGGATTTCATTGTAACTTGGTAGGATGACTCCAAATAATGTCTAGACGAGAACGTCCCATTTTGGCCATGATCATTCAGCCTTGATGGGTGCCCGAGTCCAAAAACCTTTAGCATAGGCAAAAGGTTATATTTATAGAAGGATTTCATTGTAACCTGTAAGGTTGACTCCATATAATGCCTAGATGATGACATCCCCTTTTGGTCGTAATTGGTCAACTGTGATGGCTGCAGGTGCCCGAAGCCCGAAAACCTTGAGCACAGTCTACAGGTCATATTTATGAAGGGATTTCATTGTAACTTCGCAGGATCACTCCAGATGATGCCCAGATGAGATTGTACCCTTTGGTTGTGATCATTCAACCATGATGGCTGCCGAAGCCCGAAAACCTTAAGCACAGTCTACAGGTCATATTTATGAAGGGATTTCATTGTAACTTGGTATGTTGACTTCATATAATGTCTAGATGAGAACGTCCCCTTTTGGACATGATTGGGCAACTTTGACGGCTAAAGGTGCCCGAAGCCCAAAAACCTTTTGCACTGTCTACAGGTCATAATTATGAAGGGATTTCATTGTAACTTGGTAGGATGACTCCAAATAATGTCTAGATGAGACCGTCCCATTTCGGCCGTGATCATTTAGCCTTGATGGGTGCCCGAGCCCAAAAACCTTTAGCATAGGCAAAAGGTTATATTTATAGAAGGATTTCATTGTAACCTGTTAGGTTGACTCCATATAATGCCTAGATGATGACATCCCCTTTTGGTCGTGATTGGTCAACTGTGATGGCTACAGGTGCCCGAAGCCCGAAAACCTTGAGCACAGTCTACAGGTCATATTTATAAAGGGATTTCATTGTAACTTCGCAGGAATACTCCACATAATGCCCAGTGGAGATTTCCCCTTTGGTTGCGATCATCCAACCATGATGGCTGCCCGAGCCTGAAGCCCGAAAACCTTTAGCACAGTCTACAGGTCATATTTATGAAGGGATTTCATTGTAACTTGGTAGGTTAACTTCATATAATGTTTAGATGAGAACATCCCCTTTTGAACATGATTGGGCTACTGTGACGGCTAAAGGTGCCCGAAGCCCAAAAACCTTTAGCACAGTCTTCAGGTCATATTTATGAGGGAATTTCATTGTAACTTGGTAGGATGACTCCAAATAATGTCTAGACGAGAACGTCCCATTTTGGCCGTCATCATTCAGCCTTGATGGGTGCCTGAGCCCAAAAACCTTTAGCATAGGCAAAAGGTTATATGTATAGAAGGATTTCATTGTAACCTGTTAGGTTGACTCCATATAATGCCTAGATGATGACATCCCCTTTTGGTCGTGATTGGTCAGCTGTGATGGCTACAGGTGCCCGAAGCCCGAAAACCTTGAGTACAGGGACCAGCCTAGGGGGTTATTTTAGGGAGACTTCAAGTCTCCCTCCAGAAAAAATAGGGAGACTGCAGAGTCATGTAGGGAGACTTCATAGGCAAGTGGGGAAAATTAAGAATATTCATGTACCACCCCCGCCGCCCCTTCATATTTTCAATTTATGGTCCTCCATTAACGTACAAATAATCCAGGTCCAGTTGTCTATGATGCATCTGTGCCAGGTTAAAAAATCACAATGTAATTATTGACTGAAAATCCCCCACTGCTACCTTCTCCTTCATGACCCCTCACCTCTTCTTCGTGCCAATCCCCCATCACCCTCCTGTGGTTGCCTTTCAACAAAGTCTACTAAGCTAATAATTTCCTAAGTCTGAAAGTGTGAACAGGACCAGATGTAAGAAGGTTGCTTGGGAGGTACTTTGTTAGTTAATAAACAAAACACATTCTGGGGTCGAGTATTTTGTAAAAGAAATGTCATTCCGCATCATTTTTATGGCATTCCGGTGTCATTCCGCGTCATTTCATGTCATTCCGATGTTTAGGAGGACCCTTTTTGAAGATCGTCCACATGCACACTTGTGTCCTGTACAAAGCTTTTCTTGACATCACTAAAGCTTTTTTTCACGTGTTTCAATTCCATTCGTGTTTTTCTGGGAATAGACAGCCCAACAGTTAACAGTCGTCAGCAAATCGAAATAAAAATAATGTGTTATAAAATACGTCCGTTGTGTATACATTTTCGGCATCCTAAGCGACGTAACCTACTTTCAAACTGGGTTGTTTTGTTGAGTCGTGTAAGTCACTTATTTTTGTTTCGACACTTGAAGCTCCAACTGGAACGCAACAAAATAGAAATAAAAAAAATCCTCCGAAAGCGACAATGGACAATTGCTTGTCGTGTGATTTCAAATAAATGGACGTTTATTTGACGAATTAAAATGCCCATTTATCACATTCGAGCACATTCGATTTTTGAAAATACTCGTTTTCGTGTAAACCTCTCATCACTCAGTTCAGCCTTTTCTCATTTTGGCCAATTTTTAGAGGGCGACTTGTAATCGCCCCGACTATTTTTCTAGGCGACTTTGGGCTTAGAAGGGCGACTTAATCGCCCTAGTCGCCCTCATGGCTGGTCCCTGCTTGAGTACAGTCTACAGGTCATATTTATGAAGGGATTTCATTGTAACTTCGCAGGATCATTCCAGATGATGCCCAGATGAGATTGTCCCCTTTGGTTGCGATCATTCAACCATGATGGCTGCCCCAGCCCGAAGCCCGAAAACCTTTAGCACAGTCTACAGGTCATATTTATGAAGGGATTTCATTGTAACTTGGTAGGTTGACTTCATATAATGTCTAGATGAGAACGTCCCCTTTTGGACACGATTGGGCAACTGTGTCGGCTTCAGGGGCCCAAAGCCCAAAAACCTTTAGAACAGTCTACAGGTCATAATTATGAAGGGATTTCATTGTAGCTTGGTAGGATGACTCCAAATAGTGTCCAGATGAGAATGTCCCCTTTTGGTTGCGATCATTCAACCATGATGGCTGCCAGAGCCCAAAGCCCAAAAACCTTTAGCACAGTCTACAGGTCATATTTATTAAGGGATTTCATTGTAACTTGGTAGATTGACTTCATATAATGTCTAGATTAGAACGTCCCCTTTGGACGCAATTGGGAAACTGACGGCTACAGGGGCCCGAAGCCTGAAAACCTTTAGCACAGTCTACAGGCCATATTTATGAGGGGATTTTAATGTAACTTGATAGGATGACTCATTTTGGAATAATTTCACTGTAACTTGGTAACTTTTGTTGATATACGTTAGCTGTGAGGGCCACTTACATTAACTGTGAGGTCATATTAACCCACCCCTCAGCTCTTTAGTACAGTGTACACCTCATATTATTTTTATCATAAACATAGCACACAGGGAACAGAAATTAACATATTCCCAATTATCACAATTCTTGTCTTATTTCATAATCGTTTCATAAACATTGAACATTATCCTTTTCATCAAACACAACACACAAGTTAAGCTACAGTGTCATTGACACTTTCATTTGTACACAACTTCTGTATGAAAGTTCTCATTTGAATAAATTTTTGTATGAATGTTTAGTAACATGGAATACATCACATATAATACAGGTTTTTTTCTCGTGCAGAAATTATGCAAATTAGATGAACTTTGATTTATTCAGTGCTACTTGTACTCTGTAAGTGCACATGTCTATACGGCTCGGGCTAGAGGCTGTATTTATGAACCGATCTTCACAAAACTTCTTGGGTACCTTTGTTATCACCTTGGGACGAGAACGAGTGTTTCTGGGTGCGGTCCAAAATTCAAGATGGCTGCTAGTGGCCATTTTGTACCGAAATTAGGTCCAATCAGTTTTTTGTACACAACTTCTATTCGGCTCAGGCTAGAGGCCATATTTATGAACCGATCTTTACGAAACTTCTTGGGTACCTTTGTTATTACGTGGGACGAGAACAAGTGTTTTGGGTGCGGTCCAAAATTCAAGATGGCCGCCATTTTGTACCAGAATTAGTGCAATCAGTTTTTCTGTACAGAACTTCTGTATGAAAGTACTGATTTGAATAAATTTTTGTAGGAATGTTTAATAACATGGAATACATCACATATAATACAGGTTTTTTTCTTGTGCAGAAATTATGCAAATTAGATGAACTTTGATTTGTTCAGTGCTACATGTTAGTACGACTCGGGCTAGAGTCTGTATTTATGAACCGATCATCACAAAACTTCTTGGGGTACCTTTGTTATCAACTTGTGACAGGAACGAGTGTTTTGGGGTGCCTTTGTTATCACTGTGCTGTGAGAACAAATATTTTTGGGTTCAGTCAGACCCACTCTGGGACTCAAAGATTTCTTTTCTAGTTGAGCATCTAACTGTCACCCCAACTTTACAGTACTTTACCTATATATTTGTTACAGGCTATGGTCAGCATTTATGTACAGACCGTTACAATACTTTACATGTACCTTTGTTATCAGGTCATTACCTAGATGTTTGTCATTGCTGTGTCACATACTATACATGTACATGTCTTAAAGAAGTTGAGCTACAGTGTCTTTGACACTTTCATTTTGTTCTATTGTTGAGTAATGATCAAGCTAATACATACAGTGTAAAGCCACTAAATGGCTTTCAGCACTTTTCAATAGAGCCATGATAGTCGCTTCTAGCAATCAACCAGTTAAATATACACAAATTATACATCAAAATAAAGGTTGTGATGTAGTGGACACAAGTTGACAACAGTCATCAATGGCTTCTGGAAGTCTGCCATCCATATTTATACCAGAACTGATAATAAAATAATATTTTGTGAGAACAGCTGGTGGCCAAATGTGCTTCTATTTCTACTTCTACCATTTAGTAGCCCCAATCAATACATAGATTATTCTGCTACTTTAGTAGGAGTCTGTGGGAGCGTGGTTGCTCAGTGGTTACGGCATTGAACTTCAAACCAAGAGGGTCAGGGTTTGGACCCTGCAATGGGTAACTGGCAAGGCACTTAATCCTGATTACCCATGTGGGGGCATGGTGGCGCTGTGTACTAAGGCATACTGCACATTGATGGTGCACCTGTCTTCAACCAATGCTAACCCTGCTTAAGTAGGGTCAGTATATTGAGGAGTCTGGCAGTTGCTTCCCATTACTCAGTGGTTCTCTCTGGGTACACTGGCTACCTCCACCCGTAAAACTGTCTGACTTGAGGTGACCCTGGCTGTCAAAAGTGTCGTTGGACTCCAATAAATAAATAAAAGGAGTGTGCATAAAAATGAGTTAGTTTTACTATTGTAACCAGACTTTGAAGCATTCAACACTTCCAAGGGTTACTGTGTTATTCGGTAAAACGTTCCAGTCCCTTAATGTTTTCGGGTAGAAAGATTCTAACTTCTGTTAGACATGATGGTACTTGGAACCCTGTTGCATTTATATTACCTGATTGTCGATCTGGTTGGACAAGGGTGCTCTCCATATTTATGTATACTTCAGATATTCAAGAAAAGAGGTAGGCATTCAAAACACTTCATGATGCAGCGACAGGTGACAGGCCTTCGTTTGAGAAAATGCCAACATTTTCAGCATTTTTTATTAGCTCAACTTGACAACATCAAGTATGAGCTATTGGGATGGGTTGCAATCTGTTGTCCATCTGTATTGCCATACGTATGTCCATATGTCTGTCCATCCACAATTCCTTTAACACACCATACAGACCGCATCTCTCACCTGATCAGTTCCAAATTTCATACATGACTTTAGGGCAATGTCTAGATGGTAGCTATCAAATTTTTAAAATTTTGCTGAAAAACATGGCCGCCAGTGGCCATCTTGGATTTGGATACAGATTGTCTAAAAATTCCTTTAGCACACCCTACACGCCGCAGCTCTCACCCGACCAGTCCCAGATTTTCTCTTTTTTTTGGGGGGGGGGGGGGGGATGGGGGAATGTCCAGATTGGAGCTATCAAATTTTCTGTAATTTTGTTGAAAAACATGGCTGCCCATGTCCATCTTAGATATGGCATTGAAATTGTCAACATTTCCATTAGCACACCCCACAGGCCACATCTCTCACTCGATCTTTTTCAAATTTCATCTGTAGCTTTGGTGTGATGTCTAGATGAGAGCTATCAAATTTTTCTGAATTTTGTTGAAAAACATGGCCACCAGCAACCATCTTGGATTTGGATATAAATTGTCCAAATATTCCTTTAGCACACTTTACAGGCTGCAGCTCTCACCCGTTCAGTCCCAAATTTAATATATAGCTTTGGGGCAATGTCTAGATGGGAGCTATCAAATTTTTCAGAATTTTGTTGAAAAACATGGCTGCCAGCAGCGATCTTAGATTTGGCATATAAATTGTCAATTCCAATAGCACACCCTACAGGCTGCATTTCTCACCCGATTTTTTTCAAATTTTATATGTAGCTTTGGTGTGATGTCTAGATGGGAGCTATCAAATATTTTTGAATTTTGTTGAAAAACGTGGCCGCCAGAAGCCATCTTGGATTTGGATATAAATTGATGACAATTCCATTAGTACACCCTGCAGGCCTCATCTCTCACCCAATCTTTTTTCAAATTTCATATGTAGTTTTGGTGTGATGTCTAGATGGGAGATATCAATTTTTTCTCAATTTTGTTGAAAAACATGACTGCCAGCAGCCATCTTGGATTTGTCATATAAATTGTCAACAATCCTATCAGCACACCCCCCAGGCCACATCCCTCACCTAATCTTTTTCAAAATTTCATATGTACCTTTGTTGTGATGTCCAGATGGGAGCTATCTAATTTTTCAGAACTTCGTTGAAAAACATGGTTGTTAGTGGCAATCTTGGATATGGCATATAAATTGTCAGCAATTCCATTAGCAGACTCTACAGGCCACACCTTTCACCCAATCTTTTTCAAATTTCATATGTGGCTTTGGTGTGATGTCTTTTCTGTAGAAACACTGAGTGAATGGCTTGGCATTACTGGCTCTTTCTATTTAGTTCAGTCCCTTCTTGGACAAGTTGAGCTGCAGCGTCATTGACACATTCATAGTTGATGGTTTCAAAAACTTTATGAACTCAAAAACCCCACTACAAGATTTATAAATGGCGGTGTAGGTAGAGACACAGTGTAATCTTTTAACTGTGTGTTGAGTGAGTCTCTTTAACAAAGATCTATTACATATGTCAGCATGTACTTCGATGAGACCTGGAACAATAATTCATAAACATGCCTATTGCCTAACTTGAGGAGTTCAGACCCACTGAACTGTCTACAATGCCAGCTCTGTATGAGGTATGAGCTTACACTTCACGATTGCCCCATTTCTTATAGGCTAAAGATGAAGTCTATATAGATATAATTATTATGCCTCACGTCTGTGACATCAGCCATAGTTGGTTAATCTGATCCCTTCTAAAAGTCATAGTACTGGAGTTTTGGGACAAAACACGGGTACTATCGGAACGTTCTTCCCTGGAGACATAACAAAGAAAATGTAAGCTCCACTTCCATTGATCAGAGTCGATTATGCACGTGCTGATTGGAATTTCTCAACACCAAACAATGGTGCCATGTCTGTTTAACTTTTTTCGTCACCGATAGACAAACTTACCGACAGATATGTTATCTTCAGTGGGTGTGTTTTCAATTTTAACTGCAAACAGTGAATTCAAAACAATCAGAAGTATTAAAAACTCACATGGTTCACCACTTTAGTGAATCATGGATATGACTTCAAGTTCAATCAATTATATCTCCACAAGTTTAGTATTACTACTAGTAGTGTTCCTCGACCTCACTAAGTCTCTGCCTCAGGTTCAAAATAAATTGTTTCACTCCGCTTATATCTCACAACTGTCGTCGTCCAAGAAGAATTTGTATTCCATTATACCACTTATCAAGCATTAATAATGAATTATAACATGAACACCTTGATGCAGTTGTAAACACTGACATTTGGTGATATAGAAACTTCCAAAGCCACGGCATTTGTAATAAGTCATTTTCCAATTTGGTGATCTCGAAATGACGTCACTTAAAAGCATGTTATTGGATTCGACTACATTGTTATTGCAAGCAGACATGTTAACCTCCCGGAATGCCCGGGAAAATCCTGGAATTTCAGTGTAGTTCCCGGCCTCCCAGACAGGAATCAGTTTTGGACCAAAAATCCCGGAAAACAACCGTCAAATATTTCGTCCCTGTTGTAACTTATGAAAAACGTTCAGAGTCAAATCACATGCATTTCAAACTCTGGTAAAAACTCATGAAGCAGTAAAATATGGATTTAAGTTAAATTTATTTAAGAAAAGAGTATTTTATGATATATATTTCAACTGTGTGCATGTTTATTTCTGGGTTTTTTCTTCGGAGATTTGTGGTCAATGTGCGAGTGTCGAAGTGAAAGTAGGTGACTTTCTTTCAAAAAATTGAAAACTCCACCTTCATTTAAATGCAGTTTTTAGAAAATAAAATATTTGAAAAGGAATTAAATAATATATATTTATTTATTCCTTCATAGAATAGCTTTAATTCTCATCCCTTTTCCAAAATCAAAACGTAAACAACAACAACAACTATTTAACACAGTTTAAAAGTAGGTTAAAGTTGCTTAGGATGCCAAAAAATTATGACTGCATATTTAAACACAAGGGACTTATTTTCTAACACTACATTTATTCTGTTGTGCTGACTACAGAACTGTTAACTGTTGGCCATCTGTACCCAGAAAATTTTGAATGGAATTAAAAAAAAAATGCTTCAGTGATGAAAAGAAAAGTTTTGTGTAGGGCACAAACGTCCCACATGCATGAAGTTTGATAAAGATACCTTCTGAGTACAAATGTTCTTGAAGTAACTGAACATTAGGACATCCTTTCCTGTTAACATTTCCAGACTTGGGAAATTATTAGCTTTGATAAGAGCAAACCACAGGTGGTGGTGCTCTGTGGGACAGTGTGAGTGGGTGGTGGTGGGGGGGGGAGGGGGGGGGGGCTCATGAAGAAAAGGATCCGGGGGGGGGGGGGGGGGGGGGTTAAATCAAGTTATTTTATTATTTTTTATCATAGCATAAATGCATCAGCATAGTTGACAGCTAGTTCTGGATATAACCTGGTGTTAATAGTGGTCCATGAGCTGAAAATTCACAAGTTTTTTCTTTTATTTTGTCCCCGCGTGAACTTTTCCCTGAAATCCATCCCATTTCCCTGAAAACCACCCTCAGGTTCCCTGAAAAATTATTCTGGAGGTTAACATGTCTGATTGCAAGATTGATGGCATGTTGCAGTTAACGCTTAACAGTGAAAGCTATTTTTTGTTCGGCATAATGAAATAATTAAAATGTTTCTTTTCGTGTTCTATCAGTCGATAGTACCTGAGTTTGTGTGATTTCTGAAATAAAACCTTCAGCAGCTTCACTGCTTCAGATTTTTTTTCAGAAATCACACAAACTCAGGTACTATCAACCGATAGAACATGAAAAGAACCTTCTAATATCATATTATCATAGTCAAAATGTATCACAGGTAAAAACCACTACAGGAAATGTTTTCCCATAGTATACATTTAATGTCAACCTAAACATACAGTATCCTCACAGGACATATTCCCTGCAAACACACAACATCAATACAACATTAAATTACATTGTCACAATGTCAATGATGTAACAGCCTAATATAACCTTGTATTGACAGCCTGTGTTTACAAGTTATACAGTGGCAGCTGGGTACTAACTGTAGAAACCAGCAAGTTTCCAGCACTTAACATGTTACATTTAGTTCAAATTAATACCATATATACCAGTTAAACTGGAGACACTGTAACGGACACAGAACAGCCCTGGACCGGTCCACCTGGAAAAAATCCACCACCTACACGTGCACCAGACCGTATTCCCTTTGGTGTGATGTCTAGATGGAAGCTATGCCTGTAGGCACTCTCCCATAAATTGCAACAAGAAAAAAAAACTATACAGACCATATAACTTACCTCCACAGATAATATGAAGCACATCTGCAGAAATGCTGCCTTTAACCAATGCAGACGATATCAAAATTTATTATTTTTAAATACCATTTTTCTATTTTTTTCAAATATTTCATCAAAACCATATCATGTGACCCCTCACTGGAACGAGCTCATTGAGCTCGTTCCAGTGAAGGGTCAAATGATATGGTTTTGTTGTAATTTGTTGAAAAATAATATTTTTTCAACTGCTGAATTTGCATATTACGCAGTCAGATGCGGCCGATTTGTTAGGTAAAGGGTTAAGTTGTGGTACCTTCAGTTCAGAATAAAACCTAAATATGGGTTTCCAGCACTCAACCAGTTAAACACAATGAATAACAGACAACACCACTAGAATAAAATTGTGAACAACTAAAAATGAAGACCTCTCACTGGAACAAGTGTGTTGAGCTTGTTCTAATGAAGGGTCATAAGCTATGTTTTTGAAGCATTAATTGAAAAAATAATGAAATTTGAAAGTTGATTTTTGTGAATGGTGCCTGTCAGTTATTCTCATCACCTTAGATAAAGGACTAAAATTCAATTAGCAATCTTCGGGAGAGGGCAAATTCAATAGGGACAAAGTCTATTTTAATGAGGGGGAAAATGCCCAACAATGCCTCTCTGTAGTGCTACCTCCACCCCCCACCTTAAACACAGGGCCCTGCGAATCACCCATTTTCAGTTTGAAATGAATCTTGAATCAAATCAGGTCTTTTACTCAAATTTGAATTTAATCTGGATGTCTTTAGAATGACTGACTGGCTGGCGGAAGGGGTGCTGTAAACACGATTTATTCCAACAGTGATAGCTCAAGTCCCGCTAATAATAAAAATAATAAAATAAAAATAATATATTCCAATTACATCACCAAGGCATGCCTTGGTCGAAGACATGCCTTGGTGATGTAGTTGGAATATTACCCTGTAAGATTATAGTTTTATAGTTCAAAAACAGAAATGGGTGTGAGAATCATCAGTACTAGGCACTAGCTGCTAGCAACAGCTAATTGTTGATATTGCCTGGAAAGGTTAAATTTTCTTTCAACAGTGGTAGTGTCTAGTGAGACAGGAATTAGCACAGCTGGTAGCAAGGGTGCAGACAGGCCTGTCTTTTTGAAAATCACAGGAGGGCAGTTGCTGGCTCTCCTTGATTTATATTCAGGTGAGCACAAGCCCACCCAGACGGGCTGGTACATAGCAAAACCATCAGAATCAGGTTATTGAAGAGGGCAGTTGCTTGCGCTACCCAGCAAAATTTCAGGGGGGCTATAAGGATCTGGAGCAATCGCCCTCCTTAGCATGACAGGCCTGGTGCAGATGTTGTTTCTGTTTAGATAGTGGAAACTATACTCAGACTTTATTTTCAGTGTTATTTATATACAATTTCCACTAGAACTATATGTATTGTGAGACAACGAAGATGACCGATGTTGAGCTAGATTCGAATGGAAACAAATTGTGCAGACGATGAGAATTCAAATCAAACAAAATAGCAACTTCAGAGATTTGAAATCGAATCGAATCTTGAAGCTTTGCAGGGCCCTCTCCAAACAGTATTTTCAAAGAAATACCTAAGAAATACATTGAATAGGTTCTTAAGATTTACTGCTTGGAAGTTGTAATATGCTCAACCAACGCAGGTTTCAGGCTGGCTTTTAATCTTTAATTTAGCACTCAAGAGTGAGAACTGTTCCCATGATTTAGCCATAGAGTGACAGTAGGGCCCTGCAAAGCTTCAAGATTAAATTTGGATTTGAATCTTTCATGAGATTTGATTTGATTCATAGAGGATATCTAGTGCTTTTGAGTGGATACCGAAAATTATCTCATGAGTGACCGAGACAAATGTTTATTTTTCACGAGCGCTTGCACGAGGGAAAATGGCCATTTGTCTCGGTCACAAGTGAGATAATTTTCGGCATCCACTCAAAAACACTAGACTTTCTTTTTATTATACCTTTTTATAAGAATCTGATAATTCCACTCGTTTCAACCATGAATTGATGCATGAAAATAAACAGCGCATTGAATCATTGAAACGCGGAAGTGATTTGATGAATACTCGGAACAGATAGCGTCTTGCAATCCGATTCAGCTGGCAGGTTTCTAGTCCAAACATGGCCTGAAAGTCTATAATATAAGTTTTTGGTTTGGTACGTCCTTTGAAAGGACGTACCAAACCAAAAATGTATATTAAGGACTTTCAGGCCATGTTTGGACTAGCAGGTTTCATGCATCAATTCAAGGTGAATATGTGTGGGGATATGTGTTGAATTATTGCTGAATGGTATCCACCCAAAAACTTAGATTTACATTTCATTATACGTTTTAGAACAAATTGATCATTTCAAGTGATAATTAGTCACCTACGGGAACCGTAAGGGGACTATAGGATTGCACTCTGTCCGTCCGTCTGTCCGTCCATCCATCCATCCATCTGTCCGTCTGTCTGTCTGTTTTTATGTTAACACCTCTCCCTCCAACATGCTTTAAGCTACACCTTTCATATTTGATACATGGATAAATGGTTCTGAGGGGATGATGCACGCTCAAAATCTTTGTTTCAAAATCCAAGATGGTGGAATGGCGGCCATTTTTGTTGTGTTTTTTTTAAGCTTTCTTCTCTATTTTCATGTTACCACCCTTCCCTCCAACATGGTTCAAGCTACACTTTGCATAATTGGCACATGGATAGAGGGTTGAGAGGGGATGATGCACGTTCAATATTTTTTTTTCCAAATCCAAGATGGCGGCTAATATTGTTGTGCTTTTTTCTCTATTTTATGTTACCACCCCTCACTCCAACATGGTTCAAGCTACACTTTTCATATTTGGCACATGGATAGAGGGTTGTGATGGGATGATGCACGTTCATTATTTTTTTTTTCAAAATTCAAGATGGCGCCATGGCAGCCATTTTTGTGTTTTTTAAGCTTTTTTCTGTATTTTATGTTACCACCCCTCCCTCCAACATGGTTCAAGCTACACCTTTCATATATGGTATATGGATAAAGGGTTGTGAGGGGATTATGCACGCTCAATATTTTTTGTTCAAAATCTAAGTTCTGTCTGTCTGTCTGTCTGTCTGTCTGTCTGTCTGTCTGTCTGTCTGTCTGTCTGTCTCTGTCTGTCTGTCTGTCTGTCTGTCTGTCTGTCTGTCTGTCTGTCTGTCTGTCTGTCTGTCTGTCTGTCTGTCTGTCTGTTTGTTTTCATGTTACCACCTCTCCCTCCAACATGCTTTAAGCTACACCTTTCATATTTGGTAAGTGGATAAATGGTTCTGAAGGGATGATGCATGCTTAATATTTTTTTTTCAGAATCCAAGATGGCGGAATGACGGCCATTTTTGCTGTGTTTTTTAAGCTTTTTTTTCTCTATTTTTATGTTACCACCCCTCCCTCCAACATGGTTCAAGCTACACTTCTCTCAATTCTCAATTTTTAGATTCCATTCATATTTGAAATCCTGTCTAATAACCTGTATTTTACCCAAACCACCCCCCAGGTCTGACACTCCTGTTGTCATGAAACCCGAACCGTCCCCAGGCCAAACCGTCCCCAGGCTGAACCGTCCCCAATTATTTTACCAAAACTGCCCATTGGTCTGATACTCCTACTGACTGTGGTCATGTCTTATGTGACAAAAACACCTTATGTGACAAAAGCGCCATAGGGGACTAATACCATCTCGGTGGTCAAACTCTTGTTTGACCCTTAATTTGGCCTCTTAGGGCACAAAAAGGAGATGAAATTACGAAATAATAATATAAAGCACTGAAATAAAGTGCAAATTGGTTTAAATTTAATGATACAAACATTACAATTTCTTACCACTAAATTTCTAACTTTTAAGCACAATATGCAGTGTAATATTTAGCGAGGTACAAGTAAATGCAGTTCAAAATCCTGATAACACAAATGAAAATCAAAGCACTGTCTGGACTCTGAAGTTTTCATTTGGGTCATTTTGGGGATCTAGAAACTGTCGCTTGATGAAAATTTCCAGGAATATAGCACACAGTGTTTATTCCAGCCAATCGTAATCAAGTTTGTGTCGGTCACTGTCACATGATGCTAGCACTTCAAAGTATGGTCATTCTTTCAAAAATTTATTGTCAATAAATTCCACATCGATATTAAATTTATCGGATTTAAAAATTAAAAATGGCAAAAATTAACATGGATTATCAACAATTTGTTCACAATACCTTTATCCAGAGCGGGAGAACAGTAGAAAAAATTGGTGCACAGTTAAAAACAGTTAAAAACTTTTTGTATTAATGGAGGGAACACCCTAACTCCTCTCCCACTGCATAACAGTTTAGCTTGGTGCTTTGCATTTGGTGTTTCTTAGATATATAACCCCACCACACCACACCCCCCCCCCCCCCCCACCCAAGTCAAATAATTTGAAGGTCCCATGCAGAAAGGGGCTATCTTTGTACTGATTAAAAAATAGAGATATAGAAATTACCCTTTTCTGGATAGGACTCTCGAATCTGCCTACACCCCTGACAAATTTATGTTAGGGTGCTCTTGGTATCACTGTAAAACAGATCATTGCACAAGATCAGTGCACACATAAAATGTCAAATGAATATTTGAACAGCGTATGCTTCTATTTTCAGCTTAAAGAATGAAACTCGTAAACCCGGTCCACTAGATAAATTGGATTGGAGAAGGGAGCCATTGAAATCCCGAAGTAAGTCTTGGTTATTTCCACTGATTCCTATACAACTGGATTGCTGGGATGTCAGCAAAATACATCACTAAAAGAAAAGATACCCCCCTCCCCTCCCCCCCCCCCCCTCCATAAGATGGCGTCAATCAGTGCCATAACTCCTCCTAAGCCATGATGGTTGATTGTGTGAAACCTGTTTTGCGAAAGCGTAACAGCTTTCACAACATTGAACACCATGGCATCCTACCTTGCCTGAAAACTAATAACTATCAACTTAACAATTATGCAACTTGTTTTAACTAAAGTATGTTGTAAATATCCAATTTGCATTGTCACGAAAATTGTGAAAATCATCAACATATTTATTTTTCGCAGAATCAAAATATATTGTTTAAAAAGCAGTTGAAGATTGCAAGATGTCAGGAAACTGAAAACCTTTGAGAAATTGTTTTTTTGCTGAGCATTGTTTATTCAAAGCAACTGCTGCCCCCTCCCCCCCCCCTCCCCTCCCACTCCACAAGATGGCAGTGGTAGAGACATTTTTCTTTGTGTGACCAATGAAGGTTCCAGCAAACCAGTTATAGTGTGAACAGTGGTTGTTTCTTTATTAGATACTTGTAACCTTAAACAGCTCAGGGTTATATTATTTTTATACTGTACCAATGACCCAGACATAGCTGGTGCTAACTCTTAAAAATCTAGGGCCAAACACAAATTTTGCCCCCCAATCCCCAAAATTTGCATCTAAAACCAAAGAAATCATGTCCTGAATGGCCCTCCATACTTCACCTCTACTGCGCATGCGCAGTGTCAAGGACGTCCCGAAATTGGCGCCATTAATCATTCTTTGTTTGGCCCTTCATCAGTTAACATCTGACTGATCTTTGTGCTTGTAAATCTCAGTTTAATGATGCCAGACACATAAATATTAGAGAAATGGTGGTTCTAAGGAGGATATAGAAGGAGGAGAGGAAAAATGAGTGACAGAAAATAATCAGGGCTGTAACTTAAAATTTTTTAATGAAATTGTGTTAAGTTACCTAATTTCGAGGCAAGGGCCTGTTGTGGTCATTCTTGCTATAAAGTTACACTGCTTGTTCAGTGTTTTCCTCTCTCCTTTTCCTTTAAGTCCCCCCTTGCTATTCTCCCATGCTTTTGGCATATTTTCTGTAATATTATTACTAAAATTTCTTGGGAGTTTTAGCTGGATAACAGAATGAATTCTGTTCTTTTCCCCATGTTTACGTCTTCACCCTTGGGTGTTTAGGCGAAGTGTTCTGCATCTACCATCTGATGTTCTGTAGTTTCTTCCCTGGAAGTCTCTGTTTTGCATCAGATAGTGTATTATTGGTAACTGATTTCGGGCCAGGGTTATCAGTGCCTGGAGTCATGTTTCTGGTGTTTTTACACTTCTTGTTTACATTGACAACAGCCTCTGTGTGAGGGGGATTTCTTGAAAATAATATATTGATGTCAGTTTAATCATATCTAGATACATTATTATTATTCGTAAGTGTTGCATTAAATTTTTAAAATAATTTTAAAATTTTTGTCCACACTTAGGATTGGGATCCATTGGGGCTCAACGTTACTTTTCAGAAACTTGGGCTTTTCTGAAAAAATATTTTTTCAAAAAATTATTTTGATTTCAATTATTTTTTCTATGTTAATGGATCATGTTATTATGTATTTTGATTTGCAGGGGTTGGTGCGTGTACTAGGACATTGTTTTCTTTTCACAATGAAAGGATATTGTTCAATTGGATTAAGAGGAAATCTTCCTCTGACTTTCATAATCATTGCATAAATGTAGTCAGTGTACTCGCACTAACTCCTGTTCAGTATGTGTTATTTTCGATGACAACATGGGAAGCGTGTGCCACGGTATGTTAGCGGGGAAATGGCCATGCCGGTCCTTTCTCCACAGGGTCACTCTAGTTTATTAATCTCTATTTCAGACGATCAAGAACAGGGTGATGTATCCGTGATGTCTTCCAAAAGTGTGCCTCCGTCGTCACAATTAATGAAGAGCTAGCGGAAAAGTGCTCATGGAAATACGCCAATTGCCTAAGAGGTCCCTAGTAGGATCGACGACCTTTGACGTCCGCTAGCTCGCCCGGTGTAGCATCCATTCATCGAATGGTTCGGCAGCCGGGTTCGTCCGTTGCGGTCTCGAAGGAGTTTTGGGTGATGCGAGCACTATAAAACAACCAAGTGCACACCCAGTGACGTCAGATTAGAGGAGAGAACGGAGGAAGCCTATTAGTCCAGTTCATAGCTCGTCCAGGCCCATCCGGGCTGCGAGCGAGAGAGGTCCCTCTCTCGTACAACAACATCTGGCCCCAGATGTTGTGGTACAAAACGTTTCGCATTCGGAGCATACGTCCGCCGCTCGGGACGCTCCGTTATATAGACAGTCCGGAGAGACTGTCAATAAGACTTCCTCATTCTCATGGCAGCACACACGACCGCACCTTGGCTACGTGACCTCCGATATCCAGTCAACTTCGCCAATCAGAGAATACACGGCGACCAGGTCACGCCATCCGGTAGCCAGGGACACGAGGCCTGTAGACTCCTGACGTTCGCATAAGAAAAGTATGCAGGAGTCAACGTACACGGAGCTTCCAGCGGCAAAGAATCGTAAGGCCGCTACTGCACAGGCCTCAATGACGGACGTGCTATCCCGAATAGCACAACTTATCGCAGCATCCCAGCAACGACAGTATCTCTGTCGCATCATGTAATATCCGACGACGCTGGGTCGGGATGCTCCGCTGAAGCATCAGGTGCGGATGTCCGAAAACTTCATATGGTCCGACAGGATGGCGAAAGGGATTCGGAGGATTTCGAGCTTTCCCTTTTCGAACAACATAAGCTGCTGTATATGTCATCCGGCTTTATCTTCTAGAGGTTGTTTCGATGGACCACAATGCTGCGATGCCGGATAAGAGACTGATAGCGTCGGTGGACACAAAAAATTTTTGGATCGGTTCAGGGACATCGTCCCTCAGTTCCGACACAGTCCAATAATGTCACAGGAACTTTCGAATTATTGAACGACGCTATTTATATATATATATGCTTGCTATTTACAAGCAAGTCTGGTTTCTTGTTCGCAAGTTACTGAGATGTCTTTCAAAAGTGTGCCTCTGTCGTCATAGTTGAATGATGAGCTAGCGGCAATAAGTGCTCATGGAATACGTCAATCGCCTAAGAGGTCCCTAGTAGGATCGACGGCATTGACATTCGCTAGCTCACCCGGTGTAGCGTCCATTCATCGAATGGTTCGGCAGCCGGGTTCGTCCGTTGCGGTCCAGGAAGGAGATTTGGGTGATGCGAGCACTATAATAGACAATAGTACACACCCAGTGACGACAGATTAGAGAAGAGATCGGAGGAAGCCTGTTAGTTCGGTTCCTAGCTCGTCCAGGTCCGTCTGGGCTGCGAGCGAGAGAGGTCCCTCTCTCATACAACAACATCTGGGACCGGATGTTGTGGTACAAACGTTTCGCATTCGGAGCATATGTCCGCCGCTCAGGACACTCCGTTATATAGACAGTCCAAGAGACTGTCGATAATGCTTCCTCATCCTCACGGCAGCGCACACGACCGCAACTTGGCTACGTGACCTCGAGTATCCTGCCAGCTTCGTCATTCAGTGATTCCACAGCGAACAGGTCACGCCATCCGGTAGCCGAGGGACACGAGGCCTGTACACTCCGGTCGCTCGCATAATAGAAGTATACACGGGGTAATGAACACGGAGCTTCCAGCGGCAAAGCATCGTAAGACCGCTTCTCCACAGGCCTCAGTGACGGATGTGCTATCCAAAATAGCACAGCTTATCGCAGCATCCCAGCAAACGACAGAATCTCTGTCGGATGAGGAATAATCCGACGACGTTGGGTCGGTTCGCTCCGCTGATGCATCAGGTACGAACGATCGAACACTTCATAGGGTCTGACAGGATGGCAAAAGGGATTCGGACGATTTTGAGCTTTCCCTTTCGGAACAACAAAAGATGCCATACAGTTCTTCCGGCATTATCTTCCAGAGGTTGTTCCGTCGGACTAGAATGCTGCGATGCTGGATAAGAGACTAATAGCGTCATGGGACTCAGAGTTTTTGATCGGTTCAGGGACATCATCCCTGAGTTGCCGACACAGTCCAATAATGTCACTAGAACCTTCGAATTATTGAACGACGCTATATATATATAAGCTTGCTACCAAAACACACTAGTCTAGTTTCTTGTCCGCAAATGCTCTAATCTGCCTTTCATCAATTCTAGGAATAATTTGAAATGGCAGGACAGGGCATACTGAGAGTTCCTCTGCGTCTAGACGACGATGCTGAAGACTGGGTATTGTCTTTTTCGCCATCTATGTCAATTCCAACCACGACGTTGGAAACGACAATGATGTCTAATAGACTTAACTTTGACGCTTTATCATATGTAGACCACCTTACTGAGGCATTATCATTACGTCTTCAAGAGAAAGAATTCCAGGATATGATTCTTAATGAGATTTCTTTCAAGGGCAGTAGTTTTCCACGTATAACTCCGCCCTTCAGTGGCAACCTGGAGTTGGTTAGACGTGACACAGCCCTAGCTACATCCACGCGCGTGGATAGTAAGGTGAAGAACTCTCTCAGAGTCGCTTCGGTCTCGGAGAAGCTTCTCTTCGACGGCAACCTTTCAGCAATCTATGAATTGCTCGATATACACGTTCTCTTGTCAATCAAGTGTAACAAGAGATTCAGACGTGGGCAAACATTTGGTGGTTGACTCAGAGAGTTCCACTGTAGTTGCCGGATCCGAGTTTTTCGATTATGACGGATGCCAGTCAAACAGGTTGGGGCACAATATTGATCCCAACGGATTCGAAGTGCCAGGGTCTTTGGGTTCCGCAGTTTTTAGGCAAGCACTTAACTTCCAAGAAATGATATTATTTTGGCTTGCACTACGTCATTGGATGAACATTATTCAGAAACGCATGCCCAAATCCTGTCCGATAATACGACAGTAGTTGCGTATATCCGGATCCAGGGAGGCACTCATTCGGTTCCGTTATTGAATTTAACCGAAAGACTCCTTCTGTTTGTTATAGAACACCAAGTTCTGTTTCGGTCCGTCATATTCTGGGTCGTCGGATCATATTAACAGACTCCCTTTCACGTAAGGGTCGATTGTTGCCGTCAGAATAGACTCTCAACAAACAGGTATTCAATCAGATTTGCTACCAATGGGAGCGCCCAGTGATAATTTATTTGCGACACAACTCACCAATCAATTGCAGACGTATGTGTCTCCGTGTCCGGATCCCCGAGCATATGTAGTTAACGCTCTATCGATCTAGTAGGACGGGATGATAGGATATGCGTATCCTCCAGCGTTATTGATTCAGCAAGTATTGCTAGGATTATACATTCACAATACAATTCTGTTGGTAGCATCTCTGTCTCCACAGAGACAGTGGATAAATTTACTTAGGTGTCTGCTGTGGGACTTACCGCGAAATCTTCCTCCACGAGAGGACCTTTTCTCGCTGGGGAAATCGTGTCAACTTCATCACAACCCGCAAGGTCTCAACCTTCACGTATTCCGTTGTGCGGTCCTTCTTGCATGGCAAGCATTGTACAGGACGAGCAGTGGACGCGATTTCTAACTGTAGGAGGACCTCCTCTTCGCTATTCTATGCGGCTAAAGTGGAGGGTCTTCCATCGTTGGTGTAGGGATCTTTATGTTGATATTTTTTATCCCTCCATACCAGACATTGCAAACTTTCTAGTATACTTGTTTGACGAGATCAACTGCAGCCAGTTACTATTAAAGGTTATAGGTGTATGTTATCTGATACCTATGCACACCATGATAGTTTACAATTGAGCCTGATGTCTCTTTATCTAAGTTAGTTTGAAACTTTTCGATAAATAGACCTAGAATCCTTAGATTAATTCCTGTACAGAATTTAGCTTGGGTTCTTATTAAACTAAAGCAACCATTTGAACCTCTTGAGACAGTAGTTTCAAATTCTGGCCTTTTAAGACAGCAATTCTCTTAGTCTTCTCTTCTGCTGAAGAGTCAGTGAGCTTCATGCACTATCGGTGGACGATTCTCACTTTCGTAGTATCGGAAACTCTATTACCTTTACTACTAATGTTGGATTTTTGGTTAAGAATCAGGCTCCAAATAAATATCCGGAACCTATTGTTTTTAAGGTCCTTCCGTCTTCGAACGGGCATAGGCCTTTACTCTGTCCGGCTAGACCTTTATGTATTTATTAACAGATCTCAGTTTATCAGTAAGGACGTAAAGCTTCTTCTGGCTCTGATGCCTAATAGAAAGGTCATTACGGTCCATTCTATTCCTAAATGCATTCAATTAACTATCGGTACTGCTTAGGATAATCTATCCTTAACTCAGCAGTCTGTGCTTAAGATTTCGGCTCATGAAGTAAGAGCTCTTCTACATCTTGGGCTTACGTAAATAGTGTTGCTATTATAGATTTAAAGAAGGCTGCATATTGGTCTCAGCCATCCACATTCACAAATTTTTATCTCAGAAATATCGAGTCCATTTCTGGAGGCCTGCATTGTTTAGGTCCATTATCGGCTGCTCAGAATGTCGATCACTTAACAATTGCAACTATAGCTATGTAGGCTTTATGTTCCGGCAGTGACTCCGTCCTGCTGCCCTCTTCGCTCTGGGCTATTTGACCCAGGGCAAGAAAAAGGGGGGGGGGGGTGTTCCCTTGGGTCACCTGTTTTATTATGAAAACAAGGAGATACCTCCTCCGGAGTCAGTAATTCTGAGCTGTTACTGGGATGGTTTTTAAGTGAAAAGTTATGTTTTAAATTCATTCATGTCATAGTTTTAAAATATAGCATTTGAATATGTCACGTGTCAAACGGGCGTTATTATACTATCCTCGGACACTTTTAAAAGAGTATAAAGAGTCTCAATCCTCTGAACTAACTTTATTTATTGGCTTACTTTAAAAATAATTAATATAAGAATTATACTGGATATTAATAGAGAATATGGATGTTATGATGCTCAATTATAGAAGGTATTGTGTCTTTCTAATTTATCATAAATAAGAAAGATACATGTAAAGCCTAATACTCCTTTTCTCCTCGAGGGGATGACTCTATTTTATATAGTTGAGCTTATTGGATTTTCCTCTATGTCCTGGGCCCTCCAGCCTTTTTACTATTCAGCTATGTCTGGGTCATTGGTACAGTATAAAAATGTTAAAAAATTTATAGTAATTTATATATTTTTTATACTTACCAATGACCCAGACGGGGATGGCCCTCCCAGGAGTTGGGAACTCATACCTCCCCGCTGAGGACATAGCGCTTACCAGGCACTGATGGTAAGAATGATTAATGGCGCCAATTTTGGGACGTCCTTGACACTGCGCATGCGCAGTAGAGGTGAAGTATGGAGGGCCATTCAGGACATGATTTCTTTGGTTTTAGATGCAAATTTTGGGGATTGGGGGGCAAAATTTGTGTTTGGCCCTAGATTTTTAAGAGTTAGCACCAGCTATGTCTGGGTCATTGGTAAGTATAAAAAATATATAAATTACTATAAATTTTTTAACGTTTGTAACATTTTATGGAAGGAAAAATTCAAAGCACCTGGAAAGAACCACTTGTTAAGTTAGTGAATTTTAAACTTTTTGATTTATTATTTGTGTGCTTCAGCCCAGATAAAATTGTTTGAAGACTTGTGTTTGCAGACCTGAAGGTACAGTACAGTCGACGTGGACTGATCAAAATCCAAGCATTGGCAGTGATGTCCACACATGCATTTACCAGGTAATAAAAATGGTCAGCAAAATTTTAATTAATGAAGCACCAGGTTATACCAAGTGCTTCATTGATTAAATTTTTGATGATTATTCCAAAAATTAGTGATTGGAATCTAATATTATTGCTGGAAATATTGCCCAGCCCATAGAAAGTGACCAGTCCACAGTGGTCATAATGTAGAACCTAAATATTTTCTGACATGGTGAGGTGAGAGTTAGCATTTTCCAAAAGTGTTCTTGGGTCACTGACTTCAAACCTAACCCACTATACTTCTTTAAAACAACAATATATAAATCAGGCCCTAAACAGTCATTTATTATTATTATTATTATTATTATTATTATTGTGAAGAATTACTTTCATTCAATGAAAGTAATTCTTTAATTGGTAGAGCGCTGAATTTTTTACATTAAAAGTGGAGACATGCACAATCTAAACAGAGTTTTGGAAAAACATCTTACAGTTTGTGATGTGGTAATTGATTCCACGACTTTGCTAATTCTGACCCAAATGACATTACTATTTGGTGGGGGTGATGTTTTTTCCAAACATAAATACCTGAAATTGATGACAAAAAAGTATGTCTCTGCACTTGAGCATCAAGTAGCATTGAATTAACAAGAAGAAATGAAAATAATGCAGACTGTTATCTGCAGAATGAGGTTCCCAGAGGGTGCATTTGGTGATGCTATCCTGCACAGCAGGGTTGCATATCTGATTTTTACCCTCTGAGAACCTCAGTCTGAATCAAGGTCTAAGGCCTAAAATGAAAGAGGTATCAAGAGGATAAATTGGGGGATTCTAGCCCACTGTATGGGATAGCATCAGCAAATTCACCTTCTGGGGACCTTATTCTGCAAATGACAGATTGCTATTTTCAGGCTTGGTTGGGATACTATGCAGAAACCAATTGTTTAAAATATTATATTTAACCCTTAAGGCCTGGAGATTTTTAAACATTTTCCCAACACTTTGAGCCTACATTGTATGGCTCAGTCAGAATTAGGCCTTAAAATATTAAAGTAACCACACCATTACCTTCAATCATAGGTCTTCTGGCTCAAATATCCATAAGATTCTTTTCTGCTCACATGCAATTATTTTCTGCAAGTTTAGTTCAGCTATTATGTGTAGAATATAAGTTATCTCGGGCAGCATCCAGGGTACATGGAGATTTAATACCTGGATGTCAGTTTTCAACCATGAAGCGCAAGCCAAATGGATGAAAAGGAGACATCCAGGTATTAAATCTCCATGTACCCTGGATGTTGCTCGAGATAATGATTTTGTCCCGCCTCCTAACACAGAAATAATGTCGAGATGTAAAATATGATCCCACATTAAGACTCAGGCAACGAAGTTTAAACCCCACACTGAGCCTCAGGTTTTGAACCAAACAGTGAAACAAAAGTCACAGCAAAACTATAAATAGACTGAGTCTATTTCCGAATCGTTGTTTATAAACCAGGAGTTTCTGCAATCGATGTGACCCAGTCGGGGTCAAAGGTTATTTTTATCACCTGGATGTTTCTCGAGTGAGAAACGGGGAACAACGGCATGCGCTCTTATCACCCGCATGTTTGAAGATAGCCGATACCATGGATATTTGTTTCGGTCATGTTGATCAATCAGAAGACGTGATGCATACTGATACAGGGACAAGTAATGTTATCACCTTGAAACCCAAAAGTGTTATTTTTAATAACAGTAACCTTGAAATTGGACTGAAAAATCTGAAAATCATAATAGGTCTTTTCCTTCTACGAGGGTACCAACCTTGTAAGTTCGGTGGGCCATTGATATGTAAAACAAAAGCTATGACCCAGAAATGTTTTTTTTACCAAGTTCTATTTATCATAGCAAGCCCATGACCTTCAACCTTTCAGTAGCTGACTGTAAAATTAATAACCATCTTCCCCTCTCAAAAACCAATTCTGTAAATCTAGTGAACATGTGCCATTTTAATCCAAAGTTATTCTTTAAAAATAATTTTTTGACAAATTCCTATCTGTAGTAACAGTCCCATGAGCTTCAACTCTGTGGCTGCTAATTCCAAATCAGTGAGGTGCTTCTCTTCCTTAATGTGATTACTTTCTGAAAGTTAGATTGACCTGTGATAAATTTCACTAATGTTATGACTGGAAACCAACAATTGCTGTTTTTTAGAAACAATGACCTTGATCTTCCCCATACAAATCTGAAAATCATTCTTATATCAGTATTTTTATGAATGTTGCCTAGTTAGTTACTTACAGTGACCTACTTTGCATTGGACAGGTCTGAATTATTGTTTCAACCCTTTATCTAACATGAGAAGCAGACAACACTTGCAAACCAAATTTTTGAATAAGTAATTTTTTTCATTTTTTGTCTCAAAAACATAGCTTATGGCCCCTCAATGAGCTCATTCCAATGAGGGGTAATAGGCCATGTTATTGAAACAAAAAAATGAAAAATTAATGAAACTTGAATGGTGATTTATGCAAATAGCATTGGCCAGATTTAGCGGTTATGTTGTGTAAAGGGTTAATGTATCAGGTGAATATCATGTTTTTTGACATCATAAACAGATTACAGTTCAACTGTTTGAAAAAGTATTGTTGACCAGTCATGTGTAAGGAAAGTGTTTTTTCTTGAAAAAAATTATTTTATTGCATTTTAATGCAAAAACTCTGAAGAGGTCTATTATTTGATAAAGTCTGAACAAAAATGAAGTTAAACCCACATAAAAATTCTTCAGCTAACTTTGTGAAAGGTTTAACCCATTTTAGTTTAAACAATTATTCAAGAATTTGTTATTTGTGTACATTAAGCTAAACGATGTATACAACACGAAATACAACAGAATACAAAATAACAAAGATATACAAATAGATATGGGTTGCTATGTAAGGTAGGGATTCTTCTTCTTCTTCTTCTTCTTCCATTATAGTGAAAGGCCACTCCTGCGGCATTGTCTCACTGTGATTTAAAAGCGTGTGCGGGAGGGGGGGTCCACGCTGGTATTTACAGGTTAAAAATGCGGATAAAAACATGTACAGCCTCCTTCTATGGTACTGCAAATCCCTGGATCCTGGTCTTGAAGGACTCCAAGGACTTGGCTATGATGGCCTCATCTGGTAGCTGGTTCCATACCCTGATGGCAGATGGGAAGAAGGATTCTTTATAGACGGTGGTACGGCAGAATGGGATCCTGTACCGTGTTCATGTCCTCTTCTGGCTGCTCCAGTTTGGCTGAATTGTGAGGGCAGTGAGATGGCAACTAGGGAATGGACAACATGGTACATCATGGAGGCCTTGGCTCTGGCTCTTCGTTGGTATAGGCTATCCCACTCTAGCCTGTCTATCATAGCTGTGACACTACTGGTGGAACTGTAGTTGCTTGTCACAAACCATGCTGCTCGTCTCTGCACTGCTTCTATTCTTCCGATGTTCTTCTTAGTGTGTGGGTCCCAGACAGTGGATGCGTACTCTATCTGGGGTCTGACCATCATCTTGTAGCATTTGTCCTTGATGGAAGTTGGGCATGACGAGAGGTTTCTCCGTAGGAATGCAGTGGTGTTGTTGGCCTTCTTGCATACGCTGTCGATATGACGGTTCCATGACAGGTTGTTGGAGATGTTGACCCCGAGGTACTTGGCCTTGGTTGTAATAGCTAGCTCCTTCCCATGGATGTAATATGGGGTGATGCGTTGCTTCCGTTTGGTCGTGATATGGATAACTTCACACTTGTCTGGGTTAAAGTGCATTAACCAGTCAGATTCCCAAAGCTGGAGGTTGTCAAGGTCGTCTTGGAGTTGACTGGCATCGGTCTCTGTATTGATCGTTCTATATAGCAGGCAGTCGTCTGCAAATAGTCTGGCCTTGGAGCTGACTCTGCTGGGTAGGTCATTGATGAAGGCCAGAAACAGCAACGGTCCAAGGACCGTTCCTTGGGGCACTCCAGATGTAACAGGCGCAGTTGAAGAGAAATGGCCCTCCACCAGTACTCGTTGTGTGCGGCCAGACAGGAAACTCCGTATCCAGTTAAGCAGACCGCCTCGGACACCATAATAATGAAGTTTGGTAAGCAATCTCTCATGTGGAACCTTGTCAAATGCTTTGGAGAAGTCCAGAAGCACTGCGTCAATCTGGGCGTTGTTGTCGATGCCGGTAGCCAGGTCCTGAATTGTTGTTATTAGCTGGGACTCACAGGATCGTTTCTTCCTAAACCCATGCTGGTAATCGGTTAGGATGTCATGATGTTCGAAGAAGTTCATAATATGGCTATGGATGATGTGCTCTACCACCTTGCAACAAACGGAGGTCAAGGACACAGGTCGGTAGTTTGAAGGCTTGCTCTTGTCGCCTTTCTTGAAGATGGGTGAGACGTTGGCAGATTTCCAGTCCTCTGGGGTTTGACCTTGGTCAATGGATGCCTGGAAGATCCTGGTGAGCGCTGGTGTGACGGAATGAGCCATCTCTTTCAAAAACCTAGTGGAAATCTCATCCGGACCAGTTGCCTTGTTGGGGTTGAGGCCTGACAGGAGTTTCAGTACACCCATCTCGGTGACTCTGATGTCTGGCGCTGTTGGGGTGGTACTGGTGCCTAGTTCTGGGATGTCTGATGTATCCTCCACTGTGAATACCGACGAGAATTGCTGGTTTAGGAGAGAAGCCTTGGATTTCGGGTCTCCATGAAGGTTCCCATTGGAGCGGAGTGGGGCAATCCCAGCACTGTCACACTTCTTACTTTTGATAAAGAAGAAGAGTTTCTTGCTGTTTGAGTCCTCCTGCACCATGTCTGACACATACGAGTTGTAGGCATTCTTACACTCCTGTTGGGTTGACTTCTGCAGTTGCCTATATCTCTGCCTGTCCTTGTCCTTGCCTGATGTCCTATACTTTGTGAAGGCTCTTCGCTTTTGTCTCGATAGTTGCTTGATCTTTCTATTACACCATGGCTGGCTGAATCTACTTGAGGTCCACTTAGTTGGTACATGCTTCTTGATGGTATTGAGGCAGATGGTCTTGAAGGTGGTCCAAAGATTGTTAATGGGTGTGTCATGTGCTGTTTTGTCAAGAAATTGTGCCAAGTCGTGTTTGAGGTCCACTGCTATCTTCCCAGTGTCTGCTTTCTTCCATAAGTGTATAAGGCGCTTGACCGGCTTCTGTCTGGATGGGACAATGTTTGTGTCAACCAAAACAATGTCGTGATCGCTCAGTCCTGGACACGACATGCACCTATTCAGTAAAGAGGGGCGGTTTGTGATGAAGACATCCAGGGTATTCGTGCCTCGGGTTGGAAAGTCCACTACCTGTTCCCCGCCGATGTCGAATATGGTGTCGATGAAGGTCGAATTGGTTTGTGCTGGGTTGTTGTGGGCTGATGTGCTGAGTGACTTCCAGTCGATGTCGGGCAAGTTGGCATCACCACCGATCCAAATTACCGATCCTTGGTATTTCTTTGCAAGGTTCTTGACCGCTGAGCATAACTCCTCTGTGTATTCTGTCTTGCTACTAGGTGGTCGGTAGAGAGACCCAATAACCAATGGATCCTTACTGTGTTTACAAGTGATTGCAGCTGCTGTAAATTCTGCGCTGGTGTCTGTATCCACTTGGACCCCTGCAATGTCTGATTTTGCTATGACCGCAACACCTCCATGTGGGTCGCTGGGGCGGTCCTTCCTGGCCAGGAATTGGTAATTGTCTGGGAGGATTTCTTTCTCTGCGATTCCGGGGTGCAGCCAGGTCTCAGTTGCAATGATGATGTCAGGTTCGATGTCTAACAGCAAATTCCAAAGAGACTCCCTCTTGGCCTTGATGCTTTGGAAGTTCGCAACTATTACACGGAGCTTCGATCTTCGATTGACTTCCTTTTTGGTAGTTCTGTGTGAAGCTGTTGGTGACGACATATGCTGGGGCGGTCCAACTGAGTCAGGGTCAAAGTCTGAGGCCATGGAAACATGTGACTGTGATGGTGTGCTACAACTACCATCCAAGATGCTGGCTTCAGTATCCTCGAAAAGGCTCGTGTTGAAGTTTGGAAGCCCACACTGGCAACAATACCAACTGATGTCAGTCCTCTCAAGTGCTTCATATACACAGGTGTTTATGCCTAGGCATTTCCTGTGGAACCATAGCTCACAGTTATTACAAGCTATAGAGTGTACCTCTCTTGACCACTTACATGCTTTACCACATATCTGGCATGGATATTTTGGTGGACAGGGTCCTGGGTTTGGGTGGCAATCATTTGCATTCAATAAGACAAGGGCGAATAGATACAGTAGGTGTCGAGACTCATGACACTGCTTAGTTGTGATTCTGAACAGATGTTTCTCTACAATGCTTGTTGGGCACGGGAATAAACTGGTAAATATGTGAAAAGTCACTGGTCTGGTCTCTTCATGACTATTATCATGCTGGTGTGATAAAATAGTTTGTGCTGAGATGATTAGGACAACAAACAGTTCTGTTTTGGTCATGTTGTTTACATTCCGGGTGTTTACTTCCGGTTTGTGACAAGTGTGTGATCGCTGTTTCAGATGACATATGTATGACCCTGTTTTCCGAGATCGTATATTTTATACATGATCAGCAGTTACTTATGGTTGTAATTATCTGTATTCTTGCGTTGGGTGCTGCAAAATGTGGCAAGTACACGAATTCACAAGAATTTTCTGTGGACCAAAAAATGGAGCCGACTCCTCGTCACGCATGCGCTCATTGTCATTCGACAGAAAGCTTATAGCTTATGTTAGTCGTCTCCTTTAACCCATTTTGTCATCCAGGCCTATATGTCAGCTTATATAAATCATAATGTTTTGATAATTTAATTTATAAGGCCTTTAAAAGTTAAAAATCAGTTTCTCAGGCCCTCCCGCGTGGTCCTTTTGGCTGCCACATGCTCTCTTTTTATAACCAATGCAAGCTTGAAAAAATAAAAACATTTTACCCAAGTTAATAAAATTGATAAATTTGTCCCTTGAGTGCAAGAACCTTCTTGCAATGCTGAAGCATTGCAAAGCCTTCCCGCACTCAAGGGACAAAATACACCACCACCCATACTATTCTGTAGATTATGAAGTGTAAAACATAAAATAAACAAGAACATGAACTTCTGATGGCAAAGAAATAATTACAGAAATAAAATAAAAAACCGCACGCATGCAATTTTACCAAAAAATGGCCTGAGAAACAGATCAGCTTTGTGGGGTCTAAATGTTTCATTTTATAATTCAATTTCAATTTTTATATTGTGTAATGTACAGGTTGTCTTTATTGTTACTGTAAGTAATTTTTAAACTGATTTTCAAACTCTCGACTATTTTTATGGATTATCCTATTCATTTTACCTCCTTGTGACTGACATTTTGGAGGTAAATGTCAGATCCTTGGGTTCACCATTACCGACATCAAGATTTCATTTGTCTGAAATGCACATCTGAGATGCCCGAGTGGAGGAACTATACCTTGTGCATGTTAAAATGGCTGTCCTCAGAGTGTACACAAAACTTCCCATTGTGGGCCAGTGGAACCCAACCCAAATCGTGTGGGTATGCCATCTTACCCATCACCAGATCCTGTCGTTCTGTAGTCAAGGTTATTGCAACTTGATAAAAAAATTTTTGTGCCTGGTTGATTTTTTGCTGTTCCTTGTTCCCTATAATTTTCTACCTTTGATGCGAGCCTTACGAGTGTCTTTCATGAGAGCCTTACAAGTATCTTTTGGTCAGGGGAAAGTCAGCGAGGGGAATAGGGCCGTTGATGGGATACGATGTCTGCGTAGCAGAAACCCTGGTTAACATCCAGCGTATTTCAAAACTGAGATGCTCTCCATAGGAACATCGTACTACCATACTTCACACTGTTTGGTTGGCATAAAATAGTTGAAGCTTGACAAAGTTTTTCGACAAACAACCTATTTTCCAGGGTTGCAGCATTCTGGAGATATAGGAAGGGGTCAGATTATTAAGACTTTTCCAAGGCAGTAGTGAGATCATATATTGTATTCTTTACCTGACAGGTAGCCAATGCAGTGATTGCAGGACAAGGTTAATGGGACCAAATTTGTGTAATGTCTGACCAAGCCTGGAAATAAGCAGACTGTCATCTGCAGAATGAGGTCCCTGGGGGGTGAATTTGGTGATGCTACCCTGCACAGGGGAGCATTAGCAAATTCACCCTCCATGAACCTCAATCTAAATCAAAGTCTCGGGCCTAAACAGAAAGGAGTAGCCAGAGGATAAATTTGCAAATAACAGATTGCTTATTTTCAGGCTTAGGTAGACATGCAGCGCCATGTTTTGCACCCTTTGTCAAGATTCTTTTCTATTTGCTTTTAAATAAGTAAATAACCATCACCTCTTTCAAAACATCACAAAATGAGCTTGAAGTCAATGATGAATTGACAGTGTTAAACATTGTGGGCGGAAGAATGTTGAGACAACTCTTGACAATTTTAGTGTTGATAGAGTTTGAGACAGCTCGTAGTCCTTGGGGAGAAAATACTCAATGTCCGAACAGGATGAGGTCTATATATTGGTAGTCAGGATGTTTTTACTTAACTGGCCCCTATTTGGGCTTTATTCTGAAATACAGGTACCACAACTTTAAGGCATAATACCTTGTGTATGTGCATCATATTATCTTGGAAGTGAAATTATTTAGGCTGTAATGATTTGCCTTGTTACAATTTATGGGAGAGTGCCCACAGGCTGTCCATCCATCCATCCGTCCATCTATCTGTCCATCAGTCCATCCATCCATCCATCTGTCCGTCCATCCATCTGCCTGTCCGTCCATCCGTCCATCCATCCGTCCGACCATCCGTCTGTCCATCCGTCCATCCAGCTATCTATCAATCTGTCTGTTTGTCTGTCTGTCTGTCTGTCTGTCTGTCTGTCTGTCTGTCTGTCTGTCTGTCTGTCTGTCTGTCTGTCTGTCTGTCTGTCGTCCTGTCCTGTCCTGTCTGACTATCTGTCTTTTCATTCTTCATTCTAGAGTTATGGTGCTTATCACTTTTTAGTGCCTGTCAGTTATGACCCTACTGATTCTAGAGCCTCTCACTGCAGTTCATCTCTCTGTCTCTCCCTCTCTCTCTCTGCAGTTCATCTCGGAGTGCAATCATTATCCCCCATCAACAAAAGCAGGAGGGGATATTGAAACAGTGTTCGTCCGTCCATCTGTACAGCACAAACTTTGTCTGCTTAACTCCTCCTACAGTTTTCAGTGAATTTTTATAACACTGGATCTGAAGTATCAGTATCAAGTGTAGATGTGCATGTGGTCAGGAATTTTTGATCTGATAAATTTTGTACGTTTACGGCCCTTGGAAATAGCAGAATTTCCATCACAAAGGCTTGTCCCCTTAACTTCTCCTACATTTTTTATAGGATTTTTCTGAAACTTGGGCTGAAGTATCAGTATCAAGTGTAGATGTGCATGTGGTCAGGACTTTTTGCTGTGATGAATTTTGCATGGCCCTTGGAAATAGCAAAATTTCCATCACAAAGGCTTGTCCGCCTAACTCCTCCTACATTTTCCATTGGATTTTTACAAAACTTGGTCTGAAGTATCAGTTCAAGTGTAGGTATGCATGTGGTCAGGAATTTTTGATGCGACAAATTTTACATGGTTACAGCCCTTGGTATTAGCAAAATTTTCGTCACAAATGCTTGTCTGCTAAACTCCTCCTGCATTTTTCATTGCATTTTTATGAAACTTGGTGTGCTGTATGAGTATGATGTGTACATGTTCATATGGAAAGGAAGTTTCAATTCGAATAATTTTTCCAGAGTTATATCCCTTGTTGCAGGTTTTTGGAAGATATCTTCAAGCCACAAAATAAGCAGACTGTCATCTGTAGAATGAGGTCCCCAGAGGGTGAATTTGGTGATGCTACCTTGCACAGCATGGTGGCATCACTAAATTTACCCTCTGTGAACCTCAATCTGAATCACGGTCTCAGGCGGTATCCCACAGGATAAATTGGCCCACTTTATGGTATAGCATCAGCAAATCCACCCTCTAGGGACCTCATTCAGCAAATGACAGATTGCTTATTTCCAGGCCTGGATATCTTCAGTTGCAGTTAAAGAAATTAAATGATTTTATCCCCTGCCGATGAAGTCAGGAGGGGGAAATTCAAATGGCATTCATCCACCGGTCCGTCCATCAGTTTGTTCAACCATCACAGACTTTGTCCACTTAACTCCTCCTACAGTTTCCAGTAGATTTTACGGAACTTGGTTTGATGTATCAGTATCAAGTGTAGATGGGCATGTGGTTAGGAATATTTTGATGCAGTAAATTTTGTGTGGTTACGGCTCTTGGGAATAGCAAAATTTTCATCACAAAGGCTTGTCCACTTAACTCCTCCTACATTTTTTATTGGATTTTTTATGAAACGTGGTCTGAAATATCAGTATCAAGTGTAGATGTGCATGTGGTCACAAATTTTTGATGCGACAATTTTTGCATGGTTATGGATGGCCCTTGGTAATAGCAAATTTTCATCACAAATGTTGGCTGCTTAACTCCTCCTGCATTCAATTTTTATGAAACTTGTTAGGCAGTATGAGTATGATGTGTACATGTGCATATGAAAAGAAAGTTTTGATTTGAATATTTTTACCAGAGTTTTAGCCCTTGTCAGCTTTGAATTTCTTGATATTCTCAGTTGCGATTAAAAAAAATTAAATGATATTTGGTGAGTGACATCAATGGGTAATGAATACATGTCCAGGTCGATAATGAGAATATTCCTATCATAACATAATAGTTGGCGGGGGGTATGGATGTCATTAGACTATCTTGTTCTATAATTATGGCCCTTATAACTTTTTGTGTCTGCAGGTAATGATTGTATTTGTTGACAACTGTATTCATTTCTTTCAACTGTAGTACTAAACTGAATGACAACTGTAGTACTAAACTGAATGAGTCATGTAAACTTTTGTGTCTGTCTTTATAAATACACTGTTCCCACCAAGCTATACAATATCATTTTAATTATTTTCCATGAAAATTTGAAAATGAGAATGTTTTCCCCACAAACCCCTCAAAATTTCTTCTTTTTTTTTCCTATTTCCAAAACTTAGCTGATAGCCCTTCAGTGGAGTAATCTTGATGAGCTAATTCCACAGAGGGATCACAAGTTATATTTCAGAAACAGCACTTTTCAATAGAGCCAGGATAGTAGCTTCTAGCACTCAACCAGTTAATAAAATTGATAATTGTCCCTTGAGTGCAACAAGGCTTTGCAATGCTTTAGCATTGCAAAGCCTTCTTGTATTCAAGGAATGAAATACACCCCCACCCATGCTATTCTGTAGATTATGAGGCCTGAAACATAAAACAAACCAAGAAAAGGAACTTTTGATGGCAAAGAAATAATTTTAAAAAATAAAAAAATAAAATAAAAAAACACACTTCTCCTGTCTGCTATCTTCTAAGCACTTCCTTGTCAGCATGATAACTCAAAAACAAATTGTCCTATCTCACTGATTTTTGGGATACTGACAGACAGTCAAAAGTTCTTGGCACCCTATGTTTTTCAGGTCACTAGAGCCCTTGAGTATGACCCAGTCGCCCACAGGGTTTTCACAACCTCTAATTTCTTGTAACAGTAAATTATCTCCAAGCAATACTATGTTGTATTTATTCACACTGGAGAAGTGTAAATAGAAGTGGAGGTAGCTGTCAAACATTAAATGTTATCTCACTATTTTAATGAAGCAGATGTCAGTTCTTTAACCAAATTGAGAGAAACCCTTTGCAAGGAAATAAAGTATAAATTATTCAGTTCAATGCTTTTATCCCTCTCAAGACTTCAATGTGGGTTCCAAAGATTTTATTTCAGTGAGAATAATGTTAACCCTTTCCATACTCACATTACTGCTCTAAACATCATTCAAATAACATGCAGAGCAAAAAATGTCTATTTCTGGCTCCTTTATCTAACCCTTTGAATGCTGTTCACATATATGTTTTTTCTGGTTTTGGGGGAAAGTTTATCTGATATCCTGTATGAATATCTTTAAATACTATTAACGAAAACCTATTTCTGATTTCTTTCACAATATTTCACCCTCAATATTAAGCCTCCATAAATTTTCTTTCTATTTTGTTTATTTATGATGCTTTAACCCCTTTCACACAGCATTGAATTTACTGGATGCCGTAAATTCTGTTTCTCTAGTTCAACTCTATACTGTGCAAATATTGAAATAATTATGAGTTTGAATCTGAAGCTAAACTATCACAAATATTTTTTATTCCACCAGCTTTCATGAAGTGGTGGACCTCAGCACTTGGTTTTTCATATCTCACTAGCAGCCTTACTCTTTTTTTCCATCTAAAGGAACTGTTGGCTGTATCTTAGAATAATTTTGCCCAAGCACACGTTGAAGATTTCACTTTCGAATCCCACAAGCTTTATGTAAATTGCATACATAGAGGATTTTAGAGTTATGGCCCTTGATGTGTTTGCAAGTAATATTTTAGTGAAGTTTGACATTCTCATTTCTGCCAGTTGAAATCTGTTTTGAATGACCATTCTGGCATATCTTAACTTAATGAAATACATGTTGAGATTTATTTTTGCACCTGTTTCTATCATGGTTTAAAGGTTACGCCCCTTCAAATATGTGTTTGTCTTTTAGTTTCCATCAAATATAAATAGTTTCAAATAACCACTTCAACATCATAAAGATGTATAATGATGAAATATATGTCTAGTTTTATCTTCATGCTTGTTTTGATTGTATTTCTTAGCCCTAGTAGCATGTGCAGTTCAAAATTAAAGTCTGATTAATTCTTAGAAGGAACTAAGATGGGACTTTCCAATAATTAATCAGTTGAAAGAATTACAGATTTTTTTTTTATAAATTTTATGAAACTTTTTCACATACAGGAATACACAGGGGATATGGAATGAGTGTTTTGGTCATACTCTATTTATAAAATGAGTCTAAGAATTTTCCATTGTGCCAAGCCTTTCGGGAGGCAAAACAGGAAGTTTGTAGTCGAGTTTCATAAACAGAGTATGACAAAACACCATTTTCATATTTTGTTTATCATATGACACAACAGTTACCAAAAACACATCTTTTAGACAGAAAAGAAGGGTTAAAGAATGGAATTTCATCTTGAACGTCATGCATTTAACTGTGATGCATCACAGCTGCTCTCAATCATACATCATAACCGTGACAAAATATATTTCCACAATTCGGCATAAAAATACTAATAAATACTAATTTTCAGTGTTTACACATTTCTTATCACTGGAATATTAGTGAATGTTTATAACAAGCAAAATCAGGCATCATTTCTTTGTTGATGTTTTGAAATAGTTATGAAATAGTTCTGTTCACACGAACATTAATTTGATACAGATCTTTTCGGTGATAACCAATCAGAAAATGTTCTTTTGAAACTGACCAATCAAATCAACTGAAGGTGTTATGAGGCACTAATTAATATTTATTGAAAATATGAAATGGTAATAAGCCGAGAAAACGGCGAAGTCACGATAAATATATTTATGATGCCAATCCAATAAGATTGACCCTTTACCCAATGCACAGGATATCAATATTTATCGATATTTATTATTTTAAATATTGTTTTTAAATATTTTTAAAAAAATTCCAACGAAAACCATATCATGTGCCCCCTCACAGGGGTCACATGATATGGTTTTGTGAAATCTTTTTGAAATTTTTTTTTTTTCAACTGCTAAATTTGAAAATCACTTGGGTGAATGTGGCTGATTCATTAGATAAAGGGCTAACAAATAACGATTATAATTAGTGAGTGAGGTCTGCAGAATACACTGACAGTAATGATCAATATTGACCCCATATTATTTCAACATACTGAGACTCGCTATATATTAGTTGTCACTGTCTGTCATTTTGTTTCTATCACACAAATCACAGTCTGAATTGGATGTTTACAAAGTTTGTTTTCAGTTCAAGGCATCCAAAAGTGGGCAGAGTTGTAAATGTGCTCAAAATTGTCATAGGTCAATAATTTTCTTGGCAATCAATGAGTTGTTGGATTTCTTCCTTTGTATTGCATCACTACTCATATGCTTTTGTAAACAAATGAATGTCCATTGGAAAATTTAATGAAAACATGAAACAGTTTGCAAACACAACTGATTTTTTTCAGTGAGAAAAGGCTGGAAAAATAAGAAATATGTTACAGGATGTTTAGTTGGTGGATACAGTATGACATGAGGTTTAGCGAGAAAAATTTTATGCTTGGCTGAAGCCACGCCTCATATTGTTTTCACTTCACCTCACTTGACACCATATCAACCAACTATACATCCCATAAATTATATTATTATGCCAGTAATTGTTATTGACCAATAAGCTTCAATATCTAGTGACCGTATATAAGACTGTGTATCATCGAGCTGACCATATATAGAGCTTATATACGGACAGTTCCGACATTTTGTGTTTGACATCCAACTCTGGCTTCGATGTTTTTCCTAATTTCGCGTGTTCAACGAACAACAAATAATTTCGCGTGTGTGTCTGTTGAGCAACGTACAACTATAATACATTTCTTCCAGTCTTTGAGAAATTTTAATAAACAAATGTAAATAAATACAATAAATAAACCACTAAAATGACATGCATAGAAGCCAACTGACACTGTCTGAAGCGAATGATGAATGAAACTGTTCCCACTTACCTTCTTGAAAGAATTGTTAATCCATTTGCTCCAGTTGTTTTATTTTTCTAGTACTTAACATTGAATTAAAGTTGTGAATTGTTAATATAAATTCCTGTTTATTGAGAAGAAAACTCCGTTGTTTCAGCGCCTTCTACTAGCATGACCTTCACATGACGTAAAACCGGGAAATTTCCTGATAGTGATAACAAAACATTTGCGCTAGGAATCTGGGTACACTTATGGTTCTGTCTCTTTCAAAGGACTGGCATAATAAATACGCTATGGGGCTTTCAGTGGGCGGATGTGGTGTGTGATATAAGGCTCAGCAAGATCAATAGTAGGCTCGGCCCTCGGCCTCGCCTAATATTGATCTCACTTCACCTTATATCACACCATATCCGCCCACTGAAAGCCCCATAACTTATAATATAGGTTCTGCATATATGGTACAGTTGGACATGAGAGGTTGAGGGTTAACCCTTTACCTAACAAATCGGCATAAGATCATTCAAATCAAGTCCCTAGGTCCATATTTGGGCTCCCTTTGAGAGCCCTAATTTTAATTCAGTGCAATGTGAGGAATGTTCTTTGAAAATCTTCTTTACAAGCACCACTCAGAATCTCTGTACAGTGGAACCCTGTTAATTGAATAGCCACTTTGCCAATGAAAATTATTCAGTTAACAGGAGTATTCCATTAATGGGGATTGTGTGACTTTCCTATATTCTAGAGATAAACTTAATTAGCATTTATTCTATTATATCTTGTTTGACAGATCTCCATGATAGATTAAATGCCTGTATTGGATATACTGAGGCCAAATAGCTCTATAAACAATGGAAAACTGTGGAGAGACAGGGTAATTTCTCAACAGGTTGCAAGATTTTTTTATTCAATTAACAGGAGTTTACTCTATAACCTATATTCAATTAACAGTTCAAATTTATACTGGAGGTATGGTAAATGCTTTTGTGTTGGAAAATTATATTCAGTTAACAGGGTTATTCAGTTAGATATTCAATTAACTGGGCTCCACTGTATTTCAGGTATAGAGCAGACTGGACTTCAAAGCAAAAAGTGCACCTTTGCTATGCAGTACGCCTTAGTACACAGCACTGTGGTGCTGTGTACTAAGGTGTACTGCATGTCAGTGGTGCACTTGCCTTCAACCAATGCTAAACCTGCTTGTGCAAAGTTGGTATGTTGAGGAGTCCAACATTACTTGCCACTGCTCAGTGGTTCTCTCTGGGTACTCGTGTTCTCCCACTTATAAAACTGACACAAGGTGACATGGGCTGTCAAAGGCACACTGCACGCTGATTATGCACTTGCATTCAATCAGTGCTACCCCCACTTGTATGGACTTTGTACATTGGGAGTCTGATAGTTGCTTGCTGCTGCACAGTGGATCTCTCTGATTACTCAGCTTTCCTTCACTCATAAAATGGTCTGACAGGAGGTAACCCTGGCTATCAAAAGTGTCGTTAAACACCAATAAATAAAAAAAATACAATATATGAGGAATATTCTTAAAAAATCTTCTTTGTAAGAACTACCAGTCAGAATCTTTTGATATTTGGTATACAGTATCCTTGGGGAATGGAGGGGAAGGATCGGGGTTCCGATTCAGGTTTGTTCAAATCATGGCCCTGGGTTCATCTTTAAATTTTTACTCAATCCAATATGAGGATATTGGTATATAGCATAACTTTGACTCCTAGATTAAATTTTATTCAAGAGGTTATGATTGAATGATTTAAATTTAACACAGAAACAAGTTGAAAATTCACAATTTATTTGTTTAACTGGTAGAGTGCTAACAGACACTTTAGTGGCTTTATACTGTGTGCATTTTCTTTTTGTTTGTGCATCAGTACATATAAGGAATGATTGTTTGTTTCTGTCTATTTCTTGAGTTATGAATCCCAAAAAACAAAGGCCAAACTCTGTAAATGGGCGTAGCCCATTTATGCTATGTTTGACCTTTGTTTTTTGGGGTTCATAACTCAAGAAATAGATAGAAACAAACAATCATTCCTTATAATTAAACCTGGGTGGCAATAAATTTAAACACTCTCCATTTGTGGAGTTCTAATAAAAACCAGGTCGCATCATGCTTCCTATTGAGAACTGAATAAAAAAGGCATAGTTTTCTAAAATTCTGTTTGAAATGATGACACATTTCACTGAAAGATGTTCTTGTGTCATTAAAAATTTTATTGACCAATGAATTGTGTAAGTTAGAAGGAACACCATAGACCACACATACAAAAAACTTCAATCTTCTTTTCCACTTGACTGGAAGGTGATACCATTCAAAGCAATGCTGGGTTAAATCTAATTCTAATTTTGATTATTTCCTGAGAAATTGAAAACACAGTTGTTAGATGTGGAGTTCAATATAAACCCAGATGACATGAAGTTGGCTGAACTTTGTCTCAAAAAGATTTCATTCAGGTTACTTGGAAATTGGAAAGTTTTGATTGTGCGAGTTTTGTTTGTGGATGCCATCAACGTCAGTGATGTAGCATTTTGTTCATGTTGACATTGTTGTGAATTGTCACGGAGGACAGTGTTTGACTGATATTTTGTTTCTTTAAAGTGGGGCATTCTCTATTGTAACCACAAACGGAACCTTCATTTCGATGTCCACTCACGTACATAATGTGTCTTAGTTGCGGCATAAATTTTGAGAACTGATTCTTTTACATACTTGTCAGTGAACCACATACATTCAGTTGATGGTGAAAGGAGAGCACTGTGGAGTGCAGGTAGGTGGCAGTTTTATTTAAATCAGTCTGATCAATTATATCTTTATGACAGGTTGGTAATGATTATGACAGGCCATTGTTTATGTTTGATTTGGGTAAAACGATGAACGTAGATGATCATCTATTAATTTTAATTGTGTATACAAAATTAAACACAGAATAAAAAGCATGATAAGGATTTCATTGTTTATTCGATTTTATTTTAAAAGTATTTTTAATATGGTGAGATAAATATTAATTAATTGTCATTTGGAAATAATAATAATAATAATACTTTATTGCACAACCAAACATAAGAAGTGGTATGGCACTTATCAGTCAATATGAGCATGCAGTGGTTCTTTTCCATTCACACTGTGCAGCATAATTTTAGCAACTGGCATTGGTGTGTGGTTTAGGGTGGGCCTAAATGTGGGATTTTTTCAGTTCATTGTGATATGAACAGAAAAAAAAAATAATTTAGCCAATCATTTTGCCTGAAAATGCATGAACAGAAAAAAGGTTTAATTATAAAGAAATGTTCATATAAAATTGTTTTGTTATTTAAGAAATAACTGTTGTTTTCCTTCGGTTTATGCGATATAAACCAAAAATTTTCAGCACAAGCTTCATAACTCGCGTAGCGAGTTATGATTAAGCTTGTGCTGAAAATTTTTGGTTTATATTTCATAAACCGAAGGAAAACAACAGTTATTTCTTATAATTTAATCCGGCTGTAATATTAAAATATAAAAACTATGTGTATGTGAATGAAAAACTTTTAATTTTCGCATAAAACAACAGTCAAACTCAGGAAAGTGTGCCACAAACAGGTCACGTCAATCATTGTCAAATTGTTTGTTGTTTTGCTTTTTGATCGCAGACTACAGATATTTAGCAAGTCACGTAACAATATCATTCAAAACATTTTTTTTAAGTTCCCCCAAAATCATGTTTGGGTATATGATCTTTTATTCATCTCCCACTTCAGTATATTTTATGAAATTCAATTGTTCCTGAGAAATTATCATTATATTCTCGCTGACTGGAGGCGATGAAAAATCGATCATTGATCTTTGTTTACAAGCTTGTTATCCATCTATCAGTCTGCTGTCACGCCCTCACGGTGACAATTGGATTGAGTGGCCGGGGCTTCCGTAGTCTTCAAAGTTGGGTCGGATGTGTGAACGTGTAGCGACATTCCAAATCATGACGTGATTTGGTTTATACGATTTTGACGACTTTCACGCTGTATGCTTTCAACCAATCAAACACAGAGGCAGGGCAAATGATTAAATTATAATTTATAGGAGAGCACCAACAGGCACTCTCCCATAAATAGTAACAAAACAATTATTGATGAACAAAATTTTGCTGGCAGCATTGTACCTTTGATAAATAAATACTCATGTCACAAAACCTTTTTTGCACTCTAATCCCACAACACCCATCTCCACCCCTGACTAAAAATATAACATTAACACAATTTGAGTTTGAATGGAGAGATTTGCAGCCACCCTGAAAACTGGAAAGAGAATTAGAATTCCAGATCCTGGAAAAACACTGGATTTTATAAAGAGTCACTAGGAATACTGAAAATCTGGGTCATAAGTAATTACATTCTTCCATAGTGTTAACTACAGCCATAGATGCTGAATGTGTTTTTCTTAAATTCTTCATTAAACAAATTTCTCAAGTGTGGGATTGAAGATCATTTGGGCCTCCTCCTGTTAGCCAAGTCTTGGCTGCATGTGAAACTTTAGCACATATTTTCATCTCAGAGCAGGTGCTTCTACATGGAGAAATGGGAGATTCATCTACATGATGATAAACTGACTCTGGAAATGGTTTCTAGTCAAGTCTTGGCTGCTCGTACAGGCAGCAAGAGACTTAACTAGCAATTATTGCCAGGTCATTAGACCAACAAGTTGTGGAATAATACAGCATCTTTAAAACTGTCAAAGTGTTCATTGCAATTGTGGCACTGGGAATTTGTGACTGGAAATTGGGGAAAATTTAGACAAAATCATATTGGGGAAGGATCTTATAAATAGACCTTGAAAACCACTAGATAAACCTCCCTAGTTATTGTGTACACTTAACCCTTTACCTAACACGAAAAGCAGACAACACTTGGACAGACGACAGACTTGTTCTTGAATAACTAATTTTTTTCATTTTTTGTCTCAAAAACATAAGTTATGATGAGCTCATTCCAATGAGGGGTCATAACTCAAGTTTTTGAGACAAAAAATAATGAAAATTAATTGGCGATTTTTTAGAATAGTGCTGGCCAGTTTGGGCAATTATGTTGGGTAAAGGGTTAAAATGGAATGACATGAGCAGATTTTATTCAGTCACAGACATTGAAACACAGATTTTGAAGTATGGGAAGATTCGCCATGTGGACAGAAAACCTTTCTACAAAATTGGTAATATGAGTTTATGTACAGTGATTAAAATTCTGATAAAAAGTTGGTGATATGGTATTTTATTATATGCTAGCCTTTGAATTATCGCACATTATCTAAAAGATATTTCTAGATGTCTATCGACTTGATAGATATCGATGAATATCCCTCAATAGCTTCCTAAATAACGTCACGCTGTGCCAGATCGCCTAGAAGAAACGATCAGCTGATCTTTGTTATTGTTTTGAAACAAACTCATTTGGGGTCAAATTGGTCTTGTAGCATATAATAAAAAAGAAAATCTACTCTCTTTTAGTCAGTATCTGGAATTATCTCATGAGTGTGGACCTGAAAGTTTTATTTTTCACAAGTGCTTGCGCAAGTGAAAAGTAATATTTTCAGGTCCACACGATGAACTTTTTTCAGTAGCTTCCTAAATGACGTTACACTTCAGCGCATGATGCCACGTTGAACGTCGCCTTGAAGGAACGATCAGTAGCTTTTTAGCTCACCTTGACAAAGTCAAGCTGAATAATCTCATCACTCTCCATCCATCGTCCATCTGTCCATCTGTCATCCATCCATCCATCATCCGTCAACACCATGTTTTGGTCATCTCCTCCAAAACCACTGGGCCAATTCAAGTGAAAGTTTATGTGAGTGATGGTCCCAAAGGTGCATTGCGTTTTTTTTTCAACTCAACATGCCCAGCCCCATAGGGAGGGGGTGGGAGAAAATGCTCCAAAATATTTTTAAAATCTTCTCATGAACCAGTGGGTACAATGACTTGATATTTGTTATGAAGCGTCCTTTTGGGGTGTAGAATCAAGTTTGTTCAAACAAAGTTTGTGAAGCAATATTTGGCTCTGTAATGGGAGGGATAAGATTTTTGGCCCCGCCCAAAATTTCTGTTTTCTGAACTGATGGTCCGATTTGAACCAAATTTGGTACTTAACTCGTGCAAAGGAAAAAATTCCCACATCACCATGGAAACCCCAGGAGCTAAAATTAGAAATATTTTCAAATGCCCATATTTCCCAAACCACTCGGAACAGAGATAGTCCAGGCACATTGGACATAAAAATGAGAAAGTAAGGAAAAAAGTCGGAGAAAGCTGATTTTTTTATATGTTTCCGGGACACACATTGCGGATAAAGTGTGAAAAGTCTCCGCGAATCCGAGTTGAGCTTTTTTAGTTATAGCGTTTTTTTGATGAAAAAAAAAAAAAAAAAAAAAATTCGACCCAGCTCCATATTTCTCATTCTTAATCGCCTTAGTAGGGTGAGAATCATAAATATCGTGCTGAATTATATTGAGAATACATATCCCCAACAGAAAATGCCAACTTTGTACCAATCCTCACACTCAATGGTGAAATATTCACGAAAATGTACAAAATTACGAAAAAAAATTTATTGTTTTCATACACACAATGGTACACAACGTCCATTAAATCAAATCTTCAACTACTTTGGGAGTTAAATTATATATCAAAAATTGCAGAAAAGCAGTGGCTTTATAATGATATATAACAATAGTCATTTATTCCATAATGAACTGGTGAAACGTGTGAAATATTAACCATACCCCCTAAACTCAAATTCAAACGGCATCGACTTTTCTCATTCAAATACCGTATTATAGCATCATTGTTTCAATTTCCATGTTCGATTAAATCACATAATGTGGTGTTCGCCTACACTCAAGATGCATTGGCATGTAATGTGTGCATGCCCTTGATGTGTACTCATAAACAAATTTGTATTGTACAGACAACGCTCTTTAATTTGATGCAAAATAGCCTTGAACGACTTTCATCAGGAAACGCTGTTTAATTCCGCATTCCAGGTCTTTATGTAAGACAACGCTCTTTAATTTGATGCAAAATAGCCTTGAACGACTTTCATCAGGAAACGCTGTTTAATTCCGCATTCCAGGTCTGTCCATTGCACAATTTGCTCTGTTCAGTATTGGACACTCCGCATTTGATGCCTAGATATTGAAACCAATGATCCCTTGATAGATATATATGTAATTTTGCCTGTTGTTGATTATTAGAGTCTTGTGTTATTTGTAGAACTGATCAGTTATGTTGTTGGCATATCACTTAGCGTTACCTGTTGATACCTTACGGCGACAACGAAGCAGGTCCGCACATTGATATCTGTTCTGTGGTATTGTACTTGAGTTTATTGTGTCTATCATCTTTTTTCTGTTGTGACTTTGGCAATGGATAAATGTATCAAATGTAACGATGAGTTGACCGGCTCGTCCGGAATAACTACACTTGGTGAGCGGGGTATAGAAAAGTTGGTTGCTGTAAGCGTCGAGCTTGGCGATAATCTTTTTGCCGGTTCGAAGAAACCCACAGTTGGTGAGAAAATTCACAAATTCTGCTACAAGAATTATACACGGGAAAGTTCTGTAAGAAAAAGTAAGAGAATGTCTCTAGATGCAGCTGAATCTGACGAAGCTGGTCCATCTATGACAAAAAAATTGCGCTCTGATCAAGATGCTTTCAATTTTAAACTCCATTGTCTGTTCTGTGGAGAATCCGCTGACAAACAAACTCATATACCCGTTCAACGTAGAAGTGAAGTCCACACTGTTGAAACATTGACTTTTGTTGATAGTATCAGAACCCGTTGTTTGAAACGTAGTGATGAATGGGGTGAGTCTGTACTTACTCGGATCGGTCGTGCTATCGATCTAGTGGCCGAGGAAGGTCGGTATCACCATGATTGCTGGACAGGATTTGTCAGAGATAAGCCTGAGCGAACTCTTTCACGGGGTAGGCCTGTTGCAGACAAGAAAGCACTTGCATTCCATGAATTGTGTACCTTTATGGAGAACAGCGATGAGTGTCAGTTTTCCTTGAGCGAATTGGCAGAGACGTTTGAATCATATCTTGGTGACGAAGTCGGTTACACAATTAAACATCTTAAAACCAAACTGCTTGAGCATTTCGGTAGTAGAATCTCTATTACAACACTGAGGTCCCTAAAAAATGTTGTCACATTCAGAGATTCATCAGACAAAATACTATATGATTCGTGGTACTCAGACAAATGTACCAATGAAACTGATGAACGTATGCGCATCGTCAAGAAAGCATCGGCTATAGTCTGCGATGATATTCGGTCAGCCATTTACGAGTGTGACGTTTATCCCAAACCCGATTCGTTATCTGTATCTAATGATCTACTACCCGATACACTCCAAACCTTGTTACAAGGGATTGTTGCTCCGTCGCATCGTGGGCAAAACATCCAAGCCAACCAGAGACGCGTGACAGCCATAGGTCAGTCTCTAATAAGTTCTTGTCGGCCCCGTTCATTCTTGTCACCAGTATTATTGTCGGTAGCAGTTTACATACATAGGAAATTCGCATCTCGGGAATTGATCGACATTCTGAATGGACTAATGTTCTCTTCTAGCTACCGGGAAGTTCAACAATACGTTCATTCTGTCATGATAAGCAAAGGTCCGTCGCCTAGACTTGCGAACTTCACACAATTCGTTTTCGATAACGCCGATTGTAATGTGTGCACGCTAGATGGCAAGAATACTTTCCATAGTATGGGAGGCATCGCCTGTATAACTCCAAGCAGAGATCACACAGAAGAGTCTCCGATAAAATGACTAACTGGTGATCATTCAAATATTGGCTCTGGTGAATTCGGGTACATCCCTTTGAAAGGTTACAGTAAACCAAGCAAATCGGGTCTTGATGAAATTGTGATGAAGGATTTATCAACTTTGGGTGAATCTGATCCGAAAAATTTGAAACTCGCAAAAACAGTCGACAGTCTTTGGTCTTTGACGCATGTACTGAGAGTACCTTGCCCATCTTGGGCTGGATATATGCACATTGTCACATCATCAGATGATTATGAAACAAGTGATGTCGAGATACTTCCCTTTATTAATTTTGATCCATCCAACCCGAGCACAATTTACACTGCTCTCATGTTTGCACAAACTGAATGTGAGAAACAGGGACTGAACGTTTGTCCACTTTATATCAAAGCAGTGGAGATTGTGTCTTCGTCAGATAAGTTGACAAAAGTTTTCGTTAGACTCGGCGGCTTCCATATGATTATGTCATATTTAGGGGCAATTGGTTCGATCATGGCTGGTAGCGGCTTGGATGAACTTTGGGGGACTGTTTATGCTGGTGGGTCAATCCATCATTTGATCAGTGGTCATGCATACTCAAGAGCAGTTCGTGCCCATTTGCTAACACAAATTGCCATTACAAAACTTGTGTTTGAAGAAAGCCAAACACTAGATAACATAGACTGCACAGAAGTCAATGAAATATTCTGTGGACTTGCCAGAGGTGACTGTACAACAGCTGACGCTGTCAATCAAGAAAGTGTCAACCATCTACTGTCAAAATTACACGAACTGCTCCAGAATGCGTCCGTAGGACGCACAGGAAAGCTTTGGGTACAATACTACGAGCAAATAGGTCTTCTCCAGTTGTTCTTGAGAGCAGAGCGCACAGGCGACTGGGAACTCCACACATATTGTGTTCGCAATATGATTCCAGTATTTCACACAGGTGGTCATTTTGCATACGCAAAAAGTTCTCATCTCTATTTGCAGCAGATGAATGAGCTAACAGAAATAATGCAACAGGATGATTTGAAGTTGTTCACTGAGAAAGGTTACTTTACCATAAGGCGCTCAGATAAATTCTGGGACGGGATATATTCTGATCAGACCATAGAGCAGTGTTTAATGAGAATGTTCAAGCTCCCTGGTGGTCTCATACATGGCAGGGGAATAACCGATACCACTGTTGCGAAATGGGTACATGGACTACCTCTTTGCCTTCCGATATGTAATGCTCTCGAAAATTTTGTTCATGTTCACACTGGTCATGGTGAACAACATCGGGATCTCCGTCAAAGTTCACAATTGACTGATGCCAATGATATCACCAAATTATTGAACTGGCTCAGAGTGCATTCCCCCTTTCAGAATAGAGATCCACTACAATTAGTCTCTATAGCGACCGGGCTTGTGGCCGACGAAACTGTGAACTGTGACCAAGTTCGCAAAATTGGTGAATGTTGCGTATCGAATGTTGTAAGCAAAACGTTCAACAGCATCAAACTACGACGTGTTGACACTGTGAAGTCTTTCGCATCGATGGCAAATAGCATCAAAGTCCGTGGAAGTAAGGTAGTGATTGACCCCACAATTCTGTTCAACCGCATCACATGTGTTATTCAGTCACAAGCAGAGATGGAAGAGTATCTCAAACATGAACTCGCCCCGAAACCACCAGCATTGTTTGATTCTGCTGGAATGAGGAAGACACAGAAAAGCACGCTCGGTAAGATCCTCAAAACATACGGTTCCGAGCAAACTAAAATCCCAGAACATTCTCTGTTTGTTGTAGATGGTGGATTTTTATTGAGGGCAGTTGTATGGCCTACACAGTCGTCATATAAGGACATATGTACATCATATTCCAATTATCTAGTGAGACATTTTGGGGCGAACGTCGTGGTTGTTTTTGATGGTTATGCTTGTACAATGTCGACAAAGGGCATGGAACAAGCCCGTAGATCTAAAGACAGGTATTCCATTGATATTAATATCTCACCCGAGTTACCAGCCACCACGCCCCAATCCGATTTCCTTGCAAATGCCAAGAACAAAACCCAACTGATCGATCTTCTAATGCAGGAGCTATCTGCTATCAATATTCAGTCCAAGCAGGCCGAGGCTGATGCTGATGTACTGATAGCCGAAACTGCACTTGACATCGCTCAAGATGACAACAATGTTGTCATTGTGGGAACAGACACAGACTTGTTAGTGATTCTTACCTCTCGAGTTCAACCGGGATGTAATATTCACATGATGTATTCCATTACCCCAAACATACTAGTTTCAGTTAGTGAAATAGCAACTAAAATGGGTGACCATAGAAGCAACCTCCTTGTAGCACATTCTATAAGTGGTTGTGACACTACTTCTGCACTCTTTCGAGTTGGTAAGAAGAAAGTATTCAGTACAATTGTCTCCGATGTTACTAGCGACTCACAACAGTATGTCAACACAATTTTGGCGGATGACAGTACACCAAGTGCAGTAGCCGCTGCCGGGGAACAACTTCTCCTGATCTTATACGGGAGTAAAACTGTTTCCTCTCTCGACCAATATAGATATGTCACTTACAAGCGTTATGTAGCAAAATCTAAACTGAATAAACCCATCGACCTAGCCTCACTCCCACCAAGCAGCGATGCTGCACAACAACATGTCTACAGATGTTATCTCCAGGTCCAACAATGGCTGGGCACTTCGCTTCCTCCGACGGATTGGGGGTGGTCGCTAGACAATGGACTTCTTGTACCGACTGCAGCCACAAAGCCATGTGCCCCCGATAACCTACTGAATCTGATCAGTTGTGGTTGCAAGAGTGCTTGTACAAAAAGGTGTGGGTGTAAGAAGGCAGGACTCTCTTGCTCAGGTTTGTGTAATTGCAGTTCAGATTCTTGTAACAACCACAGAAACACTGTCCTGTCGGAAATTTCTGAGTTCGATGAATAATATGTATATAGGTCATGTCATTTCTGTATATAGCGTTGATAATAGTCAATGTAACTTAATCCATGTTGATTGATTTGTACATTCTGTAAATATTATTTATTGATTTTTGTACATTCTGTAAATATTATTTATTGATCTAATGCTGCCAGACACAGACGTGTCTGTTCGGTCCCAAGCCCGAAAATAGTTGAGTTCTCATGCTGACGAATTTTATGCCAAAAGGGGAACTCGGCCAGAAGCAGAGGGGGTCTTCCATAATGTCTATTTTGTAAGCAATGATAAAAGTCTTCAAATGGTGGTGGATTTTTTATCGTCTGTCCAACTAACATCCCGTTCTGTACTACGACCCTTTGGGCAAATCCATTAGGAAAATCGTCATTTTTGGCGTAAATCCGATACTTTTTTGTGAATTTTCAATAATTTTTCGCAGAAATTGTCACAGAATGCACATTTTCCTCTAGGTAAATGTATATTAGACATTATGTAGCTCGAAATACGCGTAAACAAAAAATACAGTTGGATCAGTTCGAGGTTACAAAGTTCGTGTGATTTTTTTTGATTTTTTTCAAACGCGTTTTCGAAAAAAGGCTGTAGAAAAAAAAGCTCAACTGGGATTTTAGGGGACTTTTGTCGAATCGTTCAGTGACATGTACTCGACATTCCCTGAAAAAATCAGCTTTCTCCGATTTTTTTCCCTAGTGAAACCTAATGTTCTTGGGCTATTAACGTAAGTCAATGATAGTTACCAAGTTACAGTGAAATTATTTCAAAATGAGTCATCCTATCAAGTTACATTGAAATCTCTTCATAAATATGGCCTGTTTTGGGCTCGGGAAGCCATCATGGTTGAATGATCGCGACCAAAAGGGGGTGTTGTCATCTGGGCATAATCTGGAGTGATCCTACGAAGTTACAATGAAATCCCTTCATAAATATGACCTGTAGACTGTGCTAAAGGTTTTGGGGCTTTGGGCCCCTCTAGCTGTCACAGTTGCCCAATCACGTCCAAAAGGGGACTTTCTCATCTAGACATTATATGAAGTCAACCTACCAAGTTACAATGAAATCCCTCCATAAATATGACCTGTAGACTATGCTAAAGGTTTTCGGGTTTTGGGCTCGGGCAGTCGTCATGGTTGACAGATCGCACCCAAATGGGGAAATTCTCCTCTAGACATCATACGGAGTCATCCTACCAAGTTACAATGAAATCCCTCCATATTAAACATGATCTGCAGACTGTGCTAAAAGTTTTTGGGTTTCAGCCTTGGGCAGCCATCATGGTTGCCAGATCATGACCAAAATGGGACGTTCTCATCTAGGTTTTATACAGAGGCATCCTACCAAGTTACAATGAAATCCCTTCATAAATACGACCTGTAGACTGTGCTAATGGTTTTGGGGTTTTGGGCTTGGGCAGCCATACCGGTTGACCGGTCACGCCCAAAAGGGGACGTTCTCATCTAGATATGACCCCAAACCAGCATATGAAATTTTGTGACGATCAGACAAGAATTACGGGGTGTAGCCTGTGCTAAAGGAAAATGTGAACAGGCTCACAGACTCACAGACTAACAGAGGAGCAGTTGTAAAGGGCCTTTCATAGACTATTCCAGCAAAGTTTGGTTCACATTGGCTCAGTAGTTCCAGAGAAGATGAAAATGTGATTTCCCATAGGGTTTCTATGGTAATTATAAGCCGCAATTGTGGCTGTGTTTGCAACCCGATCGACATTAAATGAGAATCATTGGCAGGGGGTGTCCCAGTCATCAATTATGTGAAGTTTCAAAACAATTAGCCTTGTGGTTTCAGAGAAGAATTTTGAAAATCCACCAATCAGAATCAAAGAATGCCTCTTGCAGTCATGGTTTCCATCCGACAGGAACAAAATGAAAAGGTTAATGTTCAATGTTTATGAAAGAATTATGAAATAAGACAAGAATTGTGATAATTGGGAATATGTTCATTTCTGTTCCCTGTATGCTATGTTTTTGATAAAAATAATATGAGGTGTACACTGTATTAAAGAGCTGAGGGGTGAGTTAATATGACCTCACAGTTAATGTATGTGCCCCTCACAGTTAACGTATATCAATGAAAGTTACCAAGTTACAGTGAAATGATTCCAAAACGAGTCATCCTATCAAGTTACCTTCAAATCCCTTCATAAATGTGGCCTGTAGACTGCACTAAAGGTTTTCAGGCTTCGGGCCCCTGTAGCCATCAGTTTCCCAATTGCATCCAAAGGGGACGTTCTCATCTAGACATTATATGAAGGCAACCTACCAAGTTACAATGAAATCCCTTCATAAATATGACCTGTAGACTGTGCTAAAGGTTTTGGGGCTTTGGGTTCGGGCAGCCACCATGGTTGAATGATTGCAACCAAAAGGGGACATTCTCATCTGGGCATCATCTGGAGTGATCCTACGAAGTTACAATGAAATCCCTTCATAAATATGACCTGCAGACTGTGCTCAAGGTTTTCGGGCTTCAGGCCCCTAAAGCCGTCACAGCTGACCAATCATGACCAAAAGGGGATGTCATCAACTAGGCATTATATGGAGTCAAACTAACAGGTTACAATTAAATCCTTCCATAAATATGACCTATAGACTATGCTAAATGTTTTGGGATTTTGGGCTTGGGCAGCCATCAAGGCTGAATGATCGTGACCAAAAGGGGACGTTCTCATCTAGACATTATTTGGAGTCATCCTACCAAGGTGCAATGAAATCCCTTCTTAAATATGACCTGTAGACTGTGCTAAAGGTTTTCAGGCTTCAGGCCCCTGTAGCCGTCACAGTTGCTTAATGGTGTCCAAAAGGGGCTGTTCTCATCTAGACATTATATGAAGTCAACCTACCAAGTTACAGTGAAATCCCTTCATAAGTATGAACTGAAGACTGTGCTAAAAGTATTCGGGCTTTGGGCTCGGGCAGCCATAATGGTTGGATTATCGCAACCAAAAGGGGAAATTCTCATCTGAGCATCATCTGGAGTGATCCTACGAAGTTGCAATGAAATCCCTTCATAAATATGACCTGTAGACTGTGCGTAAGATTTTCGAGCTTCGGGCACCTGTAGCCATCACAGTTGACCAATCACGACCAAAAGGGGATGTCATCATCTAGGCATTATATGGAGTCAACCTAACAAGTTACAATGAAATCCTTCCATAAATACGACCTATAGACAATGGTAAAGGTCTTTGGGCTCGGGCAGCCATAAAGGCTGAATGATCGCGACCAAAAGGGGATGTTGTCATCTAGACATTATTTGGAGTCATCCTACCAAGCTACAATGAAATCCCTTCGTAATTATGACCTGTAGACTGTTCTAAAGGTTTTTGGGCTTCGGGCCCCTGTAGTCGTCACAGTTGCCCAATTGTGTCCAAAAGGGGACGTTCTCATCTACACATTATATGAAGTCGACGTACCAAGTTACAATGAAATCCCTTCATAAATATGACTTGTAGACTGTGCTAAAGGTTTTTGGGCTTCAGGCTCGGGCAGCAATCATGGTTGAATGATCGCAACCAAAGGGGACAATCTCATCTGGGCATCATCTGGAGTGATCCTACGAAGTTACAATGAAATTCCTTCATAAATATGACCTGTAGACTGTGCTCAAGCTTTTCAGGCTTCGGGCACCTGTAGCCATCACAGTTGACCTATCACAACCAAAAGGGGATGTCATCATGTAGGCATTATATGGAGTCAACCTAACAGGTTACAATGAAATCCTTCCATAAATATGACTTTTTGCCTATGCTAAAGGTTTTTGGGCTCAGACAGCCATCAAGGCTGAATGATCGCGATCAAAATGGGTCGTTATCATCTAGACATTATTTGGAGTCATCCTACCAAGTTACAATGAAATCCCTTCATAAATATGACCTGTAGACTGTGCTAAAGGTTTTCGGGCTTCAGGCCCCTGTAGCCGTCACAGTTGCCCAATCACGTCCAAAACGGGGCTTTCTCATCTAGAGATTATATGAAGTCAACCTACCAAGTTACAATGAAATTCCTCTATAAATATGTCCTGTAGACTGTGCTAAAGGTTTTCGGGTTTTGGGCTCGGGCAGTCATCACAGTTGGCAGACCATGCCCAAAAGGGGAAATTCTCATTTTGACATCATAAGGAGTCATCCTACCAAGTTACAATGAAATCCCTCCATATTAAACATGACCTGCAGACTGTGCTAAAAGTTTTTGGGTTTCAGGCTTGGGCAGCCATTACGGTTAACAGATCATGCCCAAAAGGGGATGTTCTCATCTTGGCATTATACAGAGGCATCCTACCAGGTTACATTGAAATCCCTTCATAAATACGACCTGTAGACTGTGCTAATGGTTTTCAGGTTTTGGGCTTGGGCAGCCATACCAGTTGACCGATCGCGACCAAAAGGGGACATTCTCATCTAGACATGACCCCAAACCCTCATATGAAATTTCGTGACGATCAGACAAGAACTGCGGGGTGGAGCCCGTGCTAAAGGAAAATCTGAACAGACTCACAGACTAACAGACTTTCGCTCGTGTGATGGCAATAGCTTATCTTGACTTTGTCATGTTGAGCTAAAATTTATAAGAGGGCATCGAAAAAAACCTGAGTCAGCATATTTACAAAAATTTAAAAAATCTTTTCTCCAGAACCAATGGTCAGAATCTTTTGATATTCGGCATACAGCATTCATAGGGGAGTCAGCTACAAGTTTGTTAAAATAAAGCCCATTGGTTCATATTTGGGCTCAATACAGGAGCCCACATTTTTAACTTAGGGCAATATGGGGAATATTCTTTCAAAATCTTCTTCAGAACCGCCAGTTAGAATCCTTTAATGTTTGGTATACGTCATTGTTATGAGGGTCAGATTCAAGATTGTTCAAATCAAGTCCCTAGGTTAATATTTGGGCTCCCTGTGGAAGCCCAAATTTTAACTTAGTTCAGTACAAGGGATAATTTTTAAAAACCATCTTCTCAGATCCACCAGTCAGAATGCTTTCATATTTCGTATACAACTTCCCTAGGGATGTCAGATTCAAATTTGTTCAAATCAAGTCCCTAGGTTTATATTTGGACTCACAATAGTAGCCCAAATTTTAACTTAGTGCAATATGAGGAAATTTCTTTAAAAGTCTTCGTCTACAGATCCACCAGTCGAAATGCTTTCATATTTGGTATACAACATCTCTAGGGGGGTCAGATTTAAGTTTGTACAATTTGAGTGCCTAGGTTAATATTTGGGCTCCATATGAGAACCTGAAATTTAATTTAGTACAATATGAGGGAATTTTTTTAAAAATCTTCTTTTTCAGATTCACCTGTCAGAATCCTTTCATATTTGGTTTACAACATCTCCAGTGGAGTCAAATTCAAGTTTGTTCAAATTGGTTTCCTGGGTTAATATTTGGGCTCCCTATGGTAGCCCAAATTTTAACTTAGTGCAATATGAGGAAATTTATTTAAAAATCGTCTTCTTCAGATCCACTGGTCAGAATTCTTTCATATTTGGTACACAACATCTCTAGGGGTGGGTGGGGGGGGGGGGGGGGAGGGTCAGATTTAAGTTTGTTCAAATCGGGTCTGTAGGTTAATATTTGGGCTCGCTATGGTAGCCCAAATTTTAACTTAATGCAATATGAAGAAATTTCTTTAAATTTTTTCTTCTTCAGATCCAACAGTCAGAATGCTTTCATATTTGGGCATCCAACATCTCTAGGGAGGTCAGATTCAGCTTTGTTCAAATCGAGAGCCTGGGTTATATTTGGGCTTGCTATGGGAGCCGGGAATTGGCCATGTAGCTGAAGAATTAGAAATTTTGTATTCAGTACCCTCTATCGGGTGTGTGACTAAGATTAATCCACATAAGTTTTATCAAGGGGATTCATAGGAGAGCCCCACATTTTACATTATGATTAACTGAAGAAAATGCATGATGCTCAGACTATTTTTGTCACTCCTGAGGGGCTCAAGGATTGACAATGTATCCTATGGAGGTGGATTGCTTAATGTATACTCATTCTTGGACTCTGTTTATATCATGTTCTGCTCAAGGTGAGCGCTTCAGGCCCCTTGGGGCCTCTTCTTGTTATTGTCTTGAAACTGACTGCAGTCGAATTAGGCTGAATATTGCGTCGTAAAATGTCACGTAGCATATAATAAAAAGAAAATCAACACTATTTTAAGCACCCATGAAAAATAAAACTTTCAGGTCCGCAATCATGAGATTATTTCCAGATATATTCAATAAAACAGAATAGATGTCCTTTATATCTGTAGAAATTTGGCATGGCTTCAGTGAAACATTGGGCAAATAACAGCTTATACTAAGAGGAAAGCCTGTGTCAAAATCAATTTTTAACAGGTCAATTTTATATTCAATGTATGGTAAATGCTTTGGTGTTTGGAAGTTATGTGCAATTAACCCTTTACCTAATGAAACTGCTGCATCCACCCACATAATATGCTAATTCAGCAGTTGAAAAAAAATATTATTTTTGTGTTTAAACAGTTTCAACAAAACCATATCATGTGTCCTCTCATTGGAACGAGCTCATCAAGTTTGTTCCAGTGAGGAGGGTCACATGATATGATTTTGTTAAAATTTTTTGCAAAATTTGAAAAAATAATATTTAATATATTAAATTTTGATATTGTCTGAGTTGGGTAAAGGATTAACAGGGTTATTTAGTTGCAAAATACTTAAGTGGTGTTTCATTGTATTATAGAAGATAAGGCTGAATAACTTGCATGGGCCAAAGATGGTTAAAATTAAATAACAGCACCATTCATTATAGAGTAAATGGATCATTAGTTTCCCACAGCTTGATTAACCATTGTATGGCAGTATACTTATAGTCAGCTAGTTAACCCATTACCCAACATAATGGCCAAAACTGGCCAGCGCTATTCACAAAAATCATCCAATTTTCATTATTTTTTTCACTTTTTGTCTCAAAAACATAGCTTATGACCCTTCATTGAAACGAGCTCAATGAGCTCATTCCAATGAGGGGTCATAAGGTATGTTTTGATGCAAAAAATTTAAAAAAATTAGTTATTCAAGAATTTTATTTGCAAGTGTCGTCTGCCTTTCGTGTTAGGTAAAGGGTTAAATGAGCAGGCACTGTTGTCATATAAAGAAAGGTAATGCACTATGGTTGTCATATAAAGAAAGGTAATGCACTATGTTGGAAATTCAGTCCTCCTCAGAAACCTATGGTAGTGATGTATCTAGCTGCACTCATTTCAATGGAGCAGAATGAAAAAGGTTCTCATAGGAGGGTTGAGAGAACCTCCCAATGAAGGCAAAGGCAGAGCAAGCAGCAATACGACTAATGAAGGTTATGTCCATGCACTAGCTGAGGAGAGCAGAAACAGAGAAAATAAGCAAGTTGAGGCAATATTAACTCTTTATCCAATTCATACAATGAAAATTTTTATTCTTTCAAATTTTTCCATAAATGTAAACAAAACCATATCATGTGACCTCCTCATTGGAATGAGCTTGTTCCAATAAGGGGTTACATGATATGGTTTTGTTGAAATTTTTTTCCAACAGCTCAATTTGTATATTATGCAGGCAGATGTGGCTGATCATTGGGTAAAGGGTTAATTAACATATGCATCAGTATGATACAACCAAATAGTAGGGATCTGCTATTGAAGTCACTCCACTGAAAGTGGATATTTACTGTCTCCAGACAAATTCATAATATGCACAGGCTGAGAATCTCACAGAAACATGTTTCACTCTGTCAAAGTCCTCATTATTTATTTATTTATTTATTGGTGTTTTAAGGTCACATATTTCTGCACAATGGCTAATCATGACCACAACAGTTTTACGGGTGGAGGAAGCCGGAGTACCCAGAGAGAACCACCGAGCAATGGCGAGCAACTGTCAGCTCCCCAGCATACTAACTCCACACAAGCAGGGTTAGCATTGGTTGAAGATATTAACTTTACATTATCAACTTCTTCTAACCCAACCAACATGTTTATTGAAATCAATTCCCCGGGTCCATATTTGTGCTCTCTATGGGAGCCCAAATGTTTAAATTAGTGCAGTATGAGGAATATTCTTTAAAAATCTTCTTCAGATCAACCAATAAGAATCTTTTGATATTTGGTATGCAGCATGCTTAGGGAGGTGAGATTCAAGTTTGTTCAAACCAAATCCCTGGGCTCATATTTAGGCTGAAAATTTGGGGTCCTGGTCTGGACTTTTTTGGACCAAAATCCAGAAATCAGGATTTTTTTTTTTTTTTTTATACATTTTGGTCAATTTTAAGACAAAAAAAAAAAAAAAATTTTCACTGCAAATTGGGGGTCCAGGTGGGAAACTTTTGGACCAAAAACCAGAAATTAGTTTTTTTTATGAGTTTTGGTCAATTTTAAGAAGAAAAAAAAATTTTAGTCTGAAAACATTTTGTTTGGGACTTTTTCCAAACAAAAATAAAAAAAATCTGTTTTTATGCGTTTATCTCAATTTTGGGACATAAAAGTGCTGGAACTGAAAATAGAAGGAAAATCCTATGTATTGTGTGGGCACAATCCTTCATCTAGTTGGTATATGCTTTTCTTAGGAGGGGCACATGCAGATTATTAAAGTCAAGTCCCTGGTTTGATATTTAGACTACCATGTCAGGTGATCACCCTAAGGCCTGGGGCTTCTTGTTTTCATTTTTTGTCTCAAAAACATAGGTTATGACCCCCTCATTGGAACTAGCTTGATGAGCTAGTTCCAAAGAGGGGTCATAACCAAAGTTTTGGAGACAAAAAATGAAAAAAATAATGAAAATTAACTGACGATTTTTAGCTCACCGAAGGGAGCTCAACTTATCACTTGCCGTCCGTCGTCCTTCGTCGCGAACATTTTTCAAACGACTTCTCCTCTGAAACCACTGGTCCGATTTTCATGAAACTTCATTTGGATGTTCATTACTATATGGCAATTCATGTTTGTTTAAATGAAATGGCCATGTCCCTTAGGGGGGTGAGATTCAAGTTTGTTCAAGCCATGTCCCTAGGTCCATATTTGGGCTCACTGTGGGAGCCTGAATGAAAACTTAGTTCAAAATGAGGAATTTTGTTTAAAAATCTTCTTCCGATCCAGCAGTCGGAATGTTTTGATATTCGGTATGCAGCATCCTTGGGGGGGGGGGGGGGGTGGGGGGTGGGGGGGGGAGATTCAAGTTTGTTCAAGCCATGTCCCTTGGGCTCACTGTGGGAGCTTGAATTGTAACTTAGTTCGAAATGAGGAATTTTCTTAAAAAATCTTCTTCTTCAGATTTGATATGTGGTGTGTAGCATACTTAGGGGGGTGAGATTCAAGTTTGTTAAAGCCAAGTCCCTGGGTCCATATTTCGGCTCCCTGTGGGAGCCCGAATTATAACTTAGTCAATATAAGGAATTTTTAGCTCACCGAAGGGAGCTCAACTTATCATTTGCCATCCGTTGTCGTCCGTCATCGTGAACATTTTTCAAACGACTTCTCCTCTGAAACCACTGGTCCGATTTTCCCGAAACTTCATGTGGATGTTCATTACTATATGGCAATTCATGTTTGTTCAAATGAAATGGCCACGTCGTCCCTTGGGGGCTTTGTATGGGGCATAACTATGATAGCACTATATGAATTATAGAAAAATTATTAAAAAATCTTCTCCAGAACCAGTGGGCAGAATCTTTTGATACTTGGTATGCAGCATGTTGGTATGGGTCTGATTCAAGTTTGTTCAAATCGAGTCCCTCAACCAATATTGGGGCTCACTATTGGGGCGTGAATTTTTACTTAGTGCAATTTTAGAAAAATTCTTTAAAAATCATCTTCTCCAGAACCAATGTGCAGAATCTATTGATTTTTGGTATGCAGCTCATGGAGCTCTGTCAAACAAGATATAATAGATAAATGCTAAGTTTATCTCTAGAATACAGGGAAGTGACACAGTCCCTGTTAATTGAATACTTCTGATAATTGAATACTTTTCTTTGGTAAAGTGGCTATTCAATTAACAGGGTTCCACTGTATAACTGAAATTTGAAAAGCATAACTAGAGACAGTGTACATCCTGTTGCTTCACAGTTGTTTCTAGACAAGTCTTTGACTGCCTATTGAAAACTTGCCTAGAAACGGCTGCCATGGCACTTAGAATGTAACTTGAAAGTTTTTCTGGAGTCAGCATAGTTTGATGAATGGTGGGCGGACGGGCGTTAACAATTGGTTTCCGGACGATAACTTGATAATGGTTTGACCCCCATTCATGGAACTTCATAGGTAGGTTGGCATCGGTGAGAGGAAGAACCCTATTTATTTTTGACTTGCTAGGTCAAAGGTCAAGGTCACAGTGACCTTGAACATAGTAAATCGTAAACAATTGGTTTCCGGATGATAACTTGACTATAGTTCAACCCACATTCAGGAAACTTCATATGTAGGTGGCCTTCATGAGAGGAAGAACCCTGTTTATTTTGGACTCACTAGGTCAAAGGCCAAGGTCACAGTGACCCTGAACATAGTAAATCAAAACAATTGGTTTCCAGATGATAACTTGATAATGGTTTCGACCCACATTCATGAAACTTCATAGGTAGGTTGGCATCAGTGAGAGGAAGGACCCTCTTTATTTTGGACTCGCTAGGTGAAAGATCAAGGTCACAGCGACCTACAACATAGTAAATCATAAACAATTGATTTCTGGATGATAATTTGACAATGGTTCAACCCACATTCATGAAACTTCATAGGTAGGTTATATATTGGATGGATTTGCTAGGTGAAAGATCAAGGTCACAGTGACCTTGAACATAGTAAATCATAAACAATTGGTTTCCGGGTGATAACTTGATAATGGTTTTACCCACATTCATGAAAGTTCATAGGTAGGTTGCCTAGGTGAGTGGAAGACCCCTATTTATTTTGGACTCGCTAGGTCAAAAGTCAAGGTCACAGTGACCTTCAAGATAATAAATCATAAACAATTGGTTTCCAGATGATAATTTGACAGTGGTTCCACCCACGTTCATTATACTTCATAGATAGGTTGGCATTGGTGCAAGAAATAGCCCTATTTATTTCAGAATCACTAGGTCAAAGGTCAAGGTCACATTGACCCTTCACATAGTAAATTGTAAACAATTGGTTTCTGGATGATAAGTTGATAATGATTAAACCCACTTTTGTGCTGTCACAACTTGACATTGGAACTGTGATCATATCGGCATTTTTTATAATTATGCACTTTCTGTATATTCTTTCTGTGTGTGAAAAGCCTCTTAATCTATGCTCATTATATGCAGGAAAAAATTAAAAATAAAACCCTCCCTCCTGCACCAATTTGAAAAAAAAATTGCCTGAGAATCGATTTACCCTTTACCTAACATGACAAACAGATGACACTTGCAAACAAAGTTCTTGAATAACTAATTTTTTCATTTTTGCGTCAAAAGCATAGCATATGACCCCTCATTGGAATGAGCTCTAAGAGCTCATTCCAATGAGGGATCATAAGCTATGTTTTTGTGACAAAAAATGAAAAAAATAATGAAAATTAAATGGTGATTTTCATGAATAGCACTGGCCAGTTTTGGCTGTTATGTTTGGTAAAGGGTTCATTTTTGTGGCCTTAGAGACTTAAAGAGTTTTTGTTGGGAGATGTTCAATGTAATCCGCTTGCCAGTGCTTACCACAAACAGTTTTAGTGCAGACTGTGTCAGATTCCACTGCACCTGGATGACCTTCTGGAACCAAAAGTTCAGTAGGAGTTAAGTTATTTGTAAAAAGAGTTATGTTCACAGATTCAGTTCCATATTCAGTAGCAACATACTTCACAGAGGACACTGTTTTTCTTAATAGAAAACAGCACATTTTCTTGTCTGCATATCAAGTTCAATTTTGAACAACTGCTGACTTTTTCAGATTTTATAACTAAAATGGACTTGTAAATATTTGTTTCCTGTTAATACCTCTTGAATGACTATTCCAAATCAGTTGATTTCTGGCTTTTATTCATAACTTTGATTTCTGGCATGCATTCATAACTTTCATTTCTGGCATGCATTCATAACTTTTGATTTCTATCATGCATTCACACTTTAACAATATCCACATGAAGGTCAAGTTCAGTTGAACAGTTTTCAATTTTTTCTCAGATTTGGGAGTGAAATGGACTGAGAAATTTTGGTTTCTGCATGTAGTCAATGAATGTTGAATGACTGCTTAAATCAAAATGCTTTTGTAAATGAACAATACAGTGACTCAGTGAACTTTAACTCCTTGCACGCTGCTGGCAGATATCCCTGCCAGGACAGGATTTCTATTGCCACGGAAATAAAAATAATTTGGGTACATTTAATCAAATTTCCTCCTTGTAAATTGCATGGGTTTTTGCACCAATGGTTTATTGATTTAAATTTACATGAATTTTTCATCAAATCTAGTCATGGCTGCTTCAGAGCAGCCATGACTAGATTTGATGAAAAATATCTTGAAAATACTTATCAGGTTAAGACCTAAACTCAAAGATCGACAGTTGGATTCTGTGCAGCGGTAACTGCAATGTGTCCTTGGGCAATCAGGATTAACCCTTCACCCAATGTAATGGCCAAAACCGGCCAGCGCTATTCACAAAAATCGCCAATTAATTTTTATTGTTTTTTCATTTTTTGTCTCAAAAACATAGGTTATGACCCCTCTTTGGAATGAGCTTATCGAGCTCGTTTCAATGAGAGGTCATAACCTATGTTTTTGAGATAAAAAATGAGTTATTCAAGAATTTTGTTTGCAAGTGTCGCCTGCTTTTCGTGTTAGTTAAAGGATTAAGTGCCTTTCCCAATTTGGGCTAACACACTTAGTCTTAGTCATGATTTTCCCTGTTGGGGGGGGGGGGGGGGGGAAGGCATGGTGGCACTGTGTACTAAGGTGTACAGCACATTGATGGTAACTTGCTTTCAACCTCAGCTAACTCTGTTTTTGTAGAGATAGTAAGTTTGGTAGCATGACAGTTGCTCAGCACTGCTAGATGGTTCTCTCTTTGTACTCCGGCTTCCTACACCTGTAAAACATGATATGATCCTGGCTGTTAAAAGTGTTATTAAGCTGCTATATTAAAAGTAAGGGAAATTTTGTTTACTTTGAAATTCTCACCTCTGATATTCCATAAATTCAAATTAAATATACACAAATTATACATCAAAATGAAGGTAGTGATGCAAAGAATATGAAAAGTATATGCAATCAGCTCAGAGTTAACAGCAGGAATCAATGGTTTCTGGAAGTCTGCTACCATATTTGTATCAGTCTGTGTGGAGTTAGTACGTTTGCGAGTCTGGCAGTTGCTTACCGTTGCTCTGAGTTTCTACCCGGGTACTGCGGCTTCCTCCACCCGTAAAATTGTCGAACACAAGGTGACAGTGGCTGGTGAAAGTGTTGTTAAATCCCTGTAAATAAATAAATAACATCCCCTTGTAAACAAAAGTACCAAGACTGAAACAATTCACTTTTCAGACAATTTTGAATCCCTTCCCCCTCCCCCACTGTCTGAATATGCTCTTCTTAGGAGGGGCGTATGCAGCTTAGTCAAGTCAAGTCCCTGGTTTGATATATAGACTACCATGTCAGGTGAGCGCCCTCAGGCCCCCTGGGGCCTCTTGTTATTATTTGGTATTTTTCTGTGAATTGAGTATGTGCTAAACAAATGTTCAAGCTTAGAACTTTGAGCAATTCACACTGTCCTAACATTAAATCAGATCTTATGCAGGAATGATCAGTTTTCGATGTTTCAACACTTTGTAACTGTGAATGATGGAATTAACTCAGGATAACGATTGTAAATGATGCGATTTTCTTGAAGTGCATTTCGAGGATTTTTTTTAATACGATAAGTGAATGTGCCATAGAAATCTCGTACCGATTGATATCATGCATACTTCTGAAGCTCGATATTGCGTACACTGTAGTTGTAAATAGTAACACTTGGAATTTTTGCCAATTTGAAACCAAGTTGGAATTTTGGGAAGTAAAGGAGACATCAGCATCACCAAAGAAGCTCTAAAATCCAGATAGATGAAATTTCCAACTACTCATGACTTGCCCTCCGAAGTTCCAACTATAGGAAACTTTGGCCAGGATTGGGGGGGAGAGATCCCCCCACACACACCAAACCACCCCCACCTGCCAAGCAACCCCCCCCCCCCCCCCCATCATGTCCCTGACTATTATTTGATAGCAATAATTCCATTTTTCAGGTTATGAGAAACTTCGAACCTCAAGAATTGATCCCTATGTAAAGGTTTTGCCAGTAAGATGTAAGTATAATTTTGTCTTCTAATAAATGGGCATATGTGTATAAACCCTTTACCCATCACACAAGATATCAAAATTTATTATTTTAATGATTGTTTTTTTTCAAAAATTTTCAAAAAAATTTGAACAAAATCATATCATGTGACCCCTCATTGGAATGGGCTTGACAAGCTTGTTCCAATAAGGGGTCACACGTTATGGTTTTATTGAAATTTTCTGAAATATATATTTTTTTCTACTACTTAATTTGTAAATTATGAGGGTGGATGCAACCAATTTGTTGGGTAAAGGGTTAAATAAACAAATACTAGGAGACTTATCTTAAGAGGCCTTTTAGACAGTCCAAGCATGATCTAAGTAGCATTTAGCCACAAATAACAGTGGTTTATCTACAGTTGCATAATTTTTGTTTGACACATAACAGTGGTTTATGGCAACATTTTGACACGTATACCACCAGTTGTAAGAATGGACAACCAACTATACGAGTCCATAACACCTCTGAGAGCAGTCAGATCTTAATGAAATTTTTCAGTGATGCCCTGCATGACTTGCCCTTTCTAACACATATCAGCTTGTGCTATCTGCACATTCCTCTCATGAATTAAGCCCCATCTTCTTCTATGCCCCTTTTATCATAAAACTACTTTCCACCCTGACACAACCCCATCCATTGACTTGACATCATACCTGTTAACTGATCGAGCAATAAATTATTTTTCAAAGGTGATTTGTAACATGAATATTTTTTTTTCAAAGACACAATGCTACCAGAGAGGGGAGCTGTAATTTAGCAAGATTTTATTCACCAATAATTGTGTTGTTACTATTTATTGGAGAGTGCCTGTTGGCACTCTCCAATAAATTGCAACAAATAAAATTTGATATGACCATTTTTTTATCTACTGCTGCTCAAATGACAAGCTAATTCAGACCATGTAAAGCCACTAAAGTGGCTTTCAGCACTTTTCAGTAGAGCCATGATAGTGGCTTTTTAGCAAGAACTCTACTAGTCAACCTCTGAATTTGACTGTCGGTGAGATTTTAGTGAGCTGTCAGAAAAATTTCCATGCTTGTCAGAGATTTGCATGTGTGACCAGTACAACAATAATTTACATTTCATGCTTCCCAAGCCCACCCTTAATCCATCCTAATACATTATATTTAATTTGAATTGAATAATTTAAATGGTATTTGTCAATGAAAGCATACAAATAATATGTGGATACCACTAGATCTAGCCTTCAGAGCTTGTCCCAATGACATCCATATTTAAATGTTTTTATTGACAAAGTTAAAAAATATTCTACGTTTTCTGAAACACATATCAGTTGTTTCTGGTTATTTGATATCCCCACATAACAACTACTCATCAATGTGTGAGTATATGGAGGTAGATTGCCATTGAAGAAGTGGATTTGTAATGGAGATGATCTCATTTGTCAAAGAAAAATCAAAATTGTATAAAATCTCACGCCTGAAGTGACGTTTCTCTTTTAAGCACCCTGGGACGTGCTATTTCTTTACATGCACCTATTTCAGTGATGGGATGACTCGACCTTTGTGATAGAGATATTTTCTCATTGTCAGTAATTCATAACTTTGATTTCACCTATGAAAGTACCATTCAGAAGTTTCCAGGAATAGACGCCTGAACTATGACTTCAGCAACAGAACATAAATCAGTTTTATTGACATTTGAAATACATCCATTGTGTTTCGATTTTCAGCTGTAACCTTTTCTGCATATCACGAAAGCAAGGTGAATTTCTGTGATGAAATTATGATCCATTTTTTAACTGTATTCACTTATTTGCTTAGCCATAGTTGATTACAGATCGAGTGGATAGTTGAATAAAAAATGAGTGGATATTTTAACTAAATAAATAAAGATACATTGTTTAATTCTTTTTAGTACATTTTATTTATTAAGAATCATTATTTAAGTGAAGATGGACGTCATGAGGTGATGTGCTTTTGACACCTATTTTTGCTTTGTCACTCCTAAATTGCCCATGCAGCTCAATTGAAATGAATAAAACAGAAAAACAAAACGTGGATATAAGTGAAATATTAAGAATGAAAGACGTCTTTATTGAATATAATTCGCTTATATCCATATTTTTGAATTCATTCATTATGATCGGTGCTCAGAGACATGTGGACAGAAAAATGTGATTGCACTGAATAACAATTTTTAAAAGTGTCAAAGCAGGAGAAAATTGGAACTTACCATTAGGGCAGGAGACTGGGCATCAAGCAGGTCTACTTGGCACCAGTGGGGTATGCCAGCACCTTTGGCCCAACCTCTTGTTTTTTTTTTCAATTTTTTCCTCCAAAACATAACTTATTGTTCCTCATTGGAATGAGCACACCATGATTCCATTGAGATATTATACTGAGTCAGAAAAGAAAGTATAATAGAAACAAATGTGAAAAAATAGCATAATGGATGAAATATAATAGTTCTAATGTTGCATGTTTGTAGACAAGAAGTTGTGCAAAGAGTTTAATGACATGTTGTTGTCCACCCAACCATATACAATTTTGCTAAAGATTTCAAAATAGCACATGCTACCCGAGAATGTCAAATTGAATGGGTGACCTATGATTTTCTTTGTGTTATGTTGTGCTAGAGAGCCTGGGTTATTGAGAAAACACTCTAGTTTTTGTCTTCCAACATTTTAAAAAAGGCCAAGGTTAATCAAAAATCAGAGGTTGCGTGCCATTGGTATATTTGAGGCTGGGATACCTCCAGATGAGCTCGCTGCTGAATTCGGAGTCACTGTGGCCACTATTTACCATCTCATTGGAAGGTATAGAACCACTGGATCTACTACCAACTGACTGCGTTAAGGTTGACCAAGAGTTACGACCCCTAAACAAGACCGACACATCAGGACGTCTCACTTGCGGGATCCCTTCCTTCCGGCGACGAGGACAGCAGCAATTACTCCTGGTAGAACTAACAATAGAATCAGTGCACAAACTGTCCGCAACAGACTTGCTGAACACGGCATCTGAAGTAGGCATTCATACCATGGACCAATTCTTACCCAACATCATTGTACCGTCAGAATGGAATGGGTACGTCAGCGTGTTCGCTGGACTCAGCAGCGTTGGAGCACAGTTCTTTTTAGTGATGATTCATGATTTTGTCTATGGCACGCTGATGGGAGGGCAAGAGGTATCGCCAATGAGGAGAACGGTTTTCTGATGCTTGCATGCGGCAATGCAACCTTTTCAGCAGGAGTAGTGTAATGGTTTGGGCAGGAATTTCCTTGCACCATCGAATGCAGTTGATCTTCATCGATGGAAATCTGAATGGACAGCAATATAGGGACGAAATTCTTAACGCTGTTGTCCCATTGTTCAACACTAACGTCGGATTGCAGTTATTCCAGCAAGACAATGCCCGATGTCACAAGGCACATATCAGTCCTGACTTTTTTGAGGAGCAGAGTATCGAACTTCTTCCCTGGCCCCAACTTTCACCAGATTTGTCGCCAATCAAGCATCTTTGAGATCAATTGGACTGTCGGGTACAACATCATGATCTTCAGACTTTAGGCGATTTATGTAATGTTCTAAGGCAGGAGTGGAACGCACTACCACAGGGTGACATCCAGAGACTTATCAGGTCCAGGCACTGTCAATGTCTTGCCATCCAAGAGGCAAACGGTGGACATACATGCTATTGATTGATGTGTGAACTTTTCATTTCACCCCATGCCTGAATTGACACATCCTGACGTGACGCTGGCAACAGTGAGAACATGAAATTATGCAAATTCATACAGCTAGACTCGAAATATGAATTTACAATAATTTGTTTGGGATTAAAGTCGATAATCACTAAAAAAAATTGCTCCTCAAAGTTTACTATACTTTCTTTTTTGACTCGGTACATAAGCTATACTGCAGAGGCAAAACATGCCCCAGCTCAACCGAACGAATGTGTCAGGATGAGCAGCATTCTTTCCAATGAAACCTGTGTAGGCCGTAGTAATAAGCATGCTCTGACAGAGTCCTGTCATTGCTGACCTCGTTTTAAAGTAATTAAGAGAAAACGTGCTGAGTGAGCTGTTGAGTGAGGGTATAAAAGTCACAGGTAATAATAGCAAGTCATCAGTTCCCAAAGGAATTGAAGTCAGTGGCCGTAGTAACAAGCAAGGGGAGGGAAGAAAGCATCCCACCTGGGATGGGATGCTTATTACTACGGCCTACACAGGCTTCATTGGAAAGAATGCCACTCATCCTGACACATTCGTTCGGATGAGCTGGGGCATTCCTTTTCCATTTCGCCTGTTTGTCCTCCTTAATAAGCATGCACTTGTTCAAAGCAAGCAACTGACTTCATTGGCACAGACCGTAAGAGAGGATCAAAGAAATAACAAAGAATAACTGTTACTGTTAACTGTACTACATATTTAATACTGATCCCGTTGTACATTGAGAGGATTACAAAAAATATATAGCAAAATTGTTTCTTCTCATCCATCAGAAACTGTTACCAAACCTCTCATTGAATGGGTCTGCAATAAAAATTGTAAAAAGTTCGTGAGGAGCGCCAATTGGCTGTCGACATAATTTTTGCAACAGGAACTCCTTACCTAAAGGCGGCAGAAGATACAGCTCCCCTGGTGCTATGAGCCTTAAAATGGTTGACATCAATTCCAGAATCCCGCAGGACATTACAGATCCATCGGGATAGGGTGACATTGGAAACAGATGTAAATGTTTTATATGAAATAAAAAGTTGAGAACTTTTCCGGATTGGTTTCTTTCTTTTCAGATAATGTTTCAGAACAGAATAGACACACAGGGATGGATTATGAAATTTTCTCAGTTGTATGGGCGGTTGATATCTTTTAAGTTTCGTAGTTTTTAGGAGTGAATTTATACAAAAAACAGCCAAATGGTCCTGAAAAGTCAAATGATTGATATCTAATGCCGCGTCTGAACATGTGTGGATGTGACCATGGCAACAAGACAGACAAGCTTTTCAGTAAGATGTTTTAAACTCAAAGTGTCGAGGGTGTAGAGTTGATAAATATTGTAAAACCTGAGAAGCATCCCAAAAATATGTATATCGGGGAAGCGGAGGTTTAGTATTAAATGCCCCCTTCATAAACCGTGATAATAAAGGAGAATCACGTAGGTCACAATCCAATAACCACAGTGTCTGAACAAGCATAGCCTTATGAGTATTTAAAACCGAATAGGAACGTCCAGAACTGGTCAGGTCAGTCAAATATTCTATGAGACCTAATACAGAAGGCTGTAGGATATTTTTCTGGTATTGACGACACCAAAGGACCCATCTTTGCCAGGCATGTTCATATTGTTTGTTAGTACTTTGCCTCCAGGAGGCTGAGATATGCGAGGCTGCTGTATTTGAAAAGCCTTTACCACAGAGGTAACTCCGGATACATTGCAGGCGGCTAAACTCAACCACCTTGCCAAACGGGTGTTTTTTGGAGCTTTTTGGTAGCCGAAGCAGATTTTTGTGGGATGGAATCAGAACTGGTTTGGATGCTAGACATCTCAGCAAGAGCAGATACCAGGGCTGTGTAGGCCAAAATGGCACAATGATTATGGCCCTCCTTACCTTGTCTCGGAGGAGCTTCATTAAGCACCTGGCAATCAATCTGAAAGGACAAAAATATGAGGACTGAAAGAATGCCAATTCAAGCAGAAAGCATCACAAAATATTGCATCAGGATCAGGCCGCCAAGAAACAAATTTTGAAAGTTGTGCATTAAGCCGAGAGGCAAGTAGATCAATGTCTGGCTGAAAAAAGACAGTTGTGAGTTTTGAAAACACCTTGGTGTTTAATTACCATTCTAAAGACATATTAAAACTTCTAGACAGATGATCTGCTTGTATGTTGGTTTTATCTGGAATATGTGTGGCTGATAAAAGGATGTGTTTGTTATCACACCAATACAAAATGTCCTTTGTAATGTTGAAAAGTTGAACTGACGTACCACCTTGTTTGTTGAGGTAATGAACAGTGGATGTATTGTCGGATTTAATGAAAATGTGACAGTCCTGAGTGTCGGCACAGAGAATCTTCAAGCCAAAGAAAACTGCCAATAATTCGAGTTTATTGATGTGAAAGATGGATTCGTGAAATGACCATTTAGCATTAGTCTTGGATGTGCCAAATTTAGCTCCCCATCCTGTTGAAGAGGCATCAGTTTCCAAATAAGAATCAATGGGAGGTGGACGAATCAATTTGCCATTGTGGGTAGAAATATGTTTAGTCCACCAAAGAAGTCCGTTTTTGAATTTGGTGAGAGTGTGACCAGTCAGTGATAGTTATCCATTCCATTTAAAGCTTTGACTTTGTCTTTTTCTAAATAATGCACATGTAAAGGGCCAAGTCTGATGGCTCTGAATGTTGACACACAGAGGCCAATAACTCTGGCTAATTTGCAAACTGTGACACTCGTTGATCTGAGTAAAAGCATGGATTCCCGTTTGAGGATTGTTATTTTTGGTGTTTCTAGAAAAACTTTGAATGTCCGAGAATCAAGTCTGAACCCAAGTAAGTAATTGTTTGGGATGGTAGAAGAATCGATTTTTCAACATTAATTTGGAAACCAAGAGACTGTAATGTGGACACAAGAAATTGAGTGTCCCGCTGGCACAAAGATTTGTCTTGATTGAGAATGAGAGAGTCATCGAGATATGACCAGCAGAGAATTCCCCGTTTTCTGAGGTAGGCAAAAATTGGTTTTAAAGCTTTTGTGAACACTAGGGGTGCCGAGGAAAGCCCAAAAGGGAGACACGTAAACTCATACAGTGTCCCATTCCAAAAAAAATTTAAATACTTGTGACTGCTAGGATGGATCGGTACACTGAAATAAGCATCTCTCAGATCAATGGATGTGAAAAACATTTGTGGTTGAATAAGTTCTAAGACAAAATCCAGTGTTTCAAGTTTGAATTTTTCATATGGGATGAATTTATTCAGATGCCGAAGATTGATAACCACTCGATATTTCCCATTTTTCTTCCGACGCAAAAAAATGTTAGAAATGAATTGAGATTCTTCTGGTGTAGACACTGAAATGGCACCCTTATCTAATAACGAATGTACCTCAGTGCAGAGGATATCAGACTCGGAGTTAGAGAATGGTTTACTGCAAGTCAGATTAAGTTGAAAAGTGGGTGCGATAAACGATATTCTATAACCCTGAATAATGTCCAACCCCATTGATCTGAGGTAAATAGTTTCCATGTGTCTAGAAAATATTGAAGAGAACCAGAAGGTGTACTTACCCTATTTATTTTCCCTGGTAGTTGTTTCTGGGAAAATGTTCTGCTTCTTCCAAGGCATGAAGTTTCCCCGTCTTCTAGGATAGTTCCCTCTTGGCCAGTTGGGCCTGCCTCTCCCTAAAAAAGAGCCACGGTATGGTCTATTGGATGTATTCCTGTAAGTGGGAGGAAGTAAGAACTCATAAAGTAAAGTAGTAATGGGTGTGAATGTTTCTTGAATAAAATTATCAAAGACGAACAGAATATTGAGCATTCAAATGTTGTTGCCTCAGCCTTGCACACACAAGACATAAATATCACTGAGAAAAAGAAGGGTCCAACAAACTACTTATGGAAAAATCACTTTAAACGCCTTCTCTTGCATGTTAACTGTGTCACTTACCACAATCCGGGAAAACCTCTGACTATTGATCCGCCAATTGCAAGTTTGAATTTTACATGCAACCTCAAATGAAGCCGGAGTTGGCGATTCTCATCTTTAAGTAAATTTCCATTTTAAGCACGATTATTTTTGAAAATTGATTATAAAACATGCTTTAGACATCGTAAAGTATGAATATATTCTTAATACTGCAACAAATTAGCTGGAAGAATGTATTATATGAATGAGAGAATGAAATTTCTTATCAACCTACTCACAATTGTTTACTTCAGGCTTGCACTACAGTGGAAGTCCCTAACTCGGATAAAATACTCTCTATTTTTGTCTTTCCCAAGCAATTTGGGAAAGAAAAGTGGTGCAAAAGTACCAAGAAAAAATAAGCCAAAACTGGGTCGAGTGCAACTGGCGCAGACCCAGTACGGGACGCTCTCTCCCAAGTACAACTCCACGACTTCCGTTGCCAGTGCGCATATACCGTCTCTAAAGACTCATTCTTTTTATCATCCGCTTCGTGTCGAGATGCTTTTGCACGCTTATCAGTGTTTATCCAGCTCGTTGTTTGATGATTCCTAATTCATAGTGCATCAGTGTATCCTTTGTATTCTCAGGAACAGTGTTTTTTATATTCTCTTCAATATTATATATCCATAATGTATATTTAATTGTTCTCTCTCGAGTCGCACGCGAATTTCATGTGCCATGCGGTTCGGACTTATTATTTTTCACAATTATGTTAATGCTTTATTTGCTAAATTTTCTAATTGTGTTAGAGTTAGGTGTCAGCGGGGTACCACTCCTACAGTTTTTCTTCTTTCTTTTGAGAGTAGTCATCCTGTTGTGTGGTTCCCGGTCGACCGTCTGGGGTCTTTGTTTCTGTCACCTTTCTCTCTTCTTTGGGGGTGTTCTTCTGTTTCTGATTTCACCTTCTCTGCTCCTCTCACCTCTATCATGCCCAGGACAATTCCTTGTGGGCAATGTCTGCTGCCAAAGCATGTGGACGATTTACATTCGTCTTGTTCCTCCTGTAATGGGTGTTCGGCCGAGCAGCCATGTGGTGTCTGTGGATCATGGTCATCCACTTTCTGGGCGTCAGTTAACCGTGTCGTTCGTTCTCGTGGCCGTGCCTCCCGCTCCCGCGGGAAAGGAGAATGTGGTCGTTCGGGGGCTCCCGAGCCGACCTTGTCTGGTGAGAGTTATTCCTCCTCCGTAGGGGATGTGCAGTCTTTTCCTGTAGTGGATACTGCGGGAGCCATTGAGTGTTCTGGTGAAGAGGTGCCTGGTTCCGGGATTACGGTCCCCCTCCAGTCGAGGTTGTGACTCCTCCTTCGGAGCCGAGCAGGTGTGCTCTCTCCACTATTTCACCAGCCTCAACGACTCCCGACGTATCTACTACTACTGCTGGTCCGTCTGCTTCGTCATCAGTTTCAGCCGGCCTCGGCTTTTTGCTGCAGGGGCCTGCCGGAATATCCGGTACTGTAGACGTGGGATATCAGCCTCAGCCTTCCCTGACTTCAACTCGGCGAAGTCGGAAGGGGCTGTCGGCCGAACCCATCTCTGTGGTCTCTTCGCCGTTGAGCACCACAGTTGTGTCTTTGGATTCGGATGTTCTTAGTGGAGACACTATGAACTCCGTGGCGTTTCCGTCCACTCATTCTGGCCTCCCGACCAGTTTTGGAGGACCAACGCCTTTTGCGCAGCCTGGACCTTCTGCCCTGCAGAGGTCCACGGTGACTCTCATGAGTTCTCACCATATTGATCCTCGGGGTGCCTCGTACCCCTATACACATCTGCCTTCAGATGTTTCGGCTGCCGCCCGTCGTCCCGCGTCAGGTGTTTTGGAGGATCGTGAACCTTCGCTGGTTAAGAGGGTCAGAGGTGAAGCCACTTTGCCAGTTCGCTCCCCTGTCGAACCGGCCGGTACGGGCAGTGAGCTTAGGGAGGCCCTCTCCTTACTCACTCAGGTTCTATCTAAGAGCCTTCCTGTTGCTTCCAGCGAGGCAATGAGTGGTTTCCAGGTGCCTCCTATGGCGCTGCCTCCCGGGATTGGAAACAGGCCGGTTTCTGATTCCCCTGGTGTCCCGACACCATGGAAGGCGTTGGCTGGTTTGCCCACGATGGGCTCTTGACTTTGTGTTTGGGTTTCTGCCTGATCTCAAACCTACTAACCAGCCGACAGTGTCAGCCTGGCCGCAATCATCGGTCGTGCGCCTACAGCCTATGGAGCAACCTGCTTCTGGGCGCCTTCGACCGTGCCAGTCGGTACAGGTGGTTGAAGCTTTTTCAGCATTGGACTCCAAGCAGAATTCCAAGGCTCTGAAGACTTCGTTCTTCACCAGGGTTGACACCTTTTTGCCTCCTGTGCGTTATCGTTCCTACGATTTCGCCAATCCGTCGGTCTGCCAGACTTTGACGGTTCTGGATCAGGACTCCACTTCCCTTGGGCTTTCCAAGCCCAAGTCTGCCGTCATTCCAATGACGACTCTGGAGTCCATGTTGGACTTATCTGGAGAGATGCTTGGCATGCTTTCTCTCTCAGATCACGTTGTGTCAGCTTTGGCTGCTTATCTGCCTCCAGATAAGTTTGACGAGGTACAGGCTCCTTTGCGTGTGCTGTCCAAGGCGCTTATGCATCTTACTCACACGCATGCCTGTAACATGGCTATTCTGGAATTAGTTCGAAGGGACGCTGTGCTGGACACAGGATGATCCCTTCCCGAGGAGCAGCGTGCTGCTCTTCGATCTGCTTCTTTGGCAGGTCCGCAACTTTTCCATGGTTCCGTGTCGACGTTCCGGGATGATGTCCTACGTCATTCCAAAGATCAGCTGCTGTTTTGTCAGCTTGATCAGCCTTCTAGAGGAGGCAAGGGCCGTTCCAAGCCTAACAAGTACCCTTCTGCTTCCTCTGTGAAGCAAAAGGCTGGTCCTTCTGCCGCCTCCTCTACTTCTTACTCAAGGGGTAAGGGTAAAGGTCGGCAGAATCGAGGGAAGTCTCAGGATTCTTCATTTAGTAGAGGAGGTGGTTTCTCCTCTCGCGGGCCTCATCGGGGCTCGAAATGAAGGTCCTCACCTCGACTCGTCCCAGGTTGGAGGAAGGATAGCAGAGTTTGCAGACCATTGGGCCACCATCACATCCGATCCGTGGGTGTTAGATGTTGTTCGGTCCGGGCTGCGAATATCCTTCCGACGGCACCCCACTCTGTCAAGGGTGCCTTTTTTAACCACAGGTCCTTCAGACGTTTTACGTCGGGAACTTTTGTCCACGGAGATTGGCAATCTCCTGGCAAAGGGGGCGATCAAGGTCGTCAAGAACATTCAGTCAGTGGGTTTCTATTCCCGCCTGTTCTTGGTGCCGAAGAAGGACGGCCGACTCTGACCGGTTATCGATCTGAGTATCCTGAACCAGTCTATCATTGCTCCCAAGTCCAGCATGGAGACTTTCAGGTCGGTCCACCAATCAATTCACCAGGGAGATTTCGCTGCCAGCATCGACCTGCGAGACGCTTACTTCCACGTTCCGATGCATCGGGCATCACAGAAGTATCTCAGCTTCGCTTTTCTGGGGCGAGTTTACCAGTTCAAGGCCATGCCTTTTGGACTCAACCTGGCTCCTTGGGCCTTCACCAGACTGATGTCGCATGTGATAGCGTTCCATCGCACACAGTCCAGGGTGACTACTTCGGCATATCTGGACGATATCCTCCAGAGGCATTCCAATGCTGCTTTACTGGAGTCGGATGTCGCCACGCTGTTGAGCTTGCTCACGTCGCTAGGATTCAGAGTCAACGAGGAGAAGTCGGACCTGGTCCCTTCTCAGTCGTTTTGTTATCTGGGGATGTCTTTCCAAACCCAATTCAATTTGGTAGCGGTTCCCCAGGCCAAGGCTGTGATTCTCTCAGCTTTTGCTCTGACTCTGTCCCAGTCCACGTCCGCGACCGCTCGGAGTTTTCTCCGGCTGATCGGTCTCTGTGGTTCGGTGATGGATCTCATTCCTCTAGGTCGGCTGCGTGTCAGACCTCTCCAACACTTTCTGCTCAGTCGTTGGAGGCCGAATGTAGATTCTCTGGATCAGGTGCTTCCGTTTCCGGAATCTATGTATCCTCACCTTCTTCCCTGGACAAATGTTCAGTGGATTACGCAGGGTGTTCCATTGGACTTACCCACGTCCAATCGCGTTCTGATGGCAGATGCCAGCGATCTCGGATGGGGTGCGACGTTGGATCCTCTTGGTCTTTCCCTACACGGGATGTGGGACCAGGATCAAGCAGCTCTACACATCAACCAGAAGGAGCTTCTTGCTCTTCTTCTGAGTTTCAGGTAGTGGATCCCTCACCTGTCGAATCGCCAGGTCCTTCTGCTATCCGACAATTCGACAGTGGTTGCTTACATTCGGAACCAGGGCGGCACGAATTAGCTCGGGATCTTCTACTGCTCGCTCAGGATGTTCACGCCGGAGTGGTTGTTCGTCACATTCCCGGTCGTCTGAACGTCCTAGCCGACTCCCTGTCCCGACAGGGGGTTATTTCCACCGAGTGGATGCTCCACAGGGCAGTGTTCCAGTCGCTTTGCGATCTCTGGGGACGTCCCCACATCGACCTCTTTGCGACTCGTTGGAACCATCAGGTGGACACTTTCGTGTCCCCGTGTCCAGATCCTCTGGCTTTTGCTGTGGACGCTCTGTCACTCGATTGGAACGGTCTAGTCGGCTACGCCTTCCCGCCGGTTCCGATTCTTCCTCAGGTTCTAGCCAAAATTCGAACCTGCAGTTGTCGAATCATTCTGATCACTCCCCAGTCGCCTCAACGGGTGTGGATCAATCAGCTCCGCTCGCTGATGGCGGCGGTTCTGGCACATCTCCCGCTACATCGCGACCTTCTTTGTCAAGGTCACCCGAGGAGGTTTCACGTCGACCCGACTTCATTGTGCCTTCACGCATATCTTTTGTCAGGTCCTGTCTCCTCCGTAGAGGTTTTTCGAGATGAGCAGTGGAGTGCATTTCTTCTTCAAGGAGGCACTCTACTGGTTTAGCTTATGCAGCTAAATGGAAGGTCTTCTGTCGATGGTGTGCTGATCACTCTGTTGATTATGCCAATCCTTCGATTTCACAGATTGCGGAGTTTCTGGTATATCTGTTTGATTCTCGGGGTCTCCAGCCTGTTACCATCAAGGGTTACAGGTCCATGCTTTCAGAGACTTTTTCTTATGTGGGGAAGCGTCGTATCGGCACTAATCCTTACCTCTCCAAGCTTGTTTGGCACTTTTCTTTGAAAAGGCCTCGGACTTTACAGCTTACTCCATGATGGAATCTTTCGTGGGTGCTGCTTTGCTTGGGAAGGGGCGCCGTTCGAACCTTTATCCCAGGTGGATATGCATTTTCTCACATATAAGACGGCTTTTCTGATGGCATTTGCTTCGGCCAGACAGGTTAGTGAGCTTCACGCCCTCTCGGTTGACCCGGCCTTTTTTAGGAGCTCTCCCAACAGTGTTACTTTTACCACTGATTGCTCTTTTTTGGCCAAGAATCAGTTACCAGATACTACTCCTCCTACTATCTGTATCAGGGCTCTTCCTTCTGTTGAGAGTAATCGCCCTTTGCACTGTCCGGTCCGTGCTATTCGCATTTATCTCGATCGGACACGTTTCATACGGAAAGGCAGGAAATGTTTTTTTCTGTCTCTTATTCCGGGTCGACAGAAGATCTCTCCTCAATCCATTTCTCGATGGATTTGTCTTGCTATTCGTACGGCTTATGGTCGTTTAGCAGCTGGCGATTGTATTACCAATCGTATTTCTGCCCACGAGGTGCAGGCACTATCCACCTCTTGGGCTTATTCTAACTCCGTCAAGTTGTCGGATGTTATGCAGGCAGCCTACTGGAGAAATGCTTCTACTTTCTCCACCTTTTATCTGTTCTAGTTGCAGGAGCAGTCGGAGGACCTTTTTGCCCTGGGTCCTCTTTCTTCTGCTCAGGCTGTTGTCTGCCATAGCCATTAGGCTTCTTGAAGGTCAGTTTCAGCCTTGTGCTGTTACTGCCCTTTTTCTGTCTGTGTGTCACACAGGCCCATATGTCTCCCTTCATTGTCCTTTACCAATGATTGCGACGTTATGGTTGATAAGCCTCGGGACCTCTTCCTTCTGCTTCACAGTTCCAGTGCACTGGGGTTATGTGTGGGTTGGTTATGCGATTCCCTCCAGCCTATTGTCTATTCAGCCTGAAGTAAACAATTGTGAATAGGTTTATAAGAAATCTAAATTTTATAGTAAATTTCCTTTCTTATTATACCTATCACAATTGTTTACATGGAGGCCCTCCCGTCTTCTTTACGGGTAAAGAATCTTTCCTCCCCGCTGATCACATAACTCTAACGTTGATGGATTCAAAAAGAATGAGTCTTTAGAGACGGTATATGCGCACTGGCAACGGAAGTCGTGGAGTTGTACTTGGGAGAGAGCGTCCCGTACAGGGTCTGCGCCGGTTGCACTCGACCCAGTTTTGGCTTATTTTTTCTTGGTGCTTTTGCACCACTTTTCATTCCCAAATTGCTTGGGAAAGACAAAAATAGAGAGTATTTTATCCGAGTTAGGGACTTCCACTGTAGTGCAAGCCTGAAGTAAACAATTGTGGTAGGTATAATAAGAAAGGAAATTTACTATAAAATTTAGATTTCGTTGAAATCGCCGAGTACACTTTTTAGCGAGTCAAAACTCAATAAAAGTCAATTTAATGAAAATCATAGTTTTTTTGTAACATTTATATGATTATATATATACTACACATAATTCTGTACATTTATGTTGAATTTCAGTGTTATTGATCCATTAATAAAAGAGTTATAGAAAGAAATATTTTTGGAGTCGGTAATTTCGGAGTTGGGGTCGGAGTACACTTTTTAGTGACAACCAAAGAATGATGACTTGCCATTATTACCTGTGACTTTTATACCCTCACTCAACAGCTCACTCAGCACGTTTTTTCTTAATTACTTTGAAACGAGGTCAGCAATGACAGGACTCTGTCAGTGCATGCTTATTAAGGAGGACAAACAGGTGAAATGGAAAAGGAATTAAAATTTTAAGTCATTCACAGATCTGGCATTATGAATAATACAGGAGGGCTAAAAATCACCCTTCCAAATGCTCCCATGAGGACAAATGCTCTCACCAGCATACACATCGTCACTTGAGTTCCATTCTGTTCTATCTTCCTGTAGGGAGATAGAACAGAATGGACCTCGGGTGATAACATGTTTAAGGAAGTCTTCTTGTTTTATACAGTAAGTGTAAGAATGACAAGATTGACCACATCAATCCCTAGCAGTATTTTTAGAGAGATGTGAACATCATCTTAAGGTAGAATTGTACTTTCCCCAACAATGTTCAAATATTATTCTAAATCTGACGGCATTATCAGAGTCACATACCACCAGTACCATGAATATGACAGAATGTTTGAACATGAAGCTCAGTGGTGCATTTGAGTTTTATTTTTGAGCAAATTATATATTCCTTTTTGTCATATGGATAAAGAGAGCCGTAGAAATTGTGCACATGAAATAGAAGTAGTACAGCAAAACAATTTGTGAAGTGTTTAATTGGCTAGATGCAGGAGGGCTAAAAATAGCCCTCCTAAAAAAATTGCAAGGGCTCTAGGAGGGCGGCCCTCCAGCCCTCCTTGAGAATGTCCGGCCTGCATTCAAGAAAATTTGTGCAGTTGTCGTATACTAGTCATGTTGGGTAAGGAGTTAATCTTCTGTGATATTGTGCTAGGAAGCAAAAGTCTGATATGAAGTCATGTGCTGAGAAAAGTGGAGCCTGTGTATTTCCACAAATATGTATATGAATTGTTAACTGATATTTATCTTACAATAAGTATGTATTCAGTACAAAACAGGTATTTTGTATGTTCATCTGTAAGGGATGATGCAAATTTTGTATCATGCAACTTCAGTATACTAGTGCATGCTCAGATCCAGTTTGTTTACATTGCCAAGCCTGGAAATAAGCAATCTGTCATGTGTAGAATGGGGGAGTGGGTCCGATCACCGAAGTTAAGCAACATCAAGCCAGGTTAGTCCTTGGATGAGTGACCGTCTGAGCAGTCGATTTGGACTCTCGCGTTGTGTCCTTGGGCAAGGCACTTAATCCTGATTGTCCACATGGGGGCACGATGGCATACTGCACATCGATGGTGTGCATGTCTTCAACCAGTCTAACACTGCCTGTGCTGCAGTGTGGAGTTACGATGTTGGGGAGCTGGCAGCTGATTGTTGTTGCTTGGTGGATCTCTCCGGCTATTCCGGCTTCCTCCACCTGTAAAACTGTCGCATTCATGATTAGCATTGTGCAGAAATATGTGACCTTAACACCAATAAATAAATAAATATAAATATTTGTAGAATGAGGGCCCAAAAAATTAATTTGCTGATGCAATCCAATACAGTGGGCTAGGTTGCGGTAACCAGTTCTCGTCAGATCACCGAAGTTAAGCAACGTCGAGCCAGGTTAGTCCTTGGGTGAGTGACTGTCTGAGCATCAATTTGGACTCCCACGTTGTGTCCTTGGGCAAGGCACTTAATCCCGATTGTCCACATGGGGGCACAATGGCATACTGCACATCGAAGGTGCACATGTCTTCAACCAATCTAACCCTGCCTGTGCTGCAGTGTGGAGTTACGATGTTGGGGAGCTGGCAGCTGCTTGTTGTTGCTCGGTGGATCTCTCTGGGTACTCTGGCTTCCTCCACCCGTAAAACTGTTGCAGTCATGATTAGCCATTGTGCAGAAATATTGGCCTTAAGCACCAATAAATAAATAAATATAAATATTTGTAAAATGAGGGCCCAAAAAATTAATTTGCTGATGCAATTCAATACAGTGGGCTAGAATCCCCCAATTTATCCTCTGGGTACCCCTTTCTGTTTACGCCTGAGACCTTGATTCAGATTGATGTTCACATAGGATAAATTTAATAATGCTACCCTTCTGTGCAGGGTAGCATCACCAAATTCACCCTCTGTGGACCTCATTCTGCAGATGACAGTCTGCTTATTTCCAGGCTTATACATTACTATTTATAGAACATTACATGTTTTAGAAAGGTGTTTCTGGGAGACCGCATATATTTTTAAATATGAAAGGAATAAAAAACACTTCTCAAATGTATGATTATTATTAAATAATGATACCGTTTGCTTTTAATTTTTCTGTATTTGATTCATAGGAAAGCTTTCAAGTTAAAGCAGCATGTAGTTACAGTGCTTAGTCTTTTTGGAATATTGAACAAGTAAGTTGCTTATAGTTTCAACCAAAAAGACCAGCATTTTTAGAGTCTGAAAATTAAATTTAAAATTTATTTATTTATTGGTGTTTAGTTTAAGGTCACATATTTCTGCACAGTGGCTAATATGATCGCAGCATGGATATAAAGTCAAATCCAGCCAAATCATTTATACCCATATTGCCGATTTTAGAGGACTTCCACCCCAGGCATTGGTTACCGAGTCCAGTTTTACTAGTGAAATATAGCTTGTTTACTATAGTGAACAAGCACTGCTTCATTTCTCGGCGTTTCCACAGGCAAACTTTAAAATTGAATTTAAAATTAAAATTGAAATGGTAGTTAATCAAGTTATATGCTCTACAGTTGAGAATTATAAGATAAATCTATCATCATCATTATGTTTATGTACAAAAATGTTGTATCAGAGTCGAGGTGTTGTTTCTGAGGCAAGATCTCATCGAGTTGAGATCTTGCCTTGGACAAAAGAGAGAAAATCTGACACACACACAGAATGGGTAAATCAATATGGCACGAGTGCCAGCGTGGAAGGATAAAACGAGAGGCTGCAGGTCTTGAGTCCTTCCTCAATGGCACAAGTGCCATATTGATTAACCCATTCACATGTGTGTGTCATTCTGTGTTTATTACATGCCTTCACATGTGTAAAAACTATTATTAGAAGGACACACAGCAATTCATTTGGCAACTATCAACAAAAACAACACATTTTATAGCCAACCAAATTTGCGAAGGGTACCTGTGTTACTATTTCGTCCAATGTGTTCTATGTGCCTACTGGCAAGATTTGTAGAAAATTCCAGTGAAATTCCACTTCTATATAAAAATAGTCCATCAACTGTTTCCATTCTGCACATATTTGTGGAACACATTTTCTTTTTCCACATAGTTTAGTATTGCTGTAGATGAGGATTCCATAGAACAGGCGTGTAATAAAACATATTCTGTACATAAACATAACGATGAAAATAAATATGTATACAAAAATCAGAGACAGCTGATATAATTTTAGCTCCTGTTGAAAGCTTGGGAAGTGGAACAGTGCTTTGTGTTCTGTGGTAAATAAGTTAAAATTTACCAGTAAAAATAGACCTCATTCTTTACCTAACTAAAGAAGAGCACTCATTACAGATTTAATTGTTCATATCTTGCATGAGAGACATATCTTATGACCTCTCATTGGAACAAACTCAATTCCACTGAAGGGTCATGAGAAATATTTAAAGTCAAAATTGAAAACATAATCAAATGTGAATGAAATCTTTTCTAAATGCATTGGCCATGTTTATATGGGTGTTATATTGGCTGCAGGTTAACATTTACCGAGCGTAAACAGGTTTTCTCCACTAAATTGTAACAACCAATTTTTCTGTAATGGCCTAAACCTCCGCACACTGATGTCAAAATGTCATCAAGCTACAAATTTTTCCCATAATGCAACTAGAAATTTCAAAGAGCCCTGTCAAACACAATTGAATTAGTTAAAAATAAGCTATTAATTGAAAATAGAATACGCTTTCATTTTTGGAATTCACTTTAAAAGAAATTTCCACAATTCACTACAAGTACTTCCATTAGTTTCTGGAAACCTGCACCCAGTGTAACATGTAACTAACTAACCCTGTGCATTTTTACAGCCTTAGTCTGAATATATTTTTATGTAGTGTGTGATATGGCAGTTAGCAATTTTATATAACCAAAAAGTGTGACTAACCCTGTGCATTGCACAGGGTTAGTCCCACTTTCTGGTTATAAAAAAATTTCATTATTAACAGAATATTTTGCCCTGTGTACTGTACAACCTTGGTGTAAATCTCATCTATATCAACTCTTTACCCAATGTAATGACCAAAACCTGCCAGTACTATTCTCAAAAAGCATTCAAACTCACTAACTTGACGAGTGCAGTTTTAAGCATCTGTGAAATCAGAGACAGGAATAAATTGCACCCGTAAAATGTTAGTACATGAATTCTAAGGGAATACTGTCACTAAACACAAGAAACTTTGAATGTATAAGGTCCTGCTGAACTATGACAGTGACTTCCCATTGGCCACAGGATGTAGCTTTCTAAAAATAATACACGTTTATATACTCTCACAGTATATTAAAGTTCCACAATATTTTTTGACAAGTGCTTTTTTTTTAGCCCCTGTAAAGTAGAAAATACGGGCGTGGATGGGAGCAATTGCTCTCACACCCGTCTCATTTCCAGGACTGCTTATGACCCCTCATTGGAATGGAGTGTGGATTTTTTTAGTGTATTCTAAACATAAAAACGTATTCAATTTTCAATTAATTAGCTTGTTTATATTCCTAGTTGCATTATTACAAGAAACAATTATTGCTTGAAATTCCCGTAATTTTTTTATGGTTAAATTCTGTATACTTACACCTCTTAGCAAAAAAAAGAAAGTATGTTTAAATTACTATTTTTAAAAATTAACTCAGTGATGTAACAGTGCATTGGTTAATCAAAACAAGAGTGATGCATTTATTTCTTTTTCTTTTTTTCCTATTTTTTTGTAGCCAAATTGAAATTTCCTGTGATTTTGTTAGGAAAGCCTGCAGTTGTGAGAGTGATCAGAGATTTATTGAAACTGAGTAAATTTTTATTCAGAACATATGGTATGTAATCTTGTTAAGCTGAAAAAATCTGTCATACTGTTAATATTGTCAGCTTTCTTTCCTGGGCTATTCATGAGGTTTTTTTGGAGGAAGTGGGGAGGGTGTAAAAAAAGGAAAGAAGGGGGTTGAAACAGATTGTGAGGTACTGTATTATGTATGTCGTCATGAAAGAGCAAAATATGTTTTTTTTGGCATATTGCTATGTACACACACTCAGATTTAGTTGGTGATTGTCAGACATTTTTAATTTTGATTTTGATGTCACTGCTGCTCAAACCACTTCAGCAAAATTTATAGAATTCATAGTGCCAGCTGATGCTGTCCTAGTTGATTGGGAAAATTGCTGTGCTGTCACAAAACTATAATGTGCTGTCAGTGAACTGTGGGCAGAGAATGTTATGTGATGCACTGCCAGGGGGTCCACAGGGCCTTGCATTCAAGGAACAGCCTTGAATTTGACTAAGGACTTTCAAGGCCTTGAAATCCTGGAAAATGGGCCACCAAGTCTAGAAAATTCACAAAATAAAAATGCTGACAAAGCATGTAATAATAACTATATAGTTTTATATTACAGAGTTTATGAATACTTCATTCTAATTAAGACATTACCCCCTCCAATGGAAGTGTTGGAGGTGGTAATGACTGAAGGGTCGTAGATAGGACTAGTGAATGCTGGGCCTTGGAAATCATTGAATTTGGCTATTGTAGGCCTTGAGAAATGCTGAAAAATGTCTAGAAACAGCCGTGAATGGCCTTGAAATTTATCAGTCCTTGCCTGCAGGAACCTTGACTGCTAAAATCTGTTTTTATGCAGAGCTTTCCAAATGTGTGTTACAAAATAGCATGCATGTATCATTAATGTTTACAGAACGTCCAATAACCCCCACCTACCCCTCCCCCACTGCTATAAACAAAAGAAGTTACAGTTTGCACATGGTGATTTGGTACTTGGTGATCTGACACACGGAAATCTGCCAATATACTGAATTGCTGAAACAGGGACAGCAATTTAATTTACAGCTCACAGACCACTGGGAAGATAATATCATAAATAATCAACTTAATTAAAAGTCCTTTTTGTTGAGGCCAAATGGTTGTAGCAATTTGAGGGTGAAGATCCAGTGGACTTCACTCAGGAGGTGCTCTTCTGTAGTGGTAGGTAGCTCTGGATCAGAGTGTAGTACCTGTGTAATATGGTAGCGAATGTCAGATATCGAGTGATTGTTGCCTTTGAAATGGATAGCAATAGGAGTGTCTCGTGTGTGTTTGATGTCTGCCAGGTGTTCTCGGATGCGGATGTGGAAATATCTTTTAGTTTCACCAACGTACTGTTTGTCGCAGTGGTGACAGTGCAAAAGATAAATGCAATTTCTGGTCATGCAGGTTGTTCTGCGTGGACCTTTAAAGCACTTTTTCGTAATTTCACTCTGAAATCATAATGTTTTGGGTAATTGGAGGCAGATGTTGCAATTCTTTGTCTTGCAAGGGTTGCATGGATTTTGGATAATTTTACTGCTCACTTGGTGGAATGGGGGTAACTTAACTCATGTCAGGATATCTTTCAGGGAGGGATTGCATCTACGAGTAAGAATGGGGGGGTGAATTAAATATTATTCTGCCAGTTTCACTGCCACATAAGATTGGCTAGAGGCGTCGGATATGTGTGTAAATCTCTGTGTTTTTCGGGTGATAATCTGTCACAAACGGAGTACGGGTCTGGTCTGGTTTTGACCAATTGCCTCTAGAGTTAATGATGTTGGTTCTCTCTGTTAAAGTCACCTTGTTAAGAGCTGCCTGTAGCATTTTCGGTGCATATCCACATTTGGCGAAGTGGAAGAGCATATTAAATACCTGGTGTTCTAAATCATTTTCACTACAGATGCGTTTAACTGTAAGTAGCTGACTGTATGGGATACTTTTGATATGCTTGGGTGACAAGAGTCAGGCTTGAGATAGGCATGTGTGCCCATAGGTTTGGTGTATAAATCTGTTGTGATTCTGTTATCGGTTTTCTTGATGGTCACGTCCAGGAAGTTCACCGAAGTGGTGGAATATTCGGTAGTGAATCTGATAGTAGGATGTGCTGAATTGAAATGGTGGATGAAGTCTTTGAGTGACTCTTCCCACGTGGGTCCAAATAAGGAAAATGTTGTTGATATATCTGAGGTATAGTTCCGGTGTAACAGGATATCTTCCCCCCCCTGGATATCTTCCCCCCACCCTGGATATCTTCCCCCACCCATAAAAAATTTTTTTTTGATTAATTTGACATTATTTGATGATGAAATGGTGAGAAAAGAGTTTTTGCAGAATTTGTTTTAATTAATGTCAAATGTTTGACGAACAAATTTTTGTCATGGTGGGAGGGGGGAAGATATCCAGGCCTGGATATCTCCCCCCCCCTGCCCCCTCCCATACCAACCAACCCTAACTCAGTGTTTATCCAAAACCATTTTTTCATGCCCCAAATCTATTTCTCTCACCATTTTATTATCAATTAATATCAAATGTTTGACCAAAAAAATTTTGTCATGGTGGGGGGAAGATATCCAGGACTGGATATCTTCTCCTCCACCTCCCATTCCAACCAACCCCAACTCAGTGTTTATCCAAAACCATTTTTCCATGCCCCAAATCTATTTCTCTCAACATTTCATTATCAATTAATGTCAAATGTTTGACACAAAAAATTTTGTCATGGTGGGGGAAGATATCCAGGCCTGGATATCTCCCCCACCTCCTATTCAAACCAACCCTAACTCAGTGTTTATCCGAAACCATTTTTTTTATGCCCCAAATCTATTTCTCTCACCATTTCATTATCAATTAATGTCAAATGTTTGACAAAAAAGTTTTTGTCATGGTGGGGGGGGGGGGGGGGGGGGGGGCGGAGATATCCAGGCCTGGATATCTTCCCCCCCACCTCCCATTCTAACCAACCCTAACTCAGTGTTTATATCCGAAACCAGTTTCTCTGCCCAAAATAGTTACACTTCATATCACATGACAGTATGAACCAGAATAGTTGAGAAAATATTGAAATGATTTTTTAGTCCCCTACGGGAACCGTAAGGGGACTTTTGGATTGCACTCCATCCGTCTGTCCATCCATCCATCTGTCCGTCTGTCTGTTTTTATGTTACCACCTCTCCCTCCAACATGCTTTAAGCTACACCTTTCATATTTGATACATGGATAAATGGTTCTGAGGGGATGATGCACGCTCAAAATCTTTGTTTCAAAATCCAAGATGGCGGAATGGCAGCCATTTTTGTTGTGTGTTTTTAAGCTTTCTTCTCTATTTTCATGTTACCACCCTTCCCTCCAACATGGTTCAAGCTACACTTTGCATATTTGGTACATGGATAGAGGGTTAGGAGGGGATGATGCACGTTCAATATTTTTTTTTCAAAATCCAAGATGGTGGCATAGCGGTCATTTTGTTGTGTTTTTTTAAGCTTTTTTCTCTATTTTAAAAATAATGTTACCACCCCTCACTTCAACATGGTTCAAGCTACACTTTCATATTTGGATAGAAGGTTGTGATGGGATGATGCACGTTCAGTATTTTTTTTTCAAAATTCATGATGGCACCATGGCAGCCATTTTTGTGTTTTTTAAGCCTTTTTCTCTATTTTATGTACCCACCCCTCCCTCCAACATGGTTCAAGCTACACCTTTCATATATGGTACATGGATAAAGGGTTGCGAGGGGATTATGCATGCTCAATATTTTTTTTTCAAAATCTAAGACCTGTCCTCTGTCTGTCTGTTTGTCTTCATGTCTGTCTGTCTGTTTTTATGTTACCACCTCTCCCTCCAACATGCTTAAGCTACACCTTTCATATTTGGTATGTGGATAAATGATTCTGAAGGGATGATGCATGCTTAATATTTTTTTTCAAAATCCAAGATGGCGGAATGGCGCCCATTTTTGCTGTGTTTTTTTAAGCTTTTTTTTCTCTATTTTTATGTTACCACCCCTTCCTCCAACATGGTTCAAGCTACACTTCTCTCAGTTCTCAATTTTTAGATTCCATTCACATTTGAAATCCTGTCTGATATCCTGTATTTTTACCCAAACCACCCCCCAGATCTGACCTTCTGTTGACTGTTGTCATGAAACCCGAATTGTCCCCAGCCGAACCGTCCCCATTTATTTTACCAAAACTGCCCCCCTCCCCCCCCCCCCCAGGTCTGATACTCCTGCTGACTGTGGTCATGTCTTATGTGATAAAAACACCTTATGTAACAAAAGTGCCGTAGGGAACTAATACCACCACAGTGGTCAACACTTGTTGTCACAGGTTTTCAACTGGATGAGAGCAAGATATCCAGGTGGACCTGAAAAAAAAAACAATATTCTGCCAAAAAAAACATTTTTCTCTCCATTTCATCATCAAATAATGTTAAATTAATCAAATAAAAATTGTTCATGGTGGGGGGGAGATATCCAGGGTTGGGGGGGGAAGATATACTAGGATATCTTTCCTCCCCAGAGGGGAAGATATCCTAGGATATCTTCCCTCGTGGGGAAGATATCCAGGGGGAAGGGGAAGATGACGTGTGACACCGGTTTAAGGTCGAATTCATTAATAAGTTTAGTTTCAAGTTCACCCATGAAGATATTGGCGAATGTAGATGCGACCCTTGTGTCTATAGCTGAGCCCCCAATCTGGAGGAAATGTTCATTGTTTAAATTCAAAATTATTACATTGTAGGACTATTTTAAGCAGTCCGAGCAGGCTGTGTAGCAGTTAGGCTCCCAGTTGAGTTTGTGCTTCCGTATGCTGCAAGCTATCACTAGAAGGCCCTCGTGGTTTGGTGTAGAGTGATGTTACATCCATAGTGCACAGAATGAAAATTTTCCGGTAGAGGCGGGTAATTCCTGGAGTTAAAAAAACTAAAATAAATTAAAACAAAATAAATAAATTAGGCATTCTACACCGACTGATATGGATAATCATTCACAGGTCCCCTCAAACTCTTTCGAGTTGGTTATTAATGAAGACCATAACATGTTATAAAGGTATATGCCAGAAAATTAAATTGCTATCAGTTTTATGACCTTGCAACCCTCAAAGCCTCAGATTAATTTTTATGATAATACTTGACTTCAAGCATGGAAATAAGCAGACTGTCATCTGCAGAATGAGATCCCCCAGAGGGTGAATTTGGTGATGCTACCCTGCACAGCATGGTAGCATCACTAAATTTACCCTCTGTGAACCTCATTCTGAATCAAAATCTCAGGCCAAAACAGAAGGAGGTCCGAAAAAGGGTAAATTGGGGATTCTAGCCCACTGTATGGATTAGCATCAGCAAATTCATCCTCTGGGGACCTCATTCTGCAAATGACAGATTGCTTATTTCTAGACTTGCCAACCTTAAATACATGTGCACAGGTGAAGAAGTCATAGCAGTATGTTTATATCATTTTTTAGCTCAACTTTGACGAAGTCAAATTTGAGCTATTGTCATGGCCCGTCGTCCATCTGTCCATCCGTCCGTCTGTCAACAATTGGCTATGGTCGTATTTATGAACCGATCTTTACGAAACTTTTTGGGTACCTTTGTTATGACCGTGGGACGAGAACGAGTGTTTTGGGGTGCGGTCCGAAATTCAAGATGCCTGCCAGCCGCCATTTTGTACCGATGATGCAGAAATCTGGTTTTTTGTACAGAACTTCCATATGAAAGCTCTGATTTGAATAATTTTTTGTATGAATGTTTAGTACTATGGGGTACATCACATATAATACAGGGTTTTTTTTCTCGTGCGTAAATTGTGCAAATTAGACTAATTTTGATGTTTTTTGGTGTTAATTTCAGCACTGTAAGTGCAAATGCCAATACGGCTCGGGCTAGAGGCCGTATTTATGAACCGATCTTTACGAAACTTCTTGGGTACCTTTGGTATCACCGTGGGACGAGAACAAGTGTTTTGGGGTCCGGTCCGAAATTCAAGATGGCCGATGACAGCCATTTTGTACAAAATTAGGTGCAATCAGATTTTTGCACAGAACTTCCCTATGAAAGCGCTGATTTGAATAATTTTTTGTGTAGTACCATGGGATACATCACATATAATACGGGTTTTTTTCTCGTGCAGAAATTATGCAAATTTGATGAACTTTGATATTTCAGTGCGACTTACACACATTAAGTACACATGTCAATACGGCTCAGACTTGAGTCTGTATTATGAACTGATCTTCACGAAATGTCTTGGGTACCTTTGTTATCACCTTGGGGCGAGAACGAGTGTTTCTGGGTGCGGACTAAAATTCAAGATGGCTGCCAGTGGCCATTTTGTACCGAAATTAGGTCTAATCAGTTTTTTGTACACAACTTCTATACAGCTCAGACTAGAGGCCATATTTATGAACCAATCTTTACGAACCTTGTTGGGTACCTTTGTTATCACCGTGGGATGAGAGCGAGTGTTTTTGGGGGTGGTCCGAAATTCAAGATGGCCACCAGCAGCCATTTTGTACCAAAATTAGTTGCAATCAGTCTTTTGTACAGAACTTCTGTATGAAAGTTCTGATTTGAATAAATTTTTGTATGAATGTTTAGTAACATGGAATACATCACATATTCTAAGGGTTTTTTTTTTCGTGCAGAAATTATGCAAATTAGAGGAACTTTGACTTATTCAGTGCTACTTGCACAATGTGAGCACACATGTCAATACGGCTCAGGGTAGAGGCTGTATTTATGAACCGATCTTCACAAAACTTCTTGGGTACCTTTGTTATCACCTTGGGACGAGAATGAGTGTTTCTGGGTACGGTCCAAAATTCAAGATGGCTGCCAGTGGCCATTTTGTACCAAAATTAGGTCCAATCAGTTTTTTGTCATCAAGTTCTATAAAGCTCGTATTTATGAATTGATCTTCACAAAACTTCTTGGGGTACCTTTGTTTTCACCTTGGGACAGGAACGAGTGTGTTTTGGGGGGTGCCTTTGTTATCACTGTGCTATGAGAACAAATATTTTGGGGTTCAGTCAGACCCACTCTGGGACTCAAAGTTTTCTTTTCTAGTTTAGCATCTGACTGTCACCCACCTTTACAATACTTTACCTATACATTTGTTACAGGCAACGGTCAGTATTTATGTACAGACCATTACAATACTTTATATGTACCTTTGTTATCAGGTCATTACCTAGATGTTTGTCATTGCTGTGTCACATACTATACATGTGCATGTCTTTGTCTTGACAAGTTGAGCTACAGTGTCATTGCCACTTTCATTTTTTTTTGTGCCTGTGCAGTCAGCCAACAATAATATAAAAACATTGCCAAGGTAAATGTAGCCTACCAGTTGAATTCTCAAGAAAAAGTAAACTTAGGGACAACTTTTTCAAAGCAATATAAAAGTGTCATTTTGTGGCTGTCTGGGGGTTCAAGGGTTAAACAATGTTACTTTCTCTTTGGGAAGAAAGCATATACTTATAAACTGTTACAATAATTTAACCCTTTGAACCCGAAATCCCTCTAATTTCCATGACAGAATCATATTTTCATTAGGTAAATGACTGTTCAGTGAATTTTTTTAGGGTAAACCAAACAATATTTTAAATGTACAAGCCTCTGTGCTGCATATTTATTTATTGGTGTGTAAGGTCAAATACTTATGCATGAAGGCTAATTGTGACCGTGAGAGTTTTACCGGGTGGAGGAAGCCAGAGTACCCAGAGAGAACCACCGAGCATCGACGAGCAGCTGTCAGCTCCTCAACATTCTCACTCTGTTCAAGCTCTGCTCAAGCAGGGGTAGAGTGGTTGAAGACATGTGCACTATCGACGTGCAGTACACCTTAGTTCACGGCGTCATCATGCCCCTATGTATAAGGCAATCAAGATGAAGTGCCTTGCCGAAGGACACAACATGGGTCATCCTGGACGGGGATCAAACTCGGGACCTCTAGCATAGAAGTCTAACCGTCTTCCACTGAGCCACTGCGCTCGTGCTGCATATTAAAAATATTTATTGGTCTACCCCTGAATAATCATTTTGGATTCTTCCAGTTGATACATTTGAACTTACATGGGAGAAACCATCAGGGTTCAAACAGTTAACCCTCTGCACTCTGATGTTAAAATGGCACGCTCTGTCAAACAAGTTATAATTGATTAAATTCAAAATTAAACAGGAGAAAAACAGAATGATTGGAGAAAATTTTGTTGCATCACCAGAGTGCTAGGGGTTAATAGTTGTGGAGAGATTACTTGAATCTCATAGCTTGAACTGAGACACATTATTGTGGTGAAAATAAGTGGACCTCTATATCAAAACATATATGACACTAAACTACTGATTGAGTAATATATAATAACCCCCGGAAGGAAGTATACAGGATTCCCCCCCCCCCCCCCCCCCCCCCCCACCCTCATGTCATGCACATCACAACATGTCATGTCAAATTGTGGCACATATACAATACAGGCTGAATATTTTACTATTGTGCCTAATTTAACCAAAGTTGAGACATGTGCTACCTATACCCTGAGAATTGATTTTTGTTCAAATCTATCTGCCAGTCCCCTTTTGGGACCCAAAAAGAGGCAAAAAAAAACTCAACAAATTATCTTCTTCAGAACCACTGTACAGAAAGTGTTGAGTTTGTGGCAAACAGCAATTTTCAGTGATATAAATTCAAGGATACAAGCCAGATTTCTGTGTCCATATGTATGTAACAATTAGAAGCCCAAAAGTTGCCATTGGACTACAAAATGCGAAAATTGTAATTTTCTTTTTAAAACCATGGTATAGGAAAGGATCCTTCAAGCTCTAAAATGCAAAAATTGTAATTTTTAGGAGGATATTTTTTTTTCTTTTCACGGCACTTGGATATTTATACTGCAGCAGTAGAAATTCCTGCTATTTATCACTGTACAGGAAGTGTTGACTCTTTGTGAGGAGTATCATTCACTCATAGACATTCAAGTTTGTACAAGCCATATCAGATCAATTTGGGGTATGTGATACTTGGCTTCAGACTCCAAAATGCCAAAAAAATTAATTTTTGGATATTTTTTTGGTTTTGATGTGACTTGGTTATTCACACTGCACCAAGTGATAGTGCATCAGGTTTTTGTGCTTTGCCTGATTTCAGGCTTCCAAAAGGGAGGTAACTTTCAAAATATTTTTTGTGAAATTCATATAATTTGTTTCTTTTGTAAAACAAGTGAATCAAATGTAACCAAATGTAGGTGTGATTTGCCATACAGGTGTGTTTTTGCCAGCAGGAACCCTCCAATAAATTGTAGCTAAACACTTTTATATAAAACCTTTTTCTTCTACTGCAGAGCAGACAACAAGCCAAAGCATCCAGTGTAAAGTCACTGAAGTGGCATCTAGAATTTTTCAAAAGAGCCATGATAGTGGCTTCTAGCACTCAACCAGATAACTATTGTAAAATTCTTCTCTTTTAGAATGCAAGAGTACAGAATCAAGATGGATTGATTTGGTGAGGGATGTGAGTAGCATTATTTTTATTATTGATTCTTTTTCATATTTGATTAACCAAGTTGGGCTGAGTGTGTTAAAGCAGTTATTGACTGTTAAGAATTCAGTATTACTTGTAGAATCTGTTGGTACCCATACCACTACCATTGGATTCTACAAGTATGTTTGTCTATTTTCACTCCCACTTCCAGTGTCAGGTACAGCTGTGTTTGTAATGCACTACTGACTTTTAATTTTACTGATTCTAGATTCTGCCATTCAGACTCAAAGCTAATTTATAAAACATTTCCAACTTGGTGGGGTGGAAGCTAAAATTTTCAGACAGTAATTCTTCCTGGTCATTGATTATCAGCACAAACTTGAAACCTAGAACAGTATTCTTCTTTAATTTACCTAACATGAAAAGCAGACAACACTTGCCAAAAAATTCCTGAATAACTAATTTTCATTACGTGTACATTGCATACAAAACCGCACTTGTTAATACCCCATCGTTTGTGTAGAAATGAGTAGGTATGAAAAGCTGTTTTAGTGCGGTCACGTGAGAAGGATTACATAACCAATTAATGTTTCACGAGAAAAATCTTTCAGAGACTGTCCCTAATTAGCAGTTGTATTGTTCAGTCAGAAAATTTCTAAAACCTACATTTAATAAAATATTCAGATACAAATGCCATATCTTTCATTTCCAGAACTCTGTACTGCGGTTTAATACCGGAAATGAAAAAATCTGTTCGTTAATTCGTGAGATTTTAGATTTGTTTTCATATTAAAATAAAATATTCGCTGATGCTGATATATGATTTGGATTCCCCCATATAATTGAAGGTTGGATTGTCTCCGTCGAAATGATCTTGTCTTCATTCATTCTCATAACAGTTCATCTGCATTTTTTAAATGAATTATGGAATAGAACAAGTATTTTAGTGAATAAAATGTGTTCTGGGTGCACGGTGTTTTTGAAACAACAATGTGACAGTCTTGGCGATACATCCTGGCATTTCGCTGTGGCAATAGCCTTTCCGACACATGATTATGGATTCTATACTGTGCCGGTTAACAATTTTCACAGATTTAGTGCTTATTATGATGTCTTGAGCCAGTAGTCCAGTAATATTAGCTACAAATACGTGAATTATTAGTTGATTTCCTTTGTCATGTCTTTGTATCTAATATTATTGGTAGACTCCCTCATTCTTTTTACATTTTTTCAGAGATTTAGTGCTTATTACGATGTCTTGAGCCAGTAGTAATATTAGATATGAATACGCGACTTATCAATATTTTTTGTTTATTATAAAGAATATTTATAAGTCGTGCCTTTGTTGAGCCTGAGAAAATCAAGTTTTTCGGGAAGTTTTCATAATTGTTCAGACAAGTTTGACTGACCGATACTTTGGGTCCAAGTTTGGGCTACCGTCTGACCAGAGTGATAACACTTCTGACGTAAACCTAAAAAGTGACTGAATTTTTCCTCAATTACAATGTTGGAATGGCAGTTGGAACACCCCACCTCGAAGCCACATGCCTCGATGATGCCTGTAGGATCACTTGTCGGGCAAAATCTTCCATCCCCCTCTAAATAATGTGGCCCATACGCCTAGCTAATATTACTGGTCAACTGACCCCCCCCCCCCCCCCCCCATATACATAAATGCTGCAGCAGAGTAGCCTTGTATATTGTCAGCGTCCTCAACATCCCCTCCCATCCCTATACCCCACCTAACCCCATGATCTGTGTGATGAAATTTGCTATGACTATGTTTTTTTGTTGACATATTTTTACTCAGGGCTGTAAATGCTACAAATGCGTGGCTTATTAATATTTTTGATTCTTTAAGAATATTAACAAGTCGAGATTTCATGTATTGGCTGACTGACTCTCCATGTAAATACTACAGCAGTGCACCCTTGAAAATTGTGAGAGCCCTCTCCCCTACAACACAAGGCTGAAAATTCTCCCGAAATACCCAATTACTCATCATTCATACGGCTCGAGTAAGTGGTCCAATAATATTAGCTACAAATACGCGATTTTTGTTGAGTTTGCAGCTAATATTATTGGTTTACAGACTCACTCTATGCCCTATATAAATTCTATAGTAGTATTTCCCTGTATGTTGTGGGTGCCCTCAGACCCCCACCCCCTCCCCCCGACACACACCGCCCCACTCCATTTGTGTGCTAAAATGTGCTATGACTGGCTTTTTGTTTAAATGTTTTTACACAAGACTGTAAATACATGTATAATTATTCATGTATATAGATATTGTGCAAAGATGACATTATGTGCTATGTTTGTGTGTGTGAGAGAAAGAAAGTTTTTTTTTCTAAATAAACTAAATAAACTTCAGTGCAAAATAAGTATCGTTCTTGTTCTTGTTCCTCAAAATATTCACGCCTTTTCGTCTCTGTGTAAATCAAATGAATACCAGTTCCACTTCTTATTCCTGTTACTTAAACCAGCAGTAATATATTCGGGTATTCCCAAATTCTCCGACGTCACAGTTTAGGCACGTTATAGCTGCACATCCTCCAAAGTACGGAGGTAATGAATTAGTGCAAGTGACATCTGCAGGTGGATTTCCCACTCGTCACAACAACAAAACGGCCAGCACTATACACAAAAATCTCCATTCAAATTTTATTATGTTTTAAATTTTTGTCCAAAAAACATAGCTTACGATCTTTCCTTGGAACGAGCTCGATGATCTCGAGTCGTTCCAATGAGGGGTCATAAGATATGTTTTGAGACAAAAGTTTGAAATTTTTAAATGTTATCCAAGAATTTATTTTGCAAGCATCGTCTGCTATCCATATTGGGTAAAGGGTTGGGCATTAATTATTGTCATAGTATCAGTATGATGCATGGCATCATCCGAGTTGGGTTGAGAGTAACGAGTTTGGTTGATTTTTTTCCCTTCCCTTCCCTTCCCCACCCCCCACCCCACCCCCACAAAAAATGTCAAAACTGGTGTTCTCGGCGATTTTGAGGCTGCTGTGACTGTCTCCCCCAGTTACTATAAGATGTCGCGGTGTTGTTCTCGCAACCATAAATTCAAGTAATGTATTCCTGGTATGGTATCATTTCGTTTTCGTGGGCACACGCTTTATCAATCGGAAGGGTCCCGAGTTGAATTTGGATGCCGTGTTTTAAAATAGCTCCAGAAAAAGGCACGCGCGGGTGGATCTGATCTGTTTCGACAACAATCCACTTCACTGAATTTCCGAGGCTGTAAATAGCTGCCAGATATGTCACAAAAATTGTGTTATAATTTAACATTTGGGTGGATTATGATGTTATTCCCCTGACAAAAGCAGGTAAATTCCCTTGATGTTCAAAAATAAAAATGTATAAGCAATCTATAACTTTCCGTGTCTGTTGAAAAACAGACTGAATACTGAGTTTGTTCGCTGGTCTCCAAGGACTTCAGAATATTTCATGCAGTGTAGATCCAATTGACGGAAGAGCCACACTGTTGCACATGATCGGCGAAATTGATATATGGAACCACAATGCACTAGGGATCCAAACCAAAGAATCGAAAATGGTGTCAGTTGGTTTCCCTAACAACCAACGTGCCTCCCTAGCAACGGGCGACCTACTGGCCCAATTTTGAATAAATTTGATATGTGGGGCCTTAATGCATCAGGGATTCAAACCAAGAAGTCGGTAATGATGTCAGTTTGTTTCCCTAGCAACCAACGTGCCTCCCTAGCAATGGGCGACCTATTGGGTCAATTTTGACCAAATTCAATCTATGGACCCACAATTCACTCGGGATCTAAACCATGTTGGTTGACACATAATCAGTGTTGTTAATTTGAGGAGCTTTATCGCACTCGCTCTTTTTTGCGCTTCTGAAATGGAAACAAGAAGCTCTCTTTTTCACGCTTCTCCATCACAACGATTAAAACATGCAAATGAGATGTAAAGCGTATACCTGCAAACGGTTGTGTCATTTTAATTAACGCAGAAGTTCCGAACTGTTCGTGCGTTTTCGACATGTTCTGAACTTTTTTTGGGTAAATCTTGCAGTAATAAATTAAGATTGGTTAGAAAACAAAACGTCACGTAATAATGATATTTACATGTACTACTGAATGAAGTTTTACAACTGGCATTACATATTGCACATACTGACCAAACAAATCGCACCATTTGGTAACCTGGTGTATTTAATATTCAATGATGCTACTGTTTATAGTTTGTCTCGCTTTTCATTGGGGTCGATTAACCCTTTACCTAATGCTTGTAGCAGACAGCACTTGTAAAAAAAAAAATTCTCGTATAACTAAAAAATTTCATTTTTTGCTTCCAAAAGATAGCTTATCACCTCACAATGGAATGAGCACAATGCACTCATTCCAATGAGTGGTCATCAGCTATCTTTTGGACTCAAAAAATTACAATATAAAAAAATTGCCATTTCCATGGGTAAAGGGTTACTTTATGCAGGCCTTGGATATGGACAATCGATCTATTCACGAATTGCATTAACCTCTCCATGTGGGCATTCAGTAACTGTAAAGAAGTGAAGGCAATCATTCAACAAAGGGAGAAAGGGATTGTTGATGAATTTCTTAAATAGACAAGTTCTACAGTCACTGTAGTACTCATGTTAGGTAAATTTCGAACTGTTGTTTTCAGCTCTCCTCGTGTTTCCAAATCAACAACACTGCATAAGTCTTTAAAGTTTATAAATATTTCTTTCAAAGTTTGGTTTGATTTTTAAGAAGGACCAGCTGTGGAATTGTCAAATCGTCGGCTGAGTGCTAGAATGTTATATGTCCCACAGGGGACATAGAACATTTTAGCACTCATGCAACGAAATATTATTTTCTGTCTTTTTCTAACCTTTGTGTGTTCTCCTATTCTAATTGTTTGATTATTTTAGGCTTCATTTACTAATAGCTACTGAAACATTACTCAATTGGTATGGGCTCACTCTCATCTATAAGGCTAAATTTTACAGCAGGAATTCTGAGAAATACAGTTTTAGCAGTGTATAGTGGCATAACTTTGGATAGGAGGCAATCTCTGCATTCAGGAAACTGCCACCCTGAACCTTGAACCAGCACTCTGTAAACATGAAAAAAAATAGAATAAAAAACACCCGCCCACATGCAATTTTACAAAAAATGGCCTGGGGAACCGAAGAGCTGCTTTGTGGGGTCTTATTGTACATGACTATCATTCTATTAGATAACAAGGGAGTGCGGTGGCTCAGTTGGTAGAGGTGCAGGCTGCAAGCCGAGAGGTCCTCAGTTCGAATCCCACCTGCGGCAACCGCGTTGTGTCCTTGGGCAAGACTTTTCACCCCCATTGCCCACGTGGGGGCACGGTGATGCTATGTACTAAGGCATACTGCACGTCGATGGTGCACCTGTCTTCAACCGATGCTAACCCTGCTTGTGTGGAGTTGGTATGTTGGGGAGCTGACAGTTGCTCGCCATTGCTCGATGGTTCTCTCCGGGTACTCCGGCTTCCTCCACCCGTAAAACTGTCACGGTCATGGTTAGCCATTGTGCAGAAATATGTGACCTTAAACACCAATAAATAAATAGATAACAATATAACAATAACATGACTTTGGAGGGCATTGTGGCTTATTTACGGCCCAACAGGTGTGAATAACAGCCTGGCAACTTATAAAAGGCCCGGGATGAAGTTGAGGGCCATTAATAAGCTGAAGTGCTGTTATTCGCACCTATTGGACCATTAATAAACCACAAGGCTCGACAAAGTCATGTTATTACCATTATTACCACTGGCAATCTGAGAAAGTTTGGCCCTGCACCTAACATGACATTTTTCAAGTTTTCAGTTTTGACAGAATATCGTCTCCTGTGTTCCAGTGTGTTCTTTGTGCCATTAAGCACATTGATGGTGTCACATGATTATCACGTGATTGGCACCAGTACACTTTCAGTTGCAACGAAGTTAGAAAACTTAAAAACAAATCCGATATTTACCACTTATAAGTCAGGAATAAAGGCTTAAAATATATACAGACTTACTTACTATATACAACTGCTTATTCTTATGGGGCTAGCTTTGCTGGACATTTTACATATTTTATATATTTAAATAAAATCATATTGTTTACAAGTTGAAGCCATTTCCATTTCCGAGTGTATGACAGCAAGGAACAAAAATCATGTGACATGCCAGGCTGTTAATGAGAATTTTCTTCTATTAATAGCCTGGCACGTCAAGTGACTTTTTGAAGTTGAGCATTACGTTCTTGTAATGCCTTATTAAATTTTGTTAATGTACTAGAGAACACCTGCTAAAGTGGTAATAATGAAGGTGAAAGAAACAAACAGTGTTGTTAGCAGAGGGTTTTAAATTTCTCTATGTTGTGCTCAGGCGTGTTGTGCTCACGTACAACAATCTCTTAACATAAAATATTTTCTTTAGTTTCTGCTATTTCCAATTCACCAAATTAAAACAAAGTTGAACAGCTAGTTTTCAACTCTTAATATTTTTCATACGACCTTTCATTTTTTTAATTATTTTGTTTTTAAGGATGCACACATATTCTTCGAAGGTACCAAAGAAATTGTAGAAAAGTGTCAAGGGCGAGCAATTTATGTGAATGTCATTGCTGAAGATATCCAAGACTTGGCCAGGTAGGAAAGTACAACCATTTGAATACAGTATGTGTAAAATGATTTGATTCTTAACCATCAAGTGGATGGACATCAGACGCAACCTGCAATGGAGGGTGGGTACCTCCCCTTGCATCCATGAAGGGCATCAACTAGATCTATATTTATGCAATTCATTTCCAATGACGACCCTACATTTTTTTTCGTCGGTGGGGTGGGGGAACATTATCTCCATCAGGGGACAGGTTTATTTTTGCTGTAGCCCTTCACCTGTAAACAACACAGGCAACACTTGCAATTCCAATTTAACCCTTCGAGACTTTCATTATCCTGACTTTCAAATGGCACTGGGAATTCATTTTTTTCAATGTTTTTCAAAATGCGATGTCAAATGTCAGAAAGTACAAATAACAAGATATTTTTCACATTAGTGATTATCTGGTTGAGGGCTAGATTATTTTTGGTGGTTTGAATTTGTTATTCAAAACTTGTTTTATTACTAATTATTGGATAGTTCCCACAGGCACTCTCCAATAATTTGTAATAAAACAAATTTATATAAACAAAATATTATTTGTGTTTGACTGAATATGAAATGTAAGTGAGGAAAGTGTTGGCTTTTGCTCTGGTATCCTCATTTTTTTAAAGCCTAGATAGTGGCTTCTAGCACTCAACCAGTTAAGAAGTCTTGACAGCAGAATTATATTAGTATTTTAAGCTGTAATAACATTTGGTTCAACGGTTGTCAATGAGCACTATTCAGGAGAAAATGGAAATTGAGGTTAAAACTTTAAAAATCGAAAAATAATAACAAAACAAATGATCACAAAGTCTCAACGTGCTGTTTGATTTTGTAAGTCATAAGAAGTACAAAAGTATCAAAGGGTTAAAACTAAACATTTTTAGCTCAACTTGACAAAGTCAAGCTGAGCTATTGCCATCACTTCGTATGTACGTACATCCACAATTTCCTTTGGCACACCTCACAGGACGCATTTATGATCAGATCGCTTTGAAACTTGGTATGCTTGTTTGGGGTGACCTCTAGATGGGAGCTATCGATTTTCTTCAATTTCCGTCAAAAAATGTTGCCGTGGCCAACGTTCTTAGAACTTAGTTTAGTCAAACTTCAATATTCCCCTTTGGCACACCCTACAGGGCACATTTATGATTGGATCACTTTGAAATTTGGTATGCTTGATTGGGGTGACCACTAGAAGGGATCTATCGATTTTCTTCAATTTCCGTCAAAAAATTTTGTTGCGGCCAACGTTCTTAGAACTTAGTTTAGTCAGACCACAATATTTCCCTTTGGCACACCCTACAGGACACATTTATGATCGGATTGCATTGAAATCTGGCATGCTTGTTTAGGGTGACTTCTAGATGGGAGCTATCAATTTTCTTCAATTTCCGTCAAAAAATGTTGCCGCGGCCAACGTTCTTAGAACTTTGTTTAGTCAGACCACAATATTTCCCTTTGGCACACCCTACAGGGCACATTTATGATTGGATTGCTTTGAAACCTGGTATGCTTGTTTAGGGTGACATCTAGATGGGAGCTATCAATTTTCTTCAATTTCCGTCAAAAAATGTTGCCACGGACAACGTTCTTAGAACTTAGTTTAGTCAGACCACAATATTTCTCTTTGGCACACCCTACAGGGCACATTTATAATTGGATTGCTTTGAAACCTGGTATGCTTGTTTGGGGTGACTTCTAGATGGGAGCTGTCGATTTTTTTCCATTTCCATCAAAAAATGTTGCCGCGGCCAACGTTCTTAGAACTTAGTTTAGTCAGACCACAATATTTCCCTTTGGCACACCCTACAGGGCACATTTATGATTGGATTGCTTTGAAACCTGGTATGCTTGTTTAGGGTGTCCTCTAGATGGGAGCTATCGATTTTCTTCAATTTCCGTCAAAAAATTTTGCCACAGCCAACGTTCTTAGAACTTAGTTTAGTCAGACCACAATATTTCCCTTTGGCACACCCTACAGGGCACATTTATGATTGGATTGCTTTGAAACCTGGTATGCTTATTTGGGGTGACCTCAAGATGGGAGCTATCAATTTTTTTCCATTTCTGTCGAAAAATGTTGCTGCGGCCAATGTTCTTAGAACTTAGTTTAGTCAGAAGACCTCAATATTTCCCTTTGGCAGTCCCTGCAGGGCACATTTATGATTGGACTGCTTTGAAACCTGGTATGCTTGTTTGGGGTGACCTCTAGATGGGAGCTATCGATTTTCTTTCATTTCCGTCAAAAAATGTTGCCACAGCCAACGTTCTTAGAATTTAGTTTAGTCAGACCTCAATATTTCCCTTTGGCACACCCTACAGGGCACATTTATGATTGGATTGCTTTGAAACCCCTGGCATGCTTGTTTTGGGTGACCTCTAGATGGGAGCTGTCGATTTTCTTCCATTTCCGTCAAAAAATGTTGCCGCAGCCAACGTTCTTAGAACTTAGTTTAGACAGACCTCAATATTTCCCTTTGGCACACCCTACAGGGCACATTTATGATTGGATTGCTTTGAAACCTGGCATGCTTGTTTGGGGTGACCTCTAGATGGGAGCTATTGATTTTCATCCATTTCCGTCCGTCAAAATATGTTTCCGCTGGCAATGATCTTTGAACTTAGTTTAGTCAGGCATCAATATATTCCTTTGACATGCCATAAAGGGCACATTTATGATCAGATCAGTTTGAAACATTGTATGCTTGTTTGGGGTTACCTCTAGATGGGAGCTATCGATTTTTGTCAAAAAATGTTGCCACTGGCAATGACCTTTGATGAACTTAGTAAAAACTTAGTGCAGTTAAGCATCAATATTTCCCTTTGACACACCCTACAGGGCACATTTATGATTGGATCACTTGCAAACTCGGTGTGCACATTGTGCGGGGTGACATCTATATGGGAGCTGTCGATTTTCTTCCATTTCTGTCAAAAAATGTTGCCGCTGACCTTTGAACTTAGTTTAGTCAGACCTCAATATTTCCCTTTAACACACCCTTTAGGACACATTTATGATCGGATCACTTTGAAACTTGGAATGTGTGTTCGGGGTGACCTCTATATGTGAGCTATTGCTCTTTTTTCATTTCCATAAAAATTTATTGTCGTTATCGCCAGCCTTTGAACTTACTGCATTTGTGCATCAACTTATCCCTTTTGCACTCTCTGCAGGGTATATTTATGAATTTCCATAAAAAAAAAACATTGCCACATCAGTGACCTTCTACTTAGTGCATTTGTGCATAAACATCTTCCATTGGCATGCCTCCGAGGGCACATTCATTATCAGGTTGTTTTGAAACTTTGTAAGCTTATGCAGGGTGACAAAGATTAGAGCTATTGATTTTCTTTTCATTTCCACCATAAACTGTTGCTGTTAGCAACAATCTTTGAATTTATTGCATTTGTGCATCAACATTCTTTGACATGGCCTGCAGGTCACATTTATCATAGGATTGTTTTTGAACTTGGTGTGCTCATTAGGCAAGAACTTTAGATAAGAGCTATTGATTAGCATTCATTTCTGTGAAAAAAAGTTGCCATTTACAATAACCTCTGAACATACTGCATTTGTGTATCAACATTCTTCCTTTTGCCAGTCTTACAGTTTACATTTAAAAATGCATGGATTACTCTGACATTGTGCACACACAATGCTGTTATGTTGAAATTTCATCAAATAACATTGGTACCAATGATCTTCAATTTTGCCATTTCATTTATAACTTAACAAGTTCAAGTTTGTCAAGTTGAGCTACAGTGTCATTGACACTTTCATTGTTTCCCTGAGCTTGTTCCAAAGAGGGTGTCATAAGCTATGTTTTGAAGCTAAAAATTGAAAAATAAAATTAGTGGATTATACCCCTCACCCCACCATCCGTAGCAAGGATCTGGTTCTATCACTGATTGCCTGTAGATTTATTTGTTTCATATTCAAGTATTTACTTGAAGATCACTCCGTATGCCAGATCACTCTGCATGTATGCTGTTTAAAAACAATAACTGGCACTTCCCTCATTATCAGATTTAAGGGTGTGATGGAGTCGTCTAATTTTAACAGTGTAGATAGTGGAGAAAACAATATCAAATTCTTCTTATCGCAAATCATTACTTCAAAAACTTCCATATTTGATGTATAACTGTAAATAAGAAAAGTGACCAAAAGTCACATCCCCCCCCCCCAATTTGATATTCTGACCTCCTCCTTTCACAGGTCATCTCTCTTATGACTGGTCAAATGTGAGAGTACAGGAGAGTATAAAAGGGAACAAGAAGCATTGACCTTGGACTTAGTGCCACTGCTGAAGAACAACTTAGTCTAAAACAAATTTAGCAATTTAACCCTTTACCTTGTAAACACATGCTTGTAAACAAAGTTCTTGAATAACTACATTTTTCAATTTTTGCATCAAAAAATAGCTTATAACCCCTCATTGGAATAAGCTCTGCCCATCTGTGCATCTGTCTGTCCACAGCGATATCTCTGCAGCGAGTGGATGAATTTCAATGAAATTTGGTATGAGAGATCCCTGTGACAAGCCACTCCTGCACATGTTGTAAAAAAGTAAACACATATTTTTCATCAGAGTTACTGTCCTTACTTTGTAAAGTTTTCATGTTTTATTTTTCATACGCAGCAATATCTCAACAGTGCAGGGATGGATTTCAATTAAATTTGGTATGAGGGATTCTTGTGACAAGCTGCTCCTGCACAGGTTATAAAAAAGTTTCCTGCATACTTTTCATGAGTTATGGTCCTTACTTTGTCAATTTTTCATGATTTTTTTCCGTCTGCATCAATATCTCAGCAGTGAGTGGATGGAAATCAGTTAAATTTGGTACTAGGCATCTTTGTGACATGCCGCTCCTGCACATGTTACAAAAAAGGCTGCTTTGTCCATCCATCCATCCATCCGTCCATCTGCAGCGATATATCAGCAGTGAGTGGATGGATTTCAATGAAATTTGGTATAGGGATCCTTGTGACAAGCTGCTTCTGTACATGTTATAAAAAATTTATCGACCTTGCATTTCACAGACATGTGCCAAATGATTTCCCATAGTGGGAGACACAATTTTACGAATCTGATTGTTAACTAAGTCGACCGTCGGGGAGCATCGATCAGTTTTACTGATTTTCTTGTTTTGAATAGTGTGGACCAGTTTTGGCCCTTACATTGAGTAAATAGTTAAGCTTGCTTATAGCTACACTATAATTTTTAGATTTGGAATAACCTCTAATATATTATATTATTATGTTTGATAGATAACATTTTTATAAGTTTGTTCAAATCAAACACTTGGTCATAGTTAGGATGTACCTGGCTCAGAGATTTTTAATACTGTATGTAAAGGAAAAAAACATTGAAAGCATCTTCTCCCAAACCACTGCTCCATTAGGTTCCATGTTTTACAAATAATAGCTTTGTAAAAATGATTTACAAGTTTGTTCAAATTAAGTGTCAAGGGTTATTGTTGGGCTGTCATCCCCGAGGTCTACACTGTGAGGAATAAAGACAACTTTAAAAAAAATTTTGTTCTTCAAAACCACAACTTCAAAATATTCAGCATATCACCGAAAAAGGTAAACTTCTGTGTCCATTTTCAAACCATATTCTTCTTCTAAGCTGCAGTGGATTACGGATCAATTGGAGAATTGAATGAAAAACAAGTGTGACAAAACAAATAAATATTGTTTAACCCTTTACCTAACATGAAAAGCAGCAAACAACGCTTGCAAACAAAATTCTTGAATAACTAATTGTTTTCATGTTTTGTCTCAAAAACATAGGTTATGACCCCCTCATTGGGACAAGCTCAGTGAGCTCGTTCGAAAGAGGGGTCATAACCTATGTTTTTGAAACAAAAAATGAAAAAATATTGAAAATTAATTGGCAATTTTTGTGAATAGTGCTGGCCAGTTTTGGCCATTACGTTCGTTATCATTGGTCCCTAGATTTTTAATACTGTATGTAATGGGATAAAAACGTTAACAAAATCTTTTTTTTTCAAACCACTGCTCCAAAGGCTATAATTTAATTGGGCTAATTTAATATAATCTCTCCCCCCCCCCCCCCCCCCCCCCCCCATTAATTGAAAGGATTTTTTCACTAATCATTTCTTGCTAAATTTAGATGAGTTTTTCATCAGATCTAGTCATCACTGCTTAACCCTTTACCCAATGAATCGGCCACATCTGCCAACATAATATGCAAATTCAGCAGCTGAAAAATATTATTTTTTCCCAAAATTTGAACAAAACCATATCATGTGCCCCCTCTTTGGAACGAGCTCATCGTTGAGGGGTCACATGATATGGTTTTGTTCAAATTTTTGGAAAAATTACAAAAAATTATATTTAAAATAATAAATTTTGATATCGTCTACATTGGGTAGAGGGTTAACAGCAGCCATGACTAGATTTAATGAAAAATATCTTAGAAATACTCAGCAGGTTAAGAGATAATCAAGAGAAAATAGCTAGTGTAAAAAAAAAATATTATTAAAGGGTATTAAATTCAATAAAATAAACAGGTAGAGAAGTGTGGTAGATAACATTTGTGAAGTTTCATTCAAATTAGGTCAGTCCCTCCCCCCCCCCCCCTCCCCCTTCCCCATCATAAATACTACATAAGTCACCTTTCCCATCATAAATACTTGTTTGGCATGTAAGTTTATCTTTGCCCCCTCCCCCCAACCCCCCCCCCCCCCCTCCCCCTCTTCTCCCCCCTCCCCCATGACCATGAACACAACCTGAATATCTGAATTGTTTTGTTTCAGAAAATCATCATTTTCCTATCAGAACCTGATATAACAACTGTTTGTGATATCAGAAATCAACAAAAACACAATGAGAAAGTTGTTGGTCAATGTTGGAGATAGGTACACATTGGAGGGAATGCTTTTTTCACTCAAATTGCTTCAAACACATTAATCAAAACATATTTTGTTTTGATTGAAATACACAAATCAAGTGCTTCAGTCATTATTAAAACAGTGGCACCTACTTAGTTGGATATCTCTTAATTGTATAATCCTGTTAATTAAATATAACTTTCAAACACAAAACCATTGAGCATACCTTCAGTACATATTTGACCTGTTCATTATATGTAGGTTACAGAGTAAACTCCTGTTAATTGAATAAAAAAATCCTGTAATATGTTGTGAATTTACACTAACAATCACCATATTTTTAGTCGAGTTGTGACGAAGTCAAACTCGACTTATAGTTTGGTGAATGGCGGGCGGGCGGGCGGGCGTAAACAATTGGTTTCCGGATGATAACTTGATTGTGGTTCAACTCACATTCATTAAACTTCATACGTAGGTTGGTCTTGGTGGGAGGAAGAACCCTATTGATTTTGGACATGCTACGTCGAAGGTCAAGGTCACAGTGACCTTGAACGTAGTAAATCTTAAACAATTTGTTTCCGGATGATAACTTGATAATGGTTCAACTCATATTCATGAAACTTCATAGGTAGATTGGCCTTGGTGAGGGGAAGAACCCTATTGATTTTGGACTCGCTACGTCAAAGGTCAAGGTCAACATGACCTTGAACATAGTAAATCGCAACAATTCCTTTCCGGATGATAACTTGATAGTAGTTCAACCTACATTCATGAAACTTCATAGGTGGGTTGGCCTTGGTGCGAGGAAGAACTCTATTGATCTTGGACTCACCAGATCAAAGGTCAAGGTCACAGTGACCTTTAACATAGTATATCGCAACAATTGGTTTCCGGATGATAACTTGATAATTCATTTGCAGACAATAACTTCATAATGATCAAACCCACCTTTTCTGTTGTCACAACTCGACATTGGATCGGTGATCCTGAGCGGCATTTTTCTTGTTTCTTGAGATATTTGGCCTCAGTACATCCAATACAGGCATTTAATCTATTATATTTTGTTTGACAGAGCTCCATGACTCACATTCCCAGCTGGGGGTAGATATGAAGGCCACAATATTTTTTCCCCATCCTGGAAGTCTTTTAATATCCAAATATCTCCACAGCATTATGTACACGTGGAACATAATTAAGGACCCTGTTTTTTTTTCGCAGTGGTGTTAATAGAAACTGTCATTACTTTCATGCTATCTTTCGGATGGTCAAAAGTGACTGTTTGCAAAAGAAATGGTCTATTGACAAATGAAAGACAGCACAATGATGAAAATATGCAGTATTTTAATGGTGTTAATTACACATGTTTGTCACAAATGTTTTTGATGAAAAAATGCTCTCTCGACAAGTATGGTGCCGGAACAGTCCATGATGAAACAATGCCATTAATTACTGACAAAAAATGTAACTTGTGATCTCCTGAACACAATAGCAGTGTCTGACATCAGTAGCGAGTGCATCCACCATGTGCCTGGATGACAGTCTGAGCCCTCCTCCTAATGCTACCAGTGAGCCTTCTGATACACTCCAAAGGCAACTGCTGCCTCTCCTCATGCAATGCAGCTTCCAAATTGGCCAAGGCGGTACAGGCGGATCCCTTGCTTGCACAATACCTCCAAGAAAGTCCCAGATGTGTTCTAAGGAATTCAAATCAGGGCTCATTGCAGGCCAAGGTTGTGTTGTAATAACATTGTTCTGAAGGAATGCTCTCACAGCATGGGAACGATGTGACCTTGCATTGTCGTCCATGAATACAGGTCGAGTAGCCAACAGGTGGTTGTCAAAATGACAACAGGATTGAGAATGTCCCGGATGTACTGATTACCTTTGAGATTCCCACATACAGTCATCAGCTGAAGTTTAGAATCATGAAAGAGGCATCCCCAGATCATTACTGATCCTCCACCATAAAGAAGGGTAGGTCTGATGTTCCTGGGCACATAAGCAGTATTTCTTTGCCTCCACACATTTGTGCGACCATCTGTGACGTGAAGCCGGAAACTACTCTCGCCTGACCAATGGACTCTCCTCTATGTCCTGAGATTCCAATGTTGTCGTGCCATATACCACTCCAAACATCATCTTTGATGGTGATTGGACAGAGCTGGATGCTTGATGGCCCTTCTGGGGACCTCATACCCAGACAGTTCTGTCGCACAAATGCCTGATGGGGAGCGAAAGGCATTTCAAAACCCCACTTGAAGCAAAGGGTTCATACCTAACAAGGCATGCCAGACTCCTATCTTCCCAAGAAGAGGTCTTTTGGGATTGTCCAGGCCTTGGGGGGAGGGAGGGGTCCTCAACATTGTTGGTTTGTTGATGTTTTCGGACAAGTCTGCTGATGACAGAATGACTATAACCAAGTTGCATTCCAATAGCTTTGAATGACATGCCTGTTGCATGCATGCAACGATTTGCCATCTTAGTGCCTCTGACAGTCTCCTCCTTGCCATGTCAACATTTATTGAGAAAAGAAGTGACAAATTCTTGTTTTATACCCAGATATTGCATGTGGATCATAGTTTTTTTTGTGACATTCGTGGGATGAGGGGATGTGTTTGGGGTACGCTATCAACCAGAAACATCATGTTTCACTAGATGAAATGTACTGCAAAACATAGCAATCATTAAAACATAATAATCAGTAACAGCCACTTCATTGTCATGAAACATTTAAGGGGGTGCTCAATTTAGTGAGCTTTTTACAATCAGAAATAATGTTTGAAGCAAGCTGAGAGAAAAATAAATTCTCCCCAAAGGGCACTGATCTCCAGCTTTGACCAAAAAATTTCTCATTCATGTGTGGGGTGTGTGGGTTGGGGGTGGAGATATACAATATGGGGGAATAAAGTAGTTTATCCCCATAGAAGGTAATCAGGAGAGAATATAATATATGACACCAGAATTTCTTTATTTGGGATACTTCTGTGCTGGCATTGTTGTGAAAAGGGTTCATATACAGTGGAACTCTATTAGCACTATTGCACTTTGCCAGTGAAAATTATTCAATTAACAGGGATTTGGTCACTTTACTGTATTCTAGAGATAATTTATACTATTACATCTTGTTTGACAGAGCTCCATGCAATAGTGCTAACAGAGTTCCATGTGACAGTGCTAACAGAGTTCCACTGTATATGAACCCTTTTCACAACAATGCCAGATTAAATGATTATAATAGATTAAATGTCTGTATTGGATGTACTGAGGCTAAATATCTCAGGAAACAAGAAGAATTTGGTGATTGTTAGTGTAACTTCACAACATATTATACAAGACTTTTTATTCAATTAATAGGAATTTCTCCACATCTTATATGCAGTTAATTGGTCAAATTTGTACTGAAGGTATGGTAAATGGTTTTGTGCTTGCAAATTTTATTCAGTTAATTGGATATCTCTCTCTTAATTGAATAACCCTGTTAAGTGAGCACCACTGTACTGAATAATACAGTTTCCCAAGGTGTTCTCCATTGGATTTACACGCTCTTCCAAGGATTTTGACTGCAGTTTTTATGGGTTTTTTAGCTTACCGAAGGGAGCTAAACTTATCACCGGCCATCCGTCGTCTGTTGTCGTGAACATTTTTCAAACAACTTCTTCTCTGAAACCACTGGTCCGATTTTCAAGAAACTTCATGTGAATGGTCATTACTATATGGCAACTCATGTTTGTTCAAATGAAATGGCCACGTCCCTTGGGGGCTCTGTATGGGGCATAACTCTGATAGCACCGTATGAATTATAGAAAAATTATTAAAAAATCTTCTTCTCCAGAACCAGTGGGCAGAATCTTTTGATACTTGGTATGAAGCATCTTGGTATGGATCTGATTCAAGTTTATTCAAATCGACCCCCTGGATTCACATTTGGGCTCAGTATAGAAGCCTGAATTCGAACTTAGTGCATTTCAGGCAAATTTCTTAAAAAACCTTCTTCTCCAGATCCAGCAGGCAGAATCTTTTGATGTTTGGTATGCAACATTGTGGGGTGGTTGATGTTTGGTATGCAACATTGTGGGGTGGATTTGATTCAAGTTTGTTCAAATCGGCCCCCTGGATTCATATTTGGGCTCAGTATAGAAGCCCGAATTCGAACTTAGTGCATTTCAGGCAAATTTCTTAAAAAATCTTCTTCTCCAGATCCAGCAGGCAGTATCCTTTGATATTTGGTATGCAACATTGTGGAGTGGATCTGATTCAAGTTTGTTCAAATCGGCCCCCTGGATTCATATTTGGGCTCACTATAAAAGCTTGAATTCGAACTTAGTGCATTTCAGGCAAATTTCTTAAAAAACCTTCTTCTCCAGATCCAGCAGGCAGAATCTTTTGATGTTTGGTATGCAACATTGTGGGGTGGTTGATGTTTGGTATGCAACATTGTGGGGTGGATTTGATTCAAGTTTGTTCAAATCGGCCCCCTGGATTCATATTTGGGCTCAGTATAGAAGCCTGAATTCGAACTTAGTGCATTTCAGGCAAATTTCTTAAAAAATCTTCTTCTCCAGATCCAGCAGGCAGTATCCTTTGATATTTGGTATGCAACATTGTGGGGTGGATCTGATTCAAGTTTGTTCAAATCGGCCCCCTGGATTCATATTTGGGCTCACTATAAATGCTTGAATTCGAACTTAGTGCATTTCAGGCAAATTTCTTCAAAAATCTTCTTCTCCAGATCCAGCTGGCAGAATCTTTTGATATTTGGTATGCAACATTGTGGGGTGGATCTGATTCAGGTTTGTTCAAACCGGCCCCCTGGATTCATATTTGGGCTCAGTATAGAAGCCCGAATTCGAACTTAGTGCATTTCAGGCAAATTTCTTCAAAAATCTTCTTCTCCAGATCCAGCTGGCAGAATCTTTTGATATTTGGTATGCAACATTGTGGGGTGGATCGGATTCAAGTTTGTTCAAATAGGCCCCCTGGGTTCATATTTGGGCTCAGTATAGGAGCCCAAATTTGAACTTAGTGCATTTCAGGCAAATTTCTTTAAAAATCTTCTTCTCAAGATCCAGCAGGCAGAATCTTTTGATATTGGGTATGCAGCATGCTTAGGGGGGTGAGATTCAAATTTGTTCAAGCCAAATTATATAATAATAATAATAATAATAAAAATAATAATAATAATAAATTAAAGTTAAAATAACAATGAAAGTGTCAATGACACTGTATTAACTTGTCTGTGTGTTGTGTTTGATGAAAAGGATAATATGCAATATTTATGAAAGGATTATGAAATAAGACAAGAATTGTGATAATTGGGAATATGTTAATTTCTGTTCCCTGTATGCTATGTTTTAATAAAAACAATAGAAGGTGTACACTGTACTAAAGAGCTGAGGGGTGGGTTAATATGACCTCACAGTTAATGTATGTGGCCCCCACAGTTATCATATGTCAACGAAAGTTACCAAGTTACAGTGAAATTATTCCAAAACGAGTCATCCTATCAAGTTACATTGAAATCCCTTCATAAATATGGCCTGTAGACTGTGCTAAAGGTTTTCGGGTTTCCGGCCTGAGTAGCCATGATGGTTGACCGATTGCAACTAAAAGGGGACGTCCTCATCTCAACATTATACTGAGTCATTCTACTAAGTTACAATGAAATCCCTTCATAAATATGACCTGTAGTCTGTACTAAAGTTTTTCTGGTTTTGGGCTTGGGAAGCCATCATGGTTGAATGATCGCGATCAAAAGGGGACGTTGTCATCTGGGCATCGTCTGGAGTGATCCTATGAAGTTACAGTGAAATTTCTTCATAAATATGACCTGTAGACTGTGCTCAAGATTTTCGGGCTCGGGCAGCCATCATGGTTGAATGATTGCAACCAAAAGGGGACATTCTCATTTGGGCATCATCTGGAGTGATCCTACGAAGTTGCAATGAAATTTCTTCATAAATATGACCTGTAGACTGTGCTTAAGGTTTTCGGGCTTCGGGTCCCTGTAGCAGTCACAGTTGTCCAATCACGGCCAAAAGGGGATGTCATCATTTAGGCATTATATGGAGTCAACCTAACAAGTTACAATGAAATTCTTCCATAAATACGACCTACAGACTATGCTAAAGGTTTTGGGGCTCGGGCAGCCATCAAGGCTGAATGATCACGACCAAAAGGGGACGTTCTCATCTAGACATTATTTGGAGTCATCCTACTAGGCTACAATGAAATCCCTTCATAAATATGACCTGTAGACTGTGCTAAAGGTTTTCGGGTTTTGGGCTCGGGCGGTCATCATGGTTGACAGATCATGACCAAAAGGGGACGTTCTCATCTAGGCATTATACAGAGGCATCCTACCAAGTTACAATGAAATCCCTTCATAAATACAACCTGTAGACTGTGCTAAAGGTTTTCGGGTTTTTGGGCTCGGGCAGTCGTCACGGTTGACATATCGCGACCAAATGGGGAAGTTCTCATCTAGACATCATCCGGAGTCATCCTACCAAGTTACAATGAAATCCCCCCATATTAAATATGACCTGCAGACTGTACTAAAAGTTTTTGGGTTTTGGGCTTGGGCAGCCATCATGGTTGACAGATCATGGCCAAAAGGGGACGTTCTCATCAAGGCATTATACAGAGGCATCCTACCAAGTTACAATGAAATCCCTTCATAAATATGACCTGTAGACAGTGCTAATGGTTTTCGGGTTTTGGGCTTGGGCAGCCATACCGGTTGACCGATCACGACCAAAAGGGGACGTTCTCATCTAGACATGGCTCCAAACCTGCATGTGAAATTTCGTGATAATCAGACAAGAACTACGGGGTGTAGCCTGTGCTAAAGGAAAATGTGAACAGACTAACAGACTTCTGCACGCATGATGGCAATAGCTTATCTTGACTTTGTCAAGTTAAGCTAATAACAATAATAATAATAATAATAAATGAAAGTTTTGTACCTGTTTCATTTACTTTTGTTTCAAAGAAGTATATTGATTGAGGGTTAAAGTTTGTTATCAGAGTCCATGACTCAGGAACACTTGTCAAAACAACTCTCACCTCACTGTGTTTTGAGATCCTAGCTTTGGCTTTTCCCTATGAAGGATTTATAAGTGATTTATTATCACTGTTCTTGAGCAGTTTTAAAAAAAAATCAATTTCAGTTGTCAGTGTATGCACATGTGCACTTTTATCTGTCACCTTGTGATGCAGATTGGACTGCAAAAAGTTGACTGTGGTCCAGATCAGACTTCCCCTGCTGTACTGTAACACAGATAGGGTGGTGCAGAGGGACATTTTTAACTTGCACCTTAATCTGTGAAATAACTAGCAGAGGGAAATAATATAGAACTTTTACAATTGTATTTTCTAGTTATGACTTTAAATGGGTTGAAATAAACAATTATAAGTTTCAAAGATGTAGCAATTTGCCAATTGGCAAATTGCCATATCTTTTAAAATGCTAATGATTAATTTTAGTCATTTATATTAATAGATAGAAAATACAATTCTATAAAATACAATTGTAAATATTTTATAGTATTACCTTTCTATTTAAGCCTGAGACCTTGATTCAGATTGAGGTTTGCAGAGGGTAAATCGAGGAAGGCTACCCTGCTGTGCTGGGTAGCATCACTAAATTCACCCCCTGGGGACCTCATTCTGCTGTTGACAATCTGATTATTTTCAGGCTTGCCAACGATGGCCTGGTATGGTCTGCATCACTACTGTCATCCAGCTGATACAGTTTTATACCAGTGGGCCTAATACATTGGAGACTCAATACATACTTATTGTGAGATAAAATATATATACCTTTCATTACAGAAAAATTGGCCTTTCTGAAGAGACTTTCAGCAGTGAAGATGGAGAAATGCTAGTTCCAAAGTTTTTTACAGGTAATATTCTTCTCAAATACTGAGCAGTTCTAGCATGTAAATATACACATACTATTTCTCCTCCATTAAATTAAAAATTGTACTGGTTTGGAAATAAATGGAAGACAGAATGAGTGGATTACCATTGTCACCCATGGAGTGGGAGTTCCATCCAGGCAATAATCCATATTCACTGAAAAAGCATAACAAGTACAAGCAAAGTTTCATTTAATGGACCTTGGGGTTGAACCACCAAGCCTGCAAATAAGCACTTGGTTGCTGACAAGCTCTCAGACTTCCCAGTTTCTGTAAGAAATTTAATGCTGTTATGGCCTGGAACCAGTCTAGTTCTCAAGTAGGTTATCACCTGTGTTCTGATTTGCTTGTCTGTAATATTTTGGTCCATTGGAAAAGTGAACCTACACTTCACTTTTCTGACAAACTTATTTAATTGAATTAAGTCTGTTTCAGTGATATATGGTGTATGTCAGGCTGTTTGGAGTATTTAGATGCACTTTCATTCTATTGAACAGACCCTCCAAACATACCCCCCTCCCCCCCCCCCCCTCCAATTAGAGCCCTTTCAGGCTCATAGCAACCATTCTCCACAATATAAACCAAGGTTTTGACCTCCAGTTAGCAAAATGGACAACAGAGACATGTGTCACCCTAAGACCATGCACTATGCATGCACCCTGACACCACATATCACCATGACAATGATGTCAGAACATTTAAGTGAGCATCGAGGTTGAACATATGCTCCGAGCCGCAAACCTCATACCATGTTACCAGCAATTCATCACAATAACGTATATGGTCCAGTAAGACCCTACCCATAATCCCCAAGCCCGTATCATGAATTGAACAGGGTGCAATAACATTAATTAACTAGTTCAGTAAATAAACCTCTTGTGTACCCTATGAAATCACTGCACAAATAATCAATAAAAAATAAAGGTTACTTTATTTCAAATCCTAAACTGATTTGTAATTTAAACAACACTTATTCGGAACATTGTCTGCAGCACATGTGAAAAATAAAAAGAAATGAAGCGGTTTGCAAGTCATTCTGTGAATGAAATAATTACAAAACGGGCAATATTATTTCAAACTTTTCTCATGGTGACATCAGATGTAACATATGCTACTGGAGATGTAAACATAGAAAAAACTAACTGAGTTGTCGTTCAATCAGAGTGCGGTTATTTTAGTCTTACTGGAACATGGCCACCCATGCAGACTATCATGACAATCTCACATGACATCACTGCGTCACATGCTATGACGTCTCATGAGATCAATAGTCGATAAGAACATGAATGTCTGGACCTTGACATAGTACTAATATTTTATAATCCTTATTCATTCATTTATAAGAAGTTATTAACTGGCTGAGTGCTAGAAGCCACTATCAGGGCTTTAAAAAAAATGAGGATACCAGAGCAAAAGCTAACAGTTTCCTTGCTCATGCTTCATATTCAAATTGCAAAACTATACTACTCAAAGTTTGCTAAGGACCGCATATTTGACACATCATTGTGAAATTTTCTTGCGACACATTTGTGATATTTTTGGTGGATATGATTGAGGAATGTATTGAGATTGTTCCCAGTGTTTACATTAGCTCTCTTGACAGGCAGACTTTTCGTGACAGTCATAGAAATCATGTACCCCTTGATTTTGTGTACTGTCTACATGTACATGAGATGTGTCGGGTATTCTTCATTTCAACACAAACCCTTGTGATTTAATGATTGAATATGGCAAATGCAAATGTAAGAAGACATTTGTCTGAAGCAGAAATGTGGTGGGTGGTAGGGATGGTGGAACAAGGGGCTACCCATCGTCAGGTTGGTGAAGCCCTTGGTGTGCACCAAACGGTGATCACCAGAGCATGGGCAAGATTTCGGCAGTATGGCACACCAGTCAGACGACGTGGTGGCAGAGACAGGGCAACATCTGCAGCTGAAGACCGGTTTCTGATCATTCAGGCCCATAGGAGCCGCTTTGACACAGCAACCCAGCTTCGCAGTGACCTTCAGAATGCATCCGGGGTAAATGTTTCGATGCAGACTATCCGGGCAAGTTTGCACGAAGGTGGTCTCTGATCGAGAAGACCAAGTATTCGCATTCAGCTGTCCCAGAACCACCACCAGGCATGATATGAATGGGCCATGGATCATGTTGGATGAACGAGAGAAGATTGACGACCTGACCTTTTTACAGATGAGTCAAGGTACTGCCTAGACAACACAGATATGCGTTCTAGGGTATGGAGAAAACCAGGAGAGCGATTCCATGAGGCCAACATTGCTGATCATGACCGCTATGGTGGAGGGTCAACAATGGTCTGTGACGGGATCAGCTTGGATGGACGTACAGAGCTCGGTGTCCTTGACCGTGGTACATTGACTGTACAGCGGTATACTGATGAGATCCTGGATGCCCACGTCAGATTATATGCAGGGGCAGGGGGTGGTTGATTCATTCTGGACGATAATGCCCATCTTCATATTGCCCATGCTGTCGGGGAGTACCGACAGAAGGAGCAGATTGAGCGTATGGACTGGCCAGCAAGATCATCTGACCTCAGTCCAATCGAACAGGCCTGGAATGAGTTGCAGCTTGCAAATTCAGTCAATCCAGTCCAACCAAGAAGTGTCCAGAAACTTGGTGCCATGCTGGTCCAAGAATGGAACAACATCCCACTAAGGGCCATCTGGAACCTGATTGGGAACATGAGAAGGCGTTGTCAAGCTGTAATTAAGAATAATGGGTCTCATACTCGATATTGAACCTATATCAGTTTGCTCCGTCAACTTTTTGGCAAATTTGAAAAATTTCCTCTTTTACCAATAATATCCATTTTCCATGGTTAGCGTATTCAAAAGCTAAAAAAATAATGTCAAACACAAACAAAATCTCAATTTCTGTGCTTAAATCATTAAAGATATAATTAAATATAAAATATATACATTTTTCATAACAATATTTCAACTAATACGTAAAACAGGTAGTTGGATATACTTGGTGCTTAGCAAACTTTGAGTACTATACTACAAGTCCTTTCTGTTCAAGCCCAATGGTTGTGGCATTTTGAGTTGTATATATATATTAAGTATATCCACTGAATTTCTTTATGACGGTGCTCTTCCACAGCCTTGGGTCTGTCCGGGTCAGAGTGGAGTACCATATAATGCGGTAGCGTGGGTCCGTAATATTGCTGCTGGCTTGTATAAGCATATATTGGATTCTCATTTTAACAATGTCTGGATGGGTGCTACATGGTTTCGGGACCGTCGCTCTTAGACCCATGGGACATAAGTTTTGTTCTATACACTTTTCCAGGAAAAGGCCCTGTAGTTCTAACCTTAGCTGTTTAATGGCTAAGTTACAGACTTTTCTGTAGGCGGATCAGTTCTGGTCAATAGTATTTCTGGATCTGCTATCGCAACAAACTCTCTTGGCCCCTCAGTTTGTGTCGATATGCGTGACAGTAATATTGCTGCCGCTTAAGCCGAGGCGCAAATCACTGATGGAGCTGGTGGCACTCTCCAATAATTTGTAATAAAACGAATTTGAATGAAAAAGCTGTAGGCACTCTTCAATAATTTGAAATAAAACAAATTTGAATAAAAATTCAGACCATCAAAAATATAGTTCTCAACCAGTTAACTGAAAATAGAATCTCTTTTCATTTTGGGAATTAACTTTGAAACAATTCCCACAATCCAGTACAGTGGGGCCCACTTAATTGGATATCTCTTAACTGAATAACCCTGTTAACTGAATATAATTTCCCAACACAAAACCATTTACCATACCACCAGTATAAATTTGGCCTTTTAATTGAATATAGGTTATAGAGTTTACTCCTGTTAATTGAATAAAAAATCTTATAAACTGTTGAGAAATTACCGACTCGCCCCAGTTTTCCCATTTATGCACCTATTTGGCCTCAGTACATCCAGTACAGTTATTTAATCTGTTATATTTTGTTTGACAGAGCTCCATGCTAAGTTTATCTCTAGAATACAGGAAAGTATCACAACCCGTGTTAATTGGATACTCCTGTTAATTGAATAATTTTCATTGGCAAATTGGCTATTCAGTTAATAGGATTTCACTTTGTCCCAGCACTGAGATACTGAGACATATATAAAGTTGGGTGAGGCAGCTGGGAGAGATATGCCTGTCTCATCCCACCCATGTGACCTACCAATATTGGCTTATTAGCATATTTAATGAGTGCAGGACTATTCAATCATCACACAATCTTCTGTAAACAAACAACATGGTTTCACATTTAGGAAATATTAGCAGATGAATGTTTGTCAAAGAAAATAGAAATAAAAACACACAGACCACAAAACCAAAAGACACTTGACTCTTTTATATGAATTTTTGGATGAATACTATTTTGAGTGGAGTGAGTTGCACGAAATTCACGTCGAAAAGTTATGCGAATACATTGCAGAATTTATAATATGACGTCACCAGAATGTGTCAATGTTCATTTCACTACAACCTTTAACCCCTGTCTTGCCTGCGTTGAGATTTAATTTTGTGGTATATACCTGTGGTAAATACTTAACTTTTGTGTGCTCTTTCCGGTGAGCAAATCAGTTTTTTTTCAGAAATGGTCAACAAAATTGTTTGATACAGCTGCATGTGCCCAGAATTACTTTTGATGACGTCAGACTGTTTTGATAGGGGGAGAAAAATTATCTCTGATGGGGCGTGTGTGAGATGGGGAAATCTCACCCAAGGGACAAGATATTTGGACTCGGCAAGCCTTGTGTCTGGCTCAGATATCTTGCCATCGGGTGAGATTTCTCCATGTCACATCCTCACCCATCAGGGATAATAGTAGTATAAGCATTTCCACTAGCTCCTTGTATTCTGCACCCCGTCTAACCCTGTGCATTTTTGCCGGCTTAATGTATATTTTTGTGTAGTGTGTGATGTGGCAGTCACCATTTTTTGATAACCAGAAAGTGTGACTAACCATGTACACTGCAAAGGGTTCATCACACTTTCTGATTATTAAAAATTTTTATTATTAAATAACTGAGTAACTAATCCTGTGCACTGTACAGCCTTCAGGTAAATCTCATCTAAAGCAACTCTTTACCAGCATAATGGCCAAAACCAGCCTGAACTATTCTCAAAAGAATTGTTCAAACTCAGTTTAAGGCCCTTTAGGACAAAAATCCATCGGACAAAAAAAAAGCTCATCCCGACATAAACTCCTCGGCCATCACCCCAATGGACTCTTGCCTCTAAATATGAAGAGGACAAAACACCACTTTGGGGATTTTTATTTATTTTTTTTTTTTTTGGGGGGGCGGGGTGGATGGGAAGTGGGGGGTGTTTACACAACTCTTCTCTTAAAATCTGAGGTGATATAAAACCCCTTAGTATATCCTCGGGGATGTTTTTAAACGAGCTTGGAAACCATCATTACCATGATTGATGTCATATATCAAATATGAGGGCAGACATTTAGAGAAGGCATTTGAAGCATACATGTTACCTACCTATATTGAATCCTGAATCTCAAATGGGCACAGGCATTTGACAAACTGAAAATTTGGCTTGGGCCCAAAAAATTGCATCTGGAATAGCGAATATGAAATATTGCCCACCCATCCGGCACATATGAACTATGTTTGAACAAACATGTCTTCACTTTGAGAGGAAATTGAATACCAAATATTATAAGTCACTGAATCCATGAGTTCTTGTGTAGAGAAGACTTCTTTTAAGTTGGGAATTTATTTATTTATTTATTGGTGTTTAAGGTCACATACTTATGCACAAGTACCCAGAGAGAACCACCGAGCATCGACGAGCAACTGTCAGCTCCTCAACATTCTAACTCTGTTCAAGCTTCATTCAAGCAGGGTTACAGCGGTTGAAGACATGTGCACATCGACGTCCAGAATGCCTTAGTACATGGCAGCAACTGGGATAAAGTGCCTTGCCCAAGGACACAATGTTGGTTGTCCCGGATGGGGATCAAACTCGGGACTTATAGCATAGAAGTCCAACAGTCTACCACTGAGATCCCTTTCTAGTTCTCATAGTACATTAAGTCGCATTTGAAATGTATGAGGTATATATTGCAGTGCAAACTGACTGCATTTACATTTATTGGCTGTATAATATGCCACCACCCAGTTGTGCTCTTGTTTATTTTTATTTTATTTATTTCTTTATTTTTTTTTTAAAGTTTGGTGGTTGATATAAAAATACTTATATTTTAGCTACCAGCACGTCATAACAATGCTTGGCGACTTTGCTAATTTGAATCTATTTGTCTGACAGTAAGTCGTGTTAATTGTTTATGGTGCAGTAATCCCCCAGCACAAAGAAATGACAATACTTGACTCTTTCTCATCTTGGTGGTGAATCAGTGGAACATGTGATTCACAATTATCCCTTTACCCAATGCACAGGATATCAAAATTTATTATTTTAATTATTCTTATTTAAAATTTTAAACAAAATTTCAACAAAACCATATCATATGACCCCCTCATTGGAACGACGTTGATGAGCTCTTACCAATGAGGGGTCATGTGGTATGGTTTTGTTGAAATGTTTTGAAAAATATACATTTTTTCAACTGCTTAATTTGAAAATTATGGGAGCAGATGCTGTTAAGTATAAGTGTTATTAAATTACATTGGACTTCATATTCATATTCATTTTTTTCAGTCGCATCTCATTTAAATTGTGTTTAACCCTTTGAACCCTGGTGGTATCTTCCATATTAGTTCATTGACAGCAAGTGCAAGAGTCCATGTTCATTATTTAGGGTAGACCAATTAATATTTTCATTGAAAATATTGATTGATCTACCACACACATGAAATTATGATGCATCATGTTCCTGCTTGGAAAAATGGCTACTAGGGTTCAAAGGGTTAAGTTACAGAAGCAAATTTGCAGTTAAATGGAGAGTCTTACCCCCACCCACATACAAAAACCCCACCCTTTCATCTATGAACTACAAAGTTGCTTCTGAGTTTTAACTTTTAAACTGCTGAGTATTTTCAAGATATTTTTCATCAAATCTAGTCATGGCTGCTTTCCCATTTGATTAAATGTGCCCAAATTATCCTTATTTCAGTGGCAAGAGAAATTCTGTCCTGAGCAGGAATATCTGCTAGCAGCATGCAAAGAGTTAAAAGGCATAATTATGACAAAACTGAAAGTATTCCCATAAAAAATAAGGCAAAAGTTCACATATTACATAACACTTCTACATTCCTATTTTATCATTTCCATTCACACCCAAATTAAAAGTTTTATAAAATGTAGAGGCAAATTCAATGACAACATACCACCACCACACACACCCAATCATCTTTGAACCGCAAATTTGCTTCTCAGCTTCAAATGCATAAATAATATGCTAATAGAAATATTCCTTTAAAAATGGTTTCCACAGTTATTATATCAGATGGTACTTCTTTATTTATGGTAATGGGTATGTACTGTTACAGAGTTTTCAGATTCATTAATAATAAATTAAATATTTCAAACATATCATTTTTTCTACTTGAAAACGATAAATAATTTCACTTCAAAATACCCTTATTTATTTTTTGCCGTTTAAGGTTACATATTTCTGCATAATGGCTAATTGAGACTTCAGCAGGAAGATAAAGTCAAGTACAGTCTATCATTTGTATCCATGTTACCCATTTTAGAGGATGTTCACCCCAAGCATTGGTGACTGGGTCGTCATATTTTGCCAGTAAAACAGAGCTTGTTTACCACAGTAAACAAACACTGCTGCACTTCTGGGGGGTGGGGGTGGGGGGGGTGGGTTCAAAAACCCTTCTCACACACATTTTGGGACAAAACCTCAAAAGAAAATGGTTATATAATCATTTCAGTTGAATTTGTTTTGTTGGGATGACCATTTTCAACATTTGTCTTGTTGGGTTTTGCCTTGGGAATTAACCTTATCTGACCAGTACTAATTTCACAAAAGTTGAAGTTCAAATTCTGTTAAGCTCATCCTAATGAGGGAATAAATTATGATTTGGAGGCCAAATCTCCCCCCCCCCCCCCCCCCCCTCTCCAAAAAAAAAAACATTTGGTTTTTCAAAAAAATTTTTTATTTTTTAACCCTTTGAAACAGAGAGGCTGCTTTTCCAGCCCAGGAACATGAACATCATAATTTCATAAAGCGGGATGGCTGCAAAGTAAATGTGTTGGGTAGACCAATCAATACTTTCAATGTGAAGCCCAAAGGCTGCACATCAAAAATATTAATTGGTATACATATAATGAACATGGACTATTCCTATTGCGGTTATCGTCAGATCACCAAAGTTAAGCAATGTCAAGCTCGATTAGTCCTCGGATGGGTGACCATCTGAGCGATCGATTTGGACTCCCACGCTGTGTCCTTGGGCAAGGCACTTAACCCCCATTGTCCACCTGGGGGCACGATGACGCCATGTACTAAGACATACAGCACGTCGATGGTGCGCATGATTTCAACCAATCTAACCCTGCCTGTGCTGCAGTGTGGAGTTACAATGTAGGGGAGCTGGCAGCTGCTCGTCATTGCTCAGTGGTTTTCTCTGGGTGCTCCGGCTTCCTCCACCCGTAAAACTGTCACGGTCATGATTAGCCATTGTGCATAAGTATGTGACCTTAAAACACCGATAAATAAATAAATAAATAATTCCTATTGCTGCCATTGAACTTACTTGGAATATACCACCAGGGTTCAAAGGGTTAAGTTTTTGTTTTTTAGTCCTGTTAATTACGTAGAAAGGGATTATTTACAAGTCCACGTAAGACTAATATAACTTATCTTTGCCAACGTGTATGGTATATGGAGATTTATTACCTGGATCATACATGTTGGCAGAGATTGTTTTTGTCCAATTTGAAACACAATAGAAACATAGTGGAAACAAATTTGTGGATGAATTTCTCATGCTCTGCAATCTGTTGGACCAAACTCATGAATACTGGAGCAACTATAATTTTAATCTAAAAATAACTTTGGGAAAAATCGATAATGCACTGTCAAATCTAGACTGTTATTTTGTTGATAGATTTGCTCTCATTTTATTTTTCTAAAGTTGTTTGATTTAATTATTTGACTATTCAATTTATAATAGCAAAATATGATCGAATTGTCAGAAATCTGATGATATTTATGACTATTTTTTGGGTTTTTGGTTCTATTTTTATATTGAGGCGAGTGAAAGATTTCAAGTTTCATCTAACCCATATACCCGCAATATTTCGTGTGCCTTATACCCCGGATGTTGCACACTCATATTATACCTTGGATGTTGGGTGTGCCTTTTGCCATGGCTATTGTCCTAGGCATTCTGACCAATCAGAAGACAGAATTTATTGGGATATAGGGACAATGGTAAATATCTGCTCATCATGTCGGCCTACTGCTTAATACATCTTTCATGTTACCTACCAGTAAGACATGTTTGTGGATTAGAACTGCAGTTACTGCCATCCACAAGCACTTATAAACACTTGGACGCCTGACAAACTACAGTTTTCAATGTAAAGTAATGAAATACTTTATAAACCTTTTGAAATGTCTTGACGCATTCTTAAGTTGATAACTTTAGTCAAAAAAGCTACAAGCAAATTTTCAATTAATAGACTAGTACCTAATGGAGCAGTGTACCATTGATTCCCACCCTCATGAGTCATTATTCCTCCAAAGACACACATTACAGCATGCCATTTTTTTTAACCATTCAAAAAGTGTGTTGTTTTACCATGTTTCATTTTGGATGGACCCATATACTTAACAGTGGCCGAGTTATTACCCAGTCCATTGTCTTCAGTTACACAATGCAGAAATTTTATTAAACAATATGTGTTCATTAGGCAATTTATTAGTGTTTAAGGTCACATATTTCTGCACAATGGCTAATCGTGACTACAACATTTATATAAAGTCAAGTCCAGACAATTGTTTTATATTGCCCATTTTAGAGGACTTCCTTCGCAGGCATTGGTTACTGGATCTTATTTTACCACTAAAATAGAGCTTGTTTACCACAGTAAACAACCACTGCTTTACTTTGCAGGGTTCCCACAGATGCATTATTAGGCAATGCGTGGATTTTTTTACACAGTATGTCCATTATTACCCAATGCATTTTTGTTTACGCAATGCAATTAACAGATCCTTTACAACTCACTTTTTAGCTCACCTGAGCGAAGCTCAAGGGGAGCTTTACTAATCACTTTCTGTCCGTCGTCCGTCGTCGTCCGTCCGGCGTTAACTTTACATTATCGACTTCTCCTCCTAAACCACTAGCCCAATTTTATTCAAATGTTGGCTAAATGTTTATTACCTAATGCCAATTCAGATTTGTTCAAATGAAGTTGCCCCTCCTCCTGGGTGGTGCCACGCCCCCAAGGGGCACCAAAATCTTTGTAAATCTTCTTCTCATGAACCAGCAGTAGCAGAGACTTGATATTTGGTGTGCAGCTTCCTTTTGAGGTGTAGACTCAGATTTGTTCAAGAGAAGTTTGTGGGGCTATACTTGGCGTCGTTATGAGAGGGGCAAAATTTTTTGCCCCGCCCAAAATTTCTATTTTCCAAACCGAGAGGCTGATTTGAACCAAATTTTATGTGAGGGCTTATTGGGTGATGAGTACTTGATTTATGCAAAAAAAATTTTTCCCGCAGCCCCGTGGGAACCGCAGGAGCTAAAAATAGAAAAAATTTAAAACGCCCATATCTCCAAAACTGCACGGCACTGAGAATTTTTATTTGGTGTGCAGCTTCCTTAGGACCAACAGAAAGGATTGGTAAAAAAAATTGCCATCGGTTTTATCATAGGGTACAGTTTCGGGACTTTGAAAAAGTGCTGAGTCAGCACTTTTTAACACTGTAGGCAATGGGAAAAACATTAAAAAATCTTCTTCTCCAGATCCAGCAGGCAGAATCTTTTGATATTTGGTATGCAACATTGTAGGGTGGATCTGATTCAAGTTTGTTCAAATCGGCCCCCTGGGTTCATATTTGGGCTCAGTATAGGAGCCCGATTTCGAACTTAGTGCATTTCAGGCAAATTTCTTAAAAAATCTTCTTCTCCAGATCCAGCAGGCAGAATCTTTTGATATTTGGTATGCAACATTGTGAGGTGGATCTGATTCAAGTTTGTTCAAATCGGCCCCCTGGGTTTATATTTGGGCTCAGTATAGGAGCCCAAATTTGAACTTACAGCATTTCAGGCAAATTTCTTTGAAAATCTTCTTCTCCAGATCCAGCAGGCAGAATCTTTTGATATTTGGTATGCAACATTGTAGGGTGGATCTGATTCAAGTTTGTTCAAATCGGCTCCCTAGATTCATATTTGGGCTCACTATAGGAGCTCGAATTCGAATTTAGTGCATTTCAGGCAAATTTCTTCAAAAATCTTCTTCTCCAGATCCAGCAGGCAGAATCTTTTGATATTTGGTATGCAACGTTGCGGGGTAGATCTGATTCAAGTTTGTTCAAATCGGCCCCCTGGATTCATATTTGGGCTTACTATAGAAGCCCGAATTCGAACTTAGTGCATTGCAGGCAAATTTCTTAAAAAAACTTCTTCTCCAGATCCAGCAGGCAAAATCTTTTCATATTTGGTAAGCAACATTGTGGGGTGGATCTGATTCAAGATTGTTCAAATCGGCCCCCTGGGTTAATATTTGGGCTCAGTATAGGAGCCCGATTTCGAACTTAGTGCATTTCAGGCAAATTTCTTAAAAAATCTTCTTCTCCAGATCCAGCAGGCAGAATCTTTTGATATTTGGTATGCAACATTGTAGGGTGGATCTGATTCAAGTTTGTTCAAATCGGCCCCCTGGGTTCATATTTGGGCTCAGTATAGGAGCCCGATTTCGAACTTAGTGCATTTAGGCAAATTTCTTAAAAAATCTTCTTCTCCAGATCCAGAAGGCAGAATCTTTTGATATTTGGTATGCAACATTGTGGGGTGGATCTTATTCAAGTTTGTTCAAATCGGCTTCCTAGATTCATATTTGGGCTCACTATAGAAGCTCGAATTTGAACTTAGTGCATTTCATGCAAATTTCTTAAAAAATCTTCTTCTCCAGATCCAGCAGGCAGAATCTTTTGATATTTGGTAAGCAACATTGTGGGGTGGATCTGATTCAAGTTTGTTCAAATCGGCCCCCTGGGTTTATATTTGGGCTCAGTATAGGAGCTCAAATTTGAACTTAGTGCATTTCAAGCAAATTTATTAAAAAATCTTCTTCTCCAGATCCAGCAGGCAGAATCTTTTGATATTTGGTATGCAACATTGTGGGGTGGATCTGATTCAAGTTTGTTCAAATCGGCTTCCTAGATTCATATTTGGGCTCACTATAGAAGCTCGAATTCAAACTTAGTGCATTTCAGGCAAATTTCTTAAAAAATTTTCTTCTCCAGATCCAGCAGGCAGAATCTTTTGATATTTGGTATGCAACATTGTGGGATGGATCTGATGCAAATTTGTTTAAATCGGCTCCCTAGATTCATATTTGGGCTTACTATAGAAGCTCGAATTCGAACTTAGTGCATTTCAGGCAAATTTCTTAAAAAATCATCTTCTCCAGATCCAGCAGGCAGAATCTTTTGATATTTGGTATGCAACATTGCGGGGTGGATCTGATTCAAGTTTGTTCAAATCGGCCCCCTGGATTCATATTTGGGCTCACTATAGAAGCTCGAATTCAAACTTAGTGCATTTCGGGCAAATTTCTTCAAAAATCTTCTTCTCCAGATCCAGCAGGCAGAATCTTTTGATATTTGGTATGCAACATTGCGGGGTGGATCTGATTCAAGTTTGTTCAAATCGGCCCCCTGGATTCATATTTGGGCTTAATATAGAAGCCCGAATTCGGACTTAGTGCATTTCTGGCAAATTTATTAAAAAATCTTTTTCTCCAGATCCAGCAGGCAGAATCTTTTGATATTTGGTATGCAACATTGTGGGGTGGATCTGATTCAAGTTTATTCAAATCGGCTTCCTAGATTCATACTTGGGCTCACTATAGAAGCTCGAATTCGAACTTAGTGCATTTCAGGCAAATTTCTTAAAAAATCATCTTCTCCAGATCCAGCTGGCAGAATCTTTTGATATTTGGTATGCAACATTGCGGGGTGGATCTGATTCAAGTTTGTTCAAATCGGCCCCCTGGATTCATATTTGGGCTCACTATAGAAGCTCGAATTCAAACTTAGTGCATTTCGGGCAAATTTCTTCAAAAATCTTCTTCTCCAGATCCAGTAGGCAGAATCTTTTGATATTTGGTATGCAACATTGCGGGGTGGATCTGATTCAAGTTTGTTCAAATCGGCCCCCTGGATTCATATTTGGGCTTAATATAGAAGCCCAAATTCGCACTTAGTGCATTTCGGGCAAATTTATTAAAAAATTTTCTTCTCCAGATCCAGCAGGCAGAATGTTTTGATATTTGGTATGCAACATTGTGGGGTGGATCTGATTCAAGTTTGTTCAAATCGGCTTCCTAGTTTCATATTTGGGCTCACTATAGAAGCTCGAATTCGAACTTAGTGCATTTCAGGCAAATTTCTTAAAAAATCTTCTTCTCCAGATCCAGCAGGCAGAATCTTTTGATATTTGGTATGCAACATTGCGGGGTGGATCTGATTCAAGTTTGTTCAAATCGGCCCCCTGGATTCATATTTGGGCTTAATATAGAAGCCCGAATTCGGACTTAGTGCATTTCTGGCAAATTTATTAAAAAATCTTTTTCTCCAGATCCAGCAGGCAGAATCTTTTGGTATTTGGTATGCAACATTGTGGGGTGGATCTGATTCAAGTTTATTCAAATCGGCTTCCTAGATTCGTATTTGGGCTCACTATAGAAGCTCGAATTCGAACTTAGTGCATTTCAGGCAAATTTCTTAAAAAATCTTCTTCTCCAGATCCAGCTTCAGAATCTTTTCATATTTGGTAAGCAACATTGTGGGGTGGATCTGATTCAAGTTTGTTCAAATCGGCCCCCTGGGTTTATATTTGGGCTCCGTATAGGAGCCCAAATTTTAACTTAGTGCATTTCAGGCATATTTCTTGAAAAATCATCTTCTCCAGATCCAGCAGGCAGAATCTTTTGATATTTGGTATGCAACATTGTGGGTTGGATCTGATTGTGATTCATGAACGTATTTATTTGTAAAGTTGATAGAATCTTAGACAAAATTTGCAGAAAAGATCTACTATAGAAGGGGTGGTATCCAGGGTGAACCGTTTACCCAAATCTAGCATTTCAGGCAAATTTCTTAAAAAATCATCTTCTCCAGATCCAGCTGGCAGAATCTTTTGATATTTGGTATGCAACATTGCGGGGTGGATCTGATTTAAGTTTGTTCAAATCGGCCCCCTGGATTCATATTTGGGCTCACTATAGAAGCTCGAATTCAAACTTAGTGCATTTCAGGCAAATTTCTTCAAAAATCTTCTTCTCCAGATCCAGCAGGCAGAATCTTTTGATATTTGGTATGCAACATTGCGGGGTGGATCTGATTCAAGTTTGTTCAAATCGGCCCCCCTGGATTCATATTTGGGCTTAATATAGAAGCCCAAATTCGCACTTAGTGCATTTTGGGCAAATTTATTAAAAAATGTTCTTCTCCAGATCCAGCAGGCAGAATCTTTTGATATTTGGTATGCAACATTGTGGGGTGGATCTGATTCAAGTTTGTTCAAATTGGCTTCCTAGTTTCATATTTGGGCTCACTATGGAAGCTCGAATTCGAACTTAGTGCATTTCAGGCAAATTTCTTAAAAAATCTTCTTCTCCAGATCCAGCTTCAGAATCTTTTCATATTTGGTAAGCAACATTGTGGGGTGGATCTGATTCAAGTTTGTTCAAATCGGCCCCCTGGGTTTATATTTGGGCTCCGTATAGGAGCCCAAATTTTAACTTAGTGCATTTCAGGCATATTTCTTGAAAAATCTTCTTCTCCAGATCCAGCAGGCAGAATCTTTTGATATTTGGTATGCAACATTGTGGGGTGGATCTGATTGTGATTCATGAATGTATTTATTTGTAAAGTTGATAGAATCTTAGACAAAATTTGCAGAAAAGATCTACTATAGAAGGGGTGGTATCCAGGGTGAACCGTTTACCCAAATCTAGCAGTACTAATGCATTATTCACACAAATCTCTGTTCAAATTTTATGACCCCTCATTGGAACACACGCATTCAGCTCATTCCAACAAAGGTCATATGCCATGTTTTCGAGACAAAGGAATAAAAATTTTAGTTATTCATGAAATTTTTAGGCAACTGTTGTCTGTTATTGACATTGCTTCATGAAATTTCAGTACTTTTAGAAGTTACCTCAGTAATCAAGGGTTAATTCCCCTTAATTAAATGTCGCCTCTAAAAAACAACCACTTTGCATATCTTACCTTTTTACCAGCATAACTGCCAAAACTTGTCAGCATTCTTTGCAAAAATCGCTATTCAAATTTTAATTTTTGTCTCTTAAACATACATGTACTTATCGCTTGTAAATACCCCATTGGAATGAGCTTTTTGAGCTCATTCCAATGAGAGGTCGCACACCATGCTTTTTGAGTCAAAAAAGCAATTTTTTTAGTTATTCCAGAATTTCGTACGTAAAACACAGCTTTATGACTTCACATTAAAATGAGCTCTCTAAGCTTGTTCCAATCAATATTCACACACTATGTCTTTCACACAAAAAGTAAAATTTTCCATTTATTCAGGAATTTTGTTTGCAAGAACACTCTTACCCCCCCCCCCCTCCCCCCCCACCCACACACAAACACACACACACAAACACAGACACACACATCTAAAAGTTCGTCAGCAAAAAAACAGTTACTTCAATTTTTAAATGCATTATAGGAACAACTTGCCTAATCAAATTTAAATACTTTTGCATCATTCTGTATCTAGAACAAACCATTTACCATATCTTTACGCAAAATTCTCCAGCATCATTCACAAAAAAAACACCATTATTTATATATTCACATTTCTGTCTCAAAAATATACCTGATCTTCCCATACCCCTATTGGAATAAGCTGTTTGAGCTTGTTCCAATGATGATAAAAAAAAATAATATTTTGGAAAATTTGTGAAAATTTTTGTTTTCTTGCATGCAAATATATACATGTAGCACATGGAAGATATCCACAGTTGGGGAGAGATGTCCAAGGCTATCTCTTCACATTCCTTGTTTGTGCTTCATGCTAAACCAGTTTGTCTGCAGAGATAAATTTGCTTTATTAAAAATCATTGGAGATTGGCCACACACCAATGATTTTAAATAAAACTAATTTTAGGTAACAAATGTTGAACTTCAAACAAAATCTATCACTCAACCAGTTAATGTTGATGAGGCATGACATGGTGAAGGTGACCTAAAATACTTCTTAGAGTCACTTTGTCAGGTGAGCGATTAAGGCCACGTGGGGCCTCTTGTTATTTATTGGTGTTCAAGGTCATATATTTCTCCACAATGGTTAATCATGACCACAACATGGATATAAAATCAAGTCGAGCCAATCATTTTTACCCATGCTGCCCATTTTAGAGGACTTCCACCTCAGGCATTACCACAGTAAACTAACACTGCTTTACTTCCTGGGTTTCCCACGGGGACTTAGGGCTCACTGATTACCTTGAAAAACCCTTTACTGGAATGGGTCCAAGATGAAATCCTCCCAACAAAATTCTTTTCAACAGAACCAAATATGACAAAAGCCCTTTCACTGCAAAAATCTACCAATTAACATCATTCATCATCTTATATATAAAAAAATATATCGTGCTATGAAAGTACTGTATAACTCTGTAATGTGCTCGTCTTTAACATTGTTTCACCAATTTATTGCATGCCTATGCTTTTATTTTCATAAAATACATGTTTTTTTCTGCAAAAACTGAAACGAACAATAAATTTTTTTGTTTTGTCCTTGAACAGTACAGATCACATGCACAGACTATTTAACTATTTCTTTTTATACCCCCACTTTCGAAGAAAATGGGGGTATACTGGATTACATGCGTCCGTGCGTCGTTCCATCCATGCGTCCGTCCGAGATTATTCATAACTTAAGTAAATTATTATTTTCTATAATATTTGTTGGTCATAGGTATGCCCACATAACTCAAGTAAATTATTATTTTCTATAATATTTGTTGGTCATAGGTATGCCCACACTAGTTATTTTTTTTTTTTTATTACTTGTTCACTTAGAAATTGTGTGCGTCCGAGCCAAATTTTGTCTGTTCAACCTGTATCTCGGGTATCGAATGTTCTATTGCAATGACATTTGCCATGAACACTGCTTATGGTATAGGCTTTAAAAAAAGGATTCAACGATATTTCTCACATTCTCCTTTTTAGAGTTATCCCCCTTTTTTGACTTATAAATTGTAGGAAATAGACATTATTTGTCTGTTCAGCCTGTATCTCAGGTATGGGTTATCGAATTCAGTGAAATATGGCAAGCAGTTTGCCTATGACAAAGGCGTCTGCCTCATTGCATAAAACTTCCAAACACCAAACAATTTACCACACCTTTTGACTTAGAAATTGTTGGAAATTGTTGAAAACTTTAGAAGAAAATGGGGGTGGGGGGGGGGGGGGGGGATATACTGGATTGGAGTTATCGTATTTCAGTGAAATATGGCATGCAGTTTGCCTATGACAAAGGCTTCTGCCTCATTGCATAAAACTTCCAAACACCAAACAATTTACCATACCTTTTGACGTAGAAATTGTTGAAAACTTTCGAAGAAAATGGGGGGGGGGGGGGGGGGATTATACTGGATTGCGTACATAATTTTTTAGTAAACTCTAGGCATGCAATAAATACAGAAGAGAATACACGTTCAAACTGTTTTTTTTTACCCACAAGATCGATTTTGGTGGAGGGATAATATTGAACAAGAAGACGAAGGCTTCAAGTTCAATATTATCCCTCTGCAAAAATCGATTAACATTTTTTAGTAAACTGTTGGTGTGCAATAAATACAGAACAGTATGCGCATTCGAACTGTAATTTTTACTGCACTCGATTGATATTGGCAGAGGGATAATATTGAACTTGGAAGAAGCCTTCAGCTTCTCGTTCAATATTATCCCACCACCAGAATTGATGTCGTGTGGTAAAAAATGACTGTTTGAACGTGAATGCCATTCTGTCTAAATATTTAACCCTTTGCATACCGATGTCCAAAATATCATATTCAGTCATGGTGTCTGATAGAGCATTTTTCCACATCATGTGGCTCTGTCAAACAAGTTTGAATTGGTTAAATTCCAAGTTGCTTGATAGAAAAAATTTGTCACTTGAAAATTTGATTTTTTTGACATCAGTGTGAAGAGGGTTAACCCTTAACCCGCTGAGTATTTTCCAAGATATTTTTAAGTTGATGAAAAATTCATCTAAATTCAACTCAAGGAATTGTTTGTGAAAAAATCCATTCAGTTTACAGGGGGAAAATTTGATTAAACATGCCCAAATTATACTTTTCTCCCCCACACTTCCTATGCAAGATATGCGTCTCATGTGTGAATGCCATGTGAGATAGATATCTTTCTCATATGACCCTCATGACTGGCTTATTAGCAAATGTCATGAGTGTACAGATATTTAATCATTGCATGTTCTTCCATAAACAATCAACATGACATCACATTTCAGAAATATTAGATGAACGTTTGTCGAAGAAAATAGAAATAAAAACACAGACCGCAAAACCAAAGGACACTTAACTCTTTATATGAATTTTTGGGTGAATGCCATTATGAGTGGAGAGAGTTGCACAAAATTCCCATCAAAATGTTATGCGAATACATTGAATTCATAATAATGAATGTGTCAATGTTCATGTCGATACAAATCTTTAACCCTGTCTTGCAGGCATTTGTTCAGAAATCGACAACAAACTTGTTTGATATAGCTGTACATGCCCCTGGATTACTTTTGATGACGTCAGAGTGTATTGGTGGGGGAGAATATTAGTTATGCTTGTGTTTTCCAGGGAGTATGGGAATTTACACCGGTTTGGGAACTCATACACCCTGAGGCAAACCTGAAGGGTGTATGAGTTCCCAAACTGGTGTAAATTTCCATACACCCTGGAAAACAGGAGCATAACAGATTTATTTCCAAGAATTTTGGTGTACTTGACACTTTAAACAACATTGTGGGCAAAAAAACTGACAGAAAATTTGTACTTTGTAAGTTTCTTAATAAATAAAACCAGACAAATATGGATGTCATTGGAACTGGCTCAGTGAGCCAGTTCCAATGCCATCCATATCTGTAATATTTTATTGCACATAAATATTAAATTTCCTGTATTTTTGTTCTAACATAACTGAGCAGAAGCTATGTTAGAACAAAAATAGTACCAATTTTTAATAATTAAAAATTGTTACATTTTTTAGCCATATACCCTGCTACAGTATATTCTTGTTTTTATACCATGGTTAACCACAGTGTAAAAAAAAAACCACTGTGGATTGCAAGTTACACCGTACCTCTCAGCCAATCAAAATGCAGTATTTTGTTTCATTTCGAAATAAAAAAAAATATCCCTGATGGGTGTGGGTGTAAGATGGGGAAATCTCACCTGAGGTCAAGATATTTGGACTAGACACAAGCCTCGTGTCTGGACCAAATATCTTGACCTCAGGTGAGATTTGCCCATCTCACACCCACACCCACCAGGAATAATAATAATCTCAGGCAAGAGAAATTCTGTCGTGGGTAGTAATATCTGCCAGCAGCATGCAAGGGGTTAAAGCTATATTTATTTATTGGGGTTTAATGACCTTTCATCAGCTAGGGTCACCTCGTGTTGGACAGTTTTATGAGCGGAGGAAGCTTGAGTACCCAGAGAGAACCACCGAGCAATGGCAAGCAACTGTCAGACTCCCCAAAGTACTAACTCCACACAAGCAAAGTTAGCATTGGTTGAAGACAAGTGCAGTATGCCCTAGTACACAACGCCACTGTGCCCCCACATGGGCAATTGAGATTAACTGTCTTGACCAAGGACACAACGCAGTTGCCGCAGATGGGATTCAAACCGAGGACCTCTCGGCTTGCAGCCTGCATCTCTACCCACTGAGCCGCCATGCTCCCAGTTAAAGCTATACTTTTTTTTATTACATGGTACAGTAAAAACAGAAGTCCTGTCATGAAATGTACACAAATAACATGTCGATCTGCACGTTATGACCATAGTAAGGCTATCAAATTCTGTACATATGGCCTGTGCGCAAGCAATGTTTCAGTTGGACCTCAGGGTAACCCGGAGGTTCATTGGCAGAAACATTGCCTGTACTTCCTATGAGTAACCAGGAGAACCTGCCGTGCTTTGGATGCCATTCGATATGGCAATTCCTACGTGCAATTAAGCCTAGATAAGCGCACAGTTCATGACAGGACTTCTAGTTTTAACTGTAATTATATGAAAGGCAACCTAGGACTACTTTTTTTTCTATTCAGTTGTTCATTAACTTAAAAGTTGCTTATGTTTTTCTTCCCTGACCAAGTGCCAGTCAGCAGATGTACAGAAATAGGATTTTGTCAGGGGGAATTATGTGATGGGGGGATTTTGTGGTATCCCTATTAGAATGGAGTCTGGCCTGTGAGTTTTGCTCTTTTCAGAGGTTTTCCTCTTTTTTGTGTGGCTTGAAAGCATTTTTTTTTAATGATTAACTTAGTTTTCCACATTAAAATTGAGGATTTAGCTAATTGCATCTTCTTCAACAGAGCTCATTGGGTATAATGCTTTTGGAGGAGAATATAACCTTAAAGTACTAGAATTAAATGAATAAGTGATTTTGTGTGATCTCAAAATAATACACACTAATATTTTCTGTTTGGAAATTTCTTAAATTTATTCAGTTTTGAGAGTCATGCCATTATGAAGGCATATTTTTGGTACCATACACATACTAGACCTGTACAGTCATATGAAATTTATCCTCTAAGAGTCTTTGCTACAGAAGTAAATTACATGTGAATGTCCATCAACCCTTTGGATCCCTTTAAAAAAAATTACAATTTCCTCTTTTTTTTTGCATGTGACTGCTCACATCCCTGTGGAGTGTTTATCTTTTGAACCATTTGCCTAATACAACAAGTGGGCAACACAAATTTTTCTTCTTGTCAACAACTAAAAAAATTGTGCGCCTTCAAAACAGCCTATGACCCTTCTTTGAAATTGCTCATTGAGTGGTCATAATTTTTGCTCCCTAAATTCTCAGCATAACCATCTGGCATAAATGTCAGGCATTTTGAACATACAAAATAAAACCACATGCACTCTAACTCGGTTAAACTTCCATTGCATACCTGTTCAACATGGATAATGTAAAATTTATTCAAGTTTCTGCAGCCATTTAACAAAAATTGTTCCAATAGACGAAACGTAACAATGCAAAAAGTTCATAGGGTTTATTTATTAAGTGTAACATGGGACATAACTGTGGTTAGTATGTGTGTTCACACTCCACAAGATGTGGATATCCCAGATCTAGCATTCTCAAAAATCCAGGAGGGCTAAAAATCGCCCCCCCTATAATGTCTTCAGAGGTCGAAATTTGAAGTTTGTTGTTGAGACTTAAACCAATTGTAGAGGAGGGGTGGTGGGGGGGAGCTTGATCAGGCTAGCCACTCGATTGAGATTTTTTAAAGTTTTGCTCGAAAAGTGCCATTTTTCTCACCCATGAATAGCTGAATCTGGTAAATCAGAACCTGTACATCACTTATGCACAATACACATCCGAAGTTAGAAATGAATAAACTTCTCTGTATTAATTTACACATTATCATCATATGTGAAATTTCCAGTTTTCCTGGTCTTGTTACTTCCGCTCAAAATATCAAAAGACAAATGTTCATTTTGGCATTTCCCCATAGTTATGAGCAGCCCTTAAATCATTTAATTACAAAAAGCAAGTACTCTAAATAAGATGCCGCATAGCAGTGAGGCATGTGAAATGAAGACTAGGACTCTGTCAAATGTTTTTAATTTCCTGGTTTGTTCTCTACGCAACAAGTGCTAAAACGTGTACTGTGATTCCGGTATCTGGGAGTTAAAAAGTAATAGGGAATAAGTATGAGATGCAGATTCAACACAATGTTCTAAAAAAAGTGATTTTTGGCAAGAGCGTCACAATTTTGAGAATGAAAATATGGCATCTGACAAGAGAATAGGTTGTTATGAAATCGTTTGTTATCTTAAGTAAACTTTTGTACTCAAACTTTATGAATCTTAGAAATTAAATGCAAGTTTCAATGGGCTAGGAGGGCAATGTCTTGTCAATTATGGGGGTGATATGTTGCTTGCAGCCAATTTTTATCGCTCACCTGAGAATGCCAGGCCTGATATCCATTTCCCCCATGCTAGTCTATGAACATACCAAAGGACCGTTAAAATCTGAAACTATTGGTGTTAACAAAGGTCAAAACTCTGGTAAGTGTGTGTGACAAAAGTATGTGTGGACAAAGCCTGCAATGTATGTTTAACCAATCCCCCATATTTGTGGTCTATCACTATACCAAAGGACATCAAAATCAGGCAACCGATGTTGGAGTTCAAAATTTTCGAATGGATGTATGGATGGAGCCCTCAATAATGCACCCACAAAAATCTCCCTAGGAAGTTGGGGGCATCAATTTTTTTAATTTTTGGGAAAAATATCCATGGCAAAATGTCTGGAAACTAGGAAAAATAATGAAAGCGTCAATGGATAATGTTCAATGTTATGAAAGGATTATGAAATAAGACAAGAATTGTGATACTTGGGAATACATTACTTTCTGTTCCCTGTATGCTATGTTTTCAATAAAAATAATATGAGGTGCAGACTGTACTAAAGAAATGAGGGGTGGGTTAATGTGGCCCTTACAGTTAATGTATGTGGCCCTCACAGTTAATGTATGCCAACAAAATTTACCAAGTTACAGCGAAATTATTAAAAAATGAGTCATCCTTTCAAGTTACAACGAAATCCCTTCATAAATACGGCCTGTAGACTGTGCTAAAGGTGTCTGGGCTTTGGGCCTGTGTAGCCATCACATCATATGGAGTCATCCTACCAAGTTACCATGAAATCCCTTCATAAATATGACCTGTAGTCTGTGCTAAAGTTTTTCGGGTTTTGGGTTCGGGCAGCCATCATGGTTGAATGTTCATGACCAAAAGGGAACGTTCTTCTCCAGGCATTATCTGGAGTCATTCTACCAAGTTACAATGAAATCCGTTCATAAATATGACCTGTAGACTGTGCTAAAGGTTTTCGGGCTTCAGACCCCTGTAGCCATCACAGTTGACCAATCGTGACCAAAAGGGGACGTTATCATCTAGACATTATACGGAGTCAACCAGCCAAGGTACAATGAAATTCCTCCATAAATACGACCTTTAGACTGTGCTGAAGGTTTTCAGGTTTTGGGCTCGGGCAGCCGTCATGGCTGAATGATCGTGACCGAATAGGGATGTTCTCATCTAGACATTATCTGGAGTCATCCTACCAAGTTACAATGAAATCCCTTCATAAATATGACCTATATAGACTGTGCCAAACGTTTTTGGGCTTTGGGCCCCTGTAGCCAGCATAGTTGACCAATTGTGACCAAACGGGAACGTTCTCATCTAGATATTAGATGGAGTCAACCTACCAAGTTACAACAAAATCTCTCCATAAATACTACCTGTAGACTGTGCTAAAGGTTTTTGGGTTTTGGGCTCTGGCAGTCGTCACAGTTGACAGGTCACGACCAAATGAGGAAGTTCTCATCTAGACATCATAAGGAGTCATCCTACCAAGTAACAATGAAATCCCTCCATATTATATATGACCTGTAGACTGTGATAAAAGTTTTTGGGTTTCGGGCTTCGGCAGTTGTCATGGTTGACACATAATGACCAAAAGGGGACGTTCTCATCTAGATATTATACAGAGGCATCCTACCAAGTTACAATGAAATCCCTTCATTAATACGACCTGTAGACTGTGCTAATAGTTATCTGGTTTTGGGCTCGGGCAGCCATCACGGTTGACCGATTGTGACCAAAAGGGGATGTTCTCATCTAGACATGACCTCAAATCTGCATATGCAATTTCATGATGATCGGACAAAAACTACGGGGTGTAGCCAGTGCTAAAGGAAAATGTGAACAGACTCACAGACTAACAGACTTCCGCACGCATGATGGCAATAGCTTATCTTGACTTTGTCAAGTTAAGCAAATAAAAGCTGCCAGCCTGCATCCACTTTCAGGGTATTGGTATTAGAGAAACAAAGTGCATCATAATTTAAAAATTAAAGTTATCACAGAAATGTATTGTTTTAAGTTTCCCTTCTTACCGAATATATTTGCATATGTCAGAAGCCACTTCAGAATAAAATATCATTATAAGAATTGTGAATGTGGGATAGGCGAAACTCTTCAGACAAAACTTACCATGCTCGTCCCACATTCATACTACGAAAAAATGATTCCAGTTCTTATAATTTAACCCTTTCAACACTGGTGCCCCGGAAGGTATAACTTCAGTCAATAGGCTAAACCATCCTGGCTTGTTGGAAGGTTTCAGTAATAATTTAATCCAACAGCTCAATAGAGCTGTTGGATTAAATTATTACCAAATCTTGTTTCAGATTTTTTGCTCTTCATATCGTCTCCTCATCCACTACCAATTTTTTAGCTCAACTTAACGAATTCAAGACAAGCTATTGTCATCACGCATGCAGAAGTCTGTTCACATTTTCTTTAGCACAGGCTACACCCCGTAATTCTTGTCCGATCATCACTATATTTCATGTGAAGGTCTAGATGAGAATGTTCCATTTTGGTCTCAATCGGTCAACTATGACTGCTACACAACTTCAAACCTCGAAAAACTTTAGCATAGTCTACAGGTTATATTTATGAAGGAATTTCATTTTATCTTGGTAAGATGACTCTGTACAATGTCTGGATGAAAACGTCCTATTTTGGTCAGGTTCTGTCAACCATGATGGTCGCAGGAGCATGTTACCTGGATTCCTTTAGCACAACCTACAGGTTGCATTATATTATTATTATTTATTGGTGTTTAAGGTCATATATTTTTGCACAATGGCTAATCATGACCACAACATGAGTATCAACTCAAGACCAGGGATGAGCATTAATAAGCTATGTTGCCCATTTTAGAGAGGGTTTGCACCTCCCAAGCACTGGTGACTGGGTCCTATTTTACTAGTAAAACAGAACAGGAACAGGCACTGCTTTACTTCCTGGGATTCCCGTGGGGATACAGGTTGCGTTTATGAAGGGGTTTCACTGTAAATTGGTAGAATGACTCAGTATAAGTTCTAGATGAGAACGTCCTATTTTGATCATGATTGATCATCCATGATGGCTGCACCTAGACTTGTTTATCTGAGCCTACAGTTCATATTTATGAAGTGATTTTATTGTAACTTGGTAAGATGACTAGGTATGATGTCTAGATGAGACTCCAATTTTGGTTACAATCGGTGAGCCGTTACCCCTGCTTGGCTACGTGACCAAGATTCCTTTAGCACTGTCTACAGGTCATTTTTTATGAAGGGATTTCATTGTAATTTTGTAGGATGACTTGGTATAAAATCTAGATGAGACTGTCCTATTTTTTCACGATTGATCAGCTATGACCGATGGACAGGTCCTCTTTTGGATGTGATTGGGCAACTGTGATGGCCACAGGGGCCCAAAGCCCAAAAACCTTTAGCACAGTCTACCGAGTCATAATTATGATGGGATTTCATTGTAACTTTGTAGGATGACTCATTTTGGAATGATTTTACTGTAACTTTGGTAATATATATTAACTGTGAGGGCCACATCAACCCAAGCCTCAGTTCTTTAGTACTGTCTGCACCTCAAATTATTCTTACTGGAAACAGCATATAGGGTACAGAATTTAAAATATTCTAAATTAGCACAATTCTTGTCTTATTTCATAATCCTTTCAATAAACATTCGACATAATCATTTTCATCAAACAAGACACACAGTCAAGTTAAGTTGCAGTGTCATTGACACTTTCATCCTTCATGCAAAAATTTATGTACACCGGGCTGAAAGGGTTAATTCAGCTTGTTTGCTGGTATTATAATACATGTATGCCCTTACATGGCCAAAGTCTGCCATCAAACTTTTGTGCCCATGACAGTTTTACTATTTTTATCATCTGCTAATACATGCAGTTTTGAATACTTAAGAGAAAAGCTAGTGTGAAAACCCCACATGAATAATTAACTAATATTTATTTATTATAAGGTCACATATTTCTGCACATTGGTTAATCATGACCACAACTTTCAGGTAAAGTCAAGTTTGGTCAGTCATTTGTACCCATGTTGCCCATTTTAGTCGACTTCCATCACAAGCATTGGTGACTGGGTTCTATTTTTACCAGTAAAACAAAGCTTTTTTTACCACAGTAAATAAGCACTGCTTCACTTCCAGTGTTTTCACAGGGAGAATACTAACTAACAGCCCACCTGTAGCAATTACAGTTATTCACACAGATAGATAGGCCCATATATACATAATGACACACTCATGTGAATGGGTTAATCGATATGGCACGAGTAACAGCACAGGAGGATAAAACGAGAGGCCATCGGCCTCTCGTTTTATCTTTCCGCAATGCCACAAGTGGCATATTGATTAACCCATTCACACGCATGTGTCATTCTGTGTTTATTACATGCCTGCACATCTATAAAACAATTATTAGAAGAACACTCGGCAATTCATTTGACAACTATCAACAAAAAGAACACATTTTATCGCCAATCAAATTTGCAAGGGGATCCTGTGTTACTATTTCATCCCCTAAGTTCCAGTGTGTTCTTTGTGCCTGCTGGATGATTTTCAACTATCGCTAGGAATTCAAATTGTAATTGCGTTGCACAATTTGTAGAAAATTCCTGTGAAATTTCACTTCGAATTCAAAACCGTCCTTCAACGATTTCTGTTCCACACATATTTGCGGAACAGATTTTCATTTTCTGCATGGTTTAGTGTTGCTGTAGATGGGGATTACAGAGAACAAGCGTGTAATAAAATGTTTTATTTGACAAATGCGTGGGAAAAAGAAAAAACATTCCTACAACAGGAAAATTATTCATCAACTGGTTGAATGCAACTATCAGGGCTCCACTGAAAACTGATGAAAGCAACTATGGTGGCTTTACACTGTTTGCACAAATCTGTTGTTGGCTGAGCAGTAGAAGAAAAATATTGATACAAAATTATTTTGTTATAATTTATTGGAGAGTGCCGAACTAAGGCTCCTTTTGGTGAAAGTGTGATATCTTCGAAAAAAATACTCGTGCTACAAATGACCATTGAAAAGTAATTTAGCACTCTACCGGTCAAGTTAGGAAAAACTCACCTCGACCAAAAGGAAAAGGAAACTTAAATTATATAAACTTGAGGGGGGCGCGATGGCTCAGTTGGTAGAGGTGCAGGCTGCAAGCCGAGAGGTCCTCGGTTCGAATCCCACCTGCGGCAACCGCGTTGTGTCCTTGGGCAAGACACTTCACCCCCATTGCCCACGTGGGGGCATGGTGACGCTGTGTACTAAGTTGTACTGCACGTCGATGGTGCACATGTCTTCAGCCAATGCTAACCCTGCTTGTGTGGAGTTGGTATGTTGGGTAGCTGACAGTTGCTCGCCGTTGCTCGGTGGTTCTCTCCGGGTACTCCGGCTTCCTCCACCCGTAAAACTGTCATGGTCATGATTAGCCATTGTGCAGAAATATGTGACCTTAAACACCAATAACTAACTACACTAAATATAAACTTGAATTTCCTGAATTCTATTTTCAGAATGTGTTGATGTGACCAAGTGTGTTGATAAAGAATCAGTGTTAAAATTGTTAACAGACCAGATCAGTAATGCACAATCAAAACTTTTTTGGTTCTCACGAGACCAAGTCTCCAAAGAAATGCTTAGCAAATATGAGCCTTTTCTTGAACATTTATAAGTACACTGCAAGAATGAAGCAATTAGATCTGGTTATCAAATATGAAAGGACAAGTCAATCAGAGTATTCGAAGATATATTGTGTGCTTGGACTGGACAACATGTGAAAATTAAAATATTGTGATAACAATTGCACAAAATTTGATATTATTGTTAGAGAATTGGAATCTCATATGATGGGTTTTGGCTTAAACCTGCCAAACCATTATATGATACTCAATTTTTATCATAGAAATTGGATATCATTGATTATCTTGTGAGTGGTTATCAGAAATCAGGCCTTTAGAGTGGTCTAATTTGGGCACAGACTCGCTGAGATAACTAAGGTCAACCCACTAGTTGATAAATTGAACTCTGAAATACCCTTTTCTTGTGTCTCAAGCCTTGTAGGCCTAAAAAAGTTAAAAGTCTGTTTCACAGGCCCTCTCGCATGGTTCTTTTGGCTGCGGCATGCTCTATTTTTTATAACCAATGCAAACTTAAAAAAATGAAAATGAAATTGAAATTTTATTTACCCAAGTTAATAAAATTGATAAATTTGTCCCATGAGTGAAAGAAGGCTTTGAAAAACCTTCTTGGACTCAAGGGATGAAATACACCACCACCCATGCTATTCTGTAGATTATAAAACATAAAACAAACCAAGAACACAAACTTTTGATAGCAACAAAATAATTACAGAAATAAAAAATAAAATAAACAAGCAGCCCCACAGGGCCTGGAGTGCTCACCTTGAACACAACACAATATAAACAGAGTCCAAGAATGAGTCTACATTAAGCAATCCATCTCCATAGGATACATTGTCAATCCTTGAGCCCCTCAGGAGTGACAAAAATAGTCCGAGCATCATGCCTTTTCTTCAGTTGATCATAATGTAAAATGTGGAGATCCTCTATGAAGCCCCTTGATACAACCTATGTGGATTAATCTTAATTACACACCTCTAGAGGGTACTGAATGCAAAATTTCTAATTCTTCAGCTACATGGCCAATTCTGGTTCCTATCGGGAGCCTAAATATTAACTCAGGCTCATGATTTGAACAAAGTTGAATCGGACCTCCCTAGCTATGTATACCAAATGTGAAAGCATTCTGACTAGTGGATCTGAAGAAGAAGATTTAAAGAAATTTCCTCATATTGCGCTAAGTTAGAGATGTTGTATACCAAATATGAAAGCATTCTGGCTGGTGGATATGAAGAAGAAAATTTTTTAAAGAAATTTCCTCACATTGCAAGTTAAAATTTGGGCTACCATAGCGAGCCCAAATATATACCTAGGGACACGATTTGAACAAACTTGAATCTGACCCCTCCTAGAGATGTTGTATACCAAATATGAAAGCATTATGACTAGTGGATCTGAAAAAGATTTTTAAAAATTATCCTCCATATTGAACAAAGTTAAAATTTGGGCTTCCATAGGAAGCCCAAATATTAGCCTAAGGACTTGGTTTGAACAATCTTGAATCTGACCCTCATAACAATGACTAATACCAAACATTAAAAGATTCTGACTGGTGGTTCTAAAGAAGAAGATTTTTAAAGAATATTCCCCATATTGCCCTAAGTTAAAAATTTGGGCTCCCATATTGAACCCAAATATGAACCAATAGGCTTTATTTTTAACAAACTTGTATCTGCCCCCCTCTATGAATGCTGTATACCGAATATCAAAAGATTCTGACCATTGTTCCTGGAGAAAAGATTTTTAAAAATTTTTGCAAATATGCTGACTCAACATTTTTTTTCGATGCCTTCTATAGAACACCCTAACAAAACCGATAGCAATTTTTTTATCATTCAATTCTACTGGTCCTAAGGATGCTTCATACCAAATAACAGCTGTCTGTTCCGTGTGGTTTGGCAAATATGGGCGTTTGAAAATATTTCTATTTTTAGCTCCTGGGGTTTCCATGGGGATGCAGGAATTTTTTTTTGTACGAGTCAAGTACTTATGACCCAATAATACCACATACCATATTTGGTTCAAATCAGACCATCCGTTCAGAAAATAGAAATTTTGGGCGGGGCCAAAAATCTTACCCCTCCCATTACAAAGCCAAATATTGCTTCACGATCTTCGTTTGAACAAACTTGATTCTACATCTCAAAAGGAATCTCCATAACAAATATCAAGTCATTGTACCCACTGGTTCATGATAAGAATATTTTAAAAATATTTTGAAGCATTTTCCTCCACCCCCTCCCTATGGGATCTCGGTATGTTGAGTTGAACAAAAATGTAATGCCCCTTCAGGACCATCTCTCACACAAACATTCACTTGAATTGGCCCAGTGATTTTGGAGGAGAAGACCAAAACATGGTGCTGATGGACAGCAGATGGATGGACAGACGACGGACGGAGAGTGATGAGATTAAAAACCACCCACTCACATGCAATTTTACAAAAGAAATGGCCTGAGAAACAGAAAATCTACTTTGTGGGGCCTTAACACATAAAAATAACTATTGAATTACTTTCTAACGAAACAGGAAAAAAAAAGCATGGAAAAATCACATCAAATTATGTGTCGTATCTCTAATTCGGGCACAGTCTTCACGTCATTGAGTTTGAATGCATGGAAATTTAGTATGTCGCAACCGAGCGCAGCCTCGGCAGGAATGGAAATACAGAATTTCTGATATCCATGAATGATATAATCACAGGTATGATTTAAAAATAAAATAATCTATATTCTCTACACATCAATCAGTATTGTAGACCATGCTGGTGAGGTGATGCTAGCTCAAAATAAAATCCTATTCTCGCCTCCCCCACCAATCCCAAGAGCAAGAGATAAAAGGTTTGATGAGACTCTGTGGCTGTGTGTGTACATGTACCGTTAATCAGATTTAGAGAAACACACAGTTATTGATGGCAGATGCTGGTAATTGGTGGTGGAAATAATTTCTACCCAACTGAGGACCGTTTGCTTAAGAAAGACTTGGTAGCTGCGGTATTTGAAAAGAGAACTAGCTGTTGCATTATTTAAGGAGAGGGGGCAGAGAATAGAGGACAATATAGCATTCGGTAGAACAACAGTCTCATTCTTTGCAATAATTCTCAAGAATTAAATGACAAAGTAAAATCAAAGAAAAAATAACCCTGTAATGTGTTGCTTACCCAGACTGCAAAGGGTGACATTTGAGCATTGTTGTATTAATTGTTGATACCCATGCTTCTCACTTTAGAAGACTTCAAACACTTGTATTACTCACTGGGTCCTACGGGTGTTTACGCTGCTCCAAAATGTTTTGGTATCAAATGGAATTTTTGTTCAGTGCCAAATTAATTTTTTTGGTTGCAAATGAAAGGATTTTAATGTCAAATGGAATCTGACTGTAAATGAGAACAATTTAACCTTATATCATCCTTTGAGTGCAACAAAGCCCAATCTGCAATGCTAAAGCATTGCAGATTGGGCCTTGTTACTTTCAAAGTACAATATTTTTTTAATTTCTTTGTTATCTGGTTCTCAAGTATTTTTGCTGCAAAAAGAACCCACAAATAATAATCTAATAGATAACAAAAACAAATACATAAATATTATTAGCATTTACAAAATAATTTCAGAATTATTATTTACTCACTGTTTATTCACTCCAAATAAACTAGCAGCAAGCAATTTTTTTTATCTTCCAGAAGGTTTACAAAAAGATTAAGCAAGATAAAAAAGATTAATTTACAAAGAAATGTTTTGATAAGAATCAGATTAAATGGATGAACTGTTAAATCAGTTGACTCGTAGCAAAGAGCCATGATTATAGCTGTTACCTATTGATTACTTGAAAGACGTAAATTCGGTCCTGCTTGTGTCGTCAGTGATATTATCAAAAACAATGCACTGAAATAATAAATCACAAAGCCTTTGAGACCTACTAAAAGTGTATTTTTGGTGCCAAACAAATTTTTCAGTGCAAATGGCATCATTGGCACCTGACAGCGTGAACATTGAGTCCTGTTATTCTATTACTGAATGCATAAAAATATCCACGTCCCTGTAAATTGGAGATAATTTTTGATAAAGTGACTTATAGTACAGTCACCATGGACTTGTCATAACCCACAAGTGGGCAGTGGTGTCCACACATGCATTTACCAGATAATAAAAATCATCATCAGCAAAATTTTAATTAATGAAGCACCGGGTTGTACCCAGTGCTTCATTAATTAAATTTTGATGATTATTCCTGAAATTATGGTTTGGAATCTAATATTATTGTGCCTGTGGAAATATTGCCCACTCATGGAAGGTGACCAGTCTACAGTGGCCGTACTGTACGTCAAGTTTATATGCAGTGGTTATGTTTTACTTTGGATGTCAGACTCTGTTGAGTTCATACTATGAACTATGATAGGAAATGGAACAGTAAGGGGTTGCAGTATGGACTAAATGTAATCAAAGTGGAGTGGAAATGGCTGTTCTACCTGAAAATTAAGTTTGGCCCATTTATTGCTCACATGGGGTGAGTTAAGGTGGGTGATTGTGGGTTCCCTGGGATTTTGAAATGACAGGCCTGCATAAATATGCACTGCTTCACTTCCCATGGGGAATATGTGAACAAGTAACATCTTTATTTCAAATCTTCTGTTGCATCCAATCAGTAAGTGCCTTTATTTTATGACAAAAAAATCTGGTAATTTAATTGGCTAAAACGCTCATCAGAAATGTTGATATGCTCCCAGAGGTGGCGGAACCAGGGGGGCACAGGGGACACATGCCCCTCTACTTTTTTTCAGAGACATGACATGTTGCACGGTTACGATGATTTAAAATGGGCGCATGCAAACGTGCCAATATACAGGCATTCCTGTAATAAATTATTTCCAAATCCAAGCAACATTTGCTTCATTCCGTTTCTTCTACTTCACCCATCTTCCAACCTGAAGGCTAGCCTTCGGGTTGGAAGATGGATGAAGTAGAAGAAATCTAAATTTTATAGTAAATTTCCTTTCTTATTATACCTACCACAATTGTTTACTACAGGCTTGCACTACAGTGGAAGTCCCTAACTCGGATAAAATACTCTCTATTTTTGTCTTTCCCAAGCAAGTTGGGAAAGAAAAGTGGTGCAAAAGCACCAATAAAAATAAGCCAAAACTGGGTCGAGTGCAACCGGCGCAGACCCAGTACGGGACGCTCTCTCCCAAGTACAACTCCACGACTTCCGTTGCCAGTGCGCATATACCGTCTCTAAAGACTCATTCTTTTTGAATCCGTAAACGTTAGAGTTATGTGATCAGCGGGGAGGAAAGATTCTTTACCCGTAAAGAAGACGGGAGGGCCTCCATGTAAACAATTGTGGTAGGTATAATAAGAAAGGAAATTTACTATAAAATTTAGATTTCTTATCAACCTACTCACAATTGTTTACTACAGGCTGAATAGACAAAAGGCTGGAGGGAATCGCATAACCAACCCCCACATAACCCTAGTGCACTGGAACCGTGAAGCAGAAGGAAGAGGTCCCGAGGCTTATCAACCATAATGTCGCAATCATTGGTAAAGGACAATGAAAAGAGACATATGAGCCTGTGTGACACACAGACAGAAGAAAGGGCAGTAACAGCACAAGGCTGAAACTGACCTTCAAGAAGCCTAATGGCTATGGCAGACAACAGCCTGAGCAGAAGAAAGAGGACCCAAGGCAAAAAGGTCCTCCGACTGCTCCTGCAACTGGCGTAAATAAAAGGTGGAGAAAGTAGAAGCATTTCTCCAGTAGGCTGCCTGCATAACATCCGACAACTTGACGGAGTTAGAATAAGCCCAAGAGGTAGACAGTGCCCGCACCTCGTGGGCAGAAATACGATTGGTAATACAATCGCCAGCTGCTAAACGACTATAAGCCGTAGGAATAGCAAGACAAATCCATCAAGAAATGGATTGAGGAGAGATCTTCTGTCGACCCGGAATGAGAGACAGAAAAAAAACGTTTTCTGCCCTTCCGTATGAAGCGTGTCCGATCAAGATAAATGCGAATAGCACGGACCGGACAGAGCAAAGGGCGAGTACCCTCAACAGAGGGAAGAGCCCTGATACAGATAGGAGGAGGAGTAGTATCTGGTAACTGATTCTTAGCCAAAAAGGAGCAATCAGTGGTAAAAGTAACACTGTTGGGAGAACTCCTAAAAAAGGCCGGGTCAACCGAGAGGGCGTGAAGCTCACTAACCCGTCTGGCCGAAGCAAATGCCATCAGAAAAGCCGTCTTATATGTGAGAAATTGCATATCCACCTGGGATAAAGGTTCGAACGGTGCCCCCCCCCCCCCCCCCCCCCCCCCCCCCCCCCCAAGCAAAGCAGCACCCACGAAAGATTCCATCGTGGAGTAAGCTGCAAAGTCCGAGGCCTTTTCAAAGAAAAGTGCCGAACAAGCTTGGAGAGGTAAGGATTAGTGCCGATACGACGCTTCCCCACATAAGAAAAAGTCTCTGAAAGCATAGACCTGTAACCCTTGATGGTAACAGGCTGGAGACCCCGAGAATCAAACAGATATACCAGAAACTCCGCAATCTGTGAAATCGAAGGATTGGCATAATCAACAGAGTGATCAGCACACCATCGACAGAAGACCTTCCATTTAGCTGCATAAGCTAAACCTGTGGAGTGCCTCCTTGAAGAAGAAATGCACTCCACTGCTCGTCTCGAAAAACCTCTACGGAGGAGACAGGACCTGACAAAAGATATGCGTGAAGGCACAATGAAGTCGGGTCGACGTGAAACCTCCTCGGGCGACCTTGACAAAGAAGGTCGCGACGTAGCGGGAGACGTGCCGGAACCGCCGCCATCAGTGAGCGGAGCTGATTGATCCACACCCGCTGAGGCGACAGGGGAGCAATCAGAATGATTCGACAACTGCAGGTTCAAATTTTGGCGAGAACCTGAGGAAGAATCGGAACCGGCGGGAAGGCGTAGCCGACTAGACCGTTCCAATCGAGTGACAGAGCGTCCATGGCAAAAGCCAGAGGATCTGGACACGGGGACACGAAAGTGTCCACCTGATGGTTCCAACGAGTCGCAAAGAGATCGATGTGGGGACGTCCCCAGAGATCGCAAAGCGACTGGAACACTGCCCTGTGAAGCATCCACTCGGTGGAAATAACCCTGCCCTGTCGGGACAGGGAGTCGGCTAGGACGTTCAGACGACCGGGAATGTGACGAACAACCACTCCGGCGTGAACCTCCTGAGCGAGCAGTAAAAGATCCCGAGCTAACTCGTACATCGGAAGCGAGTGTGTGCCGCCCTGGTTCCGAATGTAAGCAACCACTGTCGAATTGTCGGATAGTAGAAGGACCTGGCGATTCGACAGGTGAGGGATCCACTGCCTGAAACTCAGAAGAAGAGCAAGAAGCTCCTTCTGGTTGATGTGTAGAGCTGCTTGATCCTGGTCCCACATCCCGTGTAGGGAAAGACCGAGAGGATCCAACGTCGCACCCCATCCGAGATCGCTGGCATCTGCCGTCAGAACGCGATCGGACGTGGGTAAGTCCAGCGGAACACCCTGCGTAATCCACTGAACATCTGTCCAGGGAAGAAGGTGAGGATACAGAGAGTCCGGAAACGGAAGCACCTGATCCAGAGAATCTACATTCGGTCTCCAACAACTGAGCAGAAAGTGTTGGAGAGGTCTGACACGCAGCTGACCTAGAGGAATGAGATCCGTCACCGAACCGCAGAGACCGATCAGCCGGAGAAAACTCCGAGCGGTCGCGGACCTGGACTGGGACAGAGTCAGAGCAAAAGCTGAGAGAATCACAGCCTTGGCCTGGGGAACAGCCACCAAATTGAATTTGGTTTGGAAAGACATCCCCAGATGACAAAACGACTGAGAAGGGACCAGGTCCGACTTCTCCTCGTTGACTCTGAATCCTAGCGACGTGAGCAAGCTCAACAGAGTGGCGACATCCGATTCCAGTAAGGCAGCATTGGAATGCCCTGGAGGATATTGTCCAGATATGCCGAAGTAGTCACCCTGGACTGTGTGCGATGGAACGCTATCACATGCGACATCAGTCTGGTGAACGCCCAAGGAGCCAGGTTGAGGCCGAAAGGCATGGCCTTGAACTGGTAAACTCGCCCCAGAAAAGCGAACCTGAGATACTTCCGTGACGCCCGATGCATCGGAACGTGGAAGTAAGCGTCTCGCAGGTCGATGCTGGCTGCGAAATCTCCCTGGTGAATTGATTGGCGGACCGACCTGAAAGTCTCCATGCTGAACTTGGGAGCAATGATAGACTGGTTCAGGATGCTCAGATCGATAACCGGTCGGAGTCGGCCGTCCTTCTTCGGCACCAAGAACAGGCGGGAATAGAAACCCACTGACTGAACGTTCTTGACGACCTCGATCGCCCCCCTTTGCCAGGAGATTGGCAATCTCCGTGGACAAAAGTTCCCGACGTAAAACGTCTGAAGGAACTGTGGTTGGAAGAGGCACCCTTGACAGAGTGGGGTGCTGTCGGAAGGATATGCGCAGCCCGGACCGAACAACATCTAACACCCATGGATCGGATGTGATGGTGGTCCAATGGTCTGCGAACTCTGCTATCCTTCCTCCAACCTGGGACGAGTCGAGGTGAGGACCTTCATTTCGAGCCCCGACGAGGCCCGCGAGAGGAGAAACCACCTCCTCTGCTAAATGAAGAATCCTGAGACTTCCCTCGATTCTGCCGACCCCTACCTTTACCCCGTGAGTAAGAAGTAGAGGCGGCGGCAGAAGGACCAGCCTTTTGCTTCACAGAGGAAGCAGAAGGGTACTTGTTAGGCTTGGAACGGCCCTTGCCTCCCCGAGAAGGCTGATTAAGCTAACGAAACAGCAGCTGATCTGTGGAATGACGTAGGACGTCATCCCGGACCGTCGACACGGAACCATGGAAAAGTTGCGGACCTGCCAAAGAAGCAGATCGAAGAGTAGCACGCTGCTCCTCGGGAAGGGATCGTCCTGTGTCCAGCACAGCGTCCCTTCGAACTAATTCCAAATTGGCCGTGTTACAGGCATGAGTGTGAGTAAGGTGCATAAGCGCCTTGGACAGCACACGCAAAGAAGCCTGTACCTCGTCAAACTTATCTGGAGGCAGATAAGCAGCCAAAGCTGAGACGACGTGATCTGAGAGAGAAAGCATGCCAAGCATCTCTCTAGATAAGCCCAACGTGGACTCCAGAGTCGTCATTGGAATGACGGCAGACTTGGGCTTGGAAAGCCCGAGGGAAGTGGAGTCCTGATCCAGAACCGTCAAAGTCTGGCAGACTGACGGATTGGCGGAATCGTAGGAACGATAACGCACAGGAGGCAAAAAGGTGTCAACCCTGGTGAAGAACGAAGTCTTCAAAGCCTTGGAATTCAGCTTGGCATCCAATGCTGAAAAAGCCTCAACCACCTGTACCGACAGGCATGGTCGAAGGCGCCCAGAAGCAGGTTGCTCCATAGGCTGTTGGCGCGCGACCGATGATCGCGGCCAGGCTGACACTGTCGGCTGGTTAGCAGGTTTGAGCTCAGGCAGAAACCCAAACACAAAGTCAAGAGCCGCCCCCAAGTCCGAAGACTGCTGGCCCTCGACCTCAAGCATGTCGGACTCCTCCCCAGAGTCGGAAGACACATAGCCCATCGTGGGCAAACCAGCCGACGCCTCCCATGGTATCGGGACACCAGAGGAATCGGAAACCGGCCTGTTTCCAATCCCGGGAGGCGGCGCCATAGGAGGCACCTGGAAACCACCCATAGCCTCGCTGGAAGCAACAGGAAGGCTCTTTGAGAGAACCTGAGTGAGTAAGGAGAGGGCCTCCCTAAGCTCACTGCCTGTACCGACCGGTTCGACAGGGGAGCGAACCGGCAAAGTGGCTTCACCTCTGACCCTCTTAACCAGCGAAGGGTCACGATCCTCCAAAACACCCGACGCGGGACGACAGGCGGCAGCCGAAACATCTGAAGGCAGACGTGTATAGGGGTACGATACACCCCGAGGATCAATATTGCGAGAACTCATGAGAGTCACCGCGGACCTCTGCGGGGCAGAAGGTCCAGGCTGCACAAAAGGCGTTGGTCCCCCAAAACTGGTCGTGTGACCAGAGTGAGTGGACGGAAACGCCACGGAGTTCATAGTGTTTCCACTACGAACATCCGAATCCAAAGACACAACTGTGGTACTCGGCGGCGACGAGACCACAGTGATGGGCTCGGCCGGCAGCCCCTTCCGACTTCGCCGAGTTGAAGTCAGGGAAGGCTGGGGCCGATATCCCACGTCTACAGTATCGGACAGTTCTGCAGTCCCCTGCAGCGAAAAGCCGAGGCCGGCTGAAACAGACAACGAAGCAGACGGACCAGCAGCAGTAGTAGATACGTCGAGAGTCGTTGAGGCTGGTGAAAAAGTGGAAAGAGCACACCGGCTCGGCTCCGAAGGAGGAGTCACAACCCTAGTGACAGCCTCAGATGTCGACTGGAGGGGGACCGTAGTCCCGGAACCAGGCATCTCTACACCAGAACACTCAACGGCTCCCGCAGTATCCACCACAGGAAAAGACTGCACATCCCCCACGGAGGAGGAATAACTCTCACCAGACAAAGTCGGCTCGGGAGGCCCCGAACGACCACGTTCTCCTTTCCCGCGGGAGCGGGAGGCACGGCCACGAGAACGAACGACACGATTTACTGACGCCCAAAAGGTGGAAGACCATGTTCCACAGACACCACACGGCCGCTCGGCCGAACACCCACTACAGGAGGAACACGACGAATGTACATCGTCCACATGCTTAGGCAGCAGACACTGCCCACAAGGAATTGTCCTAGGCATGAAAGAGGTGAGAGGAGCAGAGAAGGTGAGATCAGAAAACAGAACACCCCCAAAGAGAGAAAGGTGACAGAAACAAAGACCCCAGACGGTCGACCGGGAACCACCCAACAGGAAGACTACTCTCAACAGAAAGAAGAAACACTGTAGGAGTGGTACCCCACTGACACCTAACTCTAACACAATTAGAAAAATTTGCAAAAAAAGCATGAACAATAATTGTGAAAATCTAAGTCCGAACCGCGTGGCCCGCGAAAATCGCGCGCGACCCGAGAGAGAGCAAATAAATATACATTATGGACATATAATAGAAAAAAGAGAATATAAAACACTGTTCCTGAGAATACAAAGGATACACTGTGGTATAATGAATCAGGAAACATCAAACATCGAGCTGGTGGAACACTGATAAGCGTGCAAAAACATCTCGACACGAAGCGGATTTTAAAAAGAATGAGTCTTTAGAGACGGTATATGCGCACTGGCAACGGAAGTCATGGAGTTGTACTTGGGAGAGAGCGTCCCGTACTGGGTCTGCGCCGGTTGCACTCGACCCAGTTTTGGCTTATTTTTATTGGTGCTTTTGCACCACTTTTCTTTCCCAACTTGCTTGGGAAAGACAAAAATAGAGAGTATTTTATCCGAGTTAGGGACTTCCACTGTAGTGCAAGCCTGTAGTAAACAATTGTGAGTAGGTTGATAAGAAATGGATAGGACACTGACAACACTGTGGCATGCTAATTTAAACAAGAGATTATCATATGTCACTATATTTACTGATATACGATTGTAACTTTTCTCCCACTGGTCGAACTATGGTAGCCTTGAAAAGTTGTACCCCTTCACTTTCATCGGGCTTCCAGTGCCTCTGTACACTCCGGTATTGCTGATCTATTCTGTTTTTATCGAAATCGAGTTGATATTGCACCAGTTCTGTCATTGTTGTCTATAAATAGGGCAAGTAGGTTGATATAATGATTTTATGATAAAATTAGAAATGGTATTTCCAACTTGTTCAATCCTTTAATTTCCCTGTTCCAGTGTTTAAGAACTGTTCAAATATAACAATTAACTACAACATGAACAAATAAGTTAATACACATTGCTTCTTATATATATATGTTGAAATTAAATTTATTTTGTTGCATATGAAAAATATGCAATAAAGTAAAGAATTTGCAAATGATTTTTCTGTCATAATAATAAAACAATAACTGACTTTCCTTGAGGTTGATACAAGTAATTATCAACCCTTGAAAAGTAACATTCACCTCAGCCTTGGAATATTACTTTTCTCATGTTGATAATTCCTTCTATCAACGTCATGGAAACTCAGTAATTGTATATTATTGTCTTTTACTTATTCACTTTACCTGTAGTTTTTTTTTTTTTGCGAGCACATCATTATGCGATCATGATACAAATTCTGTTTATTTTTTATATTTTTATAAAGCTTTAAATATTGTTGTATATTATATTTTCAAACTAAAATAAAAATGTTTATTAGGTCTATTTTGTATGAAAATAAAGTGGATTTACTTTTAAAATAATTGTCTTTTGAACTTCCAAGTTTCAAATTCGAGAGAATCATGTAAATTTATTTATGAGTCTGCAAATCAAATTTAAAATTTATGTATTTATTGGTGTCATATTTCTACATTATGGCAAACCGTGACCACAACATGGAGATATAAAGTCAAGTTTAGTCATTTGTTTACATCCATGTTATCCATTTTTGAGGACTTCCACCACAAGTATTGATTACTGTATCCTATTTTACCAGTAAAAGTTTTCCCATGGGTGAATTTTTAAATTTAATAGCTATTTCATAAGTCTCTCCTCACAGGAAAAAAATCCTGGATTTTAACTGACCTTCTTAATACCATGACCTGTTGTAACACTTCAGTGGAAAACATGAAGAGATCAATACAACCTAAATCCGGAACGAAGAGTGCTTGATAACAGTCAAACTGATAGACTACATGACTTTTGTTTTACAGTTGTCAACATACATTTTATGACTTTTTGATTATATTACCCAACTTTAATCCTTAACTGGTTGAAGGTTGGATTATTTTTGGTGGTCTAAATTTGTTATTCACAATTTTCTTTTTTACAAATTATTGGAGTGCCCGCAGGCTAAAGTGATTAAGTGGGAGTAAGGCTTTTAATGGTTATGCATCAAGCGACTTGACCACAATAAAGAAAAACCTTGAAATTTTACAATTCAGAATATTCTGAAATTCTACAACATGTAACTTGGTTTTTTCAATGACTCAGTAAAATAACCCTACCTTTTTTATCCCCTGTCGACGAATGGAGGGGGATTTTGAAATGGTGTTTGTCCATCTATCCTTCAGTTCATCCATCACAAACTTTGTGTACTTAACTCCTCCTACAGTTTTCACTGGATTTTTATGAAACTTAGTCTGAATATCATTATCAAGTGTAGATGTGCATGTGGTCAGGAATTTTCGAGGCAACAAATTTTACGTGGTTATGGTCCTTTGAAATAGCAAAATTTCCATCACAAAGGCTTGTCCACTTAACTACTCCTGCATTTTTCATTGGATTTTTATGAAGCTTGGTGTGCAGTATGAGTATGATGTGTTCATGTACATATGGAAAGGAAGTTTGGATTCAAATAATTTTTCCAGTGTTATTGCCCTTGTTGACTTTGAATTTACCAAAATTGCAGGTGTTTGGAAGATATCTTCAGTTGCGATTAAAGAAATTAAATGACATTTGGTGAGTAACATTATTGGGTAAGAATACATGTCCAGGTCGATAATGAGATTGGTCCGCATCTTTTTACCAGATTTATGGCACTTTCTGTACTTAGAATTCTTCTGAATTTCTGTAAAATTTCAGCTTTTTGGAGAATATCTTCAGCTGCGATTAAAGAAATTAAATGACATTTGGTTAGTGACATTATTGGGTATGAATCATGTCCAGGTTGATAATGAGATTGGTCTGCATCTTTTTACCAGATTTATGGCCCTTTCTGTACTGTAAATGATATTAAGTGACATTATTGGGTGTGAACACATGTCCAGGTTAATAATGAGATTAGTCAGCATTTTTTACCAGAATTATTGCCCTTTCTGTACTTATATACATTTGTCTTCATCTTTTTCTGGTTATGGCTTGCGTCCATGCAACTGTCTGTTCATCATGCTTGCAAAAATTTTGCATGGTTATGGCCCTTGGTAATAGCAAAATTCCTGTCACAATGTTTGTCTGCTTAACTCCCCCACTTTTCATTGGGTTTTATTCCTATCATAACATAAAAGTCGGTGGGGATATGGATGTTGGGAGGGGGTACTGAAATGGTGTTCGTCCATCACAAACTTTGTCTGCTGTATTCCTCCCAGAATTTTCAGTGGATTTTTACGAAACTTGGTCTGCAGTATCATTATCAAGTGTAGATGTGCATGTGGTCAGTATCATTATCAAGTGTAGATGTGCATGTGGTCAGGAATTTTTGATGCGACAGATTTTGTGTGGTCACGGCCCTTGGAAATAGCAAAATTTCCATCACAAAGGTTTGTCTGCTTAATTTCTACATTTTTTATTGGATTTTTACTATCAGACTTTTGAATTTCTGGATTGTTTGGTGTCGAATGAAATTGTATTCCATCTGGTCATAATACACAGGCCTTCTCCCTTGAAAGCAAGCCAGCTTACTGTAAAACAGTTTTTATCCGAGTTTATCGGATTTCCTTTCGGAATATTCATCATGGTGGCAATTTGCTCATAGTTGGTGATTTCAATTTTCATGTGTATCGGAGTGATAATAGAGCTGCACGACAATTCCTAGATTTAATGAGCTCACTCGGATACACACAACATGTGAATGCATCGGAATATTCATCATATGGTGGCAATTTGCTCATGTGGATTTCAATTTTCATGTGGATCGGAGTGCACAACAATTCCTAGATTTAATAAGCTCATTCGTATACACACAACATGTGAATGTACCAACACATATCAAGGGTCATACCTTGGATCTGATCTTGACCAGATCATGCGATGAAGCACTGATTCAGAGCATTAACACATGGGACGTCGCCATTTCTGACCATTTTGCTGTTCTGGCATCACTCATGCTCACCAAACCACATCTCAAACCATCCTCCTGTCAGATGATGAATTTTAAGAAAATCAACATTGACAAGTTGAAGAGTGATATTGTGCCTTCTCCATTAATGTCCATTGATTCATCTCAAGGCTTGACCAACATTGTTCATTATTACAACACTGTGTTGTCTCAACTTTCAGACCACCCTGCTCCTTTGAAGGTGAAAACTTTCAAAGTTCATGAAAATGCCAAATGGTTTACAAGTGAAATAAAAGAAAAAGAAAATAAGCAAAAACTTTGAAGACTGGAGAGACTGTTCAACAAACCCAAATTAACAATTCAACGTGAAATGTTTTGTAACCAAAACAAAAAGTAATCACAAATCGGCTTATCAAGGCTGCTAAATGCACATACTACAATGAGCATATTGATGTTTGTACTGACAGTAAGGCACTCTTTTCTGTTATCAATGACCTCTTAGGAAATTGTAAGATTGGTATTTTCCAGAACATACATCAGTACTAAAATTGGCCAATCGCTTTGGAAACTATTTTATAAATAAGGTGGAGTTAATAGACAACAGCATTGAAAGTAAGGTTGAACCCACTTCTTATGATCTGTCTGTAAATTAAAGTTGGTCCACTTTTGAACAAGTGAGTGTATCCGAGGTGGAGAAGCTCATCTTGTAAAGTCCCAGTAAAACTAATGGGCTGGACCTCATTCCTACATCTCTGGTTAAAGCAGCAATAGATTGCATATCTCCAGTTATTGCTAGCATCATCCAGACATCATTCAAAGAAGATCATGTACCATCAGACCTTAAATTAGCATTGTATTTCCTCATATCAAGAAACCTTCCTTTGATCCTGATATCTTGAAAAACTAAGTTACCTTTTGTAGCGAAAGTTCGGAAAAGGTAGTAACCAAACAACTTAGGAATTACCTTCAAGTAATAATCTCCTTGAACCATATCAATCGGCTTATCAGCCAAACCACAGTACAGAAACTGCCCTTTTGAGAGCCAGTAATACCATAATTTGTTTGTTAGGTCAACGTTAGTCAGTTCTCTTGGTCTTGTTGGATCTCTCGGCAGATTTGGACATGGTAAATCATCTCCTGCTTCTCTCCATGTTACGCCAACTAGAAAAAGCAGGAAGAGTTCTGGAATGGTTTGAATCTTACCTTTCACTGAGAAAGAAACAGGTTTCTGTCTTAAAGATGATATAAGATAGTAAATCCCTTGTATGTGGTGTTCCACAGGGCTCACTCCTGGTCCCTATGTTATTTATGTTCTATACTGCCTCATTGGGCCAAATGATGAGGGATGAAGGCATTCCATACCACCTCTACACTGATGATTCTCATCTGTGTTTCTCTTTTAATGCACTTTATGTTTCTGATTCACAGAAATCAGTGGAGATGATGCAAAATTGTGTTACTATGGTGCGAAACTGGATGGCAAGCCATACATTAATAAACAGCTGCGCCATGAGTGCATGATACGCCCATTATTAATTACAGGAGGGAAGCACACAATATGAGTATACATATGTATGTATGTGGACATGTGGAAAATTGCTTATATTTTGACGAATCAAGTCCCATAACTCTGGAATGACATATCGGACAGCGACACAAATAGAAAGGGAGAGTCCTTCCATCAACATATACTTGCCACCAAAAAATCATGAAAATTGCTCAAAAGTTCCACATGTGGAAAATTGCCTATATTTTGATGAATAAAGTCCCATAACTCTGGAATGACAACTCGGACAGCGACACAAATCGAAAGGGAGATTCCTTCCATCAACATATACTTGCAACCAAAAAATCATGAAAATTGCTCTTAGCATTTTCAAGTTATTGTTAGACATGTGGAAAATTGCTTATATTTTGACGAATAAAGTCCCATAACTCTGGAATGACATATTGGACGGCGCCACAATTAGAAAGGGAGATTCCTTCCATCAACATATACTTGCCACCAAAAATCATGAAAATTGCTCAAAGCATTTTCAAGTTACTGTCCGACATGTTTAAAATTGCCTATATTTTGACGAATAAAGTCCCATAACTCTGGAATGACAAATCGGACAGTGATACAAACCAAAAGAGAGCTTCCTTCCATCAACATATACTTTCCACCAAAAAATCACAAAAATTGCTCGAAGCGTTTTCGAGTTATTGTACGACGTGTGGACGAACGAACGGACAGACAGATGGACAGCGATATACCATGATGCGACCCGTTTTTTCAAAACGGGCGTATAAAAATGAATGTTAATAAGACAGAAGTTTTGGTCATATCTCACACCGAAATTCCTTTAAATTAAATCTACAGAAACTGGCAACTCAAAACAGATAGTATCAGATAGTGCACGCAACATTGGGGTAATATTTGATTCACGTCTTTTGATGGAAGCAAGTATTGATGCAATTAGCAAGCGCTGTTTTATGCACATTAGAAATCTTGGGTTATCTTCAACGATTTTTGACTCCAAAATCTTTGAAAAGGCTTGTTCATGACTTCATTTCTTCACATTTGGATTTCTTTAATTCACTGCTTGTTGGTCAACTACAATCGCTCATTGCAAATCTGCAAAAATAACAAAACACTGCTGTTCGTATTATTACGGGATTCAGACACTATGATTACATAACCCCTTTGCTCCATAAGTTACATTGGTTCCCTGTTCCAAAACATATCACTTTCAAAGTTTTGGTGGTGGTCTTTAAGTGCATTAACTGATCAGCCCCAAAATATTTTCAGGACTTTTTGACTGTTTAATCAATAAAATAGAAACTCCGCTCATCCAAACAGCTCAGGCTTCTTGGTTCATTTTTAGCTTAACTTGATAAAGTCAAGATAAGCTATTGCCATCACGCGTGCGGAAGTCTGTGAGTCTGTTCACATTTTCCTTTAGCACGGGCTACACCCCGCAGTTCTTGTCTGATCATCACAAAATGTCATATGCAGGTTTGGGGTCATGTCTAGATGAGAACGTCCCCTTTTAGTCGCGATCAGTCAACCGGTATGGCTGCCTGAGCCCAAAACCCGAAAACCATTAGCACAGTCTACAAGTCGTATTTATGAAGGGATTTCATTGTAACTTGGTAGTATGCCTCTGTATAATGCCTAGATGAGAATGTCCCCTTTTGGGCATGATCTTTCAACCGTGATGGCTGCCAAAGGCCGAAACATCAAAAACTTTTATCACAGGCTGCAGGTCATGTTTAATATGGAGGGATTTCATTGTATCATTGATGACTCCTTATGATGTCTAGATGAGAATTTCCCCATTTCGGCGTGATCTGTCAACCGTGATGACTGCCCGAGCCCAAAACCCGAAAACGTTTAGCACAGCTTACAGGTCATATTTATTGATGAATTTCATTGTAACTTGGTGGGTTGACTTCATATAATGTCTAGATGAGAAAGTCCCCTTTTGGACATGATTGGGCAACTGTGACGGCTACAGGGGCCCGAAGCCCAAAAACTTTTAGCACAGTCTACAGGTCATATTTATGAAGGGATTTCATTGTAACTTGGTAGGATGACTCCAAATAATGTCTAGATGAGAACGTCCCATTTTGATCGCGATCATTCAGCCTTGATGCCCAAAAACCTTTAGCATGGGCAAAAGGTCATATTTTTGGAAGGACTTCATTGTAACTTGTTAGGTTGACTCCATATAATGCCTAGATGATGACATCCCCTTTTGGTCATGATTGGTCAACTGTGATGGCTACAAGTGCCCGAAGCCCGAAAATCTTGAGCAGAGTTTACAGGTCATATTTATGAAGGGATATCATTGTAACTTCGAAGGATCACTCCAGATGATGCCCAGATGAGAATGTCCCCTTTTGGTTGTGATCATTCAACCATGATGGCTGCCCGAGCCCAAAGCCCGAAAACCTTTTAGCACAGTCTTCAGGTCATATTTATGAAGGGATTTCATTGTAACTTGGTAGATTGACTTCATATAATGTCTAGATGAGAACAGCCCCTTTTGGACACCATTAGGCAACTGTGACGGCTACAGGGGCCTGAAGCCTGAAAACCTTTAACACAGTCTACCTGTGATATTTATGAAGGGATTTCATTGTAACATGGTAGGTTGACTTCATATAATGTCTAGATGAGAACGTCCCCTTTGGATGCAATTGGGAAACTGACGGCTACAGGGGCCCGAAAACCTTTAGCACAGTGTACAGGCCATATTTATGAAGGGATTTCAATGTAACTTGATAGGATGACTCGTTTTGGAATAATTTCACTGTAACTTGGTAACTTTTGTTGATATACGTTAACTATGAGGGCCACATACATTAACTGTGAGGTCATATTAACCCAACCCTCGGCTCTTTAGTACAGTGTACACCTCATATTATTTTTATTGCAAAACCTTGTTGTACTCAAGTGGCAAATTTAACAATTTTATTAACTTGGGTAAACTATGAGACATAAACCATTTAATTTTTATATTTTTTGAGTTTGCATTGGTTATAAAAAGAGAGAATGCGGCAGCCAAAATGAACCATGCAAGAGGGCCTGGGAAACAGATTTTTATGCCCAACCTGCAATTTTTTCCCATTAATGCAGCTAGAAATATAACCAATTCAATTTATCAATTCCTAGTTCTATTGTGGGAAAAAGTTACTGCTTGAAATTTTGTCCTTTTGACAGTGTACAGAGCAGGCCTGCTGTTTTTGTAATTTTGTGTAACCCATTTATCATTCACTTGGTCTGAGCTTTGGTAACCTATCATTTGTTCACCTGTCCTTGATGCAGGTAACCCATTAGGTAACCTAAATATATATGTATTACAATTATGCTGATATATGAACTGTTATATCATAGCCAAATTCTTGCTCCTCAGGGCAATAGCCTGAAGAATAGAGATGAATCCTTAGGAACAATAATGAGACTATGTAGCAGCAATCCAGATACAAATTAGTTTCAATTATAGCCTAATCTTGGCATGGACTAGGATGCTGCAGAAGAGTGTGGCATCAATAATCACTATTTGGGGCAGAGACATGAATTATTGCCATTTTCTGATTTTGTACCTATGTTACATCTTAAAATGATCAACACTTTAAAATGCTGTTGAACATCAAACAGTAATCAGCATAGGTGTTTGCATCTGCCTGAAGTATAGCTGCTCTATTGGCCAATAATTGGCCAACAGAGCAGCTATACTTCAGGTTGATGCAAACACCTATGCAGCTGATGATTGGTTGATGCTCAACATCATTCCACCATTCATTCATATTAACCCTTAAGTCCTCAGATTAATTTTAAAGTATTTATGGCCTTTTTCTGCTTTCATAGTTATTGATGACTTGGCAGTGGTTCTACATCACTGCTGGCTGCCTATACAGGCAGCCAGCAGTGATGTAGAACCACTGCCAGGGAAAATTCAGTCTACACACAAGAGTAATAAAAAAGATTACACAAGGGAGCACCTGTTTCAATGCAATATAAAAGTGGCGGTTTGGGGCTATATGGGGGCTTAAGGGTTAATCATTCAACATGGCATGGCAAACAAAAGTTTTGCCTGATCTGGCAACAATTTGGCATAACCCGTTTTTTTTTGTTTGTGTGTTTTTATCTTCAGGTAACCTCCACATGACCCAAAAATGCTGTTTGCCTCAAATCGACAGGCCTACAAAGAGTTAATAAAACCTGGGTATGGGCTTCCAGGACTGAACCAGTTAAGGTTTCCATTGCGTGAACCAATCTGATTAAGCCAGGACTGATTGTTCCCGAAAGCTTCTTTCATTAAGCAGCTAGGCCACCTAAATTTACTTGTTTTTCTTTCTCTGGTATACTCATATCGAGTCAAGGTGGCAGTGGAGCTCCAAAAAGAGTACTCATCTAGAGCAAGGCTACCAACACCAAGAAAATGTGTTACATAACACAGATTTTAACAACAGAAATTTTAGGCCCCATTATGATACCTGTGCATTAGCATTTTCTGCCTACTATGTCAAAACATAATCGACCAGGGTACCACTTATTTGTAACTCCAGGGATGACAAACTGAAATAATTAAATTTCTATTTGCATTGTGGGAAGAATTTGCTGCTTGAAACTTGGGTGTGTTGACATCAGTTTGCAAAGTGTTAAGTGCATTTTTTCAGCAAAAACAAAGATACAAAAATATGTTCCCATTTTAAATAGTTTATTTATATTGGAGACCACTACACTGGATGGGTCTTAATTTATTGGTGTTTAAGCTCACATGTTTCTGCACAATGGCTTATAATGACTGCAACATGGATATAAAGTCAAGTCCAGACAATCGCTGGATGATGGACAGAAATTGATCTCTTAAGCTTCCCCTGACTTTCAGCCAGGTGAGTTAAAAATATTGTAATATATAGACTATTGTAGTGAATACTGGGAATTATCTCATTCGTGTGGGCCTGAAAGTTAAAAAATTTATAGTAATTTATATATTTTTTATACTTACCAATGGCCCAGACTAGCTGGTGCAAACTCAATATTATTAAGGGCTAAACACAAATTTTGAACCCCCTCCAATCCCCAAAATTTGCTTGCAAAACCGAAAATTAAGTCCTATCTGGTCCTCCATACTTTTAATCTCCACGCATGCGCAGCCGTCAGGAAATGACCTGAATTGGCGCCAACATTATTTGTAGAAAAGAGTACTACATAATAACTCAGCAGGGAGGTATGAGTGCTCACTCATGGGAGGGCCATACCCGTCTGGGCCATTGGTAAGTATAAAAATGAAAGTGTCAATGACACTGTAGCTTAACTTGTGTGTTGTGTTTGATGAAAAGGATAATGTTCAATGTTTATGAAAGGATTATGAAATAAGACAAGAATTGTGATAATTGGGAATATGTTCATTTCTGTTCCCTGTGTGCTATGTTTATGATAAAAATAATATGAGGTGTACACTGTACTAAAGAGCTGAGGGGTGGGTTAATATGACCTCACAGTTAATATATGTGGCCCTCACAGTTAACATATATCAACAAAATTACAATGAAATTATTCCAAAATGAGTCATCCTATCAAGTTACATTAAAATCCCTTCATAAATATGGCCTGTAGACTGTGCTAAAGGTTTTCGGGCTTCGGGCCCCTGTAGCCGTCAGTTTCCCAATTGCGTCCAAAGGGGACGTTCTCATCTAGACATTATATGAAGTCAACCTACCAAGTTACAATGAAATCCCTCCATAAATACGACCTGTAGACTGTGCTAAAGGTTTTCGGGCTTCAGGCACCTGTAGACATCACATTTGACCAACCACGACCAAAAGGGGATGTCATCATCTAGGCATTATATGGAGTCAACCTAACAAGTTACAATGTAATCCTTCCATAAATACGACCTACAGACATGCTAAAGGTTTTTGGGATCGGGCAGCCATCAAGGCTGAATGATCGTGACCAAAAGGGGACGTTCTCATCTGGACACTATTTGGAGTCATCCTACCAAGTTACAATAAAATCCCTTCATAATTATGACCTGTAGACTGTTCTAAAGGTTTTCGAGCTTTGGGCCCCTGAAGCCGTCACAGTTGAACACTCGTGTCCAAAAGGGGACGTTCTCATCTAGACATTATATGAAGTCAACCTACCAAGTTACAATGAAATCCCTTCATAAATATGACCTTAGACTGTGCTAAAGGTTTTCGGGCTTCGGGCAGCCATCATGGTTGAATGATCGCAACCAAAGAGGACAATCTCATCTGGGCATCATCTGGAGTGATCCTGCGTAGTTACAATGAAATCCCTTCATAAATATGACCTGTAGACTGTGTTCAAGGTTTTCGGGCTTCGGGCACCTGTAGCCATCACAGTTGACCAATCACGACCAAAAGGGGATGTCATCATCTTGGCATTATATGGAGTCAACCTAACAATGTTACAATGAAATCCTTCTATAAATATAACCTTTTGCCTATGCTAAAGGTTTTTGGGCTCGGGCACCCATCAAGGCTGAATGATCACGGCCAAAATGGGACGTTCTCATCTTGACCTTATTTGGAGTCAACCTACCAAGTTACAATGAAATCCCTTCATAAATATGACCTGTAGACAGTGCTAAAGGTTTTTGGGCTTCAGGCACCTTTAGCTGTCAAAGTTGCCCAAACATGTCCAAAAGGGGACGTTCTCATCTAGGCATTATATGAAGTCAACCTACCAAGTTACAATGAAATCCCTTCACAAATATGACTTGTAGACTGTGCTTAAGGTTTTCGGGCTTCGGGTTCGGGCAGCCATCATGGTTGAATAATCGCAACCAAAGGGGATAATCTCATCTGGGCATCATCTGGAATGATCCTATGAAGTTACAATGAAATCCCTTCATAAATATGGCCTGTAGACTGTGCTCAAGGTTTTTGGGCTTCGGGCACTTGTAGCCAACACAGCTGACCAATTACGACCAAAAGGGGATGTCATCATCTTGGCATTATATGGAGTCACCCTAATAGGTTACAATGAAATCCTTCCATAAATATGACCTTTTACCTATGCTAAAGGTTTTTGGGCTCGGGCACCCATCAAGGCTGAATGATCGCGATCAAAAGGGGACATTCTCATCTAGACATTATTTGGAGTCATCCTACCAAGTTACAATGAAATCCCCTCATAAATATGACCTGTAGACTGTGCTAAAGGTTTTCGGGCTTCGGGCACCTTTAGCCATCACAGTTGCCCAATCATGTCCAAAAGGGGACGTTCTCATCTAGACATTATATGAAGTTAACCTACCAAGTTACAATGAAATCCGTTCATAAATATGACCTGTAGACTGTGCTAAAGGTTTTTGGGCTTCGGGCTCGGGCAGCCATCATGGGTGAATGATCGCACGTTCTCATCTAGACATTATATGAAGTTAACCTACCAAGTTACAATGAAATCCCTTCATAAATATGACCTGTAGACTGTGCTAAAGGTTTTCGGGCTTCGGCCTCGGGCAGCCATCATGGGTGAATGATCGCAACCATAGGGGACAATCTCATCTGAGCATCATCTGGAGTGATCCTAAGAAGTTACAATGAAATCCCTTCATAAATATGACCTGTAGACTGTGCTCAAGGTTTTCGGGCTTCGGGCACTTGTAGCCATCACAACTGACCAATCACGACCGAAAGGGGATGTCATCATCTAGGCATTATATGGAGTCAACCTAACAGGTTACAATGAAATCCTTCCATAAATATGACCTTTTGCCTATGCTAAAGGTTTTTGGGCTCGGGCACCCATCAAGGCTGCATGATCACGATCAAAATGGGATGTTCTCATCTAGACATTATTTGGAGTCATCCTGCCAAGTTACAATGAAATCGTTTCATAAATATGACCTCTATACTGTGCTAACAGTTTTCGGGCTTCGGGCTCCTGTAGCCGTCACAGTTGCCCAATCACGTCCAAAGGGGGACTTTCTCATCTAGACATTGTATGAAGTCAACCCACCAAGTTACAATGAAATTCCTCAATAAATATGACCTGTAGACTGTGCTAAAGGTTTTCGGGTTTTGGGCTCGGGCAGTCGTCACGGTTGGCAGATCATGCCCAAATGGGGAAATTCGTATCTAGACATCATAAGGAGTCATCCTACCAAGTTACAATGAAATCCCTCCACATTAAACATGACCTGCAGACTGTGCTAAAAGTTTTTGGGTTTCAGGCTTGGGCAGCCATCACGGTTGATAGATCATGCCCAAAAGGGACGTTCTCATCTAGGCACTATACAGAGGCATCCTACCAAGTTACAATGAAATCCCTTCATAAATACGACCTGTAGATTGTGCTAATGGTTTTTGGGTTTTGGGCTCGGGCAGCCATACCGGTTGCCCGATCGCGACCAAAAGGGTACGTTCTCATCTAGACATGACCCCAAACCTGCATATGAAATTTCGTGATGATCAGACAAGAACTGCGGGGTGTAGCCCGTGCTAAAGGAAAATGTGAACAGACGTCACAGACTCACAGACTTCCGCACTCGTGATGGCAATAGCTTATCTTGACTATGTCAAGTTAAGCTAAATATACAAATTACTTGAAATTTATAATATTTTTCTAATATAAACCAGTGGCCCAGACTAGCTGAATCGTAAAAAGGCGGAGGGCCTAGGACTTCAGTAGACCAACATAGTTCCAAGCCTGTAATCCAAGGTGAAAGGAAATTAAATTTAAAAGGAATTACATGAATGTCTCTCTATACAGTAATAGAGAAGACATATCATAAACAAGAGGCCCCGGGGGGCCTGAGGGCGCTCACCTGACATGGTAGCCTAAATATCAACCCAGAGAATTGATTTCAACAAGTTGCATCTGCTCCTCCTAAGAAAAGCTTATACCAAATAAATATGGACCTTGGGACATGGCTTGAACAAACTTGAATCTCACCCCCCTAAGGATGCTGCACACCAAATATCAAAACATTACGACTGCTGGATCTGAAGAAGAAGATTTTTAAAGAAAATTCCTCATTTTGAACTAAGTTACAATTCGAGCTCCCACAATGAGCCCAAATATGGCCCTAGAGACATGGCTTGAACAAACTTGAATCTTACCCACCCCCCCCCCCCCCCACCCCTCCCAAGGATGCTGCATAAATAAAAAATATCAAAAGCATTCATCTACTGAATCTGAAGAAGATTTTTAATGAAAATTCCTCATTTTGAACTAAGTTGTCATTCAGGCTCCCATAGTGAGCCCAAATATGAACCAAGGGACTTGGACTGAACAAACTTGAATCTCAGCCCCCTAAGGTTGCTGCATGCCAAATATCAAAACATTCCGACTGCTGAATCTGAAGAAGATTTTTAAAGAAAAATTCCTCATATTGACTAAGTTATAAATATGGACCCAGGGACTTGGCTTTAACAAACTTGAATCTACCCCACTCCCCCCCCCCCCCCCCCCCCCCCCCAGGATGCTACACACCACATATCAAAACATTCCGACTGCTGGATCTGAAGAAGAAGATTTTTTAAGAAAATTCCTCATTTTGAACTAAGTTATCATTTGGGCTCCCACAGTGAGCCCAAATATGGACCTAGGGACATGGCTTGAACAAACTTGAATCTCACTCCCCAAGGATGCTGCATACCAAATATCAAAACATTCCGACTGCTGGATCTGAAGAAGAGTTTTAAAGAAAATTCCTCATTTTGAACTAAGTTATAATTCGGGCTCCCACAGTGAGCCCAAATATGAACCCAGGGACTTGGCTTGAACAAATTTGAAAGAAAATGCACAAAGTTCAAATTTGGGCTCCTATACTGAGCCGAAATATAAACCCAGGGGGCCGATTTAAACAAACTTGAATCAGATCCACCCCACAATGTTGCATACCAAATATCAAAAGATTCTGCCTGCTGGATCTGGAGAAGAAGATTTTTTAAGAAATTTGCCTGAAATGCACTAAGTTCGGATTTGGGCTTCTATAGCGAGCCCAAATATGAATCCAGGGGGCCGATTTGAACAAACTTGAATCAGATCTACCCCACAATGTTGCATACCAAATATCAAAAGATTCTGCCTTCTGGATCTGGAGAAGAAGATTTTTTAAGAAATTTGCCTGAAATGCACTAAGTTCGAATTCGAGCTTCTATACTGAGCCCAAATATAAAACCAGGGGGCTGATTTGAACAAACATGAATCAGATCCACCCCACAATGTTGCATACCAAATATCAAAAGATTCTGCCTGCTGGATCTGGAGAAGAAGATTTTTGAAGAAATTTGCCTGAAATGCACTAAGTTCGAATTCGAGCTTCTATACTGAGCCCAAATATAAACCCAGGGGGCCGATTTGAACAAACTTGAATCAGATCCACCCCACAATGATGCATACCAAATATCAAAAGATTCTGCCTGCTGTATCTGGAGAAGATTTTTTAAGAAATTTGCCTGAAATGCACTAAGTTCGAATTCGAGCTTCTATACTGAGCCCAAATATAAAACCAGGGGGCCGATTTGAACAAACTTGAATCAGATCCATCCCACAATGTTGCATACCAAATAAAAAAGGTTCTGCCTGCTGGATCTGGAGAAGATTTTTTAAGAAATTTGCCTGAAATGCACTAAGTTCGAATTCGAGCTTCTATACTTACTGAGCCCAAATATAAACCCAGGGGACCGATTTGAACAAACTTGAATCAGATCCACCCCACAATGTCGCATACCAAATATCGAAAGATTCTGCCTGCTGGATCTGGAGAAGAAGATTTTTGAAGAAATTTGCCTGAAATGCACTAAGTTCGAATTCGGGCTTCTACACTGAGCCCAAATATAAACCCAGGGGGCCGATTTGAACAAACTTGAATCAGATCCACCCCACAATGTTGCATACCAAATATCGAAAGATTCTGCATGCTGGATCTGGAGAAGAAGATTTTTTTAAGAAATTTGCCTGAAATACATTAAGTTCGAATTCAGGCTTCTAGAGTGAGCCCAAATATGAATCCAGGGAGCCGATTTGAACAAACTTCAATCAGATCCACCCACAATGTCTCATACCAAATATCAACAGATCCACCCTACAATGTTGCATACCAAATATCAAAAGATTCTGCCTGCTGGATCTGGAGAAGAAGATTTTTAATCTTTTTCCCACTGCCTACAGTGTTAAAAAGTGCTGACTCCGCACTTTTTCAAAGTCCTGAAAAAAGTACCTTGTGAGCAAACCGATAGGGATTTTTTTTTAACCATTCTATTCTACTGGATAAAAGTAAGCTTTATACAAAATAAGAATTCTCTGTGCCGTGTAGTTTTGGAGATATGGCAGTTTTAAGGTTTTTCCTATTTTTAGCTCCCGAGGTTCCCACGGGGCAATGAGAACATTTTTTTTTACATCAATCAACTACTTATGACCCATTATCATCTCATATCAAATTTGGTTCAAATCGACCCGACAGTTCTGAAAATAGAAATTTTAGGCGTGGCCAATATTTTTGCCCCTCCCATAACAAAGGCAAATAATGCCCGACAAACTTCTCTTGAACAAACTTGATTCTAAACCTCAAAAGGACTCTGTATACCACATATCAAGTCTCTGCTACTGGTGGTTCATTAAAAGAAGATTTTCAAAAAATTTGGCCATTTTTTCGCCACACCTCTGCTCAATATGAGCCAAAACCTATTTTGGATAAAAATCAAAATGCTCCTATATAACCACTACTTACATAAAATTTAATTAAAATGTGGCCAGTGGTTTAGGAGAAAGAGGCTCAAATACCACCTTCACGCAGGACGACAGACGACGGACGAAGAGTGATAAGAAAAGCTCACCCTGACTTTCAGTCAGGTGAGCTAATAAGGAGCCAAATTCAAGTAATTACGTATTCTTAGCATGAAGACTACGCTAACTGGATGTAACAAGTTCCCAATTTTTAAGGCTAGTCCGGACTAAGCCCCAAAAATTACGATGGCGTATTTGAGAATGAGAGGATATCCCCCACAAACATATGCCATATACAATAAAACACAAGCTGTATCCAGGATATAATCTACAGACAAAACAGCTTCACTCATAGTACACACTTATCAACCCGGAGGAGAGGTAAAAAAAATCCCCCCCCCCCTTTTTGAAGGAAACTTCTTCAAAAAGAAAGAGGGGAGGGCTCTGGAATCAGTAAAAGCGGTACCAAATAACAATATAAATATTCGTCAAACAGGCAATTAATAAATTGGTGCTTAACGCCACTTCAGAAGCTAAGGCTATAGCGGCGATCCCGGTAATTAATATTGCCCACTTGTAACGTATATCGGAGTCGGCATATGTAGATAGGTCGAAAACAGGTGATATAATATATAACATACATATGTCCAATAGAATCGCAATGGAAGATCTCTGGAGAGTAAACACACTTCCGAGGTAACCCACAGGCGACCCCATTCAGGTGTACAATTAATTCCAATTCCAATAAATAACATTCCCAGACGTGTTCTATCTGATATCCATGCTCCTAGAAATGTGTGAATATACAATAGTGTAAAGACAAGTTGTATTCGATTGGGTACCGAAAATCAATAGAAACCTGGATCTAGAAATGGAACGAGCTATGATTAACAGACTCCTCATGGACCGCCCCCGGAATAATTAATTGTTTCTAAGGTCCATAACATACAAAAATGCGTCTGCCTAATAATGCATTTATTATGCATTTATTATGCATGTGAGCATTGAAATCCAGCATGTAATCATCTGAATACTAGTTAACTGACTAGACAGCCTCCCAGGTACCCAAAGGATAGCAATTTATTGATGATGAATCATGTGCTCTTATATGACATATAGACGAACAACCACAGGAAACCAACCAACTAAAAAATGGATGTGCCCATGAGGTTGCCATAGAAGACAACCCTGCTGCCAATCGAGAAGTCATGAAATGCATGTTTTTACTTAAATGCATATGAGGCTTACGAGAAGAAAACTATGTCTTGCCCGGTAATTGCCTCTTAACACATTGGCAGTATGTGTGTGTGTGTGTGTGGGGGGGGGGGGGGGGAGGGGGGGGGAGGAGGATTCAAAATCATATCGAATCCCCGTCACCTGCATTATCTGAATCGCTCTTGTGTTAGTCATCAAGTAGTATGGGAACCGCAAGGCTCCCTCACGTCTGACCGACTCCATAATGCCAATAAGGACGGAGGACATGATGAACAAATACACCGTATTTACATAATAACTCACACCAAACCATACGGGATTGAAGAGAATAACCTCCTCTAACAAACAGTATCATGTCCGAAAAAGCTGATAACTGAGGCCCTAGAAGCTCACTAGGGAGACTTACAATGCTAGCCATAGCTTATAAGTCTTCATCTACGTGAAAACTGATATATCGGGGTAAGTTGCGACCCTGAAGGCTCACTTAATGGAGTTAGTTACGGTTACCATCGTGCAAGGTTGGGAATGAATAGCCGCTATATAAACAGCCCTGAATTCCCAAGAGACTGCAGTCCCAAGAGATAATAAATTCAGTTATGCCACTGCATAATACTGAAAAAAATCTCACTCAAGATTTTAGCTGGGCTACTAAGGTGTAACAATAAGACTCATGTCTATGACACCTAGGAAAAACAAACCGAAAAGCACAGTATCTTTTTTGGTTGTAATCCCAAAAACAGTGGACAGAGCCTAACTGAAGAGACCGCTGTAACCTCATGACACCAAGCCATATCCCCAGCCTATCTCTGCACTATCCATCCGGATTCAGGACGAGAAACAGGTGATAATAAAAAACTGGAGAATAATTTTGATGCTGTCTAATGCTTATCTTCAATAGGAAAGCTTATACCTTCAGAAGGAAAGCCTCTCTTGGAGGATTAGTCTAACAAATATTCTTGTAAGTGGAGCATGCTCAGGCTGATAGCCGCATGCCTACCGAGAGTACATTCTCATCCACTAATCTTCTGCAATTTATCCACTTTTATGAGGTTGTAACCTACAGCCAAGTGGCAAGCAACCGAAATCTATTCTCGACGACCTCAATTGATCCCTTCATTAAAAGAGCCTTTACCTCCACTAGGAGCGCCTCTCTTTGAAAGGAACTTCCATGATTAACACCCAGTTTCTCGTGAAGTTGATAATCCTCCGTAAACTGGCAAGCAATAGAGGTCATGTCCATCACCTGTACAACTTACGATGCTTACGGGAGGAGAAACTACATCCTCCCTGCTAAGAAGCTTGTCTCGTCGACCTCAGTTGCTCCCTTCAATAAGAGAGCCTTTACCTCCACTAGAAGCGACTCTCTTTGAAAGGAACTTCCATGATTAACGTCCAGTTTCTCGTGAAGTTGATAATCCTCCGTTAACTGGCAAGCAATAGAGGTCATGTCCATCACCTGTATGACTTTCGATGCTTACGGGAAGAGAAACTACGTCCTCCCTGCGAAGAAGCCCATTTTGTCGACCTCAATTGTTCCCTTCAATAAGAGAGCCTTTACCTCCACTAGAAGCGACTCTCTTTGAAAGGAACTTCCGTGATTAACATCCAGTTTCTCATGAAGTTGATTTTCCTCTGTAAACTGGCATGCAATAGAGGTCATGTCCATCATCTGTACGACTTACGATGCTAACGGGAGGAGGAACTACGTCCTCCCCGCGAAGAAGCTCGTCTTGTCAACCTCAACTGTTCCCTTCAATAAGAGAGCCTTTACCTCCACTACAAGCGACTCTCTTTGAAAGGAACTTCTGTGATTAATGCCCAGTTTCTCGTGAAGATGATAACCTCCCGTTAATCCTTGGCCAAGGGGTGTCTGATCCATAGCCTTGATCAGGCCTATACCCCTTTCCCGAGTCGCTATAATGATGACTTCAAGAGTAAATATAAGAGGGTTATTGTACCCTCGCGAGACATTCTCATGATGCTTTCTTAGAAACAGAACGGCCTTGCTTTTCCTGGTCTGCTATAGTGTGTTGATGAGACAGCAACTTCAATAGCAGAGCACTGAAGCTTCTTGTAGCCTGCATATATATCAACACAAGCTTGTTGTCAAATAGTGTATTTCCCATAACGGAGCGCCTCAGAGAGAGCTTTTCTCCTTGTCATCTATAAGTGATGATGATGCAAGGGCAGCATCACGTCTTACCAACTCCAAATTCACTGTCCGTGCAGAGTTGTACGTGGCATACATGACCGCCCTGGAAAGAACTCTAGCGAGGAACCACTCTCTCATATTTCTTTCCATTGAGACGTTGCTGCATAGCTCTGGTAAGGTGATCTGCTGAGGGCATTGTGCCCAGATTTGCTCTTTTCAATGAAATAGCACATTCCATTATTTCCGGACATATATTAAATGATGCAGGTAGGGACATATTTTCATCCCCCGCCTGCTCAATTAAATGCATACTTATTCAGATGGAACAATACTCTTAAGAACTTAAGACTGTTCATAGTCTTAAGGTGCCCTTCTGTGAGAGATGGAGACTCACACTCCATATCCCTCTCACCATCCAAACGTTCCATCCGCAAATATGGTCAACTCCATCTTACTGAACGTATGACTGGACCAACGCAGCACCGACTGACAGCTCACCATCGGAGTCTGTTAAACGTTAGTACTAGTCTCAAACGACTAGCTATCAACCAAAACTTGCGAAGTCAGATAGCTAGTCTGTGGTCAACGTGCTTCATTAATGAAGCAAGGGAAGATGCCATAGCTGTCACCGAATCTGGCTGCAGTGTGGAAGAAGTGTCCCAAACCGCAAGCATGAATGGACGTCCCAACTCACTAAAGTTTCTCGCACCAAAAACAGTCGACCCCGACTGCTGACGTAAAGGAGAAGGTTCTCTAGCTCGCAGTCTGCTCCAGACCTCGCCGAGCGTTCCGTTACATACTTTTAGGCATCTATCCCTTATTGTGCACATCCATGGAAGAAGAGGAAGCCATAACCACAGCCGACCCCGGCTGAAGTGTGGGAGAAGCATCCCGAATCGTCACATAGGACGGATGCTCCTCCTCATTGAAGTTTCTTACAACACAAAACAGTCGTCCCTGACTGTTAATGGGATGAAAAATGCTCTGCACTCTCGATCTGTCCCCAGATCTTGAAGATTATCCCGCTTAGAAACTTCTAGGCTTAATCCTCTTTTGTGCGCTTCCATGTAAGTAGAAGAAGCCATAACGCACAGAAAAACTCCAGGCTTCTACTACATGCACAACTGACCGGACCGAACCCAGCACCGTCCGACAGCTCACACTGGAGTCTGCGGGAGGCTGCTCTTGCATCAGCTGGGATGCTGTTAATAAGTCTGTTCACAAGGCTTGAGGAGCAGCGGTCTTCTGTTTTTCCCACTGCTTGCTGCTCCTGGGGCGGAGATAAATCTCTTCTCCGAGCGTCCCATTGATCGATGCCTCGGATCTCTAGCTATCGGATGGTCTGACTTCAAGGGCGAAGAAAGGCTCCATCTTTGCACAGCTGACTGGTTATCTGAAGTTGGGTATCTAGCCTGTGGTCGTGTGTGCTTTAATAACATAGCGGAGGAAGCAGCGACTGAAGCCGACCCCGACTGCTGATTAGATGGAGCGTACCGAGCAGTGGGCGGACGTACCGCAACACCCGTCTCCAACATTAGTCATCCCAGTGAACACAAGAATGACAAGAGTCCACAGAAGTGCATCGACTAAAGTCGATATCAGTCCTCCAAATGCCACAACAAAATATATAATTAAGATACATGAATAATAGCAATCAAAATTAAATTCAAAATATTTTTGGGAAAGTGTTTTTTGAAAAAATGCCTAAGTTTCCAAAGGGAACATAAAGAGCCCAAAGGCATCCCGATAGAGCCTAAGTGTGGACAAAATCCAAATTTATTGAGCTACACTACCGGAATAATAATCCATGTATCCTACAGTAATTCTACAGTAATAGAATATAAAATACTACCTGCATATCAATGAAAAACAAGACATCAGGCACTCAAAAAGGCCCAAAGTCAGAAACCAATTTAAATGCTACCAGATGCAAAGCAACATCTTCATATGAAGAAAAAACGATACATTGGATAGAAGATGGGGAAGGAATACTTAACAAACAGTGGAATAATCATTATCAAAAATGATGATGTCAGGCGTATGTCCTGAAATTGGGAAACATGAAATAATTTTATAATTATTATAAAGTTACAGCCCTAAATGTCTAAAACCACTGTTGAACACTTCCTTCATCCAATAACAGCCTTGGATCCACCAATTCTTGCAATGATTTGTGTCTGGCATCCTCAAAAAAGGAGATTTTAAAGCACAGATGTCAGTTCATTGTTGCTGACTTTAGGGACAAACAAAGAATGAAGTTGGCTCCAATTCCGGTCACTTCCTGATGGCTGCGCATGCGAGGAGAGTAAAAGTATGGAGGACCAGATAGGACTTTTAATTTTTGGTTTTGCAAGCAAATTTTGGGGATTGGGGGGTTCAAAATTTGTGTTTGGCACCTTAATAACTTTGAGTTTGCACCAGCTGGTCTGGGCCATTGGTTTATAGCATAAAAATATATTTTCCCATGATAATTTAACCAACTAATTGTTCAACTCAGAGATGAAATGTAATAATTATAATACTACAAATGAGACTATTCTCGTATTTTTTCATTAATTAATTTCTAGAACATTTTAAATGTCTTTACAACAAAGAATCTGAAATTGAGTGTGCTGACTCATCAGAAAAAAAAAACTTCCTGGGCGAATCGATCAACAAGATTTTTCAGAAAAGTTACCCAGTTCAAGGCTCAATATCACTCTCAGGGTCACTTTCTACACATCTAATTAATTTACTTTATTATTTTATTATTATTATGCATTTGATTTTTCAGTCATATAATCACCAGAATGGCTTGGAATAGCATGAATTTCTGGTAGTGCTGGTAAAGCCAGCACTGAATCACTTTAACAGTATCGAAGGTGAAGTGAAGTGCCAAAGCGTGACTTCAATTAGGAAGCTACTGAGGAATATTCACAAGTCGATGGATGTATGAAGTCCATGTTTATAGATCTCTTTGGCCTCAGTGAATCCAACATATGAATTTAATCTGATATATCTTGTGAGATATAATTATATAAATGCTCAGTTTGTCTCAAGAATACAGGAAAGTGACCAAATCCCTGTTAACTGAATACTCCTGTAAATAGAATAATTTTCATTTGCAAAGACAAGGTTTCAAAGTATTTTTTAATTGAGGTTCAATCCTGAAGTTCCGATACAGCCACAAACTGCCCCTATTATATTGCTGTGAAAGTTTTTCCATGAGTATTCTTCCTTGAGAAATCTACTGATAGGATCCATTTAATTAGTCTGTGTGAAACACACAAACTATTGTTTTTGTATGGTTTCTTTTTCTTTTTTTTTTCTTCTTCTTCTTCTTCTTCTTATTCTCCTGTCTTGTCTTCTATGCACTTCCTTGTCCTCACGATAACTCAAAAACGAATCATCCTATCTTGCTGATTTTTTGCATTCTGGTAGACAGTCACAACGTCTCGTCCACCTATGTTTTTCAGGTCGCTAGAACCATTGAGTATGGCCTAGAAGGCCACAGGGTTTTCACAGCCTCCAATTTCCTGATACAGTAAATTCTCCCCAAGCAAATACAATGTTATTCACACTGTAGACAATGTAAACATCAGTGGAATCAGCTGTCAAAAATGAAATGTAATCTTGTTATTATAATTGGATGTAAGTTCCTGGAACTAAGTTGAGAGAAACCATTTGCCTTGCAAGGAAATAAATTATAAATTATTCAGTTCAATGCTTTTAACCCTCTTAAGACTTCAATGTGGATTGCACATATTTTATTTCACAGAGAATAAAGTTAACCCTTTCCATAAAACTGCACTGAATAATTGTTGAAACCTATCACAAAACTGTTAGGATGTCGGTAAAAATGCAATACTGACATGGTCGACTGTACTGTTAACTGTGTTAGTGCTATGACTGTTTAAAACTCATTTATTAGAGGAGTTCTATAGTCTTTCTCTGTGCTCGGCTCAGTCTCACTGAGAGTGCAGAAAAATGTCTCTGATTTGTGCCGTTTCATCCCTCCGGTGTATAAAAGCAGGTACTGTCAGCTGAGAAACTTCAGTTCATAGCTTTGTCAAGCTGACTACATTCACTACTCTCAAAGTACAGCTAGTGCGGACTACCACTCCCACTGAACCATCTTAAAGCGTTAAACTCTCCTAAAGAGCTCATGTTTGCTATATTTTGGGGTTAGTTTTAATTACCTCTGTTAGACTAATTGGGCTAAAGAGCTTATAACCTTGTTTTTATTATAAGTTAATAATTTTGGTCTACTGCCCTTGGAGAGCTATAGCTTTCCTGAAGAGCTATAGCTCCTTTAAGTTGTACTTTGGTCTGTACTAAAATGTTTCTCTCATCTGGAATGTAGAATAATAGTTTGATTTTTACATTAAAATGCATAATATGAATAACATGTTTTAGACCAATTAAACCAAATCCTCCATGAAATTTTGACTAGTGTTTGTTGGTCTATTAGCTGTAAATATCTTTTAACAGTCAGTGGCCAAGTCCAACTTCAAATCTGAGTATTGTCCTTTAACCCCTTGCATTCTGGTAGTACAACAGAATTTTCTCCAATCACTCTGTTTTTCTCTTGTGTAACTATGAATTTAACCAATTATATCTTATTTGACAGATCTCACTGAGCTCTGTCAAACAAGATATATTTGGTTAAATATCAAACTGCATTACGAGAAAATATTTGCTGCTGAAAACATTGCCATTTTGACATCAGTGTGCACAGGATTAATTTAACCCCAATACATCACTTGAGAATCGGTTCTGATTAACCCCTACTGGTCATTGCCAACCATTCAAGAAGCAATGATGGTGAGTGGCTTTCTCGAAACACCTATCACAATTATAATTTAATAAAATGGAACATTTAAATGGTCTCTTTTTAACCCTCTTAATACTTCAATGTGAGTCCAAATGGTTTCATTTAAGTGATGACCGCAGAATGTTTTGTTAATTTTCTGTCACCTTGCCCCTCTGTTCACAACCGCCATTCTTGAGATCCAACCATCTTCTTATTTCGCGCCCGTCTTTTTTAGGGCCCAAGATGCATTTTATGACCTTTTAACCCATAACAGCCAACACAGGCCAACCCTATTCACAAAAATCGCCAATTAATTTTCATTATTTTTTCATGTTTTGTCTCAAAAACATAGGTTATGATCTCTCTTTGGAACGAGCTCATTGAGCTCATTCCAATGAGGGGTCATAACCTATGTTTTTGAGACAAAAAATGGAAAAAAATGAGTTATGCCAGAATTTTGTTTGCAAGTGTCGTCTGCTTTTCATGTTAGGTAAAGGGTTAATAACTACCGTAAAAACATGTTCATAGCTGCAGACGACTTAACAGTGTTTTTTGGTGACTGGGTTCTATTTTACCAGTAAAACAGAGCTTGTCCACCACAGTAAACAAGCACTGCTTCACTTCCCTGGGTTCCCATGGGGAAGATAAAAAGTCAAGTCCAGCCATCGTTTATATCCTCATTGCCCATTTTAGAGGACTTCCACCCCAAGCATTTACGACTGGGTCATATTTTACTGATAAAACAGAGCTTGTTTAACACAGTAAACAAGCAATGCTTCACTTCCTGGGGTTCCCATGTCGGAGGCATTGGTTACCAGGTCCTATTTTACCAGTAAAATAGAGATTGTTTACAACTGTAAACAAGCACTGCTTCCCTCCCAGGGTTCCCATGTAAAACTCACCAGGTTTTTTGTTGAACAAACAATATTACACATATTTAACGTATTTAAATTTATTGGGGAATAAAACAAGATTTTCATAATGAATTGTAGAAAGACAAGAATTTCATAATGAATTGTAGAAACACAAGTATTTATTAACAGCAGTAGTTTCAAATACAACTAACATTCACTGTGTTCATGTAATTCATTAAAAAAAATCAGGTTTTCATCACAAAGGCTTAATTCAGTTCCGTACATTCTTGAAGTTGATAATATCACATATAATTTCAGAAAACAATTTAAGAGCAAATTAGCACAAAGACTGCAACAGAACACTTTGATTAAAGCATTTGGTAAGGACCAAGTGGCGGAGATTAAAATCTGACACATGCATGCTTTTGTGCAAAGAGAGACCACAAACCGCACAAGACTAGGAGTTTAACCCTTTACCTAACCCGAAAAGCAGACGACACTTGCAAACAAAATTCTTGAATAACTAATTTTTTGTCTCAAAAACAGGTTATGACCCCTCATTGGAATGAGCTTGTCGAGCTTGTTCCAAAGAGGGGTCATAACCTATGTTTTTGAGACAAATAATGAAAATATTCATTTGCGATTTTTGTGAATAATGCTGGCCGGTTTTGGCCTTTACATTGGGTAAAGGGTTAAACCCGATCAAATGACTTATTCTGTAATGTCTTCACACCTTTTCCTGTTCTAGGAAATGGTTGAGTGTGAATTATTATGATTCCCGATGAGTCTGACCTGGGGGACAAGATATTTGAATCAGACCCGAGGCTTGCCGAGGGTCTGGTTCAAATATCTTGCCCGAGTGTGAGATTTCCCCATTCCCACCTTCAGACTCATCGAGGATGATTTTTCTCCCCCCACACGAGGATTACATCATTATAGATAATTGGCAGTCACGTGCTGACATACCCAATTTATCAAGTCGAGGATGATTTTTCTCCCCCCACACGAGGATTACATCATTATAGATAATTGGCAGTCACGTGCTGACATACCCAATTTATCAAGTCGAAAAACGAACAATTTCATCGGAAAGATTGTACAAAAGTTAGGTATATACCATAGGTATGTACAAAAAAATTGATTTGTAACACTGTCCGTTAAAGGGTTAATGAATTTGCGATTGTCAAACTCTAATGTAAAGGGCATTGTGAGATTATTAATCGATCGATAAATTCGCGCAGTGATATTATTAAATCTGCAGAGAAACATGGGGTTGAAACAAATCAACATTGTTGGCTTTGAATGGCACGTGGATTACATGTGGGAAATCATGAAGCAATTTTGTTTATTTACAATTGTGCAGACGATGATGAAATAGTTCCGGCGACCTAATAAAATATGCAAATGAGTATATCACGTGGGGTGGGTGGGATAGAAATATCCCACCCTGCTGTCTCACCCGGGACACGTGTATGTTTCACCTATAGTGGGTGGAGAAAAGTTTGTTTAAAGTCACTCCCAGACTCGAGGGTTATGTTATGACTGCCACACAATTATAAAGTCAGGCTTATACCTGGTAGAGTGCTAAATTATTTTTCAAAGATAATATGTAAAAGGAGTATTTTCTTAAGATGCAATACTACCAACAAATACAACTTCTGAATATCAAGATTTTTGTCCAAATATAATTGTTTTGTTAAAATTTATTGGAGAATGCCAACAGGCACTCTTGGATAAATTATAACAAAACAATGATATATTCACATTTTCACAACTTCTGGGAAAATGCGTACAGTGTAAAATCACTAAAAAGGCTTTCAGGCCC